>OW052243.1:67104021-68304021 GCA_932526585.2 Philonthus cognatus | reverse complement strand
TAATATAAAAATTGTCATCTAATGTAAAACAAGTAAATATGTAATATCAAAAATATCAAATGATAAAATTGTCCAATGTCAAAAAAGAAATTAAATATAAAATGTCAGAACTGCCATCTAATGTCAAATACGTCATTTAATTAATGTCAACATTAGAAATGGTGAAAAAGTAAAAAATTTCATTGTTTATCAAAAGTAACATCTAATGTGAAACATGTCATCTAATGTCAAGAAACTTAGTCTAATATCAAGAATATAATCTATTGTCAAAAATGTCATCTCAAAAGGTAAAAAATATCAAAAATGTCATTCAATGTCAAAAAAATAAATATGTCTTGAAGAAATGAAAAAAACCTCAAATTTGTGTGTTCAAATAATGATTCAATAATTTCTAAAAATCGTTACAAATCTGAATAAAAATATTAAAAATCGTACATATAAACATTTTATATAATTTGAAGAGAAAATCTCGAAATATCAATAATTTCATCAAAATTTTATAAATCTATAAAAATGACAAAATATCAAAAATCAAGATATGTTGAAAATCTGATAAACATTTCCATAAATTAATTAAAAATCTCAAAATATTGAAGCTTTCATCAATATTCGATAAATTGAGAAAAATATTGCAAAATGTGATGAAAATTTGATGAATCGGCGAAAATCTCGAAATGATGATAATATTATGAAAATATCGATTTGTTGAAAATCTTCTAAAAATGTTATAAATTGACATGTTAAGTGTAAACATTTGAGTGGGAATGCCAATTCATATGAAAATGGTCAAAATATAATTCGAAACGTCATAAATGTCAATAAGTGTGAAAATTGTCAAAATATGATATGATTGCTAACGTCAGTAATATTAATTTGTGCGAAAATTGTCAGAATACGATTGAATACGCCGAACATTAAAAATATCATATTTGAGGGAATCATTTAAAATACAATGAAAAATGTCAAATTTGACGGAATTTATTCGAATTTATCAAATTGTCGAAGTTGACAGAAATCATCGAAATTCATCAAAATGTTATATTTGGCGAAATTGCCGAAAAACAATTAAAAATCTCAAATCTGGCAAAAAGCATTAAAATTTATCAAAATGCAAATTTGACACAAATCATTAATTTACTTGATTTTTGGTTTTATCACTTACAAACGAGTGTCGTCCACTCCCAGACTAAGCATGAAGTAAAATTTCGAGTTTAGAAAAGCCCCGCCTAGAAAATTTGTCGAGGGTCGCGCAGCGACCCGAGACAAATTTTCACGGGGCTTTTCTAAACTCGAAATTTTACTTCATGCGCCACGCGTATAAAACAGTGATTTAACGAGAAATTTAAAAACATACAAAACAAATTTTTCATGTTAATCTTCACGATTAATTCGAATTATTTTTGATGATTCGAATCCTTTTGTAAGTATTCGAATCCTTTTGTAAGTATTCGAATTCTTTTATAAATATTCGAATCCTTTTATGAGGATTCGAATCCTTTTACGAGAATTCGAATCCTTTTACGAGGATTCGAATCCTTTTACGAGGATTCGAATCCTTTTACGAGGATTCGAATCCTTTTATGAGGATTCGAATCCTTGTATGAGGATTCGAATTACCCGCATTTGGATTCGAATACGAATCCTTTTAAAAAAGTGTAACGAATCCGGATCACGAATCCAGTTTAACAAAAGTATTCGAATGCCTTTTTTGAATCCTCTAAAAGGATTCGAATCCAGGATTTGAATCCTGAATGATTCGAATCCTGCCCAGCTCTGCCCCTTAGTACGTTCTCTAAGTATATTAGAGGAAAACTTTGAAACGGTACGACTTAGACTGAATATAATTTAACAAAATGACACTAATTTTTATAAAAAAATTAAAAAAGCAAATAATATACAGGGTGCTCTATTTAATATAAGCAAATTTGTTTGAGTAAATTAGAGACTAGAGGCATTGGAGTTTTCCTTATCTATAATTTAACATTCTAAAAGGTTCTACAAACCAGATAAATTAGAATGTTAAAATCTAGATAAGGAAAACCTCTTACACTTTAACTGATGTATTTATTATCTCATTTACAAAAAAAAAACTTGTTATTAGTGTTTCTGAGTTACAATAAATTGTATTTTTATTCAGTTATATTTAGTGTTCCTTAAAATTATAAGGATGTACTCTTCAGCGATATATTGCTCACTAAAATATTCCCAAAGTAGCGTAGCGCCAAATCTTCAAGCTTTAAAAGGGCCACCGGGTTCGCGTAAAATACGAATAGTTGATTATTTATTCGGGCTAGTTATTTATGATTTTCGTAAAATCTAGGAACATGATTTGAAACATTACATAAGCCTAGAAACGACAGATTTTAAAAAATTTGGCATTATTTGTGATTGAATTTTCAATCATCTTATAATCTAATTATTCGCATTTCTATCATGAAATGTACACAACTGATATTTTAAAAATATAATTGCTAAACATGGTTATGTACAAATCATATCTTGTATCTTTTCTGAACAAGACTTGGTTTAAAATATAATATTCTCGCATTAGCATTAAACGTATTTGTACGTACTTAATACCATATTTGATATATAACCCCACTAGTAATATAATTAGATAGAGCTTTGAATCAACCCTTATCTATTTGAATAGTGGTGAAGGGACAGCAAAAAACATATTATTTATCCGTTCGTAAGGCCGTATTACACTATTCCTCTCTACGTGCGCAAAACGGCTTTAAATTTAGAATAGAATCACATGGTTTTAAACAGTAATTATTTTACCAAAAAATGTTAATAAGTATATTGATTTTATCTCGGTTACAAAACAAATTGTGGTATAATTCCATGGGGATGATAGTGTGACCGCATGTGGAGTACGGCCTTTAAATTATCAGCACTAGACCACCCCAGATTCAAAAGTGAGAACAATGCAATAAGGGTCCTCACCCTTGCAAATCACTAGCCCCGATAACATCGTTATATATCCTAATCGGGGGTATACCTATATCATTGATAAGACGCGGCTTTTTTCCCCAACCCGGCATACCGCATGGCACATCTGTCGGCTTTTAAAATAGTAATCCTGTTGTAAATTAACATTATCTATTCGAGACTGTAAGCATTTATGAAATGAACGAAATACGCAACATAGCAACAGCAAAGCGTGATACCGGGCATGTCTGCTTTTTGTTTTTCGGGTAATAAAAATGACAGGATGTAAGTGGTAGCTTGGTGCTTAAAGAGATTATAACTAAGTACAGAGATTATCGACTATTATAAACACATGGATCACCTAACAGCGAAACTACCCCCGATTTATAACAAACATAACTTACTTGGACAATTAAAAGAATTGCTAAAACCGTACATGATTGATTAAAAAATGTAAATGTGGATGTGGTTTTATAACACTTATTTCGTGAAATCTTGCATATTAATAACTCAAATCATAAAAAATAATAACTCAATATAAGTTTAATTTATATGCTCTAAATCAAGTTTTCTCAACCTTTTTCTATCATCGACCCCCTTTGGCTGGCTGTTTTCATCGACCCCTAATGTTACCTAACCTTTCTATGCATATAAATATCTAGCAGATTTATAGGCGACGGTGGTTTGTAGTAATTGTGTTTAAATTTTTGGCAAGCAATTTGAAATATTGATTGCATTTGCCATATTTTACCTACAACAGTGACACTGTTATACTTGTTTGTACTTTTTGATGATTCTGATAATCTTTTTAATGCTAATGATGTCAGTTTTATTAACTCAAAAAATATGAAAAAATAAATCTGCATTTATTTTTTGTAATGTATATATTATTATTATTATTATTATAAAAAACACTCCTAATTCAATGCATAAAGTATGTTTTGAGTTTAACTTTAAAGCAATGTTTAGTAAGCCTGGCGTATGAAGTAAAATTTCGAGTTTAGAAAAGCCTCAAAATTTTTATTTGCTGGCGCGCTTCGCTTCGCTCGCGCACCGGCATATTGAAATTTGCACGATTTTCTAGACTCAAAATTTTACCTCATGCTTAATGTGGAAACACTTTTTATACTCATTGAATTCTTTATTAAAAATACTAAATTTTTTAAAAAGAGAGAAATAAGTTATAATGTAAATAAAAAACACTCCTAATTCAATGCATAAAGTATGTTTTGAATTTAACTTTAAAGCAATGTTTAGTAAGCCTGGCGTATGAAGTAAAATTTCGAGTTTAGAAAAGCCTCAAAATTTTTATTTGCTGGCGCGCTTCGCTTCGCTCGCGCACCGGCATATTCAAATTTGCACGATTTTCTAGACTCAAAATTTTACCTCATGCTTAATGTGGAAACACTTTTTATACTCATTGAATTCTTTATTAAAAATACTAATTTTTTTAAAAAGAGAGAAATAAGTTATAATGTAGACTTTTAATTTTCAAATATCTTGAAAATTAGCAATTACATGTTTCTAAATGATTGCTACATACATTCACCACTTTTAATTTGAAACAATTTAACAATAGTGACATTTAAAGAAAATGCTAAAAATACTTTTTTCATTTTCAAAACGTTACAAAAACCTGTGACATCAAAATGAGTTTAGATATAAAATATATACTCTGTTACATTATTTATATTAGACAACTTTTTTCGCTCTTCTGTATTTCATTACCAGAAATAATCAATTATGAGAATTTGAACTTATCCTTGATACCATACGATTTATTTAATAATTTTCTAAATCAAATCCTACTCAAAACTCATTCGAGTTATTTTTAATTATGAATGTTCATTTAAGAATCTCATACAATTTGTTTAAATGAAATTATTTAATACAATAGGATTATTAAAAATGGTCATCTCTTGGAAAATTCTGAGAATTTCAAGTTATTTTATTTTTCTGTATAGTAATATGTCAATTAGTTCTCTTTTAACTGTTTTTAATATTACTATACAGGAAACTAAAATATCTAAAATTTTAGTGGAAATTTCAAATTTTGAAAAAATTTAGACACCGTGTGGTTTTAAAAACGCAATTTCACCCCAAAATTCAACGGTTTTTAATATATCAAGTTTATCGAAGCACAATCTTCTCATTAACAAAGTTATTTCTACTCGAACCTTCCTTTTGCTGCATTTCAACATTATCAAAATTATTATATGTTTATGTATTTTTTGTTATTTTATTTATGTTATTGCTTAAGATGTATTTAGGGATTGGAAATATACCGACTTTTTGAAATACCGGTATATCGATATATTTATTAATTAAAACCGGTATAACACAATATCGTTATTTTATGATTAAAAGTTCAGATGTCTAAAAATGACGATCTACATGTTTTATTAAATTTTTTATGGTTTCTTGTGAGTTAAATGTCGAATTCGGTGAGTTTTTTCTTAAATAAAATTATTACTTTAATAAAATTGGGAACGTAAAAATAAATAATTAAGTTATTTGGTTATTCAGCATACTTTTATTAATTTTCTTGTGTTCATTCAAAAAAAAAACTTATAGATTGAAAACTGTTTAAGGTATTTTCATCAATATTAATTAAAGATTGCTCTTTCAGAATATGAAAATCTAAAAATATCCAATCAATCGGTTTTGAGTTGTTTTTAATTGAACATCATAATATGTATTTTTATTCAAATTTTAGTGAAATTGAAAGTTAAATCATAGGATGTAAATTTTTTTGGATATCTTTAAGAATTTAAAATATGTGAACAGGATTTTTATGATATTTTGTATGGATATTATAAAATATTGCTCTTTTGAAATAGCAATGTTTTCGAATTATTTTCATTTGAACTCCCGGAAATTTAGTTATCAGAAAAAAAATAGCGTAAAATTAAACATAAAAATCATTAATTGGAAAATTGTCAAGTTATCTTTATGATATTTTGTGTGGATTTAAGGAATTTTTTGATCTATCCAAATATGTGAACATCTAAAAATACCGCATCAATAGTTTTCGAACTATTTTCAATTGAATTTAAAGAAAGTGGGATTTTATATATTATCGTATCTTAAAAACAAGTCAGTGCAGTAGGTTACTGTATGTAACAGCAAACACATGTTGTATAATTCAATGTCCGTCGGGGTATTAGCTCGGGAAGTAGTTGTTTCAATGAGTGTTTGATATATAGTCTATGTAAGAATAACTTGGTGTAGATTGCGAAAAGAATCGCACTTTTAATGTTTGAAGTATTCTGAAACCAAGAATTGACAATTTCATTTATACTTATGTTTGAACGGTAACGTGACCGCCAGTCTAAGGTGTCAAATTGTTTAGAGGGAATGGCAAAGCTATAATGATAAAAGGTAAATCTCGAAACGCGTCTATATTGGGCCTGAATAATTTGACCCAAATTGTTACATTTGCAGTAGGTTACTGTATGTAACAGCAAACACTTGGGTAAGAATTTACTATACACCCCGTGGGTATTATAGTTAAAAATGATATTCGGAAGTTCTCGACGATTACTATCTAAAAATGCAAATAATTTCGACGTGAAATGTTAAATAAATAAAAAAAAAATGTTTGAAAATATTGTGTCCTAGCAGTATGTAAAAAAATCATCGTACGCAAAGAGATTTACGCAATTTAGAGAACGAGGGTTAGAAGAGTTAGAACGAGGTATTATAGATAAACATGATATTATTCGAAAGTACTCGACGGGTACTATCTAGAAATGCAATTAATTATACCGAAAATGTTAAATAAATTTAAAAAAATAGTTTGAAAATTTTGACAATATTGAGTCCTAGCAGTATGTAAAATAATCATCGTGCGCAAAGAGATTTAGGCAATTTATTCTATTGGAAACCTTTCTCCTAACCTAACCTTTTCAGCGAAATATAGCCGTTGACACAAACTAGAATTCAGCCCAAATTAATTTCCAAGAGTGTATTAATTTATGTTAGTTATTCTATAAATCCATATGAGTCCAAGTGTAATGTGCTAATGTGTTTTAATCGTCATCCAGTTAAATCTAACTTTAAGTTGAAGTTAGATTCAGGTCCTTAACAAACATTTCTTTCGACTTCCCCAATGTCTCCAGTAAAGATTGCAATGGTGAACTTTTATCATTTCCGTAGTGAATTTATTGATTTTAATTCACTGAATCAAACACTTACTATGTTTTTACCACAAAATATTTATTGTATGTATATATATTATATTACACAAATATACACATAAATTCACGACTTAAGTTTCGACGTTTGACGGTCATTATCAAGTGAAACAAATTACAAAGGGGAGTTACATTTATACAGGTAAAACAATTTAGAGTGAGGGTAGCAAAACAAATTAGGTTAAACAGGTACAAAGATTTACACATTAAAGGATTTCAAAGAGCGGCGTGTACACTAAATCGGTTTGTTCGTTTAACAGATTAACCAGGGGGTTCTTGGTTCGTTTGAAAATTTCGGCGGATTCGAGCAGGTTAAGCTTTGTGCCTTTGGTACAGTTATGTACAATTTTAATTTTATTTATTTCTGGAAATGAATGTTTGCACTCTAATACGTGGTTAGAAAAGGAACTGGAGTCTTGGTTCAATCTAAATGCGCGAAAATGTTCCGAATATCTCTTTTCGAAACTACGACCGGTTTGGCCTACATACACACTATTGCATTCGGAACAAGGGATTTCATAAACACCTGATTTCTTTAAAGGATTAATTTTGTCTTTTGAATTGAATAAAATGTTGGATAATTTGCAACTGGGTCTAAACGCGATTTGATGATTTTGTTTTCGAAGAATGTGAGCTATTTTTTCCGTAATTTCGCCAAAGTATGTTAGGGTAATGTATGGATCTTTGTTCACATTTTCCAGTCTCGGATAAATGATTTTAATTGGTGATATATGTCAATACAGTGTAATTCTATATTATAATGCATGTTATTCCACGGGGTGTAAAGTAAAGTCTAGCCATATGGTCTTTGTAAGACTAACTTGTTGTAGATTGCGAAAAGAATCGCACTTTTGATGTTTAAAAACGATTTATTTAATTTTTCGCATCTTGCATTCGTTCATAAAGAACAATAATCTCTGATTTTACAACTTATTAACTTACTTAATTTGCTTCTTTGCATACCAGAAATATATTTCATTCTTGTATAAATAGTTTTTTACAAAACAAGTGCGGGAAAACAGTTTTCCCGAGTGAATGCACGACGAAGGAGTGAAATGCATGAACTCGGGAAAATTTGACGCACGAGGATTGTACAACATTTTTTGAAAGGAGCAAAATCATCACAATAATGCTGTTATGGAAAATGTGGAAGATCAAATGTGCAAGATCATATAAAAATTCTTAGTATTGATTACTGTTGTCTTATGTAGCTCAATCTAAAATTATCCTCAGTGCAAACGGGTATCAAGGCAATTTCTCTCGCTATCTACGGGCTTAAACTTGATACCCGCAGGCAGTTCCACCCAGGTAAAGGTATCATTTTTCCTGCACAAATTCTAACCACGAATACTATTTAGTGTGACAATTCAACGAATTAAATTCGTATCATTTTTACTATTGTGTTTGTCTTTACAACGTATTCCATATAATTCTGTATATTTGCTTACTTTGTGTTGTATTCTCCAAAAACACAGAAGCGTTAATTTTCCGGCACCAAAATACTGGAATTATCTCCAGAACTAAGATTTAATTGTTCTCGGGGATAACATCTAACACTTGTAAAAGCAAACATTTAGAATATAAAAACGAATTAAAATTAATATCAATTGTCTGCAAAAAAATGCTTAGTCTCGTTGAGACTTTTCCAAATATTTATTGAAACAACTACTTTCCGAGCTAATACCCTGACAGATATTGAGTCAAACAATGAATATGAGAGTTACACAACAGATTTACTGTTCTATGCTTAATTTATATGCAAAATATTATTTTTTCACCAAACAAAATGAACAAACAGGAAATTGAAATATGTTGAAAAAATGCAGGGAATGAATAATCTTAGGCTATCTTGTAGAAAAAGTCTCAAGCCATCTATAGACGCGTTTAATTTTAATTGGTTTTTTATATTTTGTAAATGTTCTGCAAACAATTGGAAAATTCAGTTTTTCTTTATGTTTAACATTTAGAATGATTAACTGTCATGATTTAATTAACCTTACATAATAATAATAATTATTATAATTATTATTATATCATATTTATATTTATTAGGTAAATTAAAACACTTGTTTGGTTTCATATTTGTATATTCAGTTTCCTGACACGTGTTTCGGTCAATAACGACCATTCTCAAAGGGATTACAAGAATAACTTATATTTGTGCATCCAGCATTGTCATCCAGCAATTTTAATTATTAATTATAGTGACAAATAAGGAGAAATGTATTTATTTCGCGACCTCTTAAATATAATATGAGTTAAATAAACATTACAAAGCAACATTTGTCCATTATAATTGCTAGGAATGGGAAAAATTTCAAGTAACAGTGATTTTTCACTGATATTGAAAAATCACAAGTCGTAACTGCTACTAATAAGCGTATTTTACTGTGACTGTGACTGCGACTGTTATTTAAAGCGTGATTGCTACTCACAACTGTTACCTAAACTGTGATTGCTACTTAAACTGTGAGTGTGTTTTAAAACGCGATTGCTACTTAAAATCACAAATGTTACACAAACTGTGATTGTTACTTAAACAGTGATTGCTACTTAAAACGTGATTGTGATTCTAACTACGACTTTTATCTAAACTATGAATGCTACTCAAACTGCGATTGTTAAGTAATAGTTGCAATTAGTGATTATAAGAAGTCGATAGAATAACCTTTCTAAATATTATTTTATATTGCTTATCTTAAACTCCCTTTTATTGATAGTTTTGTAGTTTAAACGCATTATTTGCATTTCCATTTTAAATACATATTTAATCAAGATGTCAACTTCTTTGTATAAAAATGTCATAATATACTAAATAAAAATAAAATATATTACGACAATAATAGCTCTTTAAAAGGGCGTTTTGTTTTAAATGTTGATTTTTTCGTACAGGGAATTTTTGTATTAAGTATATATGTCCTGATTTTTATGAAAAATTCACATTTGTATTTTTTAAACTTCACTATGTTACAGTGTTTTATACGCGTGGCGCATGAAGTAAAATTCCGAGGTTAGATCACTGATCACAAGTAGCAAATTTGGTTTGGTCGCGTAGCGCTACGCGACCAAACCAAATTTTCATTCTTTTCTAAACTTGAAATTTTACTTGATGCTTAACCTGGGAGTGGGGGGCACTCGTTGAACATTCAAATTGAACGTTTTTGAACAATAGCGAACGCTTTAAAACTCACAGCGTGTACAACGAAATATGTTAAATATACATATTTCGTTGTACACGCTGTCAGACAATTTGCCATAGTTTTTGCATATTCTTTATTCAATTTGAAATGCCGAATTTTTTTCTTAACAATTTGTAACAATTCTATTGAAATCGTAACACATCCGAAATAATAAATAGATTGTTACGACTATTCGCTAATATTATTGGTGGGCAATCCATTTTATTGTTTCCAACTTTATAACAAAGATTACTTTCTGTTTATAAATAATCTGTAAAATGTTGGTAAACATCTGAATTTTTAATAATATAAAAAATAAAAAAGCAGGTTAAGTGGAAGAGCAATTTAAGTTATTAATTGGTTAACCTTTGCCTGCTCTATGTTGTATATTTCACCTTTGTATTTTTAAAAAATTTTGAATGAAGACAATCTATCATTATTACTATTATTATAAGTTTAATAATTTACTTGCATTTGTTTTTTAGGAGATTTCCCATGGATTTTGTTTAATTGTAAAATTAATTTAGTCGAATTTCAGAAATTAGAGACAACAAAAAAATTATAAGTTTTAATGCAATCTGATATTTGGACAACAATAGACATATACATTTTTTTAATTTCAATCATTATTTTACATTACATTTCAGTCATAAATTTAACATTTTGTAGAAAACATAAAAAAGTTAATTGCCACAAACATATTCAGAAAATCATTATTTTATTTCACAATTGATCCTTAAATTTGATACAATTGAAAATAAGAATTTTTATGAATTTAGGGATTTTATGGGCATTTTTTAAATTTAAGTATATATTCAAATATATGAATTATTTACTGATTGAAATATTCATATTTGATTCGTCGGCTATTTAAACTATTTGTTAAAATAAATTAGTTTAAATGTTATGTCAATTATTAGTGTTTTTATTTTTATTATTCAACATGGGTTTGCACTTTTTGGTCAATTTAAAGCTTCTAACAAGTGTTTTCCACTCCTAGGCTAAGCATAAAGTAAAATTTCGAGTTTAGAAAAGCCTTAACATTTGGTTTGGCTTTTCTAAACTCGAAATTTTACTTAATGCGCCACGCGTATAAATCACTGAATTGTTGTAAACATTGAAAACACACATCATCGTTTTAATAATAACAATAATAACATATAACAAGATTGAAGAAACACAATTAATAAAACTCATCAACAATAATGAAATATAGTTAGGACTTTGTACACGAATATTAATTTGAACAAACTTTCTTCTAAAATTTACCTATGCGGATTTTGTTGTTGATTTAGTAACTACTGTTTATAAAATAGGTTTTTTGCTCACGAGAATTCACAGATAAATTATCTGTGAATTCTTGTGAGCAAAAAACCTATTTTGAACCATAATCACAGTTTAAAATCAAGGATCACTGTTCACAAGTAGCAAACGTGATTCAAAAGTAGCAGTTATGCCAACCTCTAGTAATTGCTGCTTTTCATATATGAAAGATTTTCTATTATAACCATTTTTAAGTACCCATTTTAACTACCAATATCTAGCGCATCAGATGAAACAAATAATAATAATAACTTAGATTAAAACACTTGGAACCTTTCATCAACACATTATTTCTAACCAGATGTGCATTTTGGACACAGAGTGGCCATCATCAATGGTTTGATACTCAAAGCATCAAACCATTGATAATACTCAAAGTCTCACACCATTGATAATGGTCACTTTGTGTCCAAAATGTACATCTGTTTACAAATAAAGTGTTGAAGAAAGGTTCCAAGTCTCTTAATCTACGTTAATAATTCATTGATTTTTTGTTTGAAAGTTTGTTTTTTATCCTAAAAATAAACAACTGGGGCGCAAGGGGGAACTCACTTTACGAGTGACAGCCGTAATTAATCCGGATGTTCCCCACACGTTGTAGATACTAAAATTAAAAACGCGCACCGAGCCCAGCAATAAGTTGATTTTTCTTATTAAACTTTAAAAAATCCGTGCTTTCGATAGTTTAATACTCTCCTTGAGACATTTGTTAAACAATCACTCAAGAAATTAACTCAACATAACGGGGGCCAAAAATAATGATTTTTTAAATTATTTGTTCCATCCGATTCGCATCGAGCCTAGCAATAAGTCGATTTTTTTAAATTAAATTTTAAAAAATCCTTACTTTCAATAGTTAAATACTTTTCTTTGGACATTGTTTAAACAATCGCTAAAGAAATTAACTCAAAATAACGCGGGTCGAAGGTACTTATGATCTCTTCTGAACAGCCTTCTCGAACAGCAACTAGGCTTCTGTGTGACAGCGTATGCTGATGATCTAGCCATGATTGTAAGTGGCAAATTTGAAGACGTTCTATGCCACCAAATGCAAGAAGCTCTAAATACAGTTTCGCGGTGGTGCAATGATCACTCCCTATAGGTAAACATTACCAAGACGAAGATGGTCAAGTTCACCAAGAAAAGGAAAGTGACGAAAAGAGCACCAAAATCATTGAATACGATACTGCAGTACAGCGACGAGGTGAAATACCTGGGCATCACTCTCGACAGGAAACTGAGCTAGAAGAAGCACATCGACATCAAAACAGACAAAGCCATAAGGGCCTTTTGACAATGCCGTCGGGCAGTGGGAAAAACCTGGGGGTTGAAACCGCGCGCGACGATGTGGTTATACACAGCCATCATAAGGCCTATGCTAACATACGGCCCTTTAGTTCAGTGGCCCAGGACCAAACAGCTAACTACGAGGACGCGACTCTCGCAAGTGCAGCGGACAGTCTGACTAATCATAACAGGCGTCATGCACACTGCTCCAACGATGGCGATAGAGGTCATGCTATGCCTTCCGCCACTTGATATTCACGTAGAGAGAGAGAGGCCGTAGCGACCATACTTCGCCTTCAAGGCAGTGGGATCTGGAACAGTAACCGCTGTGGGGAAGTCAGAGGATACCTCTGGAGGAATGTCTGCAAAGACATACCTCTTTTAGAGGCTGGCACTGACTACTGTAAACTGACGCTCATTCGGAATGCACCGTACACGGTTACCATTCAACCCACAAAACAAATGAGAGAGAAATAAGGATCTACACAGATGAATCCAAAAGGATGGATGGATCAGGGATTGGAGTCTTCTCCAGGAACCTGAAAATCCGAACAAAGGTCTTGATTGGAAAGCATGCCACCGTCACACAATTAGAGACGATACGAATAACAGTTGGGGCTGAGAACATCATAAACCGTAAAGTGTCAAATGAAGCTATACTGATCTCAACGGACATCAGGCAAACGCTACTGTCTCTGAAGAAGTCACATACAACTTCAGAGACAACATTAGAGTGAAGTCTGCTGGGTGGAGGGGTACGACTTGAACACAGGTAACACGAGAGCTGACGCAATGACAGGAGCAGCGGAAGCAGCCGGAGCCGCTAGTACGCCTTGCGCCTCTGTCCCTGTGTAATATGGTACAAACTAACGCACTGAAGAAATTCAAGAAGTGTTGGGGTGACATCAAGGGCTACAAGTTCTCTAAGGAAACATTATTTTTTCCCAACGACAAATCAGCGAAACAGTACCTGCAGCTGAACCTTAGGCGCATAACTGCAGCCCTGACTGGTGGGCAAAACGCACATCTAACATGGAAGACTAGACTGCCGGACACAATCTCAGCGATTGCCCGGCACTCTCGTCAACTAGAGGCTCCTTACTGGGTGAAAGATGGCTTACAATGGCCTACATAAGGGATCTACCCACCTCGGCATTGCTAGGCTACCTAAACCAGGTAAGCTGGCTGAACCGAGACTGGATGGTCGACGGGAGGAAGCACAATGGGCCTAATGAGGGTTTAGTGCAGTGCAGAAATGCGCAATTCTCAAAAAACCAGAACCAGAAACAGGTACTTATGATTTTTTAAATTATTTGTTCCATCCAAGGCGCATCGAGCCCAGCAATAAGTTGATTTTTTTTATTAAACTTTGAAAAATCCGTACTTTCAATAGTTCAATACTATTGTTTAGATATTGGTTAAACAAACGCTCAATAAATTTACTCAAAATAACACAAGCCAAAGGCACTTATGGTTTATTAATTATTTGTTCCATCCGAGGCGCATCGAGCCCAACAATAAGTTGATTTCTTTTATTAAATTTTAAAAAATCCTTTCTTTTAATAGTTTAATACTCTTCTTTACACATTGTTTAAACAATCGCTAAAGAAATTAACTTAAAATAATTGGAGCCAAAGGTACTTAATATAATAGAAAATGTTTCATATATGAAAAGCAGCAATTGCAATGAACAAATGTTGTATTATAGTGTTTACCTAACTCATATTATGTTTAAGAGGTTGAGGAATGAAATAATTTCTCCTTACTTGTCACTAAAAATAATAATTAAAAATGCTGGATTGCCATGGTGGAGGCGCCAGGTTATTGCTGGAAATATTGCTAGCTTCACAGATATATCTTATTTTATATTTGTATCTCTATACAATATAAATGCCCGAATCACTAATTGCTTTTTGATTATCTCGTCGCAATGATAACAACATTGAGAACATTAGTTCTAACTTAAATATTTTTCACGTTTCTCTTTTATCGTAGGTAAACAAACAAAAGGTTATTTTTTGCTCGGATATAGATGCTATTATTACACGAATGTTTGATTGTCACGGTAAAAACACGATAATCTAGGACATGATAAATCCCGACAGCGCGTAGGGCTGGAGTGATTTTTTCTTTGTCCCTTGATTTGAGAGTTTTTACCAAGTGAGATTAATAAACAACTCAAAAATAACATTTTATTAGATTATTGACAATTTTGTTTGTTTGTATTTTGAAGAGCGCGTGTTATTATTACATATTTTAATTAGCTCAATACGTTTTGACGTACTTTGTTACTGTGCCAGAAATGTCATATTTGAAATTCTACTTCGATATTATTAATAAGGAACATGGACCTTTACCAGCGATTATAGAACGTTCTATAATCGCTGGTAAAGGTGACGTTGCTAGGAGATGTAAAAAAAATCTGTATTTTAGTTAGTGGATTACAAGACGTGTTTAATACTTACTAGTAAATACCACTAAGGCAAGGTATTCAATTTCTAGACTTTTCTTCTCCATGTTATGCGAGCTCCCAATTAAATTTTAATGTAATGTTATCAACGAAAGATTGTTCTAGTGTTAAAGAGACCAACATCACTTTTTGCTTTAATTGCAATACGTCACTTATAAACTTAAGTTCAATCAGAAATCATCTACAGTAAGTTTAGTCACAACAATTATCTTTTTAAGTTAGTCCAAGAGTCGTATAATCAATGAGTTCATAGAGTAATAAAGTTTAAGTGATTCAAATTCCCAAGTTTCTCTGATCGGACCACAACATCTAACTTGACGTTGTGGCGGGGTAAAGTTACACAACATTCTATTTCCGTAAGTGGTCTTTATTATTACCGGCGCACTGGAATATCGGAAGGGCCCGCTACAGGTGCACTGTTGACGATTTTAGGCATTCAAATCGAGCATAAGACGTCTAAATAAAATGATACTTGTAACATGTTCACAATAGTCAACGGTGGCTTAGGGTTTAAAAAAATGTAAAAAGTGTCGATTTTATTAATTGATTACTCGGTTATTTAAAGAGATAGAAAAAAACTAAAACGGCAAAGTATTAGATAATTCTCCGCTAAATTAGATTATAGACATGTTCAAAATAGTCAACGGTGGCTTAGTATTTAAAAAAATGTAAAAAGTGTCGATTTTTTTAATTGATTACTCGGTTATTTGAAGAGATAGAAAAAAAACTAAAACAGGCAAAGTGTTAGATAATTCTATACTAAATCAGATTATAGAATCAGATTTTTTCTATCTCCAGGGTGAGTAAAAAGTCCTACAATTTATCTTTTGACAGGCTATAACTACTAGGGGTGTCAACCCCAGGATTCCGAAATCCCGAGATCCCGGAATCCCGGGGATTAAAATGTCCTAATCCCGGGATTTCGTAATACGTATATTAAAAACGTTGCTCACGCTTGAAGATATTCAATCATAGCGAGAATTCCACATCAGCAAGAAACAATTTCTTAGAATATCTCACCTAGATTTTGCCATTTCAATTAAAGGCGTTGATTCTGGGTTACCCTGTGTATATGTATATATATATACATGTTTTGCTATTATATTATATGCTTTATATTATATTTAAATATTTTAAATTAATAAACAATAATTAGGTTTAATAAATTAAATAAATCTTCTAAAATTAAACATTTGTATTTTTAAGTTTATTCGGGACTAGTTCCGGGATCCCGGGACTACTTGACCATTGTTCCGAAAATCCCGGGATTGGAAAAACGGCTCGGGATTGGCACCCCTAATAACTACTAAGTGTTTCAATAAACCAAGCCACTCAAAGAATAAAAAGCATTATTAGAACAATATAAATAAATTAGACTAGGTGTTCAAAATTGTCTCTTCAAGCTTTAATACATTAACGCACTCGTTTTAGAAAATTGTCAACTATGGTCGCACACTATTCTACTGTGTAGCCAAAGGGGATACTATAAAGAGTGGCAATCAAATGTATTAAATCTGGACCCGTTTTTCCAACCGAGACGTCGACTCGGAAGTTGAAGAGAGAGGGAATATAATCTTTCCGTCTCTGTCGCTCCGAATGCTATTAGCGCACTAATGCCATTCCAACATATGAACGCTGGAGCGCGGCAGCCGCCGTGCTCCAGCGTTATCTCGTCAAGGACGTTCAATATAAACATACACACATATTCATGTCAACAAAAAAATCGTGCCTGCTTTTCTTTCTCGGCTGAGCTTCACTTATTCCAAGATATATCGAGCGGAATTGCGTCAGATGAGCAAACTGTAAACAATAATTTAACGTGTAAAACCTGTGAAAGTGAAATAACATCGAGTGATGTAGTTACAAGATGTTATGGATTGTGCAACGGTTCTGTACATGGTTCATGTACAGGCCTAAATAATAACGAACTACGAATCTTAAATGGAAAGAAGAATATAGTGTGGTTATGTCAAACATGCCACAAGTTTCTCCAAGAAGGTCAGTCCTTATACGATTATTAAACAGAATCAGGCTGAGTTAAAACAAATATCTATGGGAAATAATGTAAACAAACCTAGCGGAGATACAAACCAACCCTGTAGACCTGCCACCTATTGTGCTATAGTAGAAGAATCCAAACCGTCGAAGCAAATGAAAACTGCAAACAAAGCACCAGGGAAGGTTCCTGTAAGAACTCCACAGCAGATGAACGCAGAATCCCCCACTACCGAGAGCACTTCCGCTGAACATCAGGCGCAGGCGGAAAAAACGGACACTGATGATTTTACGCTGGTGGACCCAAAGCGAAAACGCAAAACACGCGTCACACAAGTTGGAAAGAGAGTTAATGAGACTGATGGAAAATTTAAGGCTGTTGAAAAAAGAGCATGGCTGCATGTTTCACGCTATCCCGTGCAAACATCAGCGGATGATTTAAAAACTGTTTTAATCAAACGCTTAAACACTGAAGAAATAATATGCGAGAAAATAACTCCAAAGCACCCAAACTCTACATTCAGCAGTTTCAAGATAGTACGACATAGGTGGTACCTAGATAAACTAATTGATGAAAATCTCTGGGAGAATGGAATTGCTTTCTCCCGGTACAATTTTTTCATGGAAAGCAGGAGGAAAAGTCCAACAACATAATTCATCAACCGGAAGAAAACAAAAACAGGAAAAATAATAGTTTTAATTTATTGCACCAAAATGTTCAATGCATAAATGAGATAATTGATGTTGTGAGTGATTTAAATAGCATTTAAATCCAGTGAACAGCTTCAAATATGCAATATTCCTAATTTTAGGTTAATATCAAACTTTTGTAGAAATAATAAAGAACATGGTGGTGTTGCAATCTACTGTAAAACGGGAATAACCGGCAATAAACTAAAAGTTATAAACTCCATTTCGGAGAAAAAAATATTCAAATGCGCGGGTGCGGAATTTCAAATTTCTAGGCACAAAATCTATGTAATCTGTATTTATAGGCCTCCTCAGTGTGATGTTGCGCTTTTCTTCTGTAAATTAGACCAAATCCTTGATTATGTAACATCAACAAATAGTTTATACTTTATTGCTGGTGATTTTAATATAAATATACTGCAGAATTCTCATGAGACCAGAGAATTCAAAAACGTGCTGAAAGCACATAATGCTGTTTTAACTGTACACCAAGCTATCAGAATACATTACAATGGTACTGCAACATGTATTGATAACATTATAAGAAATGGTAACTATAATAATCATTGTACTAATGTTGTCAATAATATCTGATCATAAGGCGAAAATTATATCACAAACTTTAGATTTTGCAGATAATCTTGCGAAACATCATAACAAAGTAAGACTATACTCTGAACAGGCGTTACAAGAATTCTGTACCGACATTGAAAGTGAATCTTTTGAACGTGTTAAGAGATCACAAAACACTAATAATCAATATACATATTTTATTTCAACCTTTCTAATGTATGTGAACAAGCATTTCCCATTGAAGAACGTTTCAGCACATAATAAAAAACATATTAAATTTAAGTCTGCAGAAACAATACAATGTAAAAATCATATACAAATCTATGAAACTCTTTCACATTATATGCCTGAGTATAAACTTGAGTTAAAAAAAGAGATTGTAAAATATAAGCAATTACTACATAAAGAACGGTGTGCTCACTATGAAAATAAATTAACAAATTCATCAAATAAAGCTAAAGTGGCATGGCAAATAATAAGAGATGTTGTGAACACAAAAGACAAGATCAAATATACTCTACCAAAATCGAATAACATAGAGGAACATGCCAATGATTTCAATAGGTATTTTAAAAACGCTGCACCAGATATGCTGGATAGAAAACTATGCCCAAACAGCGATCCATATATGTGCAATATTCCAATTAATAGTAGTACTTTGTTACTCGAACCAGTCACCATGTCGGAAGTATTTAAAGTTGTAGCTCAAATGGACAATAAGAAAAGTTGTGGATATGATAGTACACCCATAGCTTTAATAAAAGTCTGTATTAATACCATAGTGGGGCCTCTTACTGATGTCTTTAACAGCTCATTTAACACAGGTACATTCCCAGATATGCTAAAGTATTCCATTATAAAACCAATATACAAAAGTGGAAACATTGACGATTTTGATAACTACAGACCAATTAGCATCCTAAGCACGTTCTTAAAAATATTAGAAACTATAATGTCGAAGCGATTGATCAATTTCCTCCACAGCAATAACTTACTTTCCAAATTTCAACACGGATTTACTAAGGGTAAAAGCGTAGACACAGCATTATTTTAGTATATTCAATCAATCTTGTCAGCTATAGATAATAAAAAAGTAGTATGTGGTGTGCTACTGGACCTATCTAAAGCGTTTGTTACGATCCAACACGCAATTCTAATTACTAAGCTTAGCCATTATGGCATACGTGGGACCGCTAATGAATGGTTTAGTTCATATTTAAGTAATCGGTCTCAGTCTGTTAAAATAAACAATGGCATACTTGAAGCAACATCTGGAAAATTAGCAATGGATATAGGGGTTCCTCAAGGGAGTATATTAGGCCCTCTTCTTTTTAATATATTCCTTCATGACATATTTGACAGTATACATGCAAACTGTGGAATGGCCTGCTATGCCGATGACACAAATTTATTACTTTTTGGTGAAACATACATGGACGTTATTGAATCGGGAAATATAATTATGAAAGACATCAGTGAATGGTTTAGACAAAACAAACTCATATTAAATACTGAGAAAACTAAAACGATTCTATTCAAAACAAATCAATCATTAATTACTCCAGAGCATATAACTCTAAATAATAATATATTAAAATTTTCAACTAGTGCAAAGTTTCTCGGTGTAATACTTGATGAAACTTTAAGCTACCGAGCATACATTGAAAATCTGACATCTAAGCTTAGCAAATCGTGCTAAGGCTTAAGGATTCTTGCAAGAAATACTAATGACCAAATTGTTAAAACTTTTTATTATGCCAACTTCTTCTCCCACATTAAATATGGAATATTGTTCTGGGGTAGTAGTACACTAAGCCGTTCAATTTTAATATCACAAAAGCGTGCAATTCGTGCGATGTTAAATATGAAACAAAGCGACAGCTGTAAAGGAGTATTTAAGAGATTAAGCATATTGACGGTTCCAGCCATTTACATATATGAATGTATTAAATTTCTATGTAGGCACGGTGAGTTATTTTCCCAATATGCGTTACATAACACCCACAATACTAGACATGGTATTACGTTCAGGTATCCATCGCATAAATTAACTATGTTTCAGAAAGGCCCACTTTACAATTGTCTTAAATTTTACAATCATCTTCCCCAAGATATTAAGAACGCAAAAACTTTTAATAAGATGAAGCGTATGCTTTTTGAACTATTGCGCACATTGGAGCCATATAATACACAAGACTTTTTAACTAGGCTATATTAGTGCTGTATGTAAATTGATGTGACGTGTTTCCATGTTTGTGCTGTACCAACTTTATACTTGTATTATAACTGTTACTGTACGTACACCGGAAATAAATGATGTTATTATTATTATTATTATTATTACTCTTAGATTGTAAAACATGTAAATGCAACACTAATCATAATTATAAATACGCAAAATATTATTTATATCATGGTATAATTAATTTATAAAAAATATTAAAAACTACGACAATATCATATATTTTTTCTAAGAATTATTATTTATGATGGGTATTGATTTGTGAAAGTTAATAGAATGTTAAGAGAAATAATTTCTTATCAAAAAATTATTTAAAATTATATTTTTTTCATAAAAGACATGTATCATCAATGACAATCATATTGCAGCCTGTTTATTGTCGGTACATTTTAAATGTGCCTTCGCGCAAAATATAATAATAATAATAATCAGGGGCGTAGCCAAATGGGGGGCTGATACAAATTTCACAAGAGTCGATAAATGTAGAAAAAATGTAATGATTTTCGTAAATATGTTCGCGAAAGCTGCTACCAAAATATTTCTTTTATATATATTATTCTGTAAATGTTAATGAAATTCATCATTTTGCAATATTATTTAATTTTGTCAATCATTTCGATCATTTCAATTACTAACACTTTTCGATGATTTTCAACAATGGGTCAAAATGTGAGCCAATAACATTCGGAGCGACATACACAAAAAACATTATATTCCCTCTCTCTTCAACCTCCGAGTGGACGTCTCCGTTGGAAAAACGGTTCCAGATTTAATACATTTGATTGCCACTCTTTATAGTATCCTCTTTAGTGTAGCACTACGTTTTGATTATTTGTTATTATTTTATTTATAAGCGTGCTGTGAAATGTAACTATGTAAATAATTAACTAATTATAAAAGGAGAATAAAAAATATTTTGGGTATTGATAAAGTCCTTTTAGCAGTTATTCCTTGAATAAACCACTTCAACTGTAATCGGTTTCAGGCACGCTTCAAAGCTGCTTTGAGCTAGTCCAGGGTGGCGTATCGTCTTCCTAAAGATTTTTCTTACAATATTGACGAAACTGAAAAGTTCATCGAGTTCAAATCTGATGAGTTAGATGGCCAAATGTCTTTGCTTTAGAATCCTGGAAACAGCTCTTTATGGGCGGCTATTGTCGAATTGGCCGAATGTGACGGCGAACAGTCTTGCAGACCTTTCTTGGCCGAAGTGTATCTCTCTTGGCAAGTCGAAATCGAAGAAGTTGCTGTTTGTAGCTGGCGGTATTGATCTTGACGTTTCTTTAGATGAAGACCAGTGGCCTATTCCCGTGGCACAGATGGCAGCACAAACCATCACTAAAGCAGAGAAATGGCTGCTGCCGATGGTTTTCGCGACAACAGGCTTCCACTGGCCTTTCTTAAGCAACCGACATAAATTATGACAGTTGTAGAACGGCTCAATGGTGAAAATCTTCTTATCTGTGAAGAGGACTTTATCCAAGCGACCAGCGCCGACTAGGCTAATCAATCACCG
Organism: Philonthus cognatus; assembly: GCA_932526585.2. Lineage (NCBI taxonomy): Eukaryota > Metazoa > Arthropoda > Insecta > Coleoptera > Staphylinidae > Philonthus > Philonthus cognatus. Next base: position 68,281,616 of record OW052243.1, on the reverse strand, counting down.
ATATTTTTCCAACCGCCTTACTTTAATTGGCTTTTTGAGAAAGTAAAAGTGCCCGATTTTGTACCTTTGAAGATTCAGCTTGGTTTTGACGATGTTTCGGATATGTTCTGTAGTGATTCCGAGCTTTGTGGCCATCTTTAGAGTTGGGGATTTCTGCGAACCTGGCAAATACCAGATTATAAACATGAATTCAATATCTTCCACAAGCCGACACATACAGACAGTATTATTCACAGCACATCATTTTATCCTATCCACCATGCCATTCCATGTTGTATAGGCTAACCACTGTCCCACTATCAACTCATAATCTTAATAGTGAGTTAAATAGAATACTTATAATAGCTAATAATAATGGCTTTCGTCAAAAGATAATCTTAGACATCCTCTTTAAAAAACAAAAGCAACAAGCTCTAAAACTAGTATATCGCACCAGTTTTCAAAATCAGAATAATAAATATTGCTCATCAACATTTAACGGTCCGCCTTCGATTGCCATCAGCAAAAAACTCAAATCACTTAATTTTATTCCCTCCTTTAGAACGAACAATTCACTCAATAAATTAATCAATTAATCAAAAGACAAATCTGATAAAACCATGAATTTGGGCGTGTATTTGCTGGAATGTAGCTTCCCAGACAGTATTTCTGAATGAAAAATGTTTTTAACTAAGAAAACTTCGTCAACCTTTGCCAATCATTAAATCGAATAGCAACATAACTTTAACCCGAAGTTTAAAATTTTGCACGAATGTAACAAAAGTCGTAAACTAAATTTGTTTACACTAAATAATAACATTTTATCAGATTTTTTCTATCGACATTACTGTTCGAGATATAACACAAACTCAAGGTTTTTTAACAGAAAACCATAGTTGTCATCATTAGAAAAAAAATTCTTTAATCAGATCTGTCACTTGACATAGTTATGTTTCATTGTTGTATTTTTATAAATTAATTTAGAGTTAAAAACAACTATTTTTTATGGAAATTTTTCCTACAAATTTCAATTTCTCCTTACACATAACTTCCAAATAAATATATTTGACAAAAATTTAACAAACTCCTATATTACAAAAAGCCGCAATTGTTTTACAACTGTCATTTTTTATGGCCAACTATTTTTTTGTTATACAAAAAATTGAAAATTGTTAATAACTCAATTATTTTTATAAATAAGTGTGTCAAATGACTTATACTTTAAAGAGAAAAAATCCCACTTTAATGACGACTGATGCTTTTCATTTAAAAAAATGCAAGTTTGTGTTATATCTCGGATACTAATGTCAATTTGAAAATATCTGATAACATTTTATTATTTAGTGTAGAATTATCTAAAACATTGCCATTTATAGCTTTTTCTATATCTTTTAACAACTAAGAAAAATCGATTTTAAAAAATTGACACTCTGCACATTTTTCAAAATAGCCTTGACTTTAACCATTTAACCGTTTCTCTATCTCTTATAATTTCAAGATCCCCATAGAGAACATGAAAAAAAAACTTACTTTGTACATTTTTTAAAACGGGAACAAAATATTAAATTTGTTGTTAGAAGGTTGCAATTAGATAGGTATACAATGAATTTGGTCTAACAATATACGCAAAGTGATTTTGTTGTACGACAAAGAGCATGTAAAGCATTTGTAAAATTGACCACTTGTGTTTTCCAGTGATGACGCTTAATTCAACTCACCAGGATGTGTTATTAAATAAAATATGGGATACTGAAATTCTTAGGGATTGGTACCACCCCTAAGAATTTCATCAGCCACCTCTTCATTCGGATATACTAGACAGAGTTGACAGACATTTTAGAAAGTAGTTAGATCACTGTATAAATATTAACTGACCAGGTAAAGTCCGTTAATGATGATACACTTTTTAAATCAGATTAATTTTAAATTTCCCATATTATTGCTATTTGCTACCAGCAAGAAATGTGAAATGTTTATCTCTAGTAGTTATTTTTCATTTACCTTTCAAAACGGAAAGTTTCACGGCCGCACCCTGTACAAAAAAATTTAAAAAAGAGTGAGTATAGACTTAATGTATAATACAGTAAAATATTTATAATTATACATGTTCGTAGACATCCTATATAATATTTTGTTCTTTAGTAAGCTATCGACTAGAGGTCAAATACTGATGTAATCTTGTAAGTTTATTGGGTGATTTATAATCGTTTTATATTTATTACGTATTTCATATTATTACATTAAAGAAGTGTGGAATATAAGGTTTTGAGGGTACATCCCTCGGGATTTTTTATGACATTAAAGGCTCAAATGGGCCGCCGTCCATCGAGTTCTAGTGGAACCGACATGTTCATTTCGAAAATACCCATAAATCAACATTTTATCTCCCTTCTTTATTGCCGTTTTTTTTAAGATAACTTATCTGTAGAGAAAAATTGACAGAGGCCGAGAGGTCACGTTGATAATTCGAAACGACTCAGATAAACACGATGAGATCTCTCCTATGTGCAATGAAATATATATTTTCTGAATTGTTGATTTGATTTATACAGAATTCATCATGTAGCCAACAGGGGACATAAATTAACAACTGTTATTTTATATTATAATTAAGTAACAACAGGAACAGAGTAAAGTTACTATGTTTATGTTAGTGTGATAATCAATTAATAAAATTATGAATTTAGGCAGGCAGCTAACGGATTAATGACCCCTTATTGATTACAATAATTAAAATTGCCAATATTCTGAATTTAGATTTGTACTTGTTGATGAACTTGTCTGCATAAGTTTAGACAAGTCCTAACATGCTAAGTGTCATAAAAATGTCAAATTTGTAAAGTTGTAATAACAGAAGCTCAACGTTAATCGAAATTATTGAAAATTTAAGAACATTTTGCTTTATTATTGAAAATTTAAGAACATTTTGCTTTATTTTGATACTCGTAAAATAATAAAGAAATAAATAGAAAAGAACAATTTGCAAGGAAATATTAATATCTTTGTTTTTATGTTTTTTACATAAAAAACAAAGAATTTAATATTTCAACAACAAAATTGAGCCGATAAAGCTAGAGAAGCTAAATGTTGAGACTAAATTATAAAAAATACTAGTAATTCTGCTGCTTTCTTCCGAAATTAAAAAAGAAATCGATCAAACAATACAAAACAAAAAAAGTACCGGAAAACATCATTTTGTTTTATAAACAAAGTGACAAATTATTTATAAGGAGTATATGGCTTGAGCCACCCCCCTGAGTGCGCGCCTGCCTTAATTAAACTATACCACGCACGCAGGGTGGCTCGCTGCGCTCGCGAAGCTTAATACCGGGCTGGACTTAACCAATGAACTTTAAATAACATTGTTTTTTTTATATTGCACTGATTTTGCGATAAAATTGCAAGCCGTTGTCTTCAAAACTGATTTAGATATTTTTTAAATATTGATCCTAAGAAAAATTAAATAGGTGGAAGGCGTTATGTCATTGCAAACTAGGTTGAACAAAATCAAATCGGTTCACTGGTTTAGCAAAAAAAATTGATTCTGCACGTGCTAAGTGTATTTTTAGGGAAATCTATTTTTTAAGTTTAAAAATGAAACGTCAAACAATAAAAAAAAAAAAAAATTATAACTAATCGGCACTTTTGAGAGCCGCTAGTGGTCTCGTTGTGTCGGCCGTGTCTCGGAACATCGGAATTGACCCAGAGAGACCAAATGTGGGTCTCTGGTGAGCAAGCCAAATGTATTGGGTTAGAATTCTGCAAGGATATTGTCGAGTTTTCTGTAATGCGTACCCTAATGTGTCCTTGCAATCCTGCCTGTCAACCCGATGTCGGGTTTTGACACAATGAACCGCACAACGGCACCCAACTCGAAAAGGGGCACGTGAATTTTCGTGTTTGCAACTTTTTTATTCGGCTGTTTTAGAGGATCGCGAGTGGTCGCATCTTGTCGGTAGGCGTGATTTACCTCGGATTTGACCCGTTTGCGGTGGGCATGAGCCCTGTGGAGTTCAAGGGGTGCATTCGAAAATTTGATGACGTTTGTTAGATTCGGTTAGCCATAATCTAAATTTAATTTATTATTCAGTTTTTCTAAGTTTTTTAAAAATTGCAAAAAATCGAGTTTTGGAGGGATTTTTATTCGTTTCGGGCTACCCACAGATTAATATTACATCTTCAAGTCGCAATTTACATGCATTTGCCTTCGTTTACCGTTTTCGAATCATGCTACTGAATCATGTTACTTAACCATCTTTGATCCACACCTTGTTTTGGATTTTATATAATAGCAGGGTCAAGAGTTAAAAAGCATTTTGTTTTCGCTATTTTATTCAGTTTTAATCGAATTATCACTAAAAGTCAATGCATAATCTCTAAATATATTTGACACCAAATGATCAACTAAGTTATTTGATCATTGGTTTATTTTAACTACGGCTGGACTTTTTTTAAATTTAAGTATTCGAATATTTATTCGAAAATATATGCAAATATTCGAATATTCTAATTATTGAAATTTTTCTATATTTAAATAATCAAATATTCAAATAGACGAATATTTATATATTTGAACATTCGAATATTCAAGTAGTCGAATACTTAAATATTTGAATATTTGAACAGTTATATAGTCGAATATTCGAAAATTCAAATATTCAAATGTTCAAATGAACATTCAAATATCCAAATGTTCGAACTCATATATTTAACCCTGGAGGACTCGCGTCTAGATTCCTTGCGCGAGAACTCTTGCGCGAACATTTCTCTCGCCCTTCATTATTTAACGTTTTACGCTTAGCAAATATACTAAAAAAATGTTTTAAAATGTTTTCCTATACTATGGGAAAACATTTTAAAACGTACCTTATTACAAAATAACACGAATTTCAATTAAAAAAGTAATCTAATAAAAAACAAAGGTATTCAATAAAAAAAAGGAGACATAAAATTATATATTTATTTAGTTTTAACCACATTAGACCAACTTTCCAATTTAATTTTCGTGTGATACTAAAAAATATACAACACTAGGACTCGCAAGGTCAGATAATTGCTCACGGTTACGCACAGTCTTCGACTAACATTCGATGTCTCACATCAAAATAAACTAAATCAGCAATCTGCATGAAAACCTTTTTGAATAAACTTGTAAAGTCAGCTAGAAAAAGGGAAATCCCCCTGATGTTGTTTACATCTAAGATATTGTAATATCAGAAAAAGTGTGAGATAAATGCTCACAGCGCGACTATAGTGTTGTGAGTTGGCGAAAATTCTCGAGCACGTTCTCTGTGACCGAAATGGCGAAGTATAGAGAACGTTCTGTTGGAGAATGACCGAAATAATTTTCATGCCTCTGCTCGCTGTTTTCTCGCGGGCTAGATGCGCCGTCATCAATTATCCTCCTCGCACTAGAGATGGGTAACTCCTGAGCGAATCGACTCAAAGATTCAGTTCAGTGAAGTGAGCGTGTGAGGCAAGTGGCTCAGTTCAAAATGTTCAGCTCTTTTTGAGCCATGACTCATTTTGATTCGCCCGCTCTTCTAGACTTACACGACTCACCTTGAATGTTGATTCGCACGGTATTAATTAGTCTTGATCGGCAGACTGTCTGGGCTCGGCCTTGCTGAGCATGCACTTTTTATTTTCGGCATTACTTAGTCTGCGGCATTTTAGTGAATCATCTTAATTTTTTTTCAATTATGTGTGTTATTATGTTTTCTTTAATTAAAATAAAAAATATGAGAAATATTAGAGAAAATAAAAATAATGTTTATAGTTGATTAAATAACTTAATAAGATTAGAAATATAATTAAAATTAATTTGTAAGCAATTTTAAGTTGGCTTGGGACACGACCACACTACTTAATTGATTTCTCGGCATTTCCTAAACCTATGTTATTTGTTTATTTTAATTAAAATTCGCCTCTGTTAATTCACCTATACTACAATTTAAAATATCATAAGCAAACACCCATGTTTACTGTATAGAAATCATTAGAAGTCTAATTTTTCTTTCGTCACCTATTTGTAACCAAAATTGTAAATTTAATAAGAAGTGTTTGTTATTGTAGTAAGAAAATAGGTATCGTTATATTCCTATCTTATTTTATTGCAGCATCAATAAAACCCATTGAGCGATTTGACTCTAAAAGAGTCATGGCGGTTCTTGAATCCGATTGAGCGGCTAAACTGATTGAGCTAGCGGCGATTCGACTCTAAATGAGTCATGACGATTCTTGAATCCGATTGAGCGGCCAAACCGATTGAGATAGCTCGCTCATTGCGACCCAGTTCCACGTTGCATCGCGATGATTCATAAATCGTCGCGATCCAGGTCGGAGATTTGGAGTTGGATCGCTGTTTTCGTGCTGAATGTATGTATGTTTTTATAGGCGCGCACACGTATTCAATATATTTAAACTCACTTGAAGTGTAATCGCACGAAATTAATACGCGAATGTTATAAATTTGAATACATATTTATACTCTTACCTATTTATATAAATTATGATTAAATTATTGCAATCATTGTATAACCGACATTATTAATCACCGTATTGATCAATTTAATGAGTTGAAGAATAAGATGAATCTCTAAGAGTCAGAACTCTCGGCGGCTCGCTCGCTCGTAACTGAGTCATGTAACTCTTTTGAGCTGGCTCAATGAATCGACTCTTTGAAGTGAGTTAGATCTTTTAAACCAGCTCACTGAAAAAAGCCATTTCGCCCATCTCTACCTCGCACACACTGTTGCATTCTTTCCTTTTTTAGCTAATTAAGGATATCGTTTTTAAAGGAGTATAATTAATATTAAATAAATACGTATTTTTTAATTTATGTGACCCAGTGAAACACACGCTGTTTGCGAGGACGTCGCATACTTCAATGACATTTGTTGAGTTGGATAAATATTTTGAAAATGGCTTCTAAGAAATATAATATTTAGAGTTATTACATTACATTTGAAGAGTGTGACGAGGATAATGATGACGGCGCATTCAGCCCGCAAAAAAACAGCGAGCGGAAGCATGTAAATGATCGAGGTAATTCCCTAACAGAACGTTCTCTATATTTCGCTATTTCGGTCATAGAGAACGTGCTCGAAAATTTTCGCCGACTCACAACACTATGCGCAAGTCCCCGAGGGTTAAGTAAGAAACGAAATTATTTATAATTCGAAAGTAAGTATTATATACTATAATTATTAATTGAAGCAAATCATCTTCGCTCGACAATCAAGTATGTTTGTGTCTATAAGCAATTTAGTCTTCAGCGCCAGATTTACGAGCTTTAGCAGGGTGAGGACCAAAGATCTACTAATAGATAGAGCGTAGAGAGAGAGAGAAACGCGGCACCAACATAACTAAACAGAGAGGGGCCGATGTTCGGGTAAAACGATGAATATTGCATGCGCATATACGAAGATTTTATTGTTTTCACTGCGTATCTTCAAGTTTTTCTTAAAATATCTTGAAAACAAATTTTGTCAGTGAAAAATATTTTATTTCTGGTCCCTACGATGGCGAATTCGTGTATGGCATATTACAGTACTGCCTGCTATTCCAAGGAATTCGATTTGCCTTTTCACAGGTATCCCCATAATGACCTAATGTTTTCGCGAGTTTGTAGTATTTTATAAATTAATAGATTTACATCTGATTCCATTTTGAAAAAAAAGATCTTTGCGACACAACGAATTGTTTTCGCACTTACGAAGCGTACTAAATTGATATGGAAAGCAATCAAATTAGTTAAACAACTAAATATTAACAAATTATTTCTTTTTTTCTTTATCTTAAAACTCAAATTCTGGATCTATATTTATTAAGAATTCATTTTATTGATTTGGTTTATTTAGTTTTAAATTGTTATTTTGCATTAAGAACAAATTACAAAAATAAATCCTTTAATGGTGTAAACAAATTAAATCGAAAAGAATATTCCAAATTAGTTATAATTAACGTCCAATAATCAATAAATAAAAATTGTATTAACCAGTATGATTGCTGTTTTTACTACGTTATTTTAAAATAAAGCCGGTTGGTGGAATTCTGTCCAGGGCAGCAGCTGATACCGCCAGCCCGTAGAATAATATACAAACATATTTATTATAAATGAGAACATTTTTTAATGCAAATAAATCCGCCTATTTTAAATATCATCTAATAAACTATGTTAATGATATCATTATTATATTTCTACATTCAAAAATTTTATCTAGACAAAAAACAGTTATATATTTAGTAAGCTCATCAAATGTGAAAACAATAACACGTATAATATATTAATATAAATATTATTAATATTTGAATACGAATTCGTATTGTTTTAGTAAGAAAATACGACTAATAAATTGAATTAATTGATATTATATATGCCCGAACTTCGTGCCATTCTTGCCAACAACAGCGATTTCGTGTATGTAAAGAATAGACAGATATTGGTGCCCCGGCACAGCACGTGCGGGTCTGCGAGCGCTCGATCTAGTAGTTACTAGATCATTGGTGACGACAAACCAAAAAAATCATATAAAAAATCAGGGGATTTTATTTATCGAGAAATGTCATGGAAAAGTCAGGAAATTTAGGTAGGTAGGTAGGTAGGTAGCAAAACGTCAAAGATTTTTTAAATGCAAAAATAAATATGTCAACCCTTTTAAGATATATTTTTTTCATATTTTAACTCTACAAAAAGCAATCTTATCATTTTTTGATAAAAATGACGTGAGTAGTAAATAAATGAGCATTTAAAAAGATCAATACAAAGTAGAAAAGATAAATTAAAACTAATATTTAAAAAACAAAACGAAAGTATTCTCTGAACTTTGCACTTTTGTTGTCCCGTTCCTGTCCTGACAACTTTAAAATGTTCCACGCACCATCTTTATTTTAATGAAAACTAAAGCAAAGGCGCAGGAAATATTCAAACATTCCAGTATTCTAATTCTTAAATATTCAAATATTCGAATATTCAAATATCCAAATATTCAAATATTTAAATACCAAGTTGACGGACCCCATCCCTGTGGGAATAGTGTAGAACGCGGGCGAGCTGCTGTAAAGCGCACCCTAGCGGTACATATTAATATAAGGACAAAATTAATTTTCGAAATTATATCAAATAACATTGCAAATTGCATAATATGCAAATATAAATTCCGTTCTACATGTAAGGGCTACAATTTTATTGGAGAAGAAACGACTGATTGGATGAGTGTAAGAATGATCTTTATTTTCCCACCACATAAAAGCACGTACTTCGCTTAGCTTCGGCCGGTCGCTTATCACGTATGCATCGATGATTTTGGTAGAATGTGCGCGGGGATGAACGGTTCTTATTATATTAAAATTTAGAATTTCTATTATATCGTTCATAACATGAAATGTTATTTATATTGGCCGCGGCTAATATAAATATATTATAAGCATAGATATATGTAGTTAAAATAATCCATCAAAATAATATTAAGGCAGTGAAATGGTGTTAGCGTATTTTTCTATAACTTCATCGAAACAGCGCATGGAAACGCTATTGTTTGCAAAATTATGCAAAACCGGTTATTTATGCTCAAAAGATTTTTGGACCGGCATTGATTAATACTGTTTAACATTGGGCATCAGGCATACGATTCAGAACTGTACAATAATAAAAGCATTGTAGGTATTTCGGATGAATACAATTTGAAATTGTAGTCGGCGTAGGGCCGATTATAAATGACCGCTGGCCGTGGAATTTCAACTATTTATCTAATTAAATTTAGGGTAGATCAGGTTTGTACACATTGGTCGCTATGTAACTCTGGGGTTCCATTGCTATCATCCTACATCCTCGCCTCACACCCTCTTTAATCTTGCCACGTCACATCGGCAACAAAGTATCAATAAGACTTTCCCATTTAACACTTTACACGACATATCTTACGTCCACCTCCACTATACTAATAATTACGTGACGAATTCACAAATGATCATGCGATTTTTTAAATGAAAAATAAGTTTTAAAAACATAACGTATGCTGTGTAATATACACTCGGCAAACAAAACGCACCACATGAAAATGCAGCAAAAATTCTGAGAACTTTGAAGTTTTCTCTTCAACGGTACGCAAATTAATGTGTCACGACATTTTTCAGAGAATGAGAAATAATAGTAATATATTGTTCCTCATTTGACGGATCGGCATCGTCAGCTGAGATAGCTAGATTACAGCAACTGGACTGAAGCGCATAATGTGATTTTTTTTAATTAATTGACAGCTTTGCGCAAAATCGTTGCAGAAACTCGATTTTTTGCGCGCTGCAAACGAAAATAAATGAACTTGATTGCGTGGGTAGTAAGTTGAGTCCAGGATATTTTTCCACCCGGTACACCTTCGCAAAGTTTGTACATTTTGTACATCAGGAACATTTGCTTTTTTCATTCAACATTTGCCCTTAATGACCGTCCAGAACTGGAAGATTCATCCATTTTCGACCAAAAGCAACCGAGTTATGGCGGTTTGAAAAATCGGTATTTTTGGTTCATTTTCAAGTAGTGCGTTATTTGCCAAGTATACGTTAATTCAAATATATATATTTCCCAATTCAGATATATTTCTGTACGTTTCGGTATTTAAATAAGTTTGCAATACAAAATATAGATTATTTATATTATGTATAAATGTTGTCGTAGCTCTCTTGGTTTAAAAAAAAAATGTTTTTAATGATAATTCAAAGTAAATAGTAAAAATATAGAATAACCATTCAAATAACAATTGAAGAAAATTAAATTTTGATTATTTTTTCTATTTACATTCCAGTGGCGGCTTGTGGCTTCAGATACTGGGTAGGCGACTGAATGTAACATTGTGGAACCAAAAAGTGTTCATTATATATCAACTCTTATTAATTATGTTTTATAATTTAGATTTGCATGGCGATCTTTTATTTAAATAAATATTATTATTTTATCTGTAACATTTGCATTGTTTGATAATAATGAACTTAACTTCCTTTAAGAAATTAAGATTCTGACAGTTTTTTATTGCAAACAAGGGCAATTTAGATACATCTGTGAATCATATATCAATTGTTTTTCTATCAGAAGTAATTATTTCAAGTCTGGACCTGTACCAAAGAAATTATATCCATGCGTTTCCAATTATTATGCCCTGAAAACGTCGTTTTTATCAACGTACACACAATGCAATGATACAAATTGATCATTAATTAATGTTTGCTAATGTTTTTAATTTAGCAAATGTAACGATTCCTGCTTTACTGCAGCAACCGTGTAAATTCGAAGTCCTGTACGCTCTATACCAGCATATCGCGACGGGGTCGGTATCAACCCAATGGGGGTCGATGATGGGAAAAGGGTCTATTGGGGGACATTATCGAAACTAAGAAATGCAACTAAAATAGTGATTATTAATATTAAATCTAATCGAGTATTATAAGTAATTTTAAATTCAATATCATTCGTAGATATTGAATAATTTTAAACCTAATATTTCCTCAAAATTTTTCAAGCACAATCTTGTCATTAGCAAATTTCTTTTTTTTTAACCTTGCGTTTGCTGCATTTATGCAATACTGAAAAAATTGTTATACTTGTATGTTTCCCAAACTATACGACAAAAATATTTCCTCGTGGCAAACTCTTAAACTTGATACTTTAAAATGATTACCTTTAATTGATAAAAACCATGGAAATTGATGGATGATGACTTCCATCATTGATAACCTTAAGACTTTGAAAATAATGAGCTCTGTGTAATATCGACAAAAATTATAAAAATTAACTAATATCTTCAAAATCTCAGACCAGATCGAATATCTAGATATAGTTGACAATCAGAAATATAGTGAAAATATGAGTTACGACTGACAGTCCCGACATAGCACATCTAGTGTATATACATTGGATATCCCTTACCGATATTGGAATATCCGCGGATATCCATGGCGCATCCAATGGATATTCAGTGGATATCCATTGGATGTGAAATATCCGGATATTGCACATCCATTGCATGTTCAATGTATATACAAACGGACATTTATCACATCTTGGATATCCAATGAATATTCAATGGATATACATTGGATGTGAAAAGCGCGTTCATAGAATATCCTACGAATATTCAGAGCATATTAAATCGATATACAATGGATATGAAAAGAGTATCCATAGTATATTCTATAAATATTCATGAGATATACATTGGATGTGAAATACTTTTTTTAAAGTATATATATATATATATATATATACATATATATATATATATATATATATATATATATATATATATATATATATTAACTCAACTAATTGGAATATCTAAAATAACTGACATGAAAGTATAATTTTGCATTATTATTTGAATTAAATGTAGATATTTTGTTGTTTTAAAATTCTCAGCTCATGTGAAAGCCATTATTCTAATATAGATTTGACTCATTGATTAGGGAGTCATTTCTAGATTAGAATAATAAACTTGCATTTGAGACAAGAATCTTAGAACAACAAAATGTCTACATTTAATTTAAATAATAACACACTTGGTTAAGATTTCACTGTTTATTGATTGACACTGCAACAATTGTTTTGCCACACAGTGGCTTCATCAGGCAAATGAATAATAACAATTATTCATCTGCCTGATGAAGCCACTCTGTGGCGAAACAATTGTTACAGTGTCAATCAATAAACAGTGAAATCTTAACCAAGTGTGTTATTGGTTAAGATTTCACTGTTTATTGACACTGCAACAATTGTTTCGCCACACAGTGGCTTCATCAGACAGATGAATAATAATATTTATGCATCTGCCTAATGAAGCCACTGTGGGGCGAAACAATTGTTGCAGTGTCAATCAATAAACAGTGAAATCTTAACCAAGTGTGTTATTTACTAAAAGTGTTGATATGGAATTTTATCAAGTAACAGCCTCAACTATTACATTTTTTAAATAATAATGCAAAATCATACTTTCATGTCAGTTATTTTAGGTATTTCAATTAGGTTATTCAATATAGATATGCATATAAATATGTATACATAATGTCCACCGTTAATTCAAATGATCTTATAATTGCTATTTATATGAGTATATTTTAAATTTGCAAGGGAAAATGATAATATTAATAGGTAATATAATTAAGAATTTATATATGAAAACTCAATTTTATTATTATTATCATTAATATCTTTATTTTTAAAAATAAGTATACAAAATATGGAACATACTTATTAATAAAATAGTATCAAAAATAAATATTTACTTATAACTAGAATACTGACAAAGTAAAACAAAATACATATGTATACAATAAGCCAGTAGAAACCAAAATTATATATTTGTTTGTATTAAGACGTAAAATTTAAAAAAATGGTAATTATATTTCGAGTAAAGAATAGGGTTCCTTTACGCATAGATACTTATACAGGCGAGCTTTAAAAATTGTTCGATTATGTATAGCTTCAATTTCGGTTGGCAAAGCATTGAAAAATTTCATGGCAATATAAGAGGGGTGTCTTTCATAGAAAGATAGATGATGGATCGGCAGAGCAGAGTTTGTATAGTTTCGAGTGTTGTATTGATGCTGGTGTTTAGTAGAATTATCGGTATACGTTTTTAGATGTCTTAAAATCGTTTCGTGCAAATACATACCATAAAATGTCAATATGTTATGAGCTCTAAAATATCCCGTGCAGGAAGTTGAATAAGGTAAGCCAAACATAATTCTTATCGCTCTTTTTTGGATTATAAAGATTTTGTTTGCATAACTACTACAACCATATCCATTATAGACAAGTTTTAAAATATCTATTGGAGCACCCACCCTCTTGAGCATACTTAACATGTAACATACAGAACTCATTTCTTTCTCAACTTTCTACCACTTATTTTTTCGTCGAGTATGACTCCAAGGAATCGTACTTGCTGTACCGGAATTACCAGATTATTAAATATTTAAGCTCGGAGGATATTCTAATTTCGTAAAATATAAAAACGAATTAAAATTAATATCGACTTTCTGCAAAAAGTTTGTCTCCAAATATTCATTGAAACAACTACTTCTCGAGCTAATACCCCGACAGATATTGAATTATACAATGAATATTTGCGTTACACGACAGCACTGCTGTTCTATGCATAATTTATATGCAAAATGCAACATCAGGTCAAACTATTCTCAAACCAAACTAAATGAAACAAAAGGAAATTGAAATAAATTAAAAAATTACAGGGAATGAATTTTAATTGTCTTAAGCCATCTACAGACGCGTTTCGAGATTTATCCCTCATCAGTATAGCTTTGCTTCAGACTTTTAATATAAAAAAATATTAAAATAAAATAAACAGGAAACTTACAGGAATGTCGAAGTGTGTCGTCGAAACAGGTACACAAAACTGGGGCGAGTGAAAATGAAGGAATGTTATTTATAGGTAAAGGATTAAGTCATTAGTAGGTGCAAACAATTTGATACCTGAGAGAGAGTGACATACCGCCTTTAAGGGTACAGTTTCACATAAAGAAAATTTATCATAAATATATTTTATAAATATTCTGCAACCTATTGACAAATTCAATTTTTCTTTATGATAAATTTTCTAATTTCGATTTATTTGTTGGTTAAAAAATATTATTTCAGTTTTTGAAGTATTTAGTTGTAGTTTATTTTTCGATAGCCATTATTTACACTGGGATAAAAGTTGATCAACTACTATCTCAGCATCATTTATATTTTTACATGACATTAACAAATTTGTGTCATCTGCATATGTTAATGCCACTACCAAGTGCTTAAGCAACCGGAGCTAGATCGTTGATGTATATAATGAAAAGTCAGGGTCCCAATATGCTTCCTTGTGGTATTCCCTTTGTAACATTGAAATAATTCGAAAACGTATGGTTAATTTTAACATTTTGCTCTCTGCCAGTCAAGTACGATTTTATTAGATTTAATGGTATCCCGCTTACCCCATATTTCCAAAGCTTATCTATTAAAATGTTGTGATCTAAACTATCAAAAGCCTTTGATAGGTCTAAAAGTATTCCGACAGGAATTTCGTTACATTCTAATGTATCCATTATATTCTGTAAATATTTATGAAGGGCGGTTATGGCTGATTTATTTTTTCGAAAACCATGCTGAGAAGGGGTAATTACGTTGTAGTTATTGAAAGAATCTAAAATCCTTTTATTAATCATTATTTCAAAAAAGTTGGCAAAGCAAGTTGTTACGCTGATAGGCCTGGAATTGTTTAAGTCGTCTGGGTTACCATTTTTGTATATTGGCGTTACAATTGATTTTTTTAATGCGGCAGGATAGATTCCAGCTTCTATACTAATATTTATAAGATATGTGAGAGGCTCTAATATTTCGTTTGAAGTGTATTTAATTAGTTTAGCAGGGATTTTATCATACCCGGGAGATGTATTTGATTTTATCGAATGAATTGCGTTAAATAACCTACAGGCTTTAAATATAAAGAGTGACTGTTAACTTCTATGCTATCGCTATATATAGATGCCGTATCTGTCCCTTGGAATTGATTACCTAACTCTGCACAGTGTTTATTAAAATTAACTGCCAATGTTTTTAAATTATAAAATGTGTCCGTTTTAATAGTATTTTTTGAAGCCCCCGTTAAATTTTTAATAATGTTCTAAGATGTTCTGACAATATTATCAGAATACTGATATTTGCGTCTAATGTCATTTTGTTTGGCGCTTTCAAGTAGAATGTCATATTCTACCTTTTGTTTTTTGTAAATATTTAGAAATCCGGGATTAAATTGAGACATAACAAAGTATGCATGTAATAAATTTGTACTAAAATCATAATGTTTATATATTCTTGGAAAACAATCATTAAACACTTTATAGTATACATTCAGAAACATATTCCATGTTTTACTAATTGAATATAAATAGGATTCAAAATACAGAAATCACTTAGACTAGATTTAAAACTATTCATATTGTGTGCACTGAATTTACGAAATCTGTGTTCTGTTGGTTTTGTTACTGATTTACATTGAAAAGAAAATTTGGTAGAAAGGTGATCAGAGATATTATAATTCAAAACATCAGTGGTAAAACCCGAAATAAGATTTATTCCATTCTTGTATATTTATCTATACATAGTCTCACATTATAAGATTCTAAAATATTTAACAAATTTTGACTTATATTGCAATCGTTAGCAGTATTAATGTTAAAATCACTGGCAATAATAAAATTATTTTTACAGCTTGATAGCTTATCAAGTAGTTGACATAATAAATTAAAGAAAATGTTACAATCAGAAAATGGCGCACGATATAAGACAACAAATGTTATTTCACAGTTGCAGTGTTATACATTAACTGCTGCGCATTCAAAAATACTCTCTACAGCTACTTTGTTTGTGTCCGTCCTTACTTTAAATATTATATTTTCGCGAACGAATAGCGCGGAACCTCTATAGGAAACTTCTCTTCCTGACTGTTTTTCGCGGCAAAATGGAGAACTTAAAATGAATTCATTTAATTTAGTAAGCTTTAAGTTGTCTTATTTTACTATGTTAAAAATATAAGAGAAACAAAACGAATTTTTTATTATCAAAAAACAAAATCATAATATATATATAATTATGAAAACTTAATTAACGAAATAAAACTTAAACACACTATTACACAAAAATATATATATATAAAATAACAATTATCAAATCACAGTTTTTTCTAAATAAATATTTCAAACATAAACATTGCATCATAATATCAGTCTCCATTTATCCTGAAACTGGTAACACACGCTAAAAATTGAGGTATGTTAGCATTAAATTAACGTAATAAACGAAAAGAACGTAACGTAAGCAACTAGCTGTATTGTAGTGGTTGTTGTTAAAATGTATCTAAAATAGTGTAGCTCGTGCACGGCTTGTCGAAAACGAAGCGAACTTAAAACGAATCACAAGGTTCCGTGGCGATGGTGTGAGCGGTGTGAACCAGAGATTTAGTAAATATTATAGCGTTTTCTGCTTAGTGCATAAATAAATATTAAACTTTAAATTAATCCCCATTCATCCTAAAACAAATGCTTTTATTAATATTTTGTTTATATTAATACTTATTACACGAAGGGTCTACATTCAAAGTAAAAATTAATAAATACAGCATACCTTATCTTGTGTTGCCTTCTTTCTCTTGCTCAGGCCAAGTTCATTTTAAAATAGGTAATATTCAAAAAGGGATATTTAATGTATATGCATTAGATGTGTTTGTATCATGTCGAGACACTATAAAAATGAGGTTATGTTATAACTTACATACAATATGAAGAAAATAAGTAGTTTATTTGTATTTTAGGAGCATTAAATACGTAATAACGTTCACTGCATACACTTAAACTCTCTAGTCCATAGTCGTTTTTGTCATTCGCTACGTGCGATCTTTTTGTTGGTGTTTGCTCGCATACATCGCATACATAAAACACCATATGTTCAATCCATTGTGATGTTTAAGTATGTACCCATAGAACAAACGATTTCCGTAACACGTATTATCACGATTATCACAACATCGCGGAAATAAACATGACAGAAGCTATAGCAAAACCGTAACAGAAACGATTCTGTACACGCTATACACCTCTGCCATCTGCTAGGAGATTGCATAACTAAAATGTACGAAATAAATATTCCATGGATATCTAATGGATATAGTAAAATAAATATCCATATTAAATTCATGAAATGATATCCACTGAATATACTGTAATGAATATTCGTTAGAGAATATACATTGAATACCCAATGAATATCCTCTAACGTATTTGCACATTTGAGATGTATGGTTGATATCCATTGAATATTTTGTGCCATGTGGGTCTTTTATAATTGCTGGCTGTCGAAGTTGCAAAATTAACTAAAATTGTCAAAATCAACATTAAAGCTAAAGGTTCCGAATTTTTATTCAAACTTTATTTTCATTTTTATTTAATATTGTATAAATGGCACATAAAAAATATTTGCACCTTTAATTTCGGAATGTCAGTTTTTAGTTTAAATCCTCGACTAGCATCGGAGCGGCGAGAAACCTAAACCAATGCGATGATAATATTTAGAACGCCGAATTAAATTAAACAAATTAGAACTAACGGTCCGCCTACAAGTACCAAGTAAGAAATATTAGCGAATTAGGTCATGTTGTAAACATTATTTTATCAAGTGAGTGTGCAAGAAAGACAGAAGACGACGACGATCGTTTCGCTCTTTTTATGAGCTCCTTAGGCCGCCACATCCATCATCCCATACACACTGACTTGATATGTACAAGTTGTATATATCCTGACTTCGCTAACCATAAGCCGGTATTGACGTCAGTATTTATTAATGCTACTGCATTGATAAGGACATTGATTTGAATATGATCATCGCATTGATTCGGGTTTCTCGCCGCTCCGATGCTAGTCGAAAGTTTAAACTAACAACCGACACTAACTGTAGAAGCAAAATGAGATCAATGCCCTTATCAACGCAGTAGCATTAATAGATACTGACTTCAATACCGGCTTATGGTTAGCGAAGTCAGTATATATACAACTTCTACATATCAAGTGAGTGTATATATACTGACTCCGCCAACCATAAGCCGGTTTTGACGTCAGTATTTCTTAATGCTACTGCATTGATACGGTCACTGATCACATTTTGCATCTACAGTTAGTGTCAGTTTTTTTTAGTTTAAACCTTCGACTAGCATCGGAGCGACGAGAAACCCGAACCAATTAGGCGTTCTGAATATTATCATTGCATTGGTTCGGGTTTCTCGCCGCTCCGATGCTAGTCGAAAATTTAGCGGTTTCCTTTTACTCTTTGCAAACATAACCTATCATTACAATAACAATTATTTACAGAAACGTGAATTTATTCTCCAGGAAACTGGTGCATCAGCGCAAAAGTACATACCACTACTGGTATTGATGATGGGTAAGCCATTTAACGGCATGCGCCCCCTAGAAAATATTGACAATTCTGACGCTTTGTCAAGTCGCCCAACATAACACTGGTCTGCAAAAAAAATTTTTTTTTCGGGCCCTGACACCATTCCTGCTGATTCTTATGTAAAATGACCTCCTGAATCCGAATATGACCTCCGTTTTCCCCCATCACCCACCGTTTTCGGGGGAGCCCCCCACCTATTTTTATCACTTTTCGATAATTTGGAGGGATGAAGAGGATTATTTTAGCCTTTACATTTCTTGTGAGGGGCTAGAGAGGTGAAAAGTTCCAAAACATGAACATTTGTAGCAAGGAGGTAGATATTTTTATTATTGGTTCTTTATATTGTTGCTATATATTTTTATTGTTTGGGGGAGGATGAGGGGGGATGGAAGCTGGAATATGTAGAAAATAAGTGAAAAAACTGCGAAAAAAACGGAAAAATCGATCACTTTTAAGGATTTTTTTACAATTTAAGGGGGCAAATACCCCCCCCCCCTCCCCCAAATCTACCTCCTTGCTACAAATGTTCATGTTTTGGAACTTTTCACCTCTCTAGCCCCTCAGAAGAAACGTAAAGGCTAAAATAATCCTTTTCATCCCTCCAAATTATCGAAAAGTGATAAAAATAGGTGGATGGGCCTCCCCCGAAAACGGTGGGTGATGGGGGAAAACGGGGGTCATATTCGGATTCTGGAGGTCATTTTACATAAGAATCAGCAGGAATGGTGTCAGGGCCGATTTTCATGCCGACCAGTGTAATCGTCAATATATTTATTACGAGCGCTGCAAAACGAATATGTCTGCTAACATTTTTGATTTAAAAATGATCACGAAAACAAAAACTACTTTACTTTTGTATTACGTACGTGTAAAGTAAACATTTTAACAAAATTATACATTGTTATCTTAAAAAAAATATATCTATAACTAATAAATTCGCCATTTTAGGTTAAAGACATTCTCAAACATATATTCACGTTTTAATGGTGCATATTGAACATTGAATGTAATTATCCAATAACAATTCTATTTATTTTTGGAACGGAATCAAAGACAGTTATAACCTTTTGATAATGTTTGCTAGTACACAAATAATACTTCGAAGGCTTCTAGTGAATCGCATTGTCTTCTCATTTTTGGACAGTCGCCAATGGTACAAAGAGGTCAATTACTTTGCTTGCCAAACGATTATAAATAAACATCTACGAATTGGTTTTCCTAATTTTATCTTTTGCAATTATACTAAAGACATTTAGGGTGCTATTTTCTAAACATTCTTTCAGTCTGAATTTATTAGATTCGAAATTAGCAGAGCCACAAATTGAGGCATTCCCCGATTATGAGCGCCCTTCTTACCTGACACACAAAAATATTGTATATAAACTTTTTAATTTGTATAATCTGTACATTCCTTGAAAATGACTTTTAGTCAAAATTAGTCGAAATAAATAAATAATATTAGTGAAACAAACCAAGTGATTTCTATTAATTTTTACAAATTAATTTACATATATTTTTATTCACACATCGATTCTCTCTTCCAAAGCACACTTTCTTACACACCCCTTACGGTACCATAATACTCTCAAATTAAATTGGCGCCTTGTTTACTTGTTATTTTTAAACCAAGAACACTTGCTCACACTTCTTCCAACATACGCAGCAGACACACTATTTTTTTTTTTCGTTAAAATAATCTTTTCACCACACTTAAAGCCCTTACAGCACATATATTCTTGCACTTGCAATTATCAGCTGATCTCTAACCTTAATTCACATTTTTGCATCGTTTAATTCACTGAGATCTCGTTGCCAACTTTAGTCCACACATTATTAGCCACAAACGGCTAAGGCTGCCGTCCACGAATTCCCGTAAATATAAAAAAAAAACACTACTTTCGGTCATTTTCAAATGCCATTTATTGCATACAAGTATATTTATAAAAATATTTAAATATCCGTTCTAATTTGCTCTACCTAATGGCAAACATGTAAATTACTCATCAAAATGAAATGTAGGGCATTATAAATCGCATGACTTTATTTGGCGCTCGCGTACTTTATAAAAAAGTGTAGGCACTCGGTTGTGCATGTTAACATGAAAAACCCTATGATTCAACTTGCCAATCTTACAAAAACGAGGCATGAGATTGTTGCTCTCATTTCATATTTAATAATTGTTTCTAAATTAATAGTAAGCGATCTTGTCACCAGGGTCTATCTCTCTTACTGGGCAATTGTCAACACAGTTATCGCATTCCCTTAGTATCATTATGTTATATCTATGAATCAACAATGGAAGTAAGTGTTAACATAATCTGTCAAAAATCGTAATTTTTAATTGAAAGTTTTAAGTAAACCGTAAGTTCTATCCTTATGGAAACACATTTAAATCATTTAGTTTTGTGAAACGAATACATATCATCTCCACGTTTTATTTTTTTCCGGCTAAATAACACATATATATCTTTCACTATGTTCTCATTAATCACTTGATGAAACATGATTAAATATATAAGTATGAATATTATTTAAATAAAAATCAGTTGGTTCGTTTCACAAAATATTTGATTTATTCCGACTAGTTTCGGCTTCTAGCCATTATCAAGGAATGTACAGAAATTACATTTTTACAAACTATATATTATATATATTATATTATGTATATGTATATCAGGTAGTAAGGGCGTTTAATATTGGGGAAATCCAAAGTTCGTCGTTGTCATTAACTATGTGCTTTCTGGCTTTTATTGCCTTTTGTATTTTCAAACCTTCTCTGAGACTCAATAATTTATTGAACAAAATTGACCGAAAATATCACAGCTGGTTTAAATATCATTATAAATTTTACACATTTTAATTAAAGGAGAGTTTGAGTGGTGAATAGAGTACGTAACCGTATGACAGTTTCTCATAAATAATTTTGGGACATTAATCTGAATTTCATTTATAGTCAGAGAGTCATCTATGAGATTGTTTAATACCTTAAACAGATAAAAGACTTCAACAATTTTATGATTTGTGTGAATAGTTACACACCCGAAATAATTTACTAAGTAGTCGTAACTACCTCTTTCAGGCTATACGCCATATGATGAAAAATACAAATACTTTAAGAATTTCTTCTGTACGGACTCAAGATAATTCACATATGTGTCATACATGGGGGACCAAACCGGAGCACAGTAATTCAATTTACTCATCACGAATAATACGTATAGTTTAATAATAGTAGTTTGGTTGCTGAAGTTCCTACTGTTTCTTATAATGAAGCCCAAAATACGGTACCAGTCCTTTGCCCAACTGATAAATATGTGAATTAAAAGTGAGTCCGCAATCAGAGATTACACCGAGGTCCTTTATTTCCCTTATTTCCTCCAATACATGACCATCCAACATATAAGAAAACTCGACTTTATTTTTCTTGTGCGAATACGACATAAAGGAGCATTTATTTTTGTTGACACATCAAGATCTTCCTGTAGGTTAATACAATCATTGATTTCATTTATTGTACTAAATATTTTCAGGTCATCCGCATAAAGCAGACAATGTGATTTAAACGAAGGAAGTAGGTCGTTAATAAATAATAAAAAGAGCAAAGGGTCTAAACTTGAGCTCTGAGGAATCTGACTAGTTGGAGTATAATGTTTTGATACTGATCATTGATAAATAAAATGTAAATGATTAGATAGATATAACTGAATTATACTGACCAAATTTGAATTAATATTAAAAGTGTTTAATTTTTCTATAAGAATGCCATGAGAAACTATGTCAAACGCTTTACTAAAGTCGGTGTAAATCACGTCAGTCTGGCGTCTATTATCTAATGCGGAAGAGACAAATTGCGTAAAATGTAATAAGTTGGATGTTGTAGATTTCCGCCTCAGAAAACCATGCTGCTCACTAGATATATCAGTATATAGGTATTTCATTGAAATTCACTTGGTTTGTTTTACTAATAAATTGTTTAATTTTCAACTAGTTTCGGCTTAATGCCATTTTCAAGAACAAAAGAGCAAAATTGATTATATATACTAGATGTCGGCATTTCAGGTAATAAGCGCTCTAATTATCGGGGAATTCCAAAGGTCCTCGTTGTCATTGACCACGGTTTTTCCCGCCTTTATGGCTTTACTTATTTCTAAACCTTCCCGATAATTCAAAACTAATCCCTTATTACCCGAATCCAACATTTTACAGTCGTTTGAGCTGAAAAAGTGATTCGCCGTGATGCAATGTTTTGCGAACCCCGTGGTCTGTTTATTATTTAGAATATCTTTCCTATGTTCTTTTAATCTCGTTTCAAAAGACCTGCCCGTTTGCCCTATATATATTGCATCGCAGTCATGACATTTCAGCTCATATACTCCGCTTCTTTTATTATTACTATTGTCTGTTTTAATTTTATTATTAACTAATATTTTCCCTAAATTATCGGGAGGGTTTAGAAATAAGTAAAGCCATAAAGGCGGGAAAAAACGTGGTCAATGACAACGAGGACCTTTGGAATTCCCCGATAATTAGAGCGCTTATTACCTGAAATGCCGACATCTAGTATATATAATCAATTTTGCTCTTCTGTACACCATTCTTGAAAATGGCATTAAGCCGAAACTAGTTGAAAATAAAACAATTTATTAGTAAAACAAACCAAGTGAATTTCAATCAAATACCTATATATTAATAGAAATGTTTTACCAAGTGATCAATGAGAAACAAGTTAACGATAGATATATCAGTATTCACTAGAGAAGTTATAAGCTCGCTTAAAATGGATTCCAAGGTTTTCGAAAAATTACTAACGATTGATATTGGTCGATAATTCCCTGCGCTGCTTTTATCCCCTGATTTAAAAACGGGATACACTTGCACCTTTTTCCAAACATACATATAATATAATTATTAACATAGTTGTAAAGTATCTTCATTAAACAGTGTTTGCAGTAATGTGAATAAAAAATATATAAAATACATTTCAATACAATAATTATAAACATTTTATAAATGAAACTGATTAAAAAAACATAGATGTAATTAATATAGACGCCTACTAAAACAATTTAGGGGTAAGAGGATACAATTCAGGGGGGCGCCCCCACTTGCCCTAATGTGGCAGCGACGATGACGGCAGTCAATCCGTGGTTTGTCATAGACAGTAGACAATTGAGGTCAAATAATATAAAGACATTGGATGTATCAATATACAAAAAAAGGTAACCTAATAAAATTTATTTAAATAAATTAATACGTTGGGTACAAACCTTTATAATGACGTCGCCGACTATTAAAATAAGATTAGATAAGAAATAAGAGTCAAAAATATTTGGATATTTACTTTATTTTTAGCATAACATCCACAATCGCTCGATTTTGCTCATTTCCAGTCCGTAGAGTCCAAAATGATGTTTAACTTCGCTCTGGACTTTCTAAATCACCAATAATACTTATTATCATCACAAAAATGATATTGTTGTTAAATCTTGGAGCGTGCACTTCGTGGTACGTTTTTAAGTTTGATACAAAGAAAACCCTTAACTTTTTTATACCACTTTTATTTAACTTTTGTGACTAGTTTCAATTAAACGGTAATCATTACCAAACTAACTTAGTTTCATAATGATTACCGCGGAAATAAAAATTGTCACAAAAGTAAAATACAAGTGGAATAAAAAGTTAAATGTTTTCTTAGTATTATTGTAATATGTCTGCGAAATCAGTGTTTACAAAAATTACAAACAACATTTTTCCCACAACCACAAAGAAAGAAATTCTGGCATAAATAAGCTAATCATTAATTTGAAAGATATCATAATACTTAGTCACCTAAGCTAATGTAACTATGGATAAGAGTTCAATAACAAAAACTTAAATTACTAAACGAATTTCTACCGTTTTAAAAAACATATTGGCAGTTTTGTGAATGGTGTAAAAGAAACAGGTTATGCATATTTAAAAAAAGTACTTTTGGCTTATTTTGAATATAAATCTACAAAATTAAAACCACCTACATTATGAGCACCTATGAACAACTAACTACTAGGTATTGACTTTGATTACACTTGGAACATAATTTAGAATTTCACATATTCAGGAAAAAAACGCATACATTTAATTATATTTATTCCGACGTATTTGCACCGATGAAATATAAATTATCTGTTTTTAATAGTATGATTAATAAAGCCTTCAGCATCCCGTTATCACCTGAAGTCATAGAAAAGGAACTCAAGCGCAATAGCAACAAACAATAGAAATACAATACAGAGACTGATTAATAGACATTCACGCACACATACTAAGTGTGTAAATTTGAAACCGGAATTTGCTTATAAATGGCTCTAGTTGCCAATATAGTTAAGTCGCCTTAAATACAACTACATATCTTTTCAAAGCGTTGAAGATGACTGTTTTTGAGCCTAAAAATTATGATTAGCGGACAGCATTGGTTTTCTGTTATCATTCGAAGAAAACTGCTGCAGAATCGCATCGAATGCTTGTCGAAGCTTACGGTGAGCATGTTCTTGGTAAATCACAGTGCTTTGAGTGATTTAAAATATTTAAAAGTGGCGATTTCCACGTGAGAAACCAAGAACATGGAGGACCACCGAGAAAGTTTGAAGACGCTGCATTGTAAGCATTGTTGGATGAGGATAACGCTTAAACGCACAAACAACTTGCGTATTAGTTAAATGTGACACGAGAAGCCGCTTCCATACTTTTGAAAGCTAAATGAAAGATCCAGAAGGTAGGAAGGTGGGTTTCACATGAAAGACAGCAGAAAAACCGAAAAACCACTTATGAAATACCAGGTCCACGTACGAAAGAAAATCATTTCCTTATCGAATTGTGACAGGCGATGAAATACTTCTGCATGCGGCTTACTCACCAGACTTGGCTCTATCCGATGACTGCTTATTTGCATCGATGGACACGCACTTGCTGAGCGGCGCTTCACTTCTTACAAAAATGTACGAAAATAGCTTGATGATTGGTTTGCCTTAAACGATAAACAATTTTTTTGGCGTGGCATCCACAAATTGGCAGAGAAATGGGAAAAAAGTGTAGCTAGCGGTGGGCAATACTTTGAATAAAATATTTTCATACAATAAATGTATATTTTCTATGAAAAGAATCCTGTTTCATATTTACAGACCTGGTAAACTTTTAAATATAACTACACTAATCGGCACAGAAAACAAAAAGAAACAAATATGTGAGACTAAGTTATTCCCCCGCAATCGAAAATAATTTCACAACATTATATAAAAAGTTCAATTTAACCTCAGCTTACTACGTAAACACAAAACTAACTAATTTAGTGGGGAACACTTTTAATAAAACAGATGAACATGAAATCTGGAATCTACTCCAAGTTTAGTTTTCGTATTTATTTATCAAATTATTGATAATGGTCATGTGTTCGAAATGTACATCTGGTTACAAATAAATTGTTGACGAAAGGTTCCAAGTGTTCCAATCAAAGTTATTATTATCTTCAAGCAACTCAATTAATCCAAACATTGAATTAAAATCGTTAATTTATATTTTTTATTAAACTGCTACTATATTAAACTTTAGCGTTATAAAAGATTTTTACATTTTTACAAATTCAAAACGATGTGTCAATGTCACCTTTTTGACGGTTATAGAAAAAAAAATTACTATAGGTATTGCATTGAATTAAAATCGTTAATTTATATTTTTTATTAAACTGCTACTATATTAAACTTTAGCGTTATAAAAGATTTTTACATTTTTACAAATTCAAACGATGTGTCAATGTCATCTTTTTGACGTTTGTAGAAAAAAAAATTACTATAGGTATTGCATTAAATTAAAATCGTAAATTTATATTTTTTATTAAACTGCTACTATATTAAACTTTAGCGTTATAAAAGATTTTTACATTTTTACAAATTCAAAACGATGTGTCAATGTCACCTTTTTAACGGTTGTAGAAAAAAAAAAAACTATAGGTATTGCATTGAATTAAAATAGATAATTTATATTTTTTATTACACTGCTACTATATTAAACTTTAGCGTTATAAAAGATTTTTACATTTTTACAAATTCGAAACGATGTGTCAATGTCACCTTTTTGACGGTTGTAGAAAAAAAAATTACTATAGGTATTGCATTCAATTAAAATCGTTAATTTATATTTTTTATTAAACTGCTACTATATTAAACTTTAGCGTTATAAAAGATTTTTACATTTTTACAAATTCAAAACGATGTGTCAATGTCACCTTTTTGACGGTTGTAGAAAAAAAAATTACTATAGGTATTGCATTGAATTAAAATCGTTAATTTATATTTTTTATTAAACTGCTACTATATTAAACTTTAGCGTTATAAAATATTTTTACATTTTTACAAATTCAAAACGATGTGTCAATGTCACCTTTTTGACGGTTGTAGAAAAAAAAAATTACTATAGGTATTGCATTGAATTAAAATCGTTAATTTATATTTTTTATTAAACTGCTACTATATTAAACTTTAGCGTTATAAAAGATTTTTACATTGTTACAAATTCAAACGATGTGTCAATGTCACCTTTTTGACGGTTGTAGAAAAAAAAATTACTATAGGTATTGCATTAAATTAAAATCGTAAATTTATATTTTTTATTAAACTGCTACTATATTAAACTTTAGCGTTATAAAAGATTTTTACATTTTTACAAATTCAAAACGATGTGTCAATGTCACCTTTTTAACGGTTGTAGAAAAAAAAATACTATAGGTATTGCATTGAATTAAAATCGATAATTTATATTTTTTATTAAACTGCTACTATATTAAACTTTAGCGTTATAAAAGATTTTTACATTTTTACAAATTCGAAACGATGTGTCATTGTCACCTTTTTGACGGTTGTAGAAAAAAAAATGACTATAGGTATTGCATTCAATTAAAATCGTTAATTTATATTTTTTATTAAACTGCTAGATTTTTACATTTTTACAAATTCAAAACGATGTGTCAATGTCACCTTTTTGACGGTTGTAGAAAAAAAAATTACTATAGGTATTGCATTGAATTAAAATCGTTAATTTATATTTTTTATTAAACTGCTACTATATTAAACTTTAGCGTTATAAAAGATTTTTACATTTTTACAAATTCAAAACGATGTGCCAATGTCACCTTTTTGACGGTTGTAGAAAAAAAATTAAACCAGTATTTAATACCTAGCCGAAAAAAGATGTAAAATTTAAATGCTGCTTCATAACATTACAATTACAATATATATATAAACATCTTTATTTACAGAAATATATACAAAAATACATTAACAAATATTATAATACCTCGTATATATTTTACATATTTCCGCAAATCGGCTATCGACCAGTGGTCTTTCGGCCTGTTATTATTTATTTAATGTATTTTTTAGTCATAATATATATAAATATATATATATATATATATATATATATATATATATATATATTTTTTTTGATATAAGAAAGTGAATGATACAGGTTTGTGTATGATATTGAATAATTAATCGTCATGGTCATTCGTCATTGTCGATGAAATGAATTGATGAATGGTGATTTCTGGATATCTACATTTAGGAGTTATGTTGGGGTTGCGTGGAATGTATAGGTTGTGGATGATATTCTGAATAAATTGGTTTAGGGCGAATTTATTTGCCAGAAGTTTCAGGCGGTTATCAATTGGGATAATGTTGCATTTTTCATAGAGGAGTTGGTTTGACGGGTTGTGAAGTGGGTTTTGGGGGTGTCTAATTTTGGTAAGCACTCTAAGGGCTGATCTTTCGGCAACTTTGAGGTTATTTAGGACAGCAGGACGGGGGTTAAAGAAAAGGATGGCAGAATAGTCGAGTAGAGGACGGCATATCATTTTATAGATATGCACTGCAGTTTTTGTTGTGATACCGTGATTGCGGTAGGTTAAGATTCTGAAGTGCCGAGCAATCGACCTGACTTTTGCTTTGAGGTTCTGGAAGTGGGTTTTAAAGGTGAATTTTGTATCGAATGTAATACCGAGATATTTACATGTAGAGGAGGGCGATATTGGGTTATTATTTATTGTGACGTTGTGGATGCAAGGATGGTGGTGATGGTGAGGGATGCATAATTGTGATTTATGTGGATTTATTGTGATTCTCCATTTGGCGAACCACAATTGAATTGTGTCGATCAAGCCCTGCAGAGTGCTTAGTGCTTTTAGGAGGGTTGGTGCATGGGAAATTAGGGCGGTGTCATCAGCATATAATAAGGGATAGGTAGATTTATTGAAGTAATTTGGGTTGGGATCATATAGGTCATAAACAAAGATATTGTATAGGAGTGGGGATAAAGGGGAACCTTGCGGCAGCCCTTGCTCTGGAGTGAAGGTATTAGAGAAGGAATTTTTGATTCTAACCTGAAGGGATCTCTTTGATAGGAGGTTGTCTATAAGTCTAATGAGGTGGGGTGGGATATTTAGGAAGTGACATTTAAACAGAAGCCCGCAGTGCCAGACGGAGTCGAAGGCTTTCTGAATGTCTAGAAAGACGATTGCGGACTTACGACCTTCGAGATGTGTGGTTTGAATATTTGATGTGAGTATTGAGAGAGGAATGGATGTGGATCGATGTTCAAGGAATCCGAATTGGTAAGGAGGGAGGCGGTCTGATATGTATTGGATAATTTTATGTTTTAATATGGACTCGAAGAGTTTTTCAATGACTGGAAGCAAGGTGATAGGGCGGTAGGCTGATACTGTTAGCGGATCATTATTTTGTTTGCGAATGCATGTTATTATTCCTCGCTTCCATTCGCTTGGAATCTCCTGAGCAACATAAATGTGGTTAAAGATTCGTATTATATATTTGTGTATTTAATCAGGAAGGGATTTTAGGATCATTCTAGGAACGTTATCATAACCGGGTGCTGTGTTTTTGCCTTTATATAACTGTTCAAAATAGTCTTCTTCTTTTAACTCATCACTAGCGGAGACATGGGTGGGGTTACTTTTAAATGCGTCATACCAGGAATTTATGTAGTTAAACCAGTCAGTGTCGTAGGTGTCATTGTCTCTCATTGTATAGCATTCTTCAAAGTATTTAGAAAAAATACAAGCTATTACTGAGTCATCTGTTGTGGTATTGTTAGTTATTGGGTCTTGTATTTTTTTAATTCCGTCATATTTTTTATATTTTGAAAGTTTTTTGATTTGCTGCCAATATTGTTTTCCTTTAAGTTCATCTATTTTGTTACAAGCTTTAATCCAGGTGTCGGTATTATATTCTTGTATGAGTTTGTGAATGTCTTTGTTCAAACTATTGAATTTTTGTTTTAAGTTTTTATCGTCCGTCAGTCGTAAGTCTCTATATAATTGACGTTTATATTTTATGAGTGTCAGTATATAGTTGGGGAGTGGATATTTGTAGGGAGTTTTAGTGTATGTAGGAGTGTGATTTTCAACAGATTGGGATAGCTTTGAGAGAAATAAGGATATACAGGTCGCGTCTATTGTCTCGTGGCTGTTTATAAAGTCAGAAATGTCATTTGTCACTTTATCTATGTCGCAGTCTTTATGTCGAAATATTATTTTGTGAGGGGAAGAGAGAGGGGGATCTTGTTTTAGTGAAAATTCTATAGATAGGTGATCGGAACCTAAGTCGGGTATTAAGGAAACGTTATGTATTAAGTGTCGGATGTTACTTGTGCATAGGAGGATATCTGGAGTCGAGGATTGATTATAGGACATAATAAATGTGGGTGCAGTGTTGATACGTTGGAAGTTTGAATTGTCGATAAAAGAAGATAGTTGTAGGAGGAGGCCTTTGTAAGGATGGTGTCTTCAATTGTAGAGGAGTGATGGATGTATACTAGGAATATATGAAGGGTGAAGGAGGGGAGGGTAATAGTGCAGTGCATACATTCGTTCATGTGATGGTTGATTTTGGGTGGGTTGGCTTTCCCTAATTTTATTTCAGGCCTCGCTGCAATTATTGATCCTCCACGATGATTTTGGTTAGGGACAGAAGAGGGGATTTGTATAAAGGACCAGTTTTGATATGAAAAGGGATTATTGGTTTTGGTCTCTACCATTAGATTCACATGTATGGGGTTTTGTGAAAGATAATGGAAAAGTAGGTGTGATTTTCTGGGAAAGGAGTTTATGTTGGTATATAGGAAATTTATATTAGACATTGGTAATTACTTGTGAATGGCCTGTGTGGATACCGGAGGAAGGGACTACGGGTGGGGTTATATTTGGGGAATCCAGGTCGAACATTACAATGAACATTTTGTTGCCGGAGAAATTAATATGGGTGTCGATGCGGAATGAGTCAATGAAACGTGATTTCAGTTTTTTGATTGGGGCTTCTCTGTCTGTTGTTGACGGTGAATTTATTTTGGTTGTGAAAATGTCAATAATGTAATCGTGAATGGTGATTGGTGCATGAATACGAGAGTCTTTAGTCAAGTCCCTGTCTATGTCTGCCGATTCTTTATTCTGATTAATAATTTTGACATTCGGAATTCCTTGTATTGGCTTGAGTGGTCTTCTGGGGCATTTTACTGACCATGCCCCGTGATCCGTACTTCCGCAGGTTTTGCATTTCATTGGTAAAGTGGTAACGCAGGTAGATGTGGGGTGGTTACTTCCGCATTTCGCGCAGGAGATGTTTTCGTTGCAATTTGTGGTTGTATGGTCAAATTTATTGCATCTTCCGCACGGCACTGGAATAGGTGTTGGTGGTTTGCTTTCCACAACCGTGTAAACCTTGCACATGAAATTGAATTGATGTTTGAGAAGTCTTGAGTAAGATTCATGAGATGGTGTGATAACCCGTATCATGTATCGCAATTATGCGTTTACAGTAACGGTGGGTTATTCCGTTTGCATTTAATTGATCGCTAATATTGCTGTCTGAAATTTCGGGCTCTACGCCTTTAATAATGCAGCAATACGATGGGGATTGTATCGCGCGTTGTCCAGGCAAGGTCGAATTTCCCCGTGCGCCTGCTCTGACCGCCGCGTCCCCGCCGGCCGGTGATAGTGCACGATATTCGTGAAGCGTTTTTTCGTATTTTAATGTGTTTAAATTGGCCTCTATTAATTGTTTTTCTTAGTTTGATTTTAAAATAAATCCATATTGTGTTTTAATTATTAACGCGTTTACATCATATTTATGAGCAAACCAAATTTGTACCAGTTGGATTCTTGTGATGTTATTTGTTGTTGTGAATGTGTAGGTGTGTTTATATTGTAAATTACTGCGATAAGAATTTGAAATGGGAGTGTTGTTTTGTTGTGGTTGTGGTTGTTGTTGTGGTTGTTGTTGTTGTGATTGTGAGTGTGAGACGATTGTTTGATACTGTGAGCTGCTTGAAGGTTGTGATTGACTATGTTGTAATTGAGGTTGTGACTGTGTGGTTGATACGGGGTTTTGCGACTGTTGGTTTGTGTTCATTTGTTTTAATACTGATTGCAACAATTTATTTGTGGTTTTCGGTAAATTAAGGTTACCTGTGGCGTTCGGTTTTTTGGCTTTAGACGGACAAAACTTGGGGGGGCGGCCTCGCTTCCTAGTTTTGACTTCTTCATACTCCATCTGATCGGAGGCTCAGCTGCTATCCTCCTCTGCTTCCATGTGGAAACCCACTCGCAAGTGGAATTCGATTGTTTTTCGAAAACTATTTATATAGAGAACTCGCTGTACACGTCCGTCTCCTACGGTGTCTCGCACGCGAATGCGCAATTACAATATTTATACTATATTCCTGAAATAATATAAGAGTTCTGTTACCCTTATTATTAATAATTTTTATTAATTGGCGTCGTGTAATCCGGCGAACGCCTAGTTTTCCATCTCTTGTCGCCTCTTCTCTCTCCAACTGGGTTACTTGATTTATGGTATTATATACATAATAAATATCTTTTATAGTTTTTGGAAATAAGTGAACGACTTCATTTAAATATAAACGTGTACTTAATATTGTCGAGGCTTTTTGTAAAACATCTAACTTACTACTAACTTTGTAGGTTTAGGTTAGGTTAGATAATAATTTTAGCAATTATCCATTGTTATTTTTTTATAAATGTTGATGATTTTAGATTTTGGATAGCATCAAAACTTCTATTTAGTTTTAAATTTTTTGAAAAATTTCAAGATTTTTCTCAATGATGTCCATTTTTTAAATTTCATTTAATTTGGGTAACTTTTCGTCATTTTTCAAGTAAAGTTTCTTTTTTTTGAAAGACCTGATCAAATATAATTCGCCAACTTAAAACGCGCTTAGGTTTTTTAATCATACATGCTACAATTTTAATGCCTCTTACCCCTAAAACAACGATATAGTGATTTAACGGATTTTTTTTTTGTTTTATTCTCTACTTATCGCTGGTGAAAACATGTTCATATTTTCACCCCTGCTCGTTTCTATAAAGTTTCATGGGAGGGCAGAAATTTGACGTCCGCTACTTTAGTTAAAATATATAACTATTGTTTAAAGAATGGTAAAATGTATATATATTTAGTGAATTCTATGTTGACTAAATATTTTGTAATTTTTTTTTTAATTTTTAATTTCGTTCAAAAAACATTTAGAGTTTTTCAGTTATCCATAATGAAAGTTGTAGGTCCTTCTTTGTTTTATAAACAACCAGTTTTTGTTGATGTGAAGTGATTTTTCAGAATCAATCTTTTTATTTGAAGAGATATTGAAATACCGTTTTCGCGAGCCAAAGTCACTACAATTTAAAATTAATGACTAAAATTAAAAGTATTTAAATAGAAAATATTTATAATACGGGTAGCAACAAAATTATATATTTTAATTATTATACGTATTTCTTCTATAATATAATAAGCGTTACCATAGTAATGCTTTTTCAGACAGAAATTCAGTTAATTGAAAAGATATAAAAAGGGCCAAATTTGGACAAAGTTGTGCAAACTGACAATGTCAGTTTTTGAAAATTACTTTTAATTAACGCTTTCGTTTTTGAACAGTTTTAATTCAACAATAAAAGCATTTTTAAATAAATCAAGTGCTCTCATAATCCCCCCCACCCCTGTTTCGGAGCATCGGTGGGGGGGAATTGTTCCGACCCGTTCCGCAAATATTATAGTTTGTACCATCCATAATAAGGCCTTCAATCTCCGGCTCGACTCCTTTAATAATGCAATAATACGAAGGCGTGGGCTCGCTGAGTGTAGAGATCAAAATTCGTGTATTATGCGCTCTGGTTGTAATGATTTGAGCGCTCTTTCAATGTTGGTTTTTGTTTCGTTTGAAGTTACGCTCATTTCAAATTAAGGCGAACTGAATGTTGGTTAGATCATTGATTGTTATTAATGTGAATGGGCTATTGTATTGTTCCTGGTTGTGTTTTTTGTTATGTTTTACTGATGTTTGTGTCGAATGTGTTGTTTACGGAGCGATAATGCTTGTTAATGGCTGTGATTGAGTGTAGCTGACTTCTGAATGAGATGCTGGCTGAGATTGTACGGTGTATGTGGGGTTTTGTTTAAGTGTTTGTTGACATTTATTGTGTCATAACTAGTTTTAAAACTGCTTGTAAAGGACCGTATTGACTAGAAGTTTGCCCGTTGCGTGTCACCGTAACGTTGTCCTATTGCATCTAGTAGAGACGGGGAAGCGTTACGTTGCACCGTGTCAAAACATGACACGCTGCAAAGCAACGGAGCCGATCGACCGGTTGCCGGTTTTGGCTGTTGCATCAAAATATCAATGCAGTCTCTTTTTATTTACCGGCCGATCAACTACAAACGTTACGAATTAGTACCGCGTCATCTACTCGTATTATAATTATTTTCAAGACACGCGTCTATGATACAGATTACTGTTACGTTACGGTGATACGCAACGGGAAAATATTCTAATCGATACGAGCCCTAATAGTTTGTTTGTCGTTTTTACTCTGTTACCTGACAGATGTGCTCTTTTTGCTGTGGGGTATTTTTTCTGCAGCCACGTATGTTTATAGCATCCTTGTATTCGGAAGTGTCCATGTTTGGACTATCCTCGGCATCGTCGCTCGTCCTTTCTAGGATATACCCAGAAGGGTATTTGATTTTCTGACCTCTACAGAGTCTCGCTCGCTTTATTGAATTTTTGGTATAATTTAATTAATAACATCAGGTATTGTTAAAATTAATTTAAATTATCAGAATTTGTCAAGAAAAAACTACTTTTCATATGTCTGTACAGAAAAGTAAAATTTCTCGCCTAATGAAATTAAAGAAATATAAAGATGTTAAAAATCTTTGGATTTCGAGTTGGAATTATGTTTCAAAAATCATAAGGTTTTAACATTAAAACCCGTATTCCATACAGGAAACTGATGCCGGGTCAACTTTGAGCTTATATAAAATAGTGTTTCAGTAAGAATAAAACTAATCAAGTTTAATAATAGTAAAAAAATGAAACTGTGGTTGTGATCATGGCTGAGTGCGTAAGCCGAATGATTTTTGATGGAGATTAAAGTGTTGTTAGAGTAGTGGGGATGGGGTCGACAGCGAAAGGAGTCTGTATATTGGGTGTATATTGGGTGGTGCTCTCTTGCGCTCACCCCAGCTCGCTTTGCTTACCCCAGCTCGCTTCGCTCGCGTATGGCTAGCGCAGGGTTCTTTTCATTCGTTTGACTTGCGAGAAGCTTCGCAACGAAGGTAGCTCCAGGACTATGCATGGGTTCGCTGCTCTCGCAAACTTGTCGGGGAGCGATGTAGGTTCAGGGACTTCTGCAAGCTTCGCAACCGAGGTAGCTCCAACACCTCGCCTGGGCTCGCTGCGCTCGCAAGATTGTCAAAGAGCGATGTAGGTCCAGGAACTTCTGCAAGACTAGCTTCGCGAAAATCTTTGCAACCGAAGTAGCCCAAGGACTTTGCGCTGCGCTCGCAAGCTTGTCGGCAGCGATGTAGGTCGATGCAGGTCGGCACCTAGGTAGCTCCAGGAGTTCATGCGGGCTTGCTCCGCTCGCGCTATGGGTGCAGGGACTTTTGCAGACTCGCTTTGCGAGAAGCTTCACAACCAAGGTAGCTCCACAATTTTGCGTGCGCTCGCAAGCTTATCGGAGAGCAATGTAGGTCCAGGGATTTCTGCGAGACTTGCTTCGCGAGAAGCTTTGCAACCGAGGTAGCCTAAGGACTTTGCGCTGCGCTCGCAAGCTTCTTGGGCAGTGATGTAGATCCTGGGACTTCTGCGAGACTCGCTTCGCAAGAAGCTTTGCAACCAAGGTAGCTCCAGGAATTCGCGTAAGCTTGCTTCGCTCGCACGAAGTCCTGGAGCTAAGGGAATGTAGTGCAGAGCTCGTTGTCGGAAATAAATGTAGTGCAGAGCTCGGCTAACGCCTTGTTTTGCGAAGTGTAAGGTGAGACAACATTCGCCTGTCGCCTCGTGCTGCTTTTGTGAGGTCGATGTAGTGCAGAACTTAGCTTACGACCCGTTCTGCTAGGTTCGTCCTGGTCTGGACGTAATTAAATTAATTTTAAATAACCTTGATGATTTTTATGTTGCACTGATTTTACGTTCAAATTGCAAGCCGTCATAGATATTTGTTTAAATATAAGTTTCTATATTTCTTTTAAATCATCGCTTGCAAAACGTGTCTGAAACGTAATCAATTGTCAACAAACTTTTTAAAAATATATTCGATTATAGGTCTAAAAAGGCGGCCATTTTTAGGCTTTCAAAAAAAATAAAACATGCGCAGGGCGTCATACCATTGTAAACTGCGTTCAACATTTGCAAATCGTCTAACTTGTTTAGCCAAAAAAATAATTAAATTTAATACTTTTATGTGTCATCCTCTATACGGTTTGGTGTTCCACCTCTTCTAACTTTTTTATTTTGAGAGTAAAGTATTAGGCCAGTCATTTAAAACATTGTAAGCCGCAAAAATTGCACTGTTCTAATTTTTTGGGATATTATTAGGATAGATACTAATAGTGTAAAACCAAGTTTGCATCTTCAAAAGACCTATGCTAACTCCGTGATGCTCAAAAACCCTCAAAATGCTCGGGTTTTTTTTTATGTTTTGGATTATAACTTCTAAAAGGTGCATCCTACGAATACCACCCCATACTCTTAAAGTAAACACAATTTTCTAAAATATGAGCGCAACCGCAGCTCAGTAGGTCCAATAGGTCCGGAGAAGCACTAACTAAATATTGGCAATTTTTCCAAAACGTTCTAAATTGTAGTTTTAGCCGTCTTTCGAGCAAAATATCGACTAAAATACTTATCCTACGAGGAAAGTCATAGAAAATGCAGTTGTAAAGCAGTTATTTAGCGTTAATTTAAACACGAGCGGAACATTTTAGAAACAATAATTTCGGATTTTTCAAGAAATGGAGCCAGACGATTTGCAGGACTTTTGTAAAGGATAAGAAAAACATAACTCAGTGGAAAATGGTTTACTATACATCATGCATAATGAAATTGAGTGCAATTTAAGTGTTGATAGTTTGGGGAACCTGGGTCGTGAAATAGTGAACGTGAAGTGATGGATGGCGGGACCTCAGCTAATATGACTTCTGCGATAGAAATAAACAACACAATTTAAATTAGTATTTATTAAATGCGAAAATAATTTTATAATACGCACTTAGCGAGACAGTCGTGCTTTTTTGAAGGGCCCAGGTTCGTCAAACAGCTTTTCTTGGGACTCCGGAGACTCCTGTGTTGTCGAATCTAATGGTAAAGGGTCGTCGACGTCGTCTCCTTCATGCAACTCATCAGCCATCAGCCCCTGACAAAGTTTGCAGAGATCAGAGCATTTCAGTCCTGCTCTCTGGCAGGAGCAGCTCTCTCCCCGCACCCATTCTGGCACCAGCATGACAGGAATTTCAGGAGGTTAGCGGCGCTGGTTCCTTGGTTGAGGTCACCGATGTCAGCCCCTGCTGGTTTCTTGTTCACTCCCAGTTGGTGGGTTTTTTCTCTCAACCCCTAACCACTTCTGCACCTGGTGGTTGGTTCTGTAGGAATGTTGGGCAGCAGCTTCTTCGGTTGGGGGCAGACGAGCGAGGTGGACTTTTGCCTTGACAGCAGATCGGAGAAATATCCGGTAACGCAGCGTGTTGAGGGAGTCGTCTTTTTCCCCACCATACAGCGTCACAATATATTTATTGATTTATTGCAGATGCGGATGCGGATGAGAATTGCTTACATCTGCAACATCCCTGATCTATAATAACAACATCCCAAAAAATCAGAACGGTGCAATTTTTTGCAACCTAGCGCACTTGTGTCTATAGTGACTGGCCTATATAATAAACCATTTTTATTTGTAAACAGCAGGAAATTCTCTAT
Organism: Philonthus cognatus; assembly: GCA_932526585.2. Lineage (NCBI taxonomy): Eukaryota > Metazoa > Arthropoda > Insecta > Coleoptera > Staphylinidae > Philonthus > Philonthus cognatus. The sequence goes on along the minus strand of OW052243.1, from coordinate 68,243,335 downwards.
TAGCGATGGTCAACTTTTTTTTAAAATGACACCATCCGAATGTCCATCACAACTATGCGCTTAGATACAAAAAATGAATAAAATCAGAAAATATCCAAATCGGTTTATTTTATAAAAAAATCATATGTAGCTACGAAAATTATAAAGAAAATAAACAAACTATTTCATTAAGTGTTTAATTCTTAAAGGTGGGTCATCTAAGAAATTAAGGCATTCTTTAAAAAAATATTACATAAACTAAGTGTTTCCTGGTAGATGGTTCCGAAATCAAAATGAGACCAAGTAGTCAGCAAGATTTCCAGATTTTACTCTATTAACATTTTTCTTTGACCTTATTTAAAAGAATTGGTTTACAAGACATCATTAAATAATAAATTAAAAAACAGGATTCGTATTGAATACCGTCGATTGAATTGAATGAACCAAGTTTAATATTTTCTTATTATCATTTTTTTGTTATCTAAGCGTATAGTTTTGATGCATATTCGGATGCAGGAAAGTGCCCTCTATCCGAATTGAACAAAAAATAGGTAGAGTGTCGTTTGAGAAATAAAGTTGACAATCGCTACCTTACAGTTGTCGTAGTATTGTCAATGCCATTATTTGGAGAATTCTGCCGTTTACAAATATATATAGTTTGTTATACTTTACTTTTAAAATAAAACAGTTAGAAGGGGTAGAACATCAAACTGAATCACCCTGTATATTTGTTAAAAAAAAATAATTTTACCTGCAAAATTTTTATTTAAGCGATTTCTAAATGGCCTGGTAAATCTTAAAATTGAATTTCGCTTCCGTTAAGAGTATTTTAAAGCAAATCTATTTTTTTTAGATTAAAAACGAAACTTTTAAAAATGAAACAATTTGTAAATCGATACTCTTGAGCGTCGCAAGTGATCTTGTCGTATCGGCCGTGTCTTGGAACGTAATAATTGACCCATCGGGGGCCCCACTCACCTTGGGGTGAGCAAGCCCAATGTATAAAGTTTTGCTAGGTTTGATGTTAGAGGTTAGAATTTTGGCGTTTGATTTTTCAAACACTCTCCGGGAGGAGACGTTTCCATTTTCGGTTTACACTTTTCTTTTTTATTCGACAGATTTGAGTGTAGCGAGTAGTCTTGTCGTGCCGGAAGTACTTGTTTACGGTGGGTTTGAACCAGTCTGGGGGTTTGATTTGGTCAATAAAACGCTAGGCGAACGTAAACTGTTTAGAGATGCCTGGCAATCGTGGTCTTGTCGTGTCGGCCGTGTTTTGGTTGTTTTGGTCTGTGGCGAGCAAGCCGGGTGTTTTTAAATTTGAAATTTGAGATCCAAGAGTGTTAAAAACCCCGGTATTGCATCTCAGACATAAAATGTTTATACATTAGTTAGTCAAAAACGCATCAAAATACCTCCAAAACTCGATTTTTGGCGATATTTTGAAAATTTGAAAAAACGAAAGAATACAAGATAAATTCAAATTCAAAACTATTTGAATTCGAGAAAATAAGCTTACGCTTCTTATAGTTTGCACACTTTAAACATAATATATAAAATTACGAAATTGTCTTATTAATTAAGACACTGTTTGCATTTTCACGAATAGTTATTTTTTTAAATTTAACTCTCTAACCTTAGTTCTCTGACCAGGAGCTACAAATATATATTAAGATGATAACTTGACATATCTAATAAGTAGTTTTACAGTTTATTTTAAAAAATACAAAAGAATAGATATGTATGAAGTGGCATTTGTCCAGAGGTGCCCTATGGTGGGGCACATTGGGTCATCGATTAAGTACTTTCAGAAGTAGATATGTGTTTTAAAAAAAGTTACAATCGCATTCGTTTATTGTCTAAAACTGTTTTTAATATTTAGAGAGTCAAACTTGCTATTACATTTTTTTTAAATATCCAAAAAGTTAATTATCTGCAATAGGAACTGGTTGAAACACGTTTGACTCCATATCATCCCGGAAAATGGTAACTTTTAATCAACAAAACATATGTCGACACTGTTTTTCGAGTGCCTGAAAATGTTGACTTATAAGTATCGATATTCGGCCAATCTTATAATTTGGCCTATACATTTAGCACTCCCAAAGTGCCCTATCTCCGATATACCAAACAAAGCCCTCAGTTAACCACCTGAAATGCTACCTCAAAAAACATTTAAGTGTCCGAAGGTGCCCCATGTCCCAACCTGCCTTACCATACCCTTTATATTTAAAAAAATGTCTAAATTAATTTTGCAATTTTAACGTGACATTAGTGCAAAGCAACAAAGACCAAGGTTATTTAAAGTTCATTTGATCACGTCCAGCTCAGGATCAAGCTTCACGAGCGCAACGAGCACTACTGCCAACGTGCGCACGCACCCCCTGTAATTAAGCATTGTCGCCAAAATAACTACGCTGGAAATAGAGCATATGGGCCAGTGTCGCTTTCTTGCCCTCAGTCGGCTCAAATGCACATTTTTATGCAAAAAGGTTGGAATCAGAAAACACAAAACCTCAGCGAGTGCAGCACTAGTGGTCACTGAGGCAGTAAGCAGAAAACGCTTTGAGTCGACTCCTGGCACTGTGTCAGACATAGAGTTAGTATCTCTAGAGGAAGCATTCGGCACATTTGTTGTAGTCCAACACCCTAGGGTAAGGCGTGTGTTTGCGGTAATGTTTACAAACACACTGAACGCGTTGTTTTTTCTCAGATGATCACACTTTATACAAGACAAATTGCCCTTATTATTGAATGATTTATTTATTGCTGCCCCATTAATGAGTAAATTAGTAAGCATAAGAACATTCTAATTAAATAAATCATGTATCTAATAAAAATAAGATCTGATTTTGTATATGTATGTATATTATACACAAGAGATCGGGTGAAGACCTATCTAATAAAATCAATCGCATTATATACAATAATTGTATTTCTTTTCGTACCTTACTTCCCAAATTATAATATAATTGAGCAATTAAGGAATACAACACATAGTGCATTTTTGAATGATATATTGATTGAAAAACACCTTCGCACTACGTACATACTTAATTATATCATAAATCAAAATTTAAATTTCCCTTTTAAATTAATAATTAAATTATTGTATAAACCATGTGTACTTTCTTTGTTTTAATTAATTTTTAAATATAAAACAGTAAATATTTTCATTTTCTTTACAAAACAAACTATAATGAAAAATCATTGAATATTATAATAATCATGAGTTATCTACTAATTATAGCAAAATATTTGTAAGAATTCATTATGATATTAATAAATAATCGTATTAGTTCGTATAATTTGATTATTATTGATTTTCATTTATACGAATTTCCGCTCAAATTCATCAGCTGAGAACTCTTTCGTGAAATACGTGTTTGTAAACAAGCGTGTTTACATATGATGTTGGATCACAAATATTGCCTATCCCCACCATTGCATTACTATATTATACTTCGTCTGAGGTGTCAGATGTATTGAAACATGTGTTTCGTAAGAGTCGACTCTTGGAAGAGTACAGCTCATTGAGTTGCATACATCACTGTTACTGTTTCATATATATATAACTCTTAGTTCCGACTCCGGCACAGTGTATGATTACTGGGCGGTTGAGAATTAATGAGCCACCTGGTGGCAGGAAAAATATATTATTTATTAGGAGTACCCGAAGTGTGCTTTATTTGTCACATAAAAAGTTAAAATTAATCCCGAATAGTGCAAAATCGCGGGAAAACTGTTGCTTATAATAGTGCATGTAGTAGTAACTCGAAGTAGGGAACTTAGCTTCCATAGATTTCAAAACCGAGCATAGAATTGTAGGTTATGTCTTAGCATCGGTGTTGCATTAAGTACTGAAAGTGGCATTCTTTTTAATAAGTGCATAATGTGTTGGAGGAACAAATAACAATTAATAATAATAATTTCATTACCTCGCAACGTATTGATTTTCCTCGTTAATCATGAATAACAATAAAATAATCATCTTCAAAAAAAGTCCTGACACCCCTTCTGAAACAAAATTTAAAATGTACCACTCACAACAAATATCGATATGTTTCCGTTGCACTGATATAAAAATATGACTACATTTTCCTTAATTAGAACCACATACATTTGGTGGTTATATTTAAAATGTAAACAATTTAAAATGTTTAGCTGCTGTAAGATTTCTACTTGTACTACTTCCATCTATGAACACTAAAATTTTTAATATTTTAAAAAACATCGTTACAAATACAGCGAATTACTAGAACACCAAATATATAGCTGGAACAGCTGATCGACAGTACTCTTTCCTCGGTGCGAAGCAAGCGGCCTCATCGGTCATGTTAGTCGGATTCCGCTTACTAGTCATGATTGTGTCAGTTTTATTGCAGTCACTTAGTTCTGACTCGACACATTGTATCCAGCAGTTGATGCAGTGCTGGGTCTGACCGCAAAACAAATCGTACGTCTTTCAACATAAAAATCAAACAATGGAAACATATTTGGGATTATTATTTTATAAAAGATGGCGAATCATAAACATCGGAAAAGGTGGCGAATCGTAAATATCGCTCGCTGTCTAAAAATGATTTAAATCATGATAGAAATTTGTGAAAATCGTGTATGCTACGGCTATCACCAACCATTACAACACAGGAGAGAACTATCAACTTGCATTATTTGTCGGTACGATTACCATTCTTCGTGCATTAAGAACGAGGATGAATTCAGCGTCCTAGCATGCCAAAGGTGTGAGAAGCAGGGAATCTTAAGGATATGACTTCTAGTAATTATAGGAATGCGATGTGAAATAAGAGACCTTAAAAGAGGTGTACATCGTTTGCATAGACATGTGCATAAATTATAAAATGAACTAACTGAAAAAACTAACATAGTTAAAACAATAACATAAAATCTAAATATGGCAGAAAAACATGTAAACAAACCTTCAGAAAAACTCAAACCAATGTCAACAAGAAAAAGAAATCTACAAACAACGCAAGCATAAAATTGAATCAAATGGAAATAGATAGCGCAAAAATAGAAAATAAAGTTGCATATTATAAAATTGCCTCTTTAAAATTAAATTTAAATAAGTCATCATCATCAACATCCATCACACCTACGGCCAGCACCCCTAATGAAAGCGAATAAACTAAAATCATTGAATTAAATCCTGAAGAGAAGGAGTTTACATTAGTTCAAAGAAGAAAGACCAGAAGAAGAATAGGAACTGCTGGAAGTTTAACAAGTTATGTAGATATGGGCATTAAAGAAAGAAAATTACTAAGTCAATTCTACATCAATGGCCTTAACCCCACGATAACATCTGAAGAACTACTGCAGCATGTGGAATCAATGAACATTGAAAATGCGACCAGCATAAAAATGGTATCTAACCACCCCGCCAAGTCAATCCTTTTTTATAACGACTTCAAAGAATTCAGCAGAAGTTTAGCCACTCTGCGGAACGATTTTTATAAATATTCAATCAATTATAAACAAAATAAATCAATTAGATATTTTACTAGAAAATGACGAAAACCGTACATCAATATCCTGCGTAACCGAGCATTGACTCACTAATAATGAAACAAACATACTGAACTTCAAAAACTATAATCGAACATCTATTTTCACAAGAAACCAGGCATATGGAGGGTCACGTATATTAGTGTCCAATAATATCCTATCAGAGCCTATAACAAATAATTATTCAGTAGAAAATCATATTTAACTTTCCGCTACATTCTTGCCTGACATAAATGTCATTATAATCAATATACTATTGAAAAATAGTCAGAGTCGGGATATCTATGAGTGTACTACTGATATATTAAAATCTGTGAAAGAAGCACTAATTCGACCATTAACACGCGTAATCAATATTGTTATTCAAAACGGAACCTTTCCATCAGGCATTAAGAGAGCCATTGTCATATCTATTTACAAAAAAGGATCTAAAAATGATGTTAACAACTACAGACCAATATCAATTTTACCCACAATTTTAAAATTGGTTGGAGATATTCTAAAACAGAAAATTATTAATTACATTAACAAATATAATTTACTGTCCAATAGCCAATACGGATTCAGAAATGGCTATTCCACTACAACTGCCACTTTGCACCTGGTAGAAAGATGCCTGGATTCATATAGCCACGAGTTCGTAAAAACAACCTTCCTTGATTTGCAGAAAGCGTTCGACAGTATAAAACACAAAATTCTCTTGAGAAACTGTATATGTATAATTTTTACCACTCTAGCTGTAAGTGGTATGTATAATTCTATTAATAAAATGTATGTAAGATACTCTAAGAACATGTTACATTTCTTTAATAGAATCATACATACACTAAGAAATTATTGTGTGGGGTCACTCGTCAGATGCAAATTCTCAGCTCAACAAAAAGCAGTAAGAATTCTTAGTAATTTACAATACACAGCAGATTGTAAAGAATATTTCAGAATATTAAAATTGCTTACACTACCGTCGTTATATCCATTAAAATATTAATAACTATACCACTAACCACGACATAAATTGTATTAAAACAAGAAATGCAAATGCGATTCGTCCCATATATAACGCAGTTAGATTATGCACCCTCCCATCCAAATATAAAAATCTAACACCAGCTAATTTTGAGATTAAAATTAAATTACTTTTTGCATATGTTTCGAAAGCGTAAACGCCATCTAATAATAATAATAATAGTAATAATAATAATTCTTTATTAGTGCCATTACAAAAAAGTTTACACACGTAGTGACTTTTTTTAATAGAATAGTTTCTGATCGTCCTTTTAAACTGCTTAATATTAAGTGATTTTATTGGTTCTGGCAGTTTATTAAAAATTTTTGGATCATAGTACTCCATTTTGAGATTTTGATAATCGTGATCGATACAGACAGATGTCTCCTTTATTTCTGGTGTTGTAGGTATGCATTTCTTCGTGAGAACGATAACTTTCAATGTTTTTACGGATATATAATAAACATTTCAAGATATATATTGATGGTATAGTCAATATTTTCGATCTAATAAATTCATTCTTGCAGTCATCTTTATACCCAAGCCCTGCTATTATTCTAACGGCCCTTCTTTGCAGTCCAAATAACCTGTGCATGATTGTCGAGTGCCCCAGGTTATAATTCCGTAGGTTAGATGAGATTCACACAACGAGAAATATACGCAACGCAGAAATGATTGAGGTAGACTGTTCGATAGATGTCTTAACAAGTAAATATTTTTACACAATCGCGAGGCTATTTCATCCCCGTGTGAATGCCACGTTAACCTGTTACCTAGATATACACCAAGAAATCTTGTGGATGTTTCTGTGATAATGTGTGCAGATCTTAAGGAGAAGACCAAATCAACAGTTATACATTATTTATTGTTAGTTTATTATTTACAGACCATTCAACAACTTTTTGTTTGGTGTTTTCGATCCTATTTAAACATACGTTTAAATGGGTATCGCTATTAGTGACTAAGGTATCGTCAGCATAGAGGAAGATTGATGAGTCTCCGGTTACTAATGGTACATCGTTAATAAAAATTAGAAATAAATTAGGTCCGAGTATTGAGCCCTGCGGTACACCATGATTTAACATTAGTTCTGACGACACTTTATTTTTTATCACAACTGTCTGCTTTCTTTTTGCAAGTATGAGTTGAGGAGTTTACATGCTTAAGGGTGAAAATTGTAAAAGTACATCTTTCGAATGAGGGTCTGATGACAAACACAGTCAAATGCCTTACTGAGGTCCAGAAATGATGCGGTTGTATGTAGGCCCTCGTCGAAGCCTTTTAAAATAATCTAGACTAAAGCACTGACTGCGTCTGTTGTTGATCTCCCCACTCGAAAGCCAAACTGCTGCACAGTCAACACCTGTTCTGTTTCGAAAAATGCTGTTATTTGGTTTACAACTGCCTTTTCAAATATCTTTGACAGTGTGGGAAGTATAAATAGGCCTGTAATTATTTTGATCTGATCTATCTCCTTTCTTAAAAATTGGCGTTACCTTTGCTTTTTTCAATGACGCTGGAAATATACCTTCTACTATGCACAGGTTAATTAGTTTTGTAATAGGAATTACTAAAACATCTATTAATTCCTAGAATAATGTGGTCGTGAAACCATAAACGTCTCTGCTTTTAGAATTTTTCAACTTTCTAATAATATCTCTTACTTTACTGTATGTTATTTCACAGATATTAAGATAGTTCGAGTTTGAGGTATGATTATTCTGAGCCATTACATTTATAGGATCAACGACTTTAGAGGGCAGATTTCTTATAAGATCATCGGCTATATTAGCAAAAATGGCCCTTAGCTCAAGTAGCATAGTCAATAGCTGGCAAACTACACAGCAATTGTTCGTCCACAAGTGGGCATTATTTAATAGAATACAAATATCAAGAATATGAATTTGTGTTCAGTACTCATTCATTCACCGGATAACTATATACGCGTTTCAGGCTTCAACGCCATTATCAGTATAGTCCCGAACCATTGCTTGAAGTATACTGAACATCTCTGACCATTTATTACGGCCTGTGCAATTTGCATATGTTTCGAAAGCGTAAAGGCCATCTAATGCCCCTTAGCTCAAGTAGCATCGTCAATAGCTGGCAAACTACACGTTTGTATACAGCAATTGTTCGTCCACAAGAGGGCATTATTTAATATCAAGAATATGAATTTGTGTTCAGTACTCATTCATTCACCGGATAACTATATACGCGTTTCAGGCTTCGAAAAACATTTGTTTTAGCGACGAATGTACTTTTTATCCTAATGGCAATATAAACAAACAAAATTGTCGATATTAGAGTGGTGACAATCCTTATCTTATTAGAGAAGTCCTCACGCAGTATCCCGAAAAAATTAATGTCTGGGCAGGTATTCTTGGAGATTCCATTATTGGCCCGTTATTTATTGATTAAAATTTAAATGGTCAACTGTACTATGAAATCAAAGAGATAAAAATGATGAACTAATATTGAATGACAATTTATTACATTTTCAACAAGACGGAGCACCTCCGCATTATGTAATACCTGTTAGAGACTGGCTAAGCCACACTTTTGGAAATCAATGGATTGGAGGACTAATTGAATGGCCACCTAGATCTCCAGATTTGACCCCATTAGACTTCTTCTTATGGGGCCACTTAAAATCTGTGGTATATAAAACTCAGCCCGAGTCTTTCGCAGATCTGCGACAACAAATAATACAAGAGTGTCGAGCTATTCCACGACAGACCTTCCAAAATGTACGACAGGAATTTGAGAATAGACTTTATTATTGTCTCGAAAATAATGGAAATCATTTTGAGCATACTATAATTTAATAATTAATTTTTTTTACATTTTTTATGTAACAATAAACATTTTAGTTGGTACCACTGATTAGCATTTTAAAAGACCTTTGTAATGATATATCAAAAGTGGGGTCATGCCATTTAAAAAAAATGGGCAAGGGTGGCTACAGCCTAAGGGGTTGGTTGCAGAAGATTGTTATGTGGATTAAAATGGTTCCCCCTCCATATCCTAGGAACAGTTTTGGAAAATTTTCTCTAACTGTTACGGTTCCAAAGATATTGTGGCTGGCTTGTTTTCAAATGAACACCCTGTAAATGTTTTGTATTAAAAAAATCATAAGTCGACAATGTATTTTTTATATAGTTATTCTGACGAATGTACCTGTGGACATTAATAGAGATTATTATTATTATTATAAAATGAAAATGATACAAAACTTTAAAAAAACATTCATAAACAAAGGCAAATCGTTTTAAGAGTCTCCTTAGCACCAATATTAATTAATAAGACAGTTCCTGTTTTTATTATTTAATGAGTGTAAGTGAGTGTCACTGTTTCGACTCAGAAGTCAGAATGATTCAAATGTTTTGACACACTAAAATAAGTGATTCTGCTTACCTCTATGTCACATAAATTAATATGTCAAAAAATGTCATAAGTTGGCGTTTATTAACGCCAATTATCATTTGTATACATTATTTAAAATGTTAATGCACTTATTTACATAAATTATCGATATTTATATAAATTGTCATTTTTACTATTAACTGAAACAGTTGATTTACATGCATGGATGTCAATTACTCGTTTTTGCTTTAAATAAACGTTTTAATTTATCATAAATATTACATAAATTATCGGTATTTATATGAGTAGTCATTTTAGGCATAACTTGAAATATTTAATGTACAAATGTTAATGTCGATTTTAATTTTTAGTCATAAATTAATGTTTTCAATATAAATTATTATTAATTATTAATTTGTACACAAAATTTAACATAGGAATCTGCATAAGTCTCTCTCTCTCCCACTCACGTATTTCCCAACCTTGAAAATCGTAAAGTTTATAAGATAAAAAACACTAAAAATATTTATATCTCCCGTCTAAATTGAGCGAGCTTAATGAAATTTCCAAAGTTTATAGTGATTTGTATTGCCTCTCTATTCGCATAAATCCCGCTATCGTGTTACAATTAGGACAAATATAAATTGTTTTTTTAACCCATTTTTACTTTCCTCCTTTTGTAAAATAAAGGGGAAAGTATTGTTTTTGCGAACATTTTTCAATCAATTTTTTTTGTGGATATATAATATACATTTTGCGGTCTCCCGAATTAAATAAAACCATTTTTAAAAATGTCTGATTCTGTCCTTCTGTCCGTCCCTCATCGTACAGCCTAAACCGATCGAGATGTTAAGATGACACTATAAACTTAAGCTTTTTATTACAACAATTCTAGTAGCGGAAAGGAGTTTCGTGAAAATGCGATAACCGGAAGCGGTACTTTACTCTTAGCATTTTTTTAATTAGTCTTATTAATGATCATATAAACAAAATCTTGTTAAGGAAAATTGTAAATAATAAAACAATTAGCATTTGATGTATATACAGTTTTGTCGTAGCTCTTTTAGTTATTTTTTAATTTTTTTTAAAATCTGAATGTTTTAATTATTTGAAATAATTGCTCTAACTCAGTAACTATTGATACTAGTGACGGTAGTGACATGATTAATATTTTTTAGAAAAACGAAACCATAAGTAAGGCATTCGAATAAAGTTTTACAGGAATAAGAATATGTTAAAAAAAATAAGGTAGGTGAACTTCTAAATGGTATTAGTTTCAAGTATCTAATCAAATTTCATCAGACCCAGATATCAAATTTATAACTTCATACAATTAATTTAACTATTATCAGTTAAACATTATAATAATAATAATAATAATATTCTTTATTTTCTACAATAAAAAATTACAATATCCCAATATAATTACAAACAATAGACATTGTAGAAAACCCATGGGCGGAGTACAGAAAATAGCTTATACAAGCAAATCTGCTTTCAACTCAACCCAAATTAAACTAAGAATAATATTATGGCTTAAACTTAAATATATATATGTAATATCATAACAATAGCAGTAAAATTGAAAAATTCGCAATTACAATAAAAATAACGTATATAATAACAATATCATTATTAATAATAATAATAATAATAATTGCAGCAGTAACTAAAAATACAATCACTATGAGTCACGTGAAAACATTAAGAATTTTACAGATCTTTTGAATGCTGACAGTGATTGAGTTTTATACTCAATAGGAATACTGTTGTACACTTTTACTACATTATAAGTAAAACTGCGCTCAAAATAGGTTGTTCGGTGAATTGGTGGTGTTAAGAGGCCTTTATTTCTTACTTTTATATAAATAAAATAAAATAATTTAAAACTTTCAAATATATATTGTAAACTCGCTACAATTGTTTCGCCACACTGTGGCTTCTTCAGGCGAAGAAATGATAAATTACATTTGTCAGTACAGGTATATATACAATGTTTATGGGGGGGTGGGTTTTTCAGTGAAATTTAAATTTAGGAGTGGTGAGTTTGTTAAGTCTAATTGGTCGTTCAAAAGTTGTCCTGTGTATTTTCTTTTATTAATTTCCATGCTCTCCAAGATGTTAAGTTTCCGGCCTTTTTCTTCTCTGTGAAGCACTTTGAAGTTTTCGTCGAAGTGGTGGTTTTCTTCGATGAGGTGGTTGGAGTATGTGGAGTTGGTTTTCCTTTGTTCATAAGAGGTTTTGTGCTCTTTGATTCTTTCTTTGAACGACCTTCCGGTTTGTCCTACATATGTCTTAGGACAGTCTTTGCAATTTAGCAAATAGACTCCACTTTGTTGAGTTATACGGGTTTTATCTTTGTTATTTTTAATTATTTTCCCTATTGTATTATTTGTTTTAAATGCTACCTTAATATTTATTTTTTCCAACATTTTCGCGACTTTATTGCTTATTTCTCCTGTGTATGTTAGTGATGAATAGTTTTTTATAGATTTGTCTTTGATAATAGGGTAAATAGAATTAATTGTTTTATGTCTTTGTTTTGTTTGTACTATTTTTTCAATTATAGATTTTTTGAAACCGTTTTTGTATGTACAAACAAAACAAAGACATAAAACAATTAATTCTATTTACCCTATTATCAAAGACAAATCTATAAAAAACTATTCATCACTAACATACACAGGAGAAATAAGCAATAAAGTCGCGAAAATGTTGGAAAAAATAAATATTAAGGTAGCATTTAAAACAAATAATACAATAGGGAAAATAATTAAAAATAACAAAGATAAAACCCGTATAACTCAACAAAGTGGAGTCTATTTGCTAAATTGCAAAGACTGTCCTAAGACATATGTAGGACAAACCGGAAGGTCGTTCAAAGAAAGAATCAAAGAGCACAAAACCTCTTATGAACAAAGGAAAACCAACTCCACATACTCCAACCACCTCATCGAAGAAAACCACCACTTCGACGAAAACTTCAAAGTGCTTCACAGAGAAGAAAAAGGCCGGAAACTTAACATCTTGGAGAGCATGGAAATTAATAAAAGAAAATACACAGGACAACTTTTGAACGACCAATTAGACTTAACAAACTCACCACTCCTAAATTTAAATTTCACTGAAAAACCCACCCCCCCATAAACATTGTATATATACCTGTACTGACAAATGTAATTTATCATTTCTTCGCCTGAAGAAGCCACAGTGTGGCGAAACAATTGTAGCGAGTTTACAATATATATTTGAAAGTTTTAAATTATTTTATTTTATTTATATAAAAGTGAAGATGAACTTTCAACATTTATCAGCCTTATCAATCAATTACTTTATTTCTTATATTAATGTTATGTACATCAGTGCGAAATGATATTTTTTTGTAAAGGTACTGTGGGCATTTCAAATGGATTATTTTATTGAACAAACATGTCATATGTAAGTATCTCCTTCCTTCCATGTTGATCCAGTTCGTAATTTTTAATGTGTGTGATATTCTATCATATTTCCGTATGCCGTGGATCAATCTGAGACATGAGTTCTGCACTAGCTGAATTCTTTTTTGTGTAGCTGCAGTCAAACACGGCCCATACACTGCATCACAAAAATTGAAATGCGAAAGAACTAAACTATTGCATAGCAGCGTTTTTAATTCTCGTGATAAAAAAGATCTGGCCGCATAAATCAACTTAAGGTTACAGTAAGCAATTCGGATACACTTTGAAATTTGTGAGGAAAACCTTAATTTATTATCAATAATTAACCCAAGATTCTTGGCTTCCTCAACAAAAATTAAAGGTATATTGTTTAAAGATATATGTATGTCTTTTTCACTTAGTTTTTTACTGAACAGTATTGCTACGGATTTATTAGGGTTAATTTGTAAACCATGTTTAGTACATGCATCAGTAAATGTTTGTAGATCGAAATGTATTTCATTTACAGCATTTATAAGATCGCAGCTTTTGAATGAGTGTAGCAACTGAGTGTCATCTGCGTACATATGAAATTTTAAATATTTAAAGTATTGTGCGAAGCTGCACGTATACACCGCATACAAGAGAGGTCCTAGAATTGATCCCTGAGGTACACCTCTAGTCGTTTTATAAGGCTTAGACGATACATTTTCTATGACAACTAATTGATCACGATTTGAGAGGTACGAATGAAAGAAAGATAGTGCACTATTAGATAATCCAATATAGTGAAATATTGACATTAAAATATTATGATCTATAGTGTCAAAAGCTTTGCTAAAATCAAGCAAGATTGGCACACTGTCTTCACCACGGTCTCCAGCTCTTAATATGTTATCTGTGATATCGAGTAATGCAGTGGTACAGCTGTGGTGAGGCCTAAAACCTGATTGCTGCTCAGGCAAAATATTATATTCTGCTAAATGTACCCTTAATTGTGTATCTACTATTTTTTCAAGAATCTTAGAAACAGTGGGCAGTATACTAATTGGTCTAAAATCGGATATAACAGTTGGCGATGAAATTTTAGCAAGTGGTTTAAATTAATGCATGTTTCCAATGAGTAGGGAAATAATTTGAAAGCAGACATGAGTTAATTATATGTGTTAATAAAGGTATAATATATGGACAGCAAAGTTTTAGCATACATGCATTAATGTCATCAATACCAGTGGCATTGGTTTTGATATTATTTAATATTTTAAGCACCTCGAAAGTGTCTACTAATTTAAACTCAAACAATTCACTGAAATTACATTTTCTGTTAGTGTTATAAAATTTAATCACATCTTGATCAATTATCGGAGTATTAGGTAAAGAGGAAATAAAATAATTATTAAAAGATTCTGGATCTTGAAGTGATATGGGAACTGATATTTTAGGTTTATTAGAAATATTTAATTCTTTTAATGCCTTCCATAACTGCTTTGGAGCTGTGCGAAATTTAAAATCAAAGTATGCTTTCTTTTCTCTTTGAATCGTATTTGTTGTTAAATTTCTAAGAGATTTATAATAGTTCCAGTGTTCAGGGTTTTTTGTTTTCTTGTACTTACTGAGGGCATTATTTCTTAACTGTATCATTAATTTGATATTATCAGTTATCCAGGGTGTAATTGGTCTTGTAAATCGAGATGTCTTATAGGGAGCATGTTTATTAAATAATTCATAAATCAGGTTATTAAAAGCACTCACTTTGTCATCAATATTTTTCATACTGTAGATATTGTGGAATGATAAGTTTTGAAGATCATTAGCAAAATATTCATAATCTATATTCTTGAATGTCCTGTAAGTATGGTATGTAGTTGTATGTTTAAAATGGTTTACTATAATGTCACAAAAAATTAAATCGTGATCTGATATATGCACACTTTGTGTGCCAACGTTTCTTATTAAATTAGAATCCGATATTATAATTAAATCTATAAGGGTATGACTATTTGAAACAATTCTAGTAGGCGCGTCTATCATTTGTGTAAGGCCAAATGAATCCAAAAGGGATTTAAAAGATATTGTTAATAAGTTTGTATTATTATATAAATTTATATTGAAATCTCCCATACATATAATTTCATCATTAGTTGGTAAAAGTTCAGATAATGTTATATCAAATTCATCCAAAAACATATTTTGATTGAAATTAGGAGGTCGATATATAACTCCAAAGGCATATTTATTGCCATGCACAGTAATCCTAACCCATAGTTGTTCTATATTGCCTGAAGTTGGTATAATGTTGCATTCGAATGTATCCCTAATGTAAAATGCAACACCACCCCCACGCGTCCCTCTATCACAACGGATAACTTTGTAGCCTTGCATGTGAATATTTACAGATTGCATTATATGTTCACCAAGGCCGTAGCCAGAAGAAAATGTCGGGGGATGGGTTATAAAAACTTTGAGAGGGGGGTTTAGTTGGCAAAAATATTATTTTTGCTCTTACAACGCCGCTTTTACATACAAAAAATTAACATTTTGAAAATGTTGGGGGAGAGGTGTTTATGTCATTGTGAAAGTCACTGCTGGGCAGCGGCGGCTCGCAGCCTAACTTCAGGGTAGGCCAGAGATCCAAGGTATCCGTTATTGAAAGGTGACTTTGTTGTGCAATTCCTTGTATTTATAAAGCGCGATCCCAACCTCAAATTTTGTGTGCCTTGGCGCTGTGGCCGACCCTGAAATTAGGCTGCGAGCCGTCGCTCCTGCTGGGTGGAAATCCACTTAAAATAATGTTTAGTAATTACTCGTTTTGACATAAAACTGTAAGGTTATGTTGTGATTAAAATCAAGTTTAGGCTACGAACACAATTGGCACTCAGCAATGCCTTGCTAAAAATTGTAGATGCTGCCAACATAAAAAAAAGGTCGAGTGAACGCGGCGTCAGGTGCGCTCGCAGGCGAGTAATTCAAAAATAGTGCCTATACTTTGTTTAAAATTAAATGGTTCTATTGTAAAAAAAATAATTAAAAAAATACCGAGATTATTTTTAATATTTAATATTTTCTTGATTTTAGGAACAAATATATTTAAAAATTATTCATTAGCTTGTTACTTCTTTATGGATATTGATTACAAAATATAAGATCATGACACCATATTTTTATTTCTCTTAAGAGCACCACTAATTATCGCCGTTATAAACTGATAATTAAAAAAAGTTTTATGTAAAATCATTACCTTGTTCTCGGGGGAAGTACTATGATAGACACATCACCATTTTTTACAAAACATTTTGCGTTTTAACACAGTTTAAATACACTTTTATAAATGTTTTAAAATATCTTTGTAATTACTGTGCCGTAAGAGATTTTGATTTTTGTTAAGAAATTGATCCACTTTATGGATATTAACAAACCAGTGTAAGAATTTTAAATATAACACTATCCATTTCCAAAATATCACTTTGTAATATATTATTTATTTAAACAAATATTATAGAATATGTAATATGTAATAGGAAGATAATATACATAACACATAAAAAAACGATTGTTTCCTTACACTACATGCCAAGAAATAAATTGGTAAATTTAAGTATTCTGAAATAATACCAAAAAATGGGTACCTTTTTTATTTACCGTCAATATAAACAATATTTGTCAAAAAAAAACAATCAGAATCAAAATATGAAATTGATTGGCAATTGATTGCTATTTATACTTATTTTTGAATGAATATTATTGAAGAAACATTTTTCGTTTTAGTATAAATGAAATTGCCAATTCTTGGTTGCAGAATACTTCAAACATTAAAAGTGCGATTCTTTTCGCAATCTACAACAAGTTAGTCTTACAAAGACTATATCAAACACTCATTGAAACAACTACTTCCCGGGCTAATACCCCGACGGGCATTGAATTATACAACAAGTGTTTGCTGTTACATACAGTAACCTACTGCAAATGTAACAATTTGGGTCAAATTATTCAGGCCATCTATAGACGCGTTTCGAGATTTATCTCTCCTCAGTATAGCTTTGCCATTCCCTCTAAACAATTTGACACCTTAGACTGGCGGTCACGTTACCGTTCAAACATTAGTATAAATGAAATTGCCAATTCTTGGTTGCAGAATACTTCAAACATTAAAAGTGCGATTCTTTTCGCAATCTACAACAAGTTAGTCTTACAAAGACTATATCAAACACTCATTGAAACAAGTACTTCCCGGGCTAATGCCCCGACGGGCATTGAATTATACAACAAGTGTTTGCTGTTACATACAGTAACCTACTGCAAATGTAACAATTTTGGTCAAATTATTCAGGCCATCTATAGACGCGTTTCGAGATTTATCTCTCCTCAGTATAGCTTTGCCATTCCCTCTAAACAATTTGACACCTTAGACTGGCGGTCACGTTACCGTTCAAACATTAGTATAAATGAAATTGCCAATTCTTGGTTGCAGAATACTTCAAACATTAAAAGTGCGATTCTTTTCGCAATCTACAACAAGTTAGTCTTACAAAGACTATATCAAACACTCATTGAAACAAGTACTTCCCGGGCTAATGCCCCGACGGGCATTGAATTATACAACAAGTGTTTGCTGTTACATACAGTAACCTACTGCAAATGTAACAATTTGGGTCAAATTATTCAGGCCATCTATAGACGCGTTTCGAGATTTATCTCTCCTCAGTATAGCTTTGCCATTCCCTCTAAACAATTTGACACCTTAGACTGGCGGTCACGTTACCGTTCAAACATTAGTATAAATGAAATTGCCAATTCTTGGTTGCAGAATACTTCAAACATTAAAAGTGCGATTCTTTTCGCAATCTACAACAAGTTAGTCTTACAAAGACTATATCAAACACTCATTGAAACATTAGCCCGGGAAGTAGTTGTTTCAATGAGTGTTTGATATAGTCTTTGTAAGACTAACTTGTTGTAGATTGCGAAAAGAATCGCACTTTTAATATTTTAAGTATTCTGCAACCAAGAATTGGCAATTTCATTTATACTAATGTTTGAACGGTAACGTGACCGCCAGTCTAAGGTGTCAAATTGTTTAGAGGGAATGGCAAAGCTATACTGAGGAGAGATAAATCTCGAAACGCGTCTATAGATGGCCTGAATAATTTGACCCAAATTGTTACATTTGCAGTAGGTTACTGTATGTAACAGTAAACACTTGTTGTATAATTCAATGCCCGTCGGGGTATTAGCCCGGGAAGTAGTTGTTTCAATGAGTGTTTGATATAGTCTTTGTAAGACTAACTTATTGTAGATTGCGAAAAGAATCGCACTTTTAATGTTATTTTTCGTTTTATTGGCAAACAGAGACCAGAACTTTTGTAATGGATATTAGGATTGTACTTTACAAGTACTCAATTCTGATTGAGCAAAAATAAATACCCAATTCCCGATTAGTTTTATTTTGTCCAATTACCGTTTTCGGATATTGGTAACAACATATGTACCGACTAAAATGTATTGGCTTTTTCTCATAATTCGATCTTTTTGACATATTTGTACATACATCTGTTCAGTGCTGGGCGTGTTCAAATGGACACATTTGAATACTTATGTTTTATTTTACAGCATATTGATTTTGGTATTTGTGTCAATGTTCGTCAAAATGTGTGAACATGTGAAAATATATTTTTTTAAACTGCTCAAAGGTATCTCCTTCTCACCTACTATGCGGAGTTATAAAATGTGTTTATTATATGTAGAGCAAGCTAAAAATACATACCTTCACGCACCAAAATTATTTATAATTTTTTTTCGAAATTACAAATTTATCGTCAAATTTAAAAGGCATTTAGATGCAATTGGTTAAGGTATACTTAGTGATATGAACAACTCACTAAATGTACATTTCATTGCGTACAACTTTGAATGTTTCTTTCAATATTTCAAAATAATTATAGTATTTTAGTGCTGTTTAATTAAATAATTCGCTTTAACATTTAGAATAGCTTTAATTATTTCGATCCAATTTAAAAGTCGGTTTTTTCTAAATAGCTCATACCTTTTTAATTTGTATGACGTAATATGCTATAAAGTAATCTTACTAAATTAGAAATTAATCCAATCATTTATGTTCGGTATGAAAGATACAAATGATACGTCTTTAACAAGCACATACAGTATAATAGTATTATTGAAGAGTTATAAAGGACAATAATGAATAAATTGCTGGAAAAGTTATTAAATTTCAGAGGCATTTTGCTAAACATATTACGAGCCAACTGGAGTAATAAAAAGTGTCGGGTGTGAAATCTCAGAACTGATGTAGGAACTCAAGTCGTTTGTGAGTAATATTGAAGTTAATTAAGTATTCGAGAGAGAAATATGGATGAAAGTCTGTACATTTTCTATGGAAAATATCCTTTTCTTTAGGGCTTATCTGGTCTTTTGTGTGACGATATTTTCATCAAGAGCTCGAGAGGAAACGAAACAATGGTTCATCTCAAAGTCGGCAACTAAATCAGTTTCTTCCCATCTTTGTTCCGCCTTCTGCTCCTTCTCGCAACGCTATGAATACAAATTTATAAACGGGACATTTTTATAGGATTTTAGTTTTATATAATCTTATTTGTTATGAAGGATAATTCCAATTAAACTATTATTGATATTGGCTATGCATAAAAACTACACATAATAACTGCACTAAAAAAAATAATATTAAACTTTCTACGTTTGCCAAGTAACGTGTTAAAGCGATAAAACCCCGCTTGAAGTGTCCAAAATGTGTTTATTCCATACACGTCTTAATTAGGAGCAGGGATTAGAGAAAAGAATATACAATAATAAAATAGACAAAAACGCGTCATAATCCGTAAAAGAAAATTAGAAATCATTTTCAAATCCATATTTCTTGATTGATAATTTTTAATTTTTTATCGATAAAGTATAATATTTTTTCTAAACAATTATTTTATTACTCGAAATGTATACGAAAGTTCAAAAAAATCAATTCTGCAAAATCCGTATATACCTGTAATATTGCAACATGTTTGAAGCTACAATATTAAAGTTAATTTTTTAACCCTAGTAAAATCCCCTTAAAGAATAACTTAATTTATTAATTAACGAATTTTTCCTTTTTATAACATCACAAAAAAAGTCTAATAACAAAATGATAATATGTAACACTAAATACCGTATGTTAAAGTATACATAGGGTTCAAACGAAGACGGAAAGTTCTGTAGCTTTAGTAAAATTGAAAATAGAAAAATGTGTTTCAAATAAATGTTGCACGAAATCGACATATAATTATTTCAGTATATACAGTGCGTCTTACGATATCTGGATACAATGAACAACACGGTGGCGACCAATCTGAAATGTTAAATTTCCCAGACTTTTGCCTGACTCTTTCCTGATTCCATTTTTTTCCCTGACCCCTTAAAATAACTTCATTTTGCAAAATATACGGGAGAAAAAAGCTATTAAATAAAGCAATTTTAAAGTGCCTGCCGTTAAAATATCTAAATTCTAAATATATTTGAACAACAAACACACGTAGTTGCATATTTACGAAGTAAAAGAAAAATAAATTATAAAGCACGAATTTAGAAATCGCAAGATTTGATAATGCTTTTCTAAAATTTATTAACGCGAGATTAAACATAAGCAGAATATTTTGAACACAATATTGTCAATGCTCTATTCGCGTAGCGCGTGAAGTAAAATTTCGAGTTTAGAAACTTTACTTCATGCTTAACCTGGGAGTGGAAAACGCTCGTTAGAATCTTTAAATTAAATGCGGTGTACTCATATATCGGGATATACCTTTCGTTTGTTTTATCGTGCTCACCGTTGGGATTTCGTAAAATATTAAAGATACGAAGACGGTTGAAATAGATAAAAGTTTCCATTTTTGTTACGAAATAAAACTGCGTCAACAAATCTTAAATAGCGTCAGTTTTTTTAAATAAGGCGAAAAATGTCAAAATCCTCCAAATTTTAAACATTATGAAATTAACAACAATCGCAAAAATGATCAAACTTGTTAAAAACTAATGGTGATGTTTCTAACACTAAACAATTGTTAATTTCATCTTAATTTTTCCTAATTAAAACAAAACTTTCAGTTTATTTCTTAAGAGTTTAAAACAAAACAGAAATATTTTAAAACTGTGCAAAGTTTATTGAAATAAATAAAAAAAACCTAACATGTTTGTTTTATACGCATCAAAAAATCATAAATTGTAATGTTACAACTATTGTTTACATTATTATTGTCATTCTATTGACGAATTTTTGACGTATTCATTTTATATTAATGAATAATCCTTCAGAATTTAATAGAAAACAATCAAATTAAAAAGAAAACTTTAAATAATAATTAAACAACTGATTTCAAATTTCGAAACAAAATAAAATTATTATAAAAGTGTGCAAGAATCCATTCATATTTGACCTTTATTTATTTAAACTGTTAACTATGGAGGCGATATACACCATTATTTATACAATAAAAACCTCAGTTATGCAAACAAAGCTTTTTTTATTTATTCATTGCATTACATACATACTTAATTGTTTTTCTAGCATTAGAACCAATTTAATTAATTTCTTATCAAGAAATAAAATTTGTTATCCTATGGTTCTAACAAAATAGTAATTCTTTCTTTTTGATTTATTCTGATTCGTTAAAACGTAAAATATAAATGTCTTGCAGTGTTATGAATTTAGTTAGTATATTTTGAATATTTTTTTTAAATATAATTTAGTTAACTTTGGATTCTTTTTTCGTTAAACATTTTTTCTTAAAAATGTTTCCCGTCATAGGAATGTAGGTTGGTCAAAATACGATAGCGTTAAATAGTTAAATTTATATTTAATTTGAATGATATGATCACACCAAGTGAAAATCGCTAAAATAATATTCTGACTATAACATTGTCAATTAAAGAAATATTAAGCTGAAATTTTATATATAACTTAGAGTAATTAAAAATACGAAGTAATTTGTCAAATGTTGTGTTTCGAAAATGTTGTTGTGTTTCTTAGAAGTTATCGGGAAATATTTCAAATTTTAGTTCATTATCTTCCTAACTAACAAAGTTAAAACAATAAGAAAATGTTGTTAATTTTCACTATTTTCGCCATATCTAGAAAACAAATAACTTTAGTTGAAATTTTTTAATGTCTTTTTGTTTTGTATTAAAAATGGAAACATCTGTCTAATTTAACCATGTTCGTATATCTAATAGTTTCCGAGATCCAAATGGTGAACACAATAAAAGAAACTAACGATATATAAGTACTTAAAAGAACTATTTTTTGACTGTCATGTTTAGATGTCAAAAATTGAAAAATTTCCGAAATGTTGAGAAAGTATAAAAAAGTGAACATTTTTAGAAAATCTATTAGACCTTTTATGTGTTAAATTATTAAATTAAAAGATAACTAACTTGTCGTTTTCTAAATGTTCTTGGTTTTCATCACTAAACAAGACTTTCCAGCTTTTTTCAATATTTGTGTCAATTATCTCAATTATTTACATATTTTGATGATTTTTAAGAAAGTTATTTTCTCCAACATACATATTTACAAAAATCATTATAATATTGAATGTAGATTGTTTTTAATTTCAATAATAATCACTTGACTTTTTTCAATTTTATAGTTTCATGATTTTCATCAATTTTTCCAAATATTGTAAATTTATATTAACTAAATAATCTGTTATTTTTTTACACAATTTTTACTTTTCTCATAATTTCACTTTTTAATACAATTTTTACAACTATTACTTTCCTTTATGAAAATCAGCACTTTTTTAAAATTTCCATAGCCATCCTGATTACAAAGAAGTCTTTAAACCTTCTATACGGGAAATTTTGTTTAAAGTATACATATCCCGATATCCACGTTGTATGTACAAGTTCAGGCATTTGTTGTTTTTGAAAATCGTTCAAAGCCACGCGTATAAAACACTAAATCAAGTGAAGTTTAAAATATACTTTTAAATCAGTATGCTAAAGCAGTGTAGTTTCAACTTCAGATAATTTTAAAAACAAAGGGAAAGTATTGTTTTCGTGAACATTATCAAACCAAACATTTTGTGTATCTCGGGAAGTATTGCAATGTTGTTTAACCAATTGGCAAATAAAATAAATTTGATATGTAAATTATCAATTATTATTCTTTTTTTTCCCAACAGATATACAAGTGTCCAATTACAGGGAACTTAATCTACTATAATGCTATGTTACATAATTTTAGATCATACATACAATGTGCAGAGAAAGAAGAGAAAAGAATAAAAAACAAACTTAAAGCCTAAAGATTTATAACAATATCAATGGTTCCGATATGTCTGACATTATTTCGATGAGGGAATTTCTGGTATCTACGAAAATATCTACTCTATTATTTGAACTATTAAACGTTCTAATCATTTTTAAAACGGGTGAATTAAAATGAGCTAGCGTATTGGCATGTGGTTGAAAAAATACGTTATTACTGCGAGATGTTAGTCTAGGAACCTGAAACTTCAACTTACCTAGGATGTTAGGGTCATCAATATCGTAATTTACTACCCCGTATAAAAATAGAATTGAAGATTTAGTACGCCTGTCACTTAATCTTTCGACATTAAATGTTTGTGAGAGGTTATCATATGTAATGGATACACATGGATATTCCCTAAATTTTTTAAAAACCAACATTTTCAAAAACTTTTTTTGAATTGTTTCAATTTTACTTACAGTATTTTCGTAGTACGGTGACCAAATAACAGAGGCAAATTCGAGGTTAAAACGAACGTATGAAAAATACATTTTTTTTAAAACGGCAATGTTATGAAAGTCCTTACAAGTGCGATGGAAAAAGCCCAACAGTTTGATGCCTTTGTCACAAATCTTATTTATATGATCATTAAATGTTAACTCATGATCAAAAGTTACTCCTAACTCTTTAATTGAGTTTATACGTTCAAATAATACATCGTTTATACCATAATCATATATAACAATATCTTTTTTACGATAAAATGACATGCATTTACACTTTGATAAGTTTAACGATAATCCATTTACCTTACACCATTTATGAATGTTATTAATATCTTCCTGCAACCGAATGCAATCATACCTGGACTCAATAATATTAAATAATTTCATATCATCTGCATATAGGAGCACGTTACACCGAATTACCTCAACAATATCATTAATGAAAATGATGAATAACAGTGGTCCCAGGTTTGTACCTTGGGGAACCCCAGATGTCGCAGTATACTCACTGGAACGATACCCCATATCCTGGACAAATTGCCGTCTGTTATGTAGGTATGATTGCATCAGTGAAACGGTTCCCTCCGTAAAACCAAAAGATGCAAGTTTGTTATGATTACGCAGTGATCAATTGTATCAAATGCTTTTTGGAAATCAGTATAAACTGAATCGACCTGTTTCCGTTTATCTAAATGATTCGAGATATAATCGGTAAAATTCAACAAATTCGATACAATTATTCTCTTTTTAACAAAACCATGTTGGCGCGTGGTAATAAATGGACTAACATGATTGTACATATATCGATATAGTATAATTTCAAATAATTTAGGAAAGTTATTTATAATTGTTATTGGACGTAGTTCAAAATGTTGGACTTATCTCCACTCTTGAAAACTGGCGTAACTTTACCTAACTTCCATACTTCCGGTACAACGCTCGAATTT
The DNA here is from genome assembly GCA_932526585.2 of Philonthus cognatus. Classification (NCBI taxonomy): domain Eukaryota; kingdom Metazoa; phylum Arthropoda; class Insecta; order Coleoptera; family Staphylinidae; genus Philonthus; species Philonthus cognatus. The sequence goes on along the minus strand of OW052243.1, from coordinate 68,218,337 downwards.
ACAATTAAATTAAAAATGTGAGTTATAGGCTCAAGAAAACAGCGAATACAATCCTTTATTAAGAACGCCGAAATTCCATCTGCTCCAGCAGTATTATTGGCTTTTAACTCAGTAACAACACGAAGAATATCAGACTGAGTGATATTGTTAATTACACAAACAGGGGCATTTTTGGTTACATCAATATTATTAAAATTGGAACTGGATTGTTTTTTATATACACTGCTAAAATACTCAGCAAAGCCATTGACAATGTCCTTTGGATTATTATTATTAATATTATTATAGGTCATATTGCCAGGAATTCGTGTACTCGATTTTTTAACATTAACATAAGAAAAAATATTTTTAGGTTCCCGCATGACATTATGTTCAACATAATTAATGTAATTTTTATGGTCAGATTTAATAAGATTATGAATTTCTTGCCTGAGTCTACTGATTCTTAGTCTTAAATAAGTAAATTTGTATTGTTTGAACATTTTTAATGCATTTTTTTTTTAATTAGTTTTCGTAATCTTAGACTGAACTAAATGGGAAATTTACGCTGTAATCTAAAACTGCGAGTCGGCACACACTTTGCAATTGTCTTAGACAGCAAATCGTAAAACATATTACAGGCAATATTAGGATCAGCAATACTCATCACACTACCCCAATTAATTAAAGAAATCTCACTATATAATAAGCGTAAATCAGCTTTTTTGAAATCATAGGAAATATATGATGTATTAGATTTAAAGTTGGAAATGGAACTTTCCAATAAGACTACATCACAACATAATGTAGGGTGGTATGAATCCTCGAGAACAAAACCAAATTCATGAAAAACATCACATGTTAAATTGCCACTTGAAATTACAAGATCTAGTATCAATTGTTTAAATGATGGGAAAAGTACTGTGATGGACACATAACCATTTTTTGTTTTAATTTTATTTAATATTACTCAAACTAACAATTTCTCAATTATTTAATCGTATTATCTGCAAATTTATTAATATTTATTTCAAAATTCCCTGACTTTTAGCTAAAAATACCTAATTTCCCTGACTTTTCCCGATGAGTAAAATCACCTGACTTTTCCCTGACTTTCCCGGTTGGTCGCCACCCTGAATACAGTTTTACATAATATACACTGCATATATTTTTGTTGTAAATAATTACTGTCAGTTTGTTTAAATAGTCTAACTAGTAACGTGTTAGAGTTATTCGGCATTTTTGTTAAAAATAATTAGGTACCGTTCACATTTCGTTTCTGTGTCTTCTCGCTTAGCTAAAACAAAAATACAATAACTCATCTTACAAACGAACAAAGAAAAGGAACCCAGCTAAAAATATCACATAATTTAATTGATTTTATGAACAATTATGCTTATCATATTAAATTAATACTAATGCATAGTTGGTCACAAGTATATAGTGGAAAGATTAAGACCGCAAGCTATTGGGCCCCAGGAGTCGACGCAAAAGTGTACGTATAAATGCAAATTTTGCATCGAAGAAAGAGTCGAGGAAAGAGTGGAATAAAAACTGCATGTGTAAATGCTACTACGTCGAGGAAAGAGTCGACGAAAGAGGCGAGGAAAGAGTGGAGTGCGTTTAATTCCGTGGAGGAATGAACGGCCCTGTTTTTGAATCGACGATTAATTTAATTTAATTAATTAACGGCGTTCAATCCTCGACGCAAAAGTGGGGTTGAAAAAGTGCATCTTTTAGCCGGGGCGCCACGCATTCCTCGACGCAGAATCGCAGGCAAGAGCTCCGTTTAATCGTCGACGAAAGAGTGTACGTGTAAAAAACAAAACTAATAACATTTTGTCCGAAACACTTTTATTTTACATATTAAGTTAGATATTAATTTTGGAATTCAACCATAATATAGTTTTCGATTAAATTCAGATAATTCAACTACCATTGACAGGAGGTTGTGTTTTCTTTCACTGTCAGTGATATGATGATTTCATATAAACATTTTTTCAAATAACTCAGAAACCTATTGATCTATTATAAAAAGTGTATGCAGTATCAACATTTAATTATCTACAACTGTAATTTGAAAGATAAAGATTGTTCAATATTGCGAATATTTGACGAAATATCAAGATGACGATAAGCAAATCGGCGACATACAAAAATTTAACATTTTGAAAATTTCGGGGCGGGGGGGGAGGTGTTGAATCCCCTATCCCGCCCCCGGCTACGGGCTTGACGGCAATAGTAAACATGCACTTTCATTTTGTGGTTCAAATCGGCGAACCGACTGAATCGTCCTGCAAACGTTTACCGTGTATGCGGTCAAATTTGCAATAAGAAACTCTGTTCAGTTTTAGATCTTTAAAGCAAATCCGTTTTTTCTTATTTGAAACCACCTACATACACAATCCTGTACTTATTTGCGTGTAATGTGAGCTTAGGGGTTGACGACATTTGTTTTAGTTTATTATATTTCAAAATGTTAGTAAACAATCAATATAAAATATAAAAGGCAATAATTGTGATGTTTTTTTTCTACAGGGGCGGACTGGCTCTCTAAAAGTTGCCGGCGAATGGAGTAGCCAGCCAATACAAATCAAATACGATCAAGTTTTTACAAAACTGAAAATATGTCTAAATGAGTGCAAATATGCACATATTTACTCGAGTTTAAGAAATTTATTATAAATTGACAAAAATCTTGTCAATTAATGAAAGATCTAAATTTCGTATTCAACAAAATTGATGAGGGCATTCAAATATTATTAAATATAGCCAAAAGGAGTTGAAATAGAAATCGTCGATTTATAAATTAGCAAAGTATCAATCTTTTAAAACTTTTTTGTTTATTTTGTGTTATTAATACGATGAATAAAGTGTGTTTAAAATTCTACACTAAATAAGTGTTTAATACGCCTGACGGATGAAGTAAACTTTTCGAGTTTAGAAAAGCCTGAAAATATGGATTGGTCGCTCCGCTTTGCTAAACGACTAAGCCAAATGTTCAGGCTTTTCTAAACTTGGAATATTTACTTCATGCTTAATCAAGGAGTGCAAGATACTCGTTAAAATATTATTAAACACATTAATCAATATGAAGAAAGTAGTAAATCAAACGAAATGTATACTTGAATTTACTTCACTAATTTAAAAAAAATTAGCTTGTTTTTTAAAATTATTAAACTATAATTAAATTTAATTTGCAAAGTAAATGGTTATGAAGAATGTTTTGTTTTAAAAATTCTCGCAAAATCAACAGAATCGACGTAAACACAAAACTACTTTATCCAGATTTTCTAGAAAACAAAAAAATAACTGCATAAGAACCAAAAAGAAAACGACAAAATGTGTGCAAAATCAGCAGTTCACGAAATTGACAAAATTTTAGCAGAATTAAATAATATTTAACAGTCTTCATGGAAACGTTAGGGCTGTCATTTACAATGGGTAAAATCATACGTTTTTGGTAGTCACTAATTCCAGCACCGTGGGTGTTCTAATTACTGTATAAAATTGTATGGTACATCAAAATGATTCTAAAACTTGAAGGATTGTATTGTCGCGAATTTAAAACGATTTAGATTGTTAGTTTTTTCGTAAAAAAATCCAGAAAATTGCTATTTTTGAGTGATTTATTTACTCAATTTTCGACAGCAAATACGCGTTTTACGTTAAATTATTCGCTCAATAATAATTAACAATTATTTTCATCATATATTCAGTTATCCTTTTTATGCTAGCAATGTTGAAATGTTACAATACACAAAAATCAGCCATTTTTAAATTTCAGGCGTATAGTTATCTGCAGGGTGTGGTGGCATATTTACAAATTTTATTTCGGTTATTCTCCACTAGGTGGATCTGTTCATTTTTGTTCAGTGGACTACATCTTGTGTGTGCGTTTATTTGTGAGCGAGCGGCGACTATTTGATTAGTCACCGTACGTACTTCACGATTTGCAATGAAATTGCTTTATATTCCAACTTCTCGAAGACGGCTCGGCGCGGGGCACTATGGGTTCAAAATCTCAACATTTCTTATATTTAGATGAAAATTAGTATGCATGGGTGTTCAAGTACTCTGATTTCGAATATGGTGATAAAATGTTAAGAAACATAATACAGGATACAATCCCCCCGATTCCGTATGCGAAATGTTACATTTAACGTATACGTTATTTACCCTCACAATCCAAGTATACATATTAAGTACTAAACGCGCTTAGACTATGATGTTAAGGAATAGCATGTACGTTAAATTTAACATTTTTTGTAAGCAATAGCCCTGAATATGACCATTCTTACGATAATAACATTTTTTTTTAAAGGTGTATAACAGTTATAATATAAACCAAAACAACAATTCAAAAAATAAATTTTACTATTTTAAATATACTTATTACAATTATAAATATACCGTGGTGTCTTCAGATTACTGCCTGAAAATAAATTATAATATATTATTCGACAAAATATTTAAAATAACAATGCATTATAAGGCAGAAGTACCACTATTTACAATTTTAGAAAATTTTGTTTTGGACAAAATAATTTACAAAATTTGAGCTTAGTAACATTTTTTAAAAATTATTTATTGTTTTACTTATTTATCGTAAATTTTTGTCGCTAATTCATATTAAACTACTATATTTCCAATGAATTAAAATGTAAAAAATCTAATTGGGTAAAGTACAAGCCCTAACAAATGTTCGGACACCAACTATTATTGTAAAAAAAGTACATTATTTTGACTATATCAAAATTTTGAACGTTTATTTGGCATTATTACTAGTTTGTAAAAGTTTTATACCAAAAAGCTAGAAATTTTAGAAAAAATGAATTTTATTGACACATACATTTTTAAACACACACATTATAATAAACAAATCACTTATTTTTCTTAAATTTTCATGGTTGGTATTGACTCTAGCAAATGAACAATTTCTTGTTAGTCCGTTTGCTTCTAACGAGCTAATCATAAATTTCTATCACAATGAAAAATTCTTTCGAAAAATGAGTGAAGAGTTAAATATTGCGAAATTTAGTCGTCAAAGGGTTTGGAGAGATGACTTCAATCGAAATAGCTAAAAAAAAAGTTCTGGATGTCTATCAAAATTTACGCCAAGAAAGCAAAATACGCTAGCGAAAACTTGTAAATGTGAATATAGAAACTTAAATATTAGAGAAGTCGTATGGCATCAAATAAAACAAGAATAAAGCACACAGGGTAGTGTTGTTGATTTTCTTAACAAATGAATTAAAATTTGTGATTCTCTTACTATTGAGCAATTGTATGAGCAGATATAAAACCCATAGGCGATGTTACTCCCTAGTAGCCTAATTAAAGTAATACTTGTCAGAATATTTATGTGTCAAAGAAATGTGTTAGCATTATCACCTGTGAATTAAGTTCTAATGTTTTTTTTTATTATTTAACTATATAATAATATTAAAAAAAAATTATATGATAATATAAACTATTTCATAACTTACTCCTAGTTTATTATTTTTGTATGTTTTTTTTTAAGAAATACGCAGTGGTGTTCAAACATTAATGTGTTAGGGCTCGTATAACACTTGTCAGGCATCTAAACACAATTTTAAAATTTGGTTCCATCAAGAAAGCAGCAGAACAAATATCAAATACAATCTAATTAAATTTGTCTTAAAAGTATGGTGTTTTCCCAAATTTCTTAAATAAACTTGCTCATATTAATGACAGATTTTATATTTAGATTAAGTTCGTTGTTCATATTTTTTCTAATAGCAAATACAATGTTGTGGAGTTTTATTTGCTTATTCAGGTTCGACTAAAAATTGAATTATATCTTCAAAGTTATTTAGAAAAAACTGAAAATTGTGATTTTCGAAATTCGTTTTTTTTAGTATTTAGGTGATCTGTGACAGCTTTGTCAAAGTAAATATTATGACGGATCAGATAGTGATCGATTTTAATTTATTTTGCGATTCGTTTTTAGTTTTATCTAAATCAACTTATGTTTTTTTAAATCGGAACATATAAGCATTGCATTTTTTACCGTCGAATCGAAATCGAATCGAAAGTAAATCTTTCGTATCTGTAACTTTATCGAAAAACTGTAAAAACATTTTCAAAGTAAATTTAATTGTGCATCATTTCAACAATTTCCACATTTTCATATACAGGGTGTCCCGATTAAGCAGTCGATACATGGGTATCTTCTAAACGGAAAAAGATAGAAAATAGGTTAAATAGGAGAAAATATGTGGGACAATGAGTACTATCTATGTTTGGTGTAAAATCAACAACAAAGTTGAACGTTCCGAGCACACTGCGAAAGCACTGATTTTGGCGATGTTTTATTTTCCTTTATAACTTGGTTATTATTGATGATAGAAGGATGATAGATGTATGATAGAAGGATGATATAATGATGATAGAAAAATGACGGAATGAACAAAAAAATGAAAAAGCCTCAAGACACCTATAGACGCGTTTCGAGATTTATCTCTCATCAGTATAGCTATGCTTTAACTTTCACTATCAATAAAATTACAAACCTAAAACTAATCTATATTTTACAGATTCAACATTTTTTGTTGTTGAGCCTGCAAAATATAAAAAGGATCTCGACATTTCAAGCTTTTTCAACGAGGTCTATTACTATTAATATTAGTGATGGGGATAATCGATATACTAATTAGTTATTAGTCGATTATTGAAATATATTGATATAATCGATTATTATGCGGAAATTAGTATATACTAATTTAAGCGATTATTTGATCGGGTAATTTAGTAATTACTAATTTAAGCGATTATTTGAACGGATAAAATAGTAATCCGAATTTAACCATTATTTGATTGGGTAAATTAGTATATATTAATTTAAGCGATTATTTGTTCGAGCAAAATAGTATATGCTAATTTAAACGATGATTTGATCGGATAAATTAAAAGATAGTAATTTAAGCGATTATTTGATTGGGTAAAATAGTATACACTAATTTAAGCGATTATTTCGTTGGAAAAATTACTAATTAGTATACTAAAATAATTGATTATTATCTCAGTAGACTGGACTATTATTTATTATAAACAAATGTATCGCTTATTATCTCGGTAGACAGGACTACTAATTATTATATATATTATATATTATATAAATATTAATAATTACTGATTTGACGGTTGTTTTGTATTTCATCTTAAAAACAAACCCTAAAAATCACTCCCTCAAAAAATTACACCTTAAAAGACCACCCCTTGTAAAAACTTTTATTGAAAATCACACCTACTGAAAAAAAAAACACGTTATGAAAAACTACCCCATGTAAAAAGATTCCTGGAAAATCAGCCCCACTTCCGAAAAAATATCTCCCGAAAGGAAGCATCTCCCTAAAAATTATCACCATTATTAAAACCATTCCTGAAATTCATCCCCCGAAAAACCCCCTCCATAAAAATCACTCCCTGAAATACCAACCTTTCGAAATACCACCATAAAAAGCACCTCCCGAAACAACCACCTATAAAAAACTTTGCCTGTAATATCCCCCCCAAATAAAATCACCCCCAAGAAACGACCCCCAAAACAGCCCCTGTAAAAAACATTCTTGGAAAACCAGTTCCAGAAAAAAACACCTCTTTCGAATGATAAACATTCTGTACTTTATATCGCTTGTTTTGTTTGTACTACATAATTATTCAGAAGTCGGCTTGTGCAGGGCCCTAGACGCTACGGTCCACTGTAACTAAACGTTTAACTTTTTAAATGTATCAATAACTTATTTTAAATCACTTCCGAACTCCAGAAAGACAAAAATAGTACCGCGCGCTCATAAAAACATGCGTCGATATTTTTTTTATACGGGGCATTCAGATCTCCAGAAAGTAAAAATCAGAAAAAATAGTGATATAATTTGTAGTGTTTTCTGCACAGATTTCTCTTAGGTTGGTAGAAAAATGTGGTCAAAAATATGGCTATTTGCTTCGAGAGACCGCCACTTCCTTATCAACGGTTTTCTGATCTTAACTACTCTGTGTCTCACTCTACTAAACGACAACCTTAAGGTTAGGTCAATTATTTTTGTGAATAAATATGTCAAGTGACATATCTGACTAAAGAAAAACCTACCCGTTCTAATGATGACGTCCCCAACTATGGTTTCTATTTAAAAAAATGTAAGTTTGTTATTTACTAATATCTCAAAAGCTGAAGTTAGAGAAAATCTAATAAAATGTTATTATTCAGTGTAAAATTATCTAAAACTTTGCCATTTATAGTTTTTTTTATCTCATTTAATAACTGGGAAAAATCGATTTGAAAAAATCGACACTTCACATTTTTCAAAATATCTAGTTACTCTCGACTTTTTCCTAAATTTTACACCGTTTACACCGAGAACATGAAAAAAAAAAACTCACCCTGTATACAACCATAAAAATAAAAGAGCTACGACAAAAAGTATATTTACATAAAATGTTTATTTTTTGATTCTCTGCAACTTATTTAAAAAGAAAACTAGTTTACGAGATACGAAGAAAACGCTAAGAGTAAACATCCACTTCCGGTTTTCAGTTTTCACGCAAAAATTAGTGTTCGCAAGATATTATGGAGTAGAAAATTTGATGAAAATCCTAAGAGCCGTTTTCGCTGAAATCTCTCCACAAATCGACTGAACAGCCGACGGACCCACATCAGTTAGATAACACTTGGTTCGGACTCCTGGGACCCCAAAACGGATATTTCCGTAAACAAAAATAGGGGGTCAATTTTTGACCGATCAAAATACATCCCTTAACACAGTAGTGCGGTCGGTAAATATTGAAGAAAATTAGAGTTCCATAATGTTGACAAAAATACACATATTTTCAAAGTGCAGACAAAGTTTATTATTGAAATAAATGAAGCCAAAAATTAATTAGAAATTACATACAAAAAATTAAAGACAAAATCATTTAGAAAGTTTACCAATTATATATCGTATTGTCAAATTCAAAAAATAAAAATCGGATATTTCTATAAATCTAAATTACAAACCGTGAAAAAAGGTACTTCTACCAGGTGTTTCCACTCCTTAATTAAACATGAAGTAAAATTTCGAGTTTAGTAAAGCCTGAAAATTTGGATTGACTCGAAATTTTACTTCATGCGCCACGCGTATGAAACACTGATTTAATGTGAACTTCAAAATATATTGGTTATGGGCGCTCTTATCTGGACGTTTTGAACGCGTGGCGGAACGGGAGCGGGCGCAAGCGTTTGCGTTTTAACACATAGGTTTATATGAGAGTTCCTAGACGAACGGGTGCGAGGCGGAGAAAACGCCAGCACCCGTCCGTCTAGGAACTCTCGTATAAACCCATGTGTTAAAACGCAAACGCTTGCGCCCGTTCCCGTCCCGCCTCGCGTTCAAAACGTCCATATAAGACCACCCTATATCTCAAAAATTTTTAAATTTTTAAACTAATAAATTAAGATGCATTTATCGTTTTTTTTTGCCTAACAAATTTCAAGGTTAGATCACAATAATATCGGTACGGTATTAAAATTCATATTTTCTGAATTAAAAAAAAGTCACAAAAATGAAAAAAAAATCTAAAGTGGCCCCCACTCAACCGAACACTCTGATTGCGTATATATTTGTTTGTAAGAAATAAAGATAAAACATTTTAAATAATTGCCGGGTTTATAAGACGTTTAACGTTTACCGTTTAGTGACTATCGGGCCCGTTTATCAAAATGTTCAACATTCAACATGTTTGGATTTGTTTGTGATGTATGTTGATACCTAATGAACAGTACTCCGGTCGGTGTATATTATACGATTGCAAAAATCCCAAACACGTTCACGATTAACAATCCGGCCATCAAAGAATTCCCCAACAGTTGGCAGTAAACTCTCAACTGTTGTCTCTGCTGAACGGCCGTTTAGCGTTTAACATTTTAAGAAATTATGCCGTTCATACGAGATTTAAGGTTTAAGAATTTTAGGTTGTGTCTGCATGTCGACGTTGTCAACTATTTCATCATAAAATTGTGAAAATACTGTTTCACAAGTAATTCTTACAATTAACTGAGAAGAAATTAAAAATTATCGTTTATAATTTAAAATTCCTCCTTTTTACCTTTAACAATTCGCAAAATTCTTAAAATTACTTTACAATTATGTTGTAATAGCTGACTCAGTAAATCTAACATCACTGTGCTCGAATAATAGAGTATACATTCGGAAAGTGTCGGCGCAAAAAATACGCGCCAAAACATTTATGATTAAGGATATTTAGGAAAGTGGAAAGAAGCGATCTCTTAAACGCTAAACGTTAATTCTTAAAATCCTTAAACGGCGTATGAACGCGCTCGTAAGAACGCGTACGTTCTCATAGATTAAATTAGATTGATAACTCCCAGGGGGCTCCACGTATCATGATTTTAGTTAACCGACCCACTCGATGGCGCGGCGCTACAATCGTAAATGACGTCATTGGGAGCGGGGAGCGGGCGGGCTTCTAGCTAAGCGGGGTGCGCGGTGCAGGGGGTCATAACATTGAACATCGCACGGTATTAAATTACCGTGCGATGCGAAAAATAACACAGACATAATAAACATGTCAAATGTATATTTTAAAAGGTATTACAAATATATTTCGCTATATGTCAGAACCTTATCACAGTTTGTCAATAACATTTTACTTCTCAACAAAATGGCTGCAGTTCCTCAAAAAATGCATCTTAGAAATGAAATAAGAGGACTCCTTATCCGGAGGATGGATGCTGGCGTAAGTAGTGTTAGATACAGTGAATTGTTCTTTAATATATACTGCCTTTCAAAAAAATCAGAACACAAAGTATTTATTGGACGATTTTAATGAAATTTACAGAATTTGATCATGTAAATGAACTGCATCGATGATCAAAAAATCAATTGTTTTGGTTACTATTTAATGGTATTTTTCCTTGATTTCACCATTATGAAGAGCTGCTGATTTTTTAATGTAATTGCTTCTAATATCCAAGTAGCCTCTGAGTAGTTTGACGTTTCAGTTTGTAAAACATAAAAAGATGCCCCGTGTTCGTCGGCGTGCACAATATCATCATCTAAGTGAATTTGAAAGGGGTCGCATTATTGGAATGCGAGAAGCGGGTTTTTCGGTTCGTGCTATTGCTGAAAGGGTAGGCCGTAGTGTATCAGTGATCGTACGCTGCTGGTCTAGATGGTCCGAAGCTGGGGAGAATCGACGTAGACTTGGATCAGGACGTCCAAGAAGCACCACTGAGCGTGAAGATCGAGCTCTTCGTCTTACAACTTTAAGGGACAGATTTACAACGTCGTGGGCATTGGGAAATGACTGGTTGGCTCTAAATGGCCAAAGAGTATCCATGGCTACTGTTTACAGAAGAATCCGCAGTTTTGGTATAAGATCCTACCGTCCACAAATGTGTCTACCTCTTACTCCGCAGCATCGCAGAGCAAGACTTGATTGGTGCAGGGAAAGACAACATTGGACCCATGAATGGAATAACATTATCTTCAGCGATGAGTCTCGGTTCTGTTTATGGGCTCATGATGGTCGCAGAAGAGCGAGACGTCGACGCGGTGAACGCAGAATTTTACAATTTGCTGTTGAAAGACATACGGCTCTTACACAGGGAGTTATGGTTTGGGGGGCGATAGCATATGGTAGTCGGTCTCCTCTAGTTTTTTTTTGAAGCAAGTCTTAACGCGATTCGGTATATTGACAACATTTTACGGCCAGTGTTAGTGCCCTATGTAAATGGCTTGCAGAACCCCATTTTTCAGCAAGATAATGCTCGACCTCACACAGCGGCCATTACAAGACAGTTTTTTGATAGTGCCGAAATCAATTTGTTACCTTGGCCATCTCTTTCTCCAGATCTATCGCCAATAGAACATGTTTGGGATGTGATAGGTGTTAGAATAAGTAACTTACAGCGCCCCGCTAACACTGTAATGGAACTTAGAGGTCAAATTATCAAAGTTTGGAATGAAATACCCCAAGTCGATATTGACAGCCTGATTTCTAGCATGCCTCGACGTGTTAATGAGTGTTTGGGAAATCGTGGAGGCCCAACACATTATTAATTTTTATTCATTTGTTTTTTTGTTTTTCAAGTTGATTTTTTGATCATCGATACAGTTCGTTTACATGATCAAATTGTGTAAATTTTATTAAAATCGTGCAATAAATACTTGGTGTTCTGATTTTTTTGAAAGGCAGTATATACCGGGTGTGGCACTTAAGACGCCTCGGACCATAGCTCCTTTACAATAAAAGCTATCGAAAAAAATCTAAGAGCAAAGTGGTGCAAAATTACCGTCGCTATGTTTCAAAAATATTTCTAATCATCAGTGGCGTGCCGTACTCCAGTGGCGTACCAAACTTATGTTTTTTAAATGGAATGCCTTATTTTTTATTGCAGATTTGGAAAGTGCTCGAAGAGTACTTATTTTTTTATCTAACATGTTATACCATTCACTTTAGCGGTTTCGCTGTTATAACCCCTTCTTTCAAAATTGCGCCCCATTTTTGAGATTGTTTTGTAGAGAAACTAATTGACGCCGGCGCCTAAATTTTGAATTGAGGTACAGGTTAAGACCTAGTATACCTTCACATAATTTTTTTTTTCGGGTAATTTATGGAATAAAAATAATTTTTGATTGAACTTCGCATGTTGTCATTTTTTTCGAAAATTTCAAATGGCACCCCCCAAAAAAAATTACGGCGTTGTGCAGCCAAAACTCCAAATTTTTCATTGGTACAAAAAAAATTACACATTGCATAACAAAATTTCGGAGAAAAAAGGAATTTCATCGCAAATGTCGGGAAACGTTTTCCGTTCCCAAGAGTGCCATGAGAAAACAAAAGATTGGTAATTGTCAAAGTAAATTATTAGACGCCAGTAGCAGCCATAAGTCATTTTTGATAAACGTTCTAAAAATGTTCCGAACTCAAGAGGAAATAGTTGACATGATATTTATTCTTGGAGAATGTAACAAGAATTGTTTCTTGGCGTCACGAGTGTACGCTGCGAGATATCCGCACAGGGCACATCCAAATGAACGTGCGTTTCAAAAAGTGTTGGAGAGATTTACTACTACGGGAAGTATGAAACGGCCAAGGAGAGTTAGAAAGAAGACAGTTTTAGAAATAATGAACTGCAGGTTCTGGAGGCAGTTATTGAAGAGCCTCATACCAGTATTCGTGATGTTAGTAGGAATCACGATATTTCAACGCGATCCGTACATCGTGTTCTTTAAAAGTACAAATTCCGTCCATTTAAGATTCAACTGCACCAAGAATTACAACCTCAAGATTTTCATGCGAGGCAAGATTTCTGCTTGTGGGCTATCAACAAAATTAAGCAGGAGGAATCATTTCTTATGCGCGTATTATTTTCTGATGAAGCGACGTTCCATAGAAATGGGCATGTCAATCGCCACAACTACCATTATTACGCCGATGAAAACCTACACGCCATGCGAATGATAAACCAACAGCAAAGATGGTCGCTGAATGTTTGGGGAGGCATACTTGGAGAACACCTTTTGGGTCCTTATTTCATCGAGGGGCACCTGAACGGCAACAGTTATTTGAGGTTCCTTCGCGACGATTTGGATGATCTCTTGGAAAATGTCCCTCTAGCCGCTCTACAACAGATAGTTTTCCAGCACGATGGAGCTCCTGCACATAATAGTCGTGTCGTTCGGAAATTTCTCGATGAAACGTTTCCGGACTCCTGGATTGGTCGTGGGAGTCCTGTGAGGTGGCCGCCAAGATCACCAGACCTCACTCCCCTTGACTTCTTTCTTTGAGTCGAAGTTGCGGTTATGCCTCCAGCAGGAAGGTCGTCATTTCGAACATTTAGTTTAAGTTGTTAAATTTTCTTTATCTGCATTTTTCATATCATGTTGAATAAATAGGTACATACTATTATGTTGACCGTATTTGTGTTTTTGTTTTCTCATGGCACTCTTGGGAACGGAAAACGTTTCCCGACATTTGCGATGAAATTCCTTTTTTCTGCGAAATTTTGTTATGCAATGTGTAATTTTTTTTGCACCAATGAAAAATTTAGAGTTTTGGTTGTACAATGCCGTAATATTTTTAGGGGGTGCCATTTGAAATTTTCGAAAAAAATGACAACATGCGAAGTTCAATCAAAAATTATTTTTTTTCCATAAATTACCCGAAAAAAAATTATGTGAAGGTATACGAGGTCTTAACCTGTACCTCAATTCAAAATTTAGGCGCTGGCGTCAATTAGTTTCTCTACAAAACAATCTCAAAAATGGGGCGCAATTTTGAAAGAAGGGGTTATAACAGCGAAACCGCTAAAGTGAAGGGTATAACATGTTTGATAAAAAAATAAGTACTCTTCGAGCACATTCCAAATCTGCAATAAAAAATAGGGCATTCCATTTAAAAAAACATAAGTTTGGTACGCCACTGGAGTACGGCACGCCACTGATGATTAGAAATATTTTTGAAACATAGCGACGGTAATTATGCACCACTTTGCTCTTAGATTTTTTTCGATAGCTTTTATCATAAAGGAGCTATGATCCGAGGCGTCTTAAGTGCCACACCCGGTATATGCATAAGCTGTAAATTTTCCGACATTCGTTGTTTTTCAAAAAAGTTCAATCCAAAGCTTTAAACGAGTGTTTTCCACTCCCAGACTAAGCATGAAGTAAAATTTCGAGTTTAGAAAAGCCCCGTGAAAATTTTCTAAACTCGAAATTTTACTTCATGCGCCACGCGTATTTAACACTAAAATATTGTGAAATTTATGTATATTCGAATTTCGCTTGAAATCTGTGTTTTATTACGCGTGGCGCTTGAAGTAAAATTTCGAGTTTAGAAAAGCCAAGAAAATTTGTCTCGGGTCGCTGCGCGACCCTCGACAAATTTTCACGGGGCTTTTCTAAACTCGAAATTTTACTTCAAGCTTAGTCTGGGAGTGGAAAACACTCATTTAAAGCTTCAAATTGAACTTAAAACAAAACAAGGAATATATAATACGTATACTTAAAAGAGAACTCCCTGTATGTATAAATACAAATAAATTATTTCCAGAAGAAAGTTATTGATTGTTACTGCATAAATGTTCAGCAAAAATATTAAAGGGAAAAGTATTTGGTATATAGTGAAACTCATTTTGTAGATCGGGAAATCTTTTGACTTATATTTGACAAGGTGAAAGATATTTGGGATACAGTGAATCTCATTTGATCAATAGTTAAATGCAACAGAAAAACCGTGTAATTGAATTTAAGACATTATTTTATGTTCTGGGATAGTACTTTGTGACTAGATGGAATTTCAGAATTGCTTGATCCAACAGCAACGGGAACATTCTCCATGGAAGTATGCTCCTAGCCCAGTGTGAAGAAAATCTCCACGTCCGCGGTTGTTTCATGCATAGTACTTGATCATTCATGAAATCTAGGAAGAAATAAAGAGAAATAATGTAGACACACTGGTTTTAAATGTGTTTGACTGCAGATTTAATTAAAAGAATACACAATGGCTTAAAAACTTAAAATATTACATAAACTTACAGTTTTAATTATTTACGTTAACACCCATCCCCAAACATACAGAATTGCTTAATCCAACAACAACGGGGATATACTCCTAATTCAGTATAATGAAAATATCCACGACCGTGGATATTTAGTATACTTGAAGATAATCCACATATACTAGGAAGAAATAAAGAGAAATAATGTAGTAACACCCTGGTTTTAAATTTGTTCGACTGTAGACTTATTTAAAATAATACACAATAGGTTAACATTTAAAAATATTATACATACTTACGATTGTAATTATTTATATTTATTGCCTTCAGATCCGACGGATCTGACAGCTGTTGATTGAAAACGAGCCCACGTTAGAAATTGCGGGAAATTTGAAGTTCCGACATATGCGCCCTCCCATCGCGTGGGTCGGTTAAATTAGAGCAAAGTTGCCCAATCTGGAGTATAACATAATGCCGTTTTGAAACATAAAATATTCCGACTACTTCCGAAGATATCAGAAAAAAATCAAAATTTTAAAAAAACGTTTTTATTTTTTTGCGAGACACTTTGAAGGGATACTTCAAAACAGTTTACACTCTATCATTGCCACTTTGTACGCTCTACAACGTGGTGATATCATAATAAAAATTCGACGTTTCGATTTTTGGCAAACATCATCAACTTTGTTTTTTCTTATGGGCGCCATCTTGGATTTTTGCATTTTCTAATACAGCTTTTTTTTCTAATTACGATGATGTCTCATGTCTTGGGGTTTGGTCTAGCAGTTTGATGGAAATGCCAAATATCCTGTTTTTGCAAAGAGTGCCTTGGAAATTACAGCTACACTTTTGTTTAATAAAGTAATTCATTAAACAATAATACAGAACTAACGCAAAATTGTTTTCTATTCCTATTTCATTATAATATATAAAAAGTACAAGAATATTATTCAAATTCATAATATAGAATGAAACTAGAGCATGAGAAACGAATAAATTAAAAAACAATTAAAAGAGGTGGCTCACCCTCCATCTCCAAGCATATGCGTCTGAATGCGTCTTCTTAAATTTGATATTGATCTTGAAACAATCCTTCTTCTTATTTTAGTCCTTAAAGTTGTAATGATCTTTCTTCGCAAGTCATTGATATCGGTGGGTACAGATTTATAAATTATGTTTTATATAGCTCCCCATAAATAATAATCTAATGGGGTAAGATCTGGCGAACGTGCCAGCGTACGTCCCCACTATTTGAAATGACTCTATCGGGAAATATTTCACACAAATAATCAGACACTCTCCTAGCGTTATGCGGTGGAGCTCCATCTTGTTGGAACCAACGGCTATTTAGTTGGTTGAGGCAAATGTTGTTCTCGATGTAATCGGTCAGGTAGTTCATTGAAAAGTGCAAATACCCATCTGCAGCCAAATTGTGTTTGTAAATGTAAGGGCTTATCTTATGTTCTTATCGCCAAATAAACTAACCCATAGATAGTCGTCCTTGGTGTTCGTGTGGATTTTTAACGGACCATACATGTTCATTGTAACGATAGAACATGCCTGTTTTGGTAAACTTGCACTCATCCGTGAATATCACGTTAGAAAGAAAATGGGGATTTTGCAATAACAGCGTCATGATGTTCCTACAAAACTTTTTCTTCGTTCAGTGTCTTCTGGATGCAAGACTTGCGTGATATGAATTTTAAAGGGAGGATACTTATGTTTTTTCAAGACTCTCCACACTACTTGATGACATACATTCATTTCTTCTGCTATAGCCCTTGTCGAAGTAGAAAAATTATTTTGAATCTATTGGCGAATTAAATTTAAACCCGTTTATTATTTTTCAGGTTTTAACATTTTATTTACTGCTTGTAAAATTTCCATTTCATTTCCGTTGGGCTTATGAACACGGCTTCTAGGCTTAGAAAATGCACCAAACTCAGCAAAATTTCTATGAAGAATTACAAACCAATTTTGAGCAGGTTGTTGTCTGGTTCTAGCATATCGCGTTTTTCTTCAATTAAAACGGCATTTTGTTATAAATTTATACTAGTTTTGTAACTGTAGGTCAGGATAAACGAAGATCAGTCGTTGTGTCAAAATTTACTTTATTAAACAAAAGTGTAGCTGTCATTTCCAAGGCACTCTTTGCAAATACAGGATTTTTGGCATTTCCATCAAACTGCTAGACCAAACCCCAACACATGACACATCACCGTAATCAGATAAAATAGCTGTATTTGAAAATGTAATGCGCAAGATGGCGCCCATAAGAAAAAACAAAGTTAATAGTGTTTGCCGAAAATCGTAACGTTGAATTTTTATTTTGATATCACCACGTTGTAGAGCGTGCACAGTGGCAATGATAAAGTGTAAATTGTTTTGAAGTATCTCTTCAAATAGCCTCACAAAAAAATAAAAAAGGTTTTTTGAAAATTTCTATTTTTTTCGGATATCTTCGGAAGTATTTGGAATATTTTATGTTTCAAAACGGCATTATGTTATATTCCAGATTGGGCAACTTTGCCCTAATTTAACCGACCTTGCATCTCTTCAAATAACCGAGATCCCCATGCTTGAGCTCCAAAAACGGGCACCCTGTATATGTGAACTTACAGAATCATATGGAGTCGACTGGGTCTGTACGTTCTACTGTGCTGAAACGCTAAACCTTCAGCACGCTTTAACACTAACCGTCTTATAAACCCGCAAATATCCGGTGGATACATAACAGATACGCCATCAGCTGTGATAATGTTTTATATCTAATGTAAATATTTTGTATTGTAGAGGCTTCTACTTCGTTATACAAATTAATTTAACAATAACAAACGTTTTAACTTTGTATAACACTGTTTATTTTTACGTGACTGCAGTTTTGGCAGTCAGCATTATCGTAAAAATATAAAAATCGTACTCGGTCCCCTGAGTTCTTAAACCTTAAATACCAAAATTAGATAGTCGCATTTTCGGCACGATTACAATACTGTTTAAAAAGCCAAGGGGGCCGGGGGCGCCCGGGATGCCCCCCTCTTCCTAGCTGCGCCTTGGATACATAATTGAAAACAAAGACACTACAGGCTTTTGTTAAACATTGCATTGCATAATTAATAAGGGATTAAAAGTTAAACCTTTAGAGAGGGCATGGAACTGTACAGGGCCATTCCATATAAAATTGCAGTAATGAGATTTAAAATTCCCTGTGAAGTAAGCCATAAAGTGCCCGTAATAAAATATATTTCGTAATTTTCAATCGTCAATATCTCTGCAATTACTAATACGATATTAATCCCTTAACGCGCAGCCCTGTGCTCAGCACGGTCAAAGGGTACTAGCAAATGTTCGCAAGCCCGTGTCCAGCACGGGCATGAAAATTATTTTCAATGGAGTGTGGCGAAACAATTATCGCAAGTACCATAAAGTGTTTTTGAAAGTAATTAGTTTTTTATTTAAACTGAAATCAAAGTGACAATGAACCTTCAACTATTAACTGCCTCAACAATTAGGTTGTAGTAATTGTGTTTAAATTTTTATTTGGCACACTTTTTGAAATATTGTGATATTTACCATATTTTACTTTCAACAGTGACGTTCTTATAATTGTTTGTACTTTTTGATGATTCTGATTAACTCAGTTTTAATACCTAAAACATGTTTTGATTCCGAAAAAAATATTCAAAGATAAATCTTTACACTAATTCAATGCAAGAACTATGTTTTGAATTTAACTTTAAATCAATGTTTAGTAGGCCTGGCGCTTAAAGTAAAATTTCTAGTTTATAAAAGCCTGAACATTTTGATTTTCCAGCGCAACTCGCTTCGCTCGCCCGCCGGAAAATTCAAATTTTCATACTTTTCCAAACCCGAAATTTTACTTCATGATTAATCAAGAAGTGGACACACTTTTCTTCAGTTCATTAAATTCTTTATTATAAATACTGAATTATTAAAAATTATTTTCAATTTTCAATGTTTTTGCTAATATTTTTCCATATTTTTTTCTGAATTAAAATTAGTTTTGATATTAAAAGTGTGTTGATCAGAACCATCAAAAAGTACAAACAAGTATAAGAATGTCACTGTTGAAGGTAAAATATGCTAAATATTGCAATATTTCATATTGTGTGCCAAATAAAAATTTAAGCACAATTACTACAAACAACTGCTAGATATTCATATGCATAAAAAGGTTAAATGACATTAGGGGGTCGATGAAAATAGCCATTCCTTCAAAGGAGGTCGATGATAGAAAAAGGTTGGGAATCCGGGTGTAGATAGTGTGGTTAATTAAGTAATCTTTAATTTTCCATTTATTAAAAAGTATGCTAATGGTATATTTTGTGCAATCTCTTCAGCTAAAATTAATTACACTTTAGTTATTTGTCTCGGTTATTTAAAGATATAGAACAAAACTGCAAGAGTGAAGTTTTAGATAATTTTATATTAAATTGAAACCATAGTTGAATGTCATTATTAGAAGATACGTATATCACTTGACATACTTATTTACAAAAATAACTAATTTATTAACAATTTTCTATTTTATTTCCAAAAAAATAGTGGTAACGATTAGTTTCATTGTTGTAGTTTTGACAATAAATTTAGTGTTAAAATCTGACAAATATTAAACAAATTCATATGTTATAAACAACCGCAATTGTTTTATAATTGGTATTGTTCCATGGCTAACTATTTTTTTGTAGTAAATAAAATAGAAAATTGGTAATAACTCAGTTACAAATAAGTATGTCAAGTGATTTATCTAATTAAAGAGATAAAAACTCCTGTTTAATGATGACATAGCCAACTATGGTTTCCATTAAAAAAAAATGCAAGTTTGTGTTATATCTAAAAAACTAATGCCGATAGAAAATATCTGATAAAATTTTATTATTACGTGTAAAATTATTTAAAACTTTGCTCTTATAGTTTTTTTCTATCTCTTTGAATAACTGAAAAAAAAAATGATTAAAAATATCGGCACTTTTGACATTTTTCTATCTACCCTTGACTTTTTCGAAAATGTTGCAAGTGTCTATTTATTTATTCAGCTTGTAAAACTGCACTACTTTGTTCATTTAACCGTTCCTCTTATAATTTTCGAGATTCCCACACAATATAAAAAAACTAACCCTGTATAATTATTAATAATGATCTGTAATGATCGAAACACGTGTCAGGAAACTGAAAATAAAATAATGGAACATAACAAGTGTTTTTCTTCACCAAATTTGGATTTATTACTGTTTCTTTGCAAAACGTTAGGAATCGTAGTGACTACAAAATATCTGCAAGAGAAATGAATAACGAGGTTAAATGTTTTGTAGCACCTCAATGAAACAAAAGAAATCTGGCCCACACTCGACTTTCCGAACACTGGTTGCGTATATATTTGTTTGTGAGAAATTCAAAAAAGTGACTTTTCATTCTAAATGTCTGTTCATAAAATAAATGATTTAATAACTCTGTAGATTATAAAGATAAATTTATGAAAGAAACATGACTATTTGCAGAATTGCATGTATTTTCTATTGAGAACTAACATGACCACTATAGAATGAGTACTATCGATCAGCTGTTTCGGCCATTTTTTAGGTGTTTTAGTAATTGGCTGCATTTAAACTGACTATTTACACTTCTGTAGGTATTTGAAACGGTGTTGTTAAAATTACAAGATATTTGGTGTTCATAGATGGAAATGGTACGAGTAAATAAATATCTTACAGAAGTTAAGAATTTTAGATTGTTTAAATTTCAAATAGTGTGTAATTTTAATTAAGGAAAATATAGTATTATGTTTATATCAGGGCAAAATAAAAACATAATTATTTGTGATGAATGGCACATCTTAAATTTTGTCTCGGAAGCGGTGCCAGGACCTTTTTAAGGATTCATTTTAATGTTATTCATGATAAATGGAAACTAAAATTATTTTTTTTTTCACTAACATTTAATTCACCTATTAAAAACGAATCCCATTTTTAAAAGTTAATGCAACACCGATGCAAAACATAACCTAAAATTCTATGCACGGTTTGGAAATCTATGGATGCTAAGTGCCATATTTCAATCTGCTATGTAATTGCGCTCCTGTAAGCAACAGTTTGGCAGCGGTTATACACCTTTTGGGTTTAACTTCAACATTTATGAGACAAATAAAACACGAAAAAACATTCTAAATACACATACGTTGTTTATAACAGTACTCACTTCTTTATTATTTTTCCTTCCATCAGGTGGCGTATTCGAACGCATAAACTATGTATATTTATGAAAAATAAAAGTTGATGTCACTAGCGACCTTCCATCCGAAGTCTAAAACGTACCAGCAAAATTTGAGATCGATCATTTATTCCCTTCAGAAATTGGCGCGTTCACAACGCACATTATCTTAGAAATATTAAAATCGTACTCAGAGGACCTGAAAACGTAAAGCAATACCAAAATTAGATAGTCGGATTTTTGGCATAATTACAATACTTTCCTTACACAGTAGTGTTGAAAAGTAATAATGCAAGGAAATATTTGTATAATGAAGGGTCGGATACGGAGTTTAAGTCGAATATTTCTTTAGCGACTTTGCGGCCTTGGTCAGAATGTTTCTGAGAGGTCTAACTGACATTTGAAACTCAATCTTTTAAAATAAGTTAGCCATAAAAAAATTGAAATGTAATGACTTTGGTCAGATATTACTCAAAATCGATGCCAGTAACAAAATGATGTTTCTTACAAAAGTTGCTTATTTTTTAAAAACCTTTTTAATGATACCACTTTTGGCCTATCGTACCATTTAAAAATCTCAAGTTATTGACATTTTTAAGCAAACTCTCAGGGATGCCAACCTTTTTTGCGAAAAAACAATATTACCATTCGATTCTTTAATACGGCTTTTATTATAAATTTTGTTGTCTCAACTCTTTAGAACTAGCCATTTTCTCAAAAAAAGTCTGATACGGGTGGTCTGGGACACCCTTTATATTGTTTATATATATATATATATATATATATATATAATATATATATATATATAATATATATATATATATATATATATATATATATATATATATATATATATATATATATATATAGAATATACCCGTCTAAGGCGATTAACGAAAAACGATTTCTTGTTTTCCTGTCTGGTCATCGTATAGATAGGCAAGGGTCACAGGTTTATAGGTGCAAGGGCTACCATGAAGAACTAAACCTCATAAAAGAATGAAGGCCAACAATATGCAAAGAGAACAGGTCAGTTACGGTGGTCGATGGGCTATCGGCGCTGGTCGGTGTTCATTTCATAAGCCGACCTCCGGTGTTCCCACGGTCACTTTTAACTATCCAAGCGTGCTTGACGTCAACTAACATTTTATAATTACAATTATCTCGATTTATATAAAAGATATGCAAAATAAGCATTGCTTTACAAAAATATAAAATGGTTAGAAGCAAAGTTTATGTTATGAAGGAAGACATTCAATTAATGTTCACATTACTTTGTAACGATAAAGTCAAGGGTAGCGTAGCAAAATGTAAACAGACAGTGAAATTTAAGAATCGTACCAAAAAATATCAACAAAAATGGTAATGTGTCCATCATACTGATCATAGTACTTTCCCTGTAAATTGTGTGCGGGGACACGACAGCACTCGCTTCGCCGATCAAATCACAATTAATTCACAACTTTGTTATTCAGCATTTTCGCGCTTCCGGACCACAACCAAATTGATGGGGAGACATTTTACGCGCGGAATGAGCCATACACGGCAGATGCCAATTTTGACATCTTGTCAGATTTTCGTGTGACATAACCGTCGATCTATTTATTTCGAGCGCCCCATTTTACGAAAACAAAAGTGTATATACAATAAATGTTCGTCTTTTAATTATCTACAACTTTTAATTGATACATTTTTTGATATGACCAATATTTAAGAAAAACTAAGAAATATATATAAATATATATTTACCAAAAGCTTTTCAGATCCCCATATTGTAATAAAAAGCTTAAGTTTTATCTCAATATCTTTAGCGGTTTTTGCTGTACAGGGTGGCCCAAATTGGATGTTACTATAGGGAATCTCGGTTATTAGAAGAGATAGAAAAAAATCGATGGAGCATCCTCTAGCTCTTTTTTCGAGACAAACTCAGTGCAAACAGCAGAAATTAACTATCGTCATTTGTTTTCAAGTTATAGCCAAAAATGCAATATTTTCCATTTTAGATTTATATTAATATCTTAATCATTTATTATTTTATCAAGATAAGAATTGCATGTTCTTTAGGTACTTTTTCGAGGAGAAAGTTTAAGTTGACTAAGATTAGATTCTATTTTACCAACGTCAAAACAAAGTCTATTTAATTTTTTTTAATTTCTTGAGATTATTTTTAGATAATAAAATTTTGTTTAGATTTAATAATATTCACCGAACATTAGCAATTGTAAGTTTTTAATAATATTATTTTTTATAATCGAAAAACATGAATTGCGGAGAATTTATACAAACATTTACTTATTGAAATTGTTTAACTTTGTGAATTAATTGCGGGAAAGTGAATTATCTAAATTCATTGATTAATTATACCCCTAGGTATTAATTAAAGTATGTAGAATAAGGTAGAACAAATAGAATCTTCAAATTTTGAGTTTTGTGGCTTCCAACTCCCCCACAGGGCACGATGAGTGTTTTACTACATTGTGCAGCGCTTATTAATTATAACAACAGATCGTGTGTTAAGCCCATTTTATACGGTCTTCTATAAACGAAAGGCTAGGGGAAAACACTCTTGTTTTTATATTAATTTTTTATTTGACATTTAAGGTTCGTATTTTAATATTTCTAAAAATATGTGATTAGAACTTATTTTATTTAACTAGAAATTGGAATACATTTATCCATATAAAACTAAAAGTCCTAAGAAGCGGTTTTTTTTAATTTATCAAAAATCACAATATCGAGTTTTGTTATTTTTAGATAAATTACATTTTTAAACTCCACAGACATTAAAATATTTATTCAAATGTCCGCATTTCGCGCCTAGGTAAATGAAATACGCTATATTTTACTTAAACTAATACAAGTGTTACATTTTAATTGTTAATATAAACTTCTAATCAATTTTATATAATTAATAAATCAATATTGCTTAATAATAATAACATGTTAACTGTTCATACCACACAAATCGTGTTTTCCAAGTAAGTTAATTTCAATTAAATTCTGAAATGTACCTGGTGTTTCACCGGCTGCATCTCAGAAACTATGTAGCGTAGCATGTTGGAGTAAAAAAACTGTATTTTATAAAAAGAAACTGCTAAATTGAGCTAGGTCAAAAATATTCCAATCGTAATCTACAATGAATTTACCTTAATTTTAACTACTCACTTGTTCTTTTATCTCGCACATATGAAGCAAGGGAGAGCGGGAAAATGTGATTATTAAACTGTGTGTAACTTTTGTTAGGATTAACAGAAATTATTCAAGTTAGTCTCATTTGATAAGTAATTGAAAGCACTTTAAATCACTGTTTACTCTCGTTTACTTTAGTTCTTATAGAAAGCCCTAGACGGCGTTTTTTTAAACAACCGACTTATTTTCTAGATTTTCTTAAAAATTTATAACCTATAGTTCTCCTACGCTAGCTTATTACAGGAAGGAATACTGAGAAAAGTGGTGAAAACCTTATCCTGATATCTTTATCCTAACCAAAGATATATTAAAAAGTCTGGTATGCCCATTTTCAACCGCGTACCATATAAAAATATATTTTAAAATCTAGTTTAGGCTTTTTTGTTTTATGCTCAAGAGGCCAAAAACAATAATTTAAAGAATAACGAAGATCACTTTTCCTCATTTATATGTTTTGGAAAACGAATATGTAAGTAAATCCATGATTATTTATACTCGCAAAATATAATAGGCTATGAAAGGAGCAGCGTATATTTACTGCAATTAAAAACACTTATTACAATACATTATTGGAACAATAACAAACAAAACAAAAGAAAATAAAACGAATACAATAATTAAATCTAGCTTCTCTGGTAGAAGGCGCAATCTCTACCGGATAAAAACAAGATAGTATTTAAAATGTCAAATTAAGGGAGCTTAATTTGGCATATGGAGATATGTTAAAAATATGTAAATATTAATCTACTCTAAATTTTGCTCGATTTCAATCACCTTCTCGTTTCTTTTGCTTTTACATAAGATGCATATGGAAATGGAAAAGTCTAATCATTAAAAAGGTTGTAACTTTAGTTAGGTTTAACCGAATTTAAAAAACTTCGACTAAATCGATTACCAATTGAATGCACTTTTAAACACTATGTAGTCTGATTTAATTTAGTGTCTATAGTAAGGATCAGAGCGCGCTATTAGTACAAAACACCCCATTCTGCACAATTTTCAATATATCTCCGGTTAGGATAAAGATATGGGGATGCAGTTTTCGCCAGTTTTTACACAATTTCTTGTTTTAATTAACTATCGTAACTTACATATACCTTCCAGTCTAAAAATTTAAACAAAATATAGAAAAAAAAGACCTTTATTGGCATAACACAATATTACAAAATATAGAGAATACGTTAATTGTCTCAATCGCACCCTCTGGTGCTTAATATCGATACTAAAATAAACTAGAGTGCATTATGTTTTAAAGTGCATTCAATTATCTATTAAATGAGCCCAAGTTAATTCAATTCAATGGAACTTAACAAAAGTTACAGGCATTTAAATAATTAGACATTTTCGTTCTCTCGTGCGTCTTATGTGAGACATAAAAAAACGAGAAGATAGTTAATAAATAAAATTTACCGTAAATTAAGATTTTCATATTTTTCACATCGCTTAATATGGCATTTATTTAATAAACATTATTTTAATCTTTTACTATAGATAGCGCCCTCTTGCGGCGCAGCTATGAACTTAAAAATAAAATCCAGCGATTTCTTTTAATCACTTTTACAACGAAATTTTTATCGCAACATGCTACGATGTATATTTTCTGAGATACAGCCGATGGCCCCGCTTAATCAAACACCCGGTGTAAGAAAATATCATAAGCAAAGCTATACTGAAAAGAGATAAATCCCGAAACGCCTATGATAATTGGTTTTTATCCCTTTCATTTTAATTTCTCTTGTAAATACTCATTAAATTATTGTTTGTTAGTTAGTAGAGAATTTGGTTTAAAAGTTACTATTGAGAGCGTTGTAACAAAACAAATAATATTTTAAATGTTTCATTGTATAATTCAATATCCGACGATGTATTTGCACAAATAGTAGATGTTTCAAGAAATATTCATTGTCTTAGTAGTCTTATTAATTATGACTTACTTTTTGCGGTATGACCAGTATTATCGTAATTTTATATTTTAAATTTAAAGTTCTGCAAACTAATAGCGAAAGATAATATTTTCTAATTCAAAATAGTTTGTAATTCGAAATATGCGTTAATAATACAGTTTATTTCCATTCGTGAGTACATACAGTTATTAACTACCAATATGAAAATTCAAAAAGAAAACATCATATTCAGCAAAATATTGTAAATGAACTAAAATTACTTAAAATTAATAAATAAAGATCATAAACTAATTTCCTTAAACAAACCATTTTTTTAAACAAGTAACTTTTAAGTTTTTGTAAATAAAACACTTTTTAGTTTTTGTTTGAAAATTAATAAAGATGCACTTTCTTTAATTGCTTGATGTAGACAATTAAAATTCTTGTAAGCATTACAAATAATTCTCTTTTCAATAGAGTTGATTTATGAACTAGTGACTGAAGCTGATTTTTATGCCTTGTAATTGTGTTGCGCTGGTGGAAATATATGCGTGCTTTGTCGTACAAACAGGGCTACTTCGTAGAATATATAAGTTGAGGCTAATGTTAAAATGCCACAATCCTTAAAACCTTGACGACATGAATCCTTAGGTTTTATATAGTACAGAGCTCTAACGACATGTTTTTGAATTACAGACGTTGATGGAGCATTTTTTCACAACGCTCATATTATATTATTCCATAACGCTATAATTTATAAATTCGTGAGTACATACAGTTATTAACTACCAATATGAAAATTCAAAAAGAAAACATCATATTCAGCAAAATATTGTAAATGAACTAAAATTACTTAAAATTAATAAATAAAGATCATAAACTAATTTCCTTAAACAAACCATTTTTTTAAACAAGTAACTTTTAAGTTTTTGTAAATAAAACACTTTTTAGTTTTTGTTTGAAAATTAATAAAGATGCACTTTCTTTAATTGCTTGATGTAGACAATTAAAATTCTTGTAAGCATTACAAATAATTCCCTTTTCAATAGAGTTGATTTATGAACTAGTGACTGAAGCTGATTTTTATGCCTTGTAATTGTGTTGCGCTGGTGGAAATATATGCGTGCTTTGTCGTACAAACAGGGCTACTTCATAGAATATATAAGTTGAGGCTAATGTTAAAATGCCACAATCCTTAAAACCTTGACGACATGAATCCTTAGGTTTTATATAGTACAGAGCTCTAACGACATGTTTTTGAATTACAGACGTTGATGGAGCATTTTTTCACAACGCTCATATTATATTATTCCATAACGCTATAATTTATAAATTAAATCAATAAGCTATTTCTAGCTAAGTTTAAGGTCCCAACATTTTCATCATATCATAAGTACAAAACTTGGTTGTAGAATACTTCAAAATATTAAAAGTACGATTCTTTACGCAACCTACAACAAATTTGCCTTCTAAAGACTGAATCAAACACTTATTGAAACAACTACTTCCCGAGCTAATACCCCAACGGAAATTGGAACATACAACAAATGTTTTCTGTTACATACAGTAACCTACTGCAACAATTCGGGTCAAATTATTCAGGCCATCTATAAACGCGATTTGAGAATTATTTCTCATCAGTGAAGCTTTGCCGTTCACTTTAAACAATTTGACACCTTAAACTGACATACACGTCAGATACAATTGCATAAATCCAGTATAAAAATAATATAGTTTTCAATATTGTATTAACAATGATAATTCGGTAATAGATATTAAATTTCTGTACAATATTGTGTTAAAAATTAATATAATTGATTACACAATAATAGATTTGTAATTTCTGTACAAATTGTATCAATGGTATCATTCAAAATAGACATTCAATTTCATTTAATAGTGAATATAATTGATCACTCAGCAATAAATATTTGAATTCTGTACAATATTGTATCAATAATGAATATCATTCATCCTTCAATATAAATATTTAATACATGTACAATATTGTAACAATGGCATCATTCGATATAGATATTCAATATTGTATCAGTAATGAATATCATTCATCCTTTAATATTAATATTCAATACATATACAATAGTGTATCAATGGCATCATTTAATATAAATATTTAATATTGTATGGTTCCTGCTCAGCTTAGCCGTGATAAACTCCTGTTTTCCTCCGCCTATTTCTGCGCAACAGTGATTCTATGTGATTAAATCTTAGGGTGTTTGGTTATTTCAGTGGTAAGTACTTATAATAAAAAATACATATAAGTGTGGGCTTTCATGTAATGCAATCATTGTGAACATTGTCACAAACAATAATACATAACTTGCTTTCTTTCAATTTTAAATCAACTATAAAAAAGGTCCGTTATTGAATGTCTTTAATCATCAGCCTAAGACAGGCGCGGATTCACACCCTTAACAGCTTCGCTACCTCGAAGGAAAATTGGCCCCCCATAGCTGAATTTTACCAAATTCCACAGAAGAATCCATCGGGAAATTGCCCTGACCAACAACTTGGAGGATAGGACAGAGACTCACCCTTCCTAAGTTTCAAAATAATAATAACATTGTTTTGTGGGTATTTACTCTAGTAGAAATGAAAAATTCTATAAATATCAATTTTACAATCTTGTAAGAATAATTAAATGTTAACACGAGATCATACTGTAACAATATAGAATTAAAATACGAAATCGTTATGGAGAATATATTTATATTCACATTGTATTAATAGTGTATTGATACAATAATTTTTCAATATAGAATACAAAAATATTGTCAATAATGATTTTTATATTTGAATTCTATATTGTTACAATATGATCTCGTGTTACCATTAAATTATGGTTACATGGTTGAAAAATCTTTTTTTAATATTTATACAAGATTAAATTAATACTAGCGATGTTATAGGTTTCAATAACATATTGGTATTGTTCAATTTAATTGATTTGCACATGCAATCTGTATGAATAGTTAATTAGATAACTATTGGTTGGTTCAATTTTACTGGAATGTCTACGAAATAAGTATTAAATGTCTCTACTACCTTTTCTTTAAAAACTGTTAAACCATTTTATTAAATGGTTTCAATATTTTTAGTTTTGATTCAACTTAATAATATTCCAAATATTTCTTGATTTATAAACATTGGATATTTAGTTGCTAACTCAGAAAAACATTAAACCTGTCCCTAGCTTGAATAATGTCAGCAGTAATTCCAGTGTCTATTCTGGGTTTATTTTTATGTATAACATGTTTTATTAGAAAATATTCGAAATAATGTGATTTAACAACATAAAAAAATTGTTCAAATGACTCATGAAACTAAAGACACTCCTCCAATCTTCTGAACTGAGAGGCTCAACAAATATATTAATATTTATCTGATTCAAAGAAAGAAGATACTCATATTTGCATCAATCATTGAGTAATATGAAATTTTAAAATGCCTGTATGTGCAGAAAGAAATGGAATTTATTAAAAATATTACATTTATCGTAAAAGTCACATATGGCCGCCATTTTCTTCTTGAACAAGAAGTCACCTTTCTTCAATACTATAAACCGCACCTCTGAGTAGGTCTGCTGGAATATGTTGTGTGTAGTGGATTCCTAATTGAATTAGGTTTTGTTAAAAACACCCTTTCTTTTATATATCCCCATAACCCAAAATCAGCAGGGTTAAGATCTAGCGATCTTGCGCGCCAAATTACAGGAAATCGCCTACCTGATAATACGGTCTGCAAAAGTCTGCCCTAAAAACTGTTTTACTGGGTTAAAGATGTGCGGAGGTGCACTACCCTGCATAAAGATGATATTTTCAATGTCGTGCTCTCGTAATAATGGTATTGTATAATCTGCTTCGTGATTTACATAACATTGTCCATTAATTGTAACTGTGATGACACTTGCATACAATATTATTATTCATGCCACTGTTTTTAAACAAATGTGTTACTATGACAACCAAAAGGTGAAAATAAAAATCCCATTTTACGTGTGACCCGATACTTTCCTTATTTTAAAAAATGCACAAAAATCAGTAGTTTAAAATACTACTTTCTTTTGAGAAACCCTATATATACAATTTGTAATTATATTAATATTAATTTTTAAAAATTTATTGCTTATATGAATACCGGGTAATTCAGACCACCCGTGTTTGGCTTTTTTGTTGGATGTCTGACTCCAGGAAAAAATATAGATAACGAATAAGCTAGCTCCGAATCTGTATTATGATTCAAGTTGTACTGTTCTTGTGTTATGAATGATTTAGAAATAACTACATTGGAATGCGTTAACTTTTAAGTCCGGTTAGTGTACCCGAAAGAAACCATTTCCGTCGGAATATATTACAAATTTTGAAATACTCCTCGATCCTGGGAACCGTCATGCAGGATTACTCAAAACAATTTATTACGCATCCAGAAAATTAGCATTTCCTTTCTGTTCAATCTAAGGGTTCCCTCTATCGATAGGGGCGCAGTGCCAAGACACGTTGGGCCGAGGGTACATCTGTTGACATTTAAAATGGACTGACCGCAATATTCGACCCTAGATTCATTGAAATGTAAATTTGATTTTTTCGCAAGTTTGCATGCAAAAATAGGTCACTTTTAAAATGAAAATCATTTTTCAAAATAATATAAATAACAATGTTTTATATGATCAATTTGGGGTATATCTGGGATAATGTTAGTGTTAAAGGACTCGAAATTCAACAAACTAGCAAATATATTCTATATAGAAATGTGTCATTTGTTAAACTCAAAGATAGTATTGTCAATTTTAGAAATAATTAAAATACCACCCGCTTATTTAACTCGCAGTAGGCTAGCACACTTTAAAGGAAAATTAGTATATTTAACTTTTTGATTTTAAAATCCTTTCTTGTTTAAAACACTAAACTAATTATATTCCTTCTATAAGTGATCGATTCGGAGTTGAATAAGCGTGAATGTGACATATAAATTGGTTTCTGTAGGCGCTCAAAGTTTTTATAAATGATTTTGCCTTTTTCTGCGATTTTCTGCGTTAAATGTTTTTGAAATGTAATAAATATATAGTAATGTGATGTTTAAAGATGGAAATGAATTAGAAATGATATTAACATAACTTCTGTATGTATACCAATGACGACATTGAATAACTTTAGAAGCGTAACTTAACATTTAAGGCCCCGGGGCAAACACAATTTTGGTACTTTTGTCATTCTGTAAAATCCTTAAATTTAATGATTTGGGCTTCTCCGTCGCCCCTAAGCAATAATAATAATCTCAATGACGCACTACAAAAATCCTTGACGTATTCTTAAAGCTTTCGTTTGTGACCATTATCAGCATATGGAAAGCAACATATTTATATCACAAACAGGAGGTCAGATGTTAATGTGTATTGCGATAAATAACAGACGATTTAAGCATTCATCTCTAAACTGGATATCTGAAACAGCAACAGATTCCCTAAACTACTGCTGATTTAAAATCACTTAATTACAATTTCAATCCTTTGCTGGATTTTTATAAACAAATATTCAATTTTTAAATACCACTTTATTTAAGCGTCGCGATGCCCTAGTCTGAACAGAAATAATTTTATTAAATAAAAAATATATGTAGTATTGAATAGTTCTTATGTTGCATTCAAATACAACCACTTATCAATAATAATAGTACAATTTTCTGAACTATGGCAGGGGCTATGTAAAAATTACTGTTACATTTATACAATTGTATCCACTTGTAACTTTTAAACAGAAGAGCATATTTTTTAATATATAATTGAATATGCTAATATTTGTTTGTAATATATTTCTAAAATTATGTTTAAAGAGTGATTCATTTCGCATTCTACGACCAAGGTATCTAACAAAGACTAATTAATTATTCAACGAGTGTTTGATAATTACTCTTTTTAAGGCAAATTAGTTGTAGATTGCGAAAAGAAAAAATGAAACTTTCTTTATTTAAAAGAAAGTTACAGTTCGAAATAAATGTAATATTTAAAAAAATAAACTTAA
Organism: Philonthus cognatus; assembly: GCA_932526585.2. NCBI lineage: Eukaryota > Metazoa > Arthropoda > Insecta > Coleoptera > Staphylinidae > Philonthus > Philonthus cognatus. The sequence goes on along the minus strand of OW052243.1, from coordinate 68,185,497 downwards.
GCAAATACAAAATAACAACGCATTTGTGTTAGCAAACAGTGGTATTACTAAAATAATAATATATAATTTTCAACGTTTGGTGACCGCATAATAAGTAGACATTTTCATAACACCTAGCCAGCGCGTTCTGCTGATATCAATCAAGTCGATTTTTCGCTGTTGGGTTATTTAAAAGAACGAGTTTTTAACTAATCCTCCCTCAATGCAATGTTTTGCATAATCAAAAATATCATTATTGATTCAGTACGATTCACCTAGGATTTTGCGGTATTATTGGATCTTATTAATCTACAAGGCGGCATAACATTTTAACAATGCATTTTTTAGAGGAATACGTATTTATTTCACTGTAATTCATACCGATTTTAGCAAAAACGGCTCTAGATAGATTTTGATAAAATTTTATATAGTTTTTCTTGATATTTTATAAAAATGTTTCAAACAAAATTTCTAGATAATCAAATGATAAAAGTTTATTGTATACACTTTTTATATTATTTTGAGAATAGCATTTTTTATAACATTGACGGGAAAGTATTACAAGTTAAACATTTAATACAAATTGTGTTTGTAATCTATAATTCAATTCATAATTTATGTTTTTGTGAGAAAGAACAGTGGGATTTTTTTGCTATAGAAATAGCCATTCTTGGCCATTGGATTGTTAGATTTAGTAAAGTTAATATGAAAATTTAATGAAACACTTATTTGGTCTAGTGATGGTTGAAATTTAAAAAAATGCATGCAGAAAAGGCGGATTAATGAATATTCGACACTTGGCTTTATTAAGTTTTAATTTCACGCACGCACCTGAGCTGTCTAAAAACGAGTGGTTAAGTGTGTAATTAGCGTTGATAAAAAATGAGCTTGCCGTGCGGTGTGTATTTTGAGTGGGATGTTATGGAGTAACCCTCGTTAGTCTTATTGCGGTAAAGTTAATTATACAATAAAACGGGGACAAAACACCTGATGCGCGATGTGTTGAAAAGGGTGAAGAATCGGTAAACATAATCAGGTAAATGTATTTCGTCGCCGCCAGGGATGTTAAATGGTGGTGCATAGCTGGAAGGAGGGGGTTAAGTATCTCATCTGAAAGTGCAGAGGGCATTTGGGTACATAGAATGGAGTGATAAAAAATGCTTTTGTTACACCTGTGACCTGAACACACGCTCACCTCTAATCCTTTTGTCATTAAAATTCTATAATTTTTTAAGGGTTACCGCGAGCCCGTCTAGCATTAATCTAAGCTAACAATTTGATTTGGTATGAACAATATTTGTGATCCATTTTGTTTAAAATAATTAACTAGAACTCATAAATTTCCTATACTTATATACAGGGTGAGTTTTTTTTCAGGTTCTCTATGGGGATCACGGAAACTACAGGGTGTCCACAAAGGGTAGGGGGTATTTGTAAATTAACTAAAAAATAAAATATAAGTCAGAAAAAATAAAGTTTTATATTAACTTTTAGACAAAGTTTTGGAAAATTAAGTGCCAAAGATTACGTTGACCAAATGTTGACCCTTACGCTGCTGGCACTCCTCTAACCGAAAACGGAAATTAGCCACTACGCGTCTACACATCTCTCTGGAAACTACGGCCACTTCGGTGCGGATGTTGTCCTACCTTTAAGGTATTTTTTTGAAGACCGGCAAGGGCACTTATTGTAAACTGTGAACGGTATTGCGACATGTTAAAGAACTTGTTGGTTTCACAACTGCAGGTGTTTAAAGGTTTTAATATGGAAACATGGTTTCAACAAGGTGGGGCAACTTGCCACCCCTCAAACCAATCACTTAAGGTTGTCAATGAACGTTTCCCGGAAAAAGTGATCTCTCGTCGAGGCACCATTAACTGGCCTCCGAGAAGCCCCGATCCCTCACCCATTGATTATTTCCTATGAGGATACCTCTTAAAGAGAGAGTTTATAAAAACAAACCACAAACTGCTGCAATTGAAGGACAACATCCGCACTGAAATGGCCGCTGTGTCCAGAGAGATGTGTAGACGCGTAGCAGCTAATTTCCGTTTTTGGTTAGAGGAGTGCCGACAGCGTGAGGGTTAACATTTGGACAACGTAATCGTTGGCACTTCATTTTCCAAAACTTTATTTTTTCTGACCATTATTTTTTTTTTATTCAATTTACAAATAACCCCTACCCTTTGTGGAGGGGTGATTTCACATTAAATCAATGTTTAATACGCCTGGCGCATAAAGTAAATATTTGGAGTTTAAAAAAGCTTGAAAATTTTGATTTTACCAATCCAAATTTGTAGGCTTTTCTAATCTCTTTTTTATTTACTCCATGCTTAATCAAGGATTGAAAAGCACCCGTTAGAATATTATTAAACATTTGAATAAATATAGGGATGTGAAAGTAGGAAAACAAATTAACTAAATACTTATATTTACCTTAATAAATGTTTACTTAATTTTAAGAAAGTTAACTTTTTATCCAAAATTATAGGCTACAATTGAATTGAATTTGCAAAAAAAATTGTTGTTATGGAGAATATTTTGTTAGAAAAATTGTCGGAAAATCAACAGAATTGGGATAAAATTCAATGAGTTTACACAAAAATGAACACTTTTTATGGAATTCGAATATCTTGACTAAGTTTTTCAAAAAGTCATGTTATAAATTTTATAAATAGGAAGTTATAAAAGTTATAAAAAATTAACAAATTATATCTTTAACTTTTTGATATTGTAGATAATCATAAAGTAACTAAACAAAATAACTGCAGTATGAACTAAAAACAATATTAGGACAAAATATGTTCAAACAATACATCATAATAGTATAGTGTAATACATTTTAACATTCTTTAAGGAAAAGTCAAATATCTAAACTAATTTTGCATTTACCTGAACAAAACTGGAAGACATTTTAGTTCAAGTTTTTGTTTCTGATTTTATTGTTCACAAAGTTTGTTTTTAAATGGCGCTCCTGATTTCTATTGTGTCCAAAGTTTGTTATTGTTCTTAATATAATATTAACCCTTTTAGCCCTGGAATTTTTTGGTGTCTTAAAAAATTAGTTGTACACTGTACCAAATTCTAGTGGTGGCAAATGCCACCGTCAGAGCCGAAAGGATTAACCTTGCCAATTACTGTCGCATCTGCAGAAAGATCTAGTCAAGAACGATTTACGTTGTTAACAATTTTATCTATTAAATACGAATTAGCAAAAAAAAAGATTATATTATTAATTAACATAAAATAAAATAAAACATGTTAGAAAATAAACAAAAATCAAATGTTTTAACTTTTAAATTATTATTTTATAAATAAACAAAGCAATTGTTATTTAATTTATTGATGATTTTGTATGTGATTAAAATGTTAATATTATTAAAGTAATTTAATTATTTATGTTTTATGTAATCCTTACTACACCAAATTGTGCAATATATAAATCGAATCATAAAATAAATTATTATTTTGTTGTACGAAATTTGTCTTAAGGCCTCGCAAGATATGTTTGCACCGGGCCCCGCTTTTGATTGGGCGATATCAGTGGCAGATTTAAAGTGATTGAAGACTCTGGCGCTAGCAAAAAGAAAAAATCAAAGTTGAAGAAAAATATATACGTACGTATGAGTTACAGTAAATGTATGTTTACCGGCAGATTTGTACATGTGAAGATTTGTTTCATAAATTGACATTTATAGTCATTATTTTAGAAGTATCCCTTCCCGAGAATTCCTGGGAAAACAATCATTTCTCGAAAATTTGTCTACACTAATACTTCGTATATGGGCACGCGTTGCGAAGTCTGACATTGAAATTTTTCGACTATTTTGAAATGGTATATGTCAAAAAAGTTAAAAAATGTTTATCATAATGTTGATATGTTTTAACCATTATTATTGCTAAAGCATATTTCACATGGTCATTCATTAATTTTTACCGTTTTGACACATATTTAATACAATTGTGAAATATTTGTTATGGTGATGGCATTGTTCGTATTTTTATAAAATTTTCCATAATATTTGATATATACTCAATGACATTAGAAGCGTAACACCAAGAAGGAATGATTTTTTTGAATTCATATTTTAGCAACAGAGTGACTATATTTAAAGCATACATTGATAACAATTTCAACCTTGTGCCTTTTATATTTATTGTGAAAAAAAAAATATTTCACTTTTTTTTTTGATAAAACTATTTATATGAGCTGTTTAGTACAGATGTTTTTACTTTTCGTGTTTCCGTTGAGTGTGTTAAGCTTAAATAAAATGGCTCGAGTCCGAAGACGTCCACAATATCACCATTTGAGCGATTTTGACCGGGGTCGAGTTGTTACTTATCGAGATGTCGGTATGTCCTATCGCGAAATTGCCCGCCGTATTGATTCCACTGCAGCAACTGTAATACGTGTGTATCAGGTATGGACAGGAGAAGGTAGAGGAGCAAGAAGAAGACCAATTGGTCAACCAAGGCGTACCACAGAACGTCAACATCGGCGCTTAAGACAAATAGCCCTGCGAGACCGTTTCGCTACTACACGTCAAATCGGTGATCAATGGATTGGAGAAGAAGGTAGGCCCGTTAGTATGCGAACCTTATATCGCCGCATTCAATCCTTTGGGCTTCTTTCGTACCGTCCAAGATTAGTGCTTCCTTTAACAGCGAGACACTGTCGCCAAAGGTTGGACTGGTGCAGAGAACGGCAGCATTGAGAGGCAGAATGGCACGATGTCGTTTTCAGCGATGAATCACGATTTTGTCTAGGCACGCATGATGGCCGTAGAAGGGTACGACGCTACCGTGGAGAACGACCTGATCTTAGGTTTGCTATTGAGAGGCATGTACACAGGACTGCTGGAGTAATGGTTTGGGGGCTATTGCTTATAGTAGTCGATCACCTCTTGTATTCATTCGAGGCAGTATGACAGCTGCGCGTTATGTTGAAGACGTCATACGACCGACTTTGTTGCCTTATTTAGATGGCCGCCGAGATATTGCTCGTCGAACTATGAACTTTCTTAATGAAGCTGGTGTTAATGTTTTGGCGTGGCCGCCCCGTTCGCCGGATTTAAATCCCATTGAACATGTGTGGGATATCATGGGAAGAAGAATATTCTCTTTGCACCATCCTCCACAGACTCTAGCACAGTTGATCGATGAAATTCAAGTTGCTTGGAACGAGATGCCTCAAGAAGACATCGACCATCTCATTTTGTCGATGCCCAGACGTCTACAGGAGTGTATACAGCAAAGGGGTCGCCAAACACATTATTAATTTTTTTTAGATTGTTTTTTAGTAAAATTTCTTGAAAATGTAATCATTTTATTCTTGATGTAAGACTACCATACTGGCAAAAAATCAAGTTAAAATAATAACTCCTTCTGGGTGTTACGCTTCTAATGTCATTGAGTATATTTTGATGTTCATATTTTTGACATTTTTATTATTTTTGTATATTACAACAACCACCATAATGTATTGCTGCTTATGACATTTATGTCACATACAACTTTTTTGACAACTCGTGTCAGTACGGCCACTAACATTTGTGACACTTTTTGCAATTCCAGCCTCATGATCATCATTTCAAATATATTTGATAAATTTTGATTATTTTGTTAATTATACAGCGCATTTTTCTCAATGTCAAACGTCATATTTTTTCAACTTGTGTCACATTTGACATATTTCGTTATGTAATTTAAATTTAACAAAATCGTTACATTTAATATTTCTCGATACATATAAAGTATTTACAACAGTTCATTGAATAAGACATTGTTCGTAATTTATGATACATTTTGACAACTTGCGTCACATTCGATATATTTCGTTGACGCTTTAAATGAGACAACTTTTATCTGGATAGATATTTGTATGTATGTGAAGTAAAATTTATGACATCTCGATACTGTAATTTACTTTTCATAAGTTAAACAAGAATTTTTTTAGGACTTTTAGTTTTATGTGGACAAATGTTTTGCCTAGCTAAACTGAATGAGTCTAATTTTTTAAATATTTCCATGACATTTTGTGTAATATTAAGCAAATATTACTCTTTCAAAGTATTTAAAAAATCTATAAATATCCCATGAATTGTTTTAAGTCATTTCCAATTAAACGTAAAAATAGATTAATGTTACGAGACTTGAAAAAAATATACATATTGATCATTTTTTTAAATATCTTCATGTAATTTTGTATAGATATTAAATAAACATTACTCTTAACATATATATTAAAATCAAAAAATACCCTAATAATAGGTTTTGAGATATTTTCAAATAACTATTATTTTATACAAATTTTATAGAAATGATAAGAAATATTATCTTTAAAACATTAAAAGTGCGATTCTTTACTTAACCTACAGCAAATAGTATTACATAGAGTAAATCAAACACTTATTGAAACATTTACTTCCCCACGGACAATGGACTATACAACAAGTGTTTGCTGTTACATACAGTAACCTATGCAAACAGTTCGGGTCAAATTATTGAGGCCATCTATAGACGCGTTTGGAGAGTAATATCTCATCAGTATAACTTTGCTGTTCACTCTAAACAACTCGACACCTTAAACTGGCATACACATACACCATGTAGTTTAACGTAACATTAAACATAATTATTATCTTGAAAATATTTTGGGATATCTTTATGAAATTTTGTGTGGATGTTAAACAAATAATACCATTCAAAAATATATTTTCTATCAACTGTTGATTAAGCATGGTGTAAAATTTCTTGTTTAGAAAATCCTGAAAATTTGGTTTGCTTCTGTCATTTGATTTACGTTTCTTTCTAAGTGGTGAAAACAGGACATACAGAGAGTTTTATATAATACCGAACATTTTCATAACGAGAATTTTTCTTTTAAGTATCCATATGCATACGTTGCACATTTTCCGATGCTCGGTTTATTAAATGAATTCAATTTGAAGCTTTAAGCGAGTGTTTTCCACTCCCAGGCTAAGCATGAAGTAAAATTTCGAGTTTAGAAAAGCCTGAAAAGTTGGTTTGGTCGCGTAGCGCGAAGCGCGGAGCGGCCAAACCAAATTTTCAGGCATTTCTAAACTCGAAATTTTACTTCATGCGCCACCGGTACAGAACACTGATTCAATATAAAGCTTAGCGGTGTGTTTAAAACTTCGTAATATGTCGGTGCTCTGTATCGGTGGCGCATGAAGTAAAATTTCGAGTTTAGAAAAGCCTGAAAATTTGGTTTGGCCGCTCCGCGCTTCGCGCTACGCGACCAAACCAAATTTTCAGGCTTTTCTAAACTCGAAATTTTACTTCATGCTTAGTCTGGGAGTGGAGCACACTCTTTTTAAGTTTCAAATTGAACTCTTTTAAAAAAGCAACGATTATCTAAAGATTTACGGCATATACGCTGTAATTGGGACATGTATACTTGAAAGAAAAACTCCCTGTATGTACAAGTTAAGGCATTAATTGCGATTGATTGGCTACAATTTGTAATGGTCATATAAGCAACTCAGTTTACACATAACCTAAAAATTAAAGGTGTCAAATCGTATTGGATGCTTTGGTTAGAACATACGAAAATAAACATTAAAATGTTCGGTGTTACATAAAACTCTCTGTATGTTTGTTCATATAATTACACATATAAACAGATTATATTTATAATGACCCGACAATTAAAAAAATATCATATATATAAATAAGTGTCGGTGACTGTCTAAAGTATCGAGATGAAACACATGAAACATTCCTTTTTGTTCTTTTATTCAGTTATTCAAAAGTTTTTGTTTAGACAAAATCATTATGTTCGATTTTACAGTCACCATCCAGTATTAATCACAGTCTGAGGGTAGGAAAAAATTGCAAATTACGAATCAGTTTTTACGATTATAATTTTAGATTATATTTAATTCAATTTTACACGATTTAAAATAAATTCCATAATTATTAATTGTATTTGAAAAAGGGCTTAGACTTCTAGAAAGCATATACATTACGTATAAAATATGTTACTTACAAATTATTTATTTTGCCCGCGATATAGACTTGTGAATTTAATGTAAATTGAAGTAGATGATTTTGGTGGCAAATGAAAAAAATATCAGCTACACTATACCTTCATTATCACACAATTGTAAAACTGTTGATTTTAAGACTCTGATTAAAATATCATACAATTATAAAGCTAGTTTAATACAGGTATTTTGTTATACGCAAACAATCGTATCGTGAACAAAAGTGTTTGTGCCTACACAAAAAGTTTAATTTGTTTCAAAAAGATAACATTATGTATTAGTTTATTTCATCAGTTAACATAGTCTTATGGTGCCCCATTAGTTGAATAGTTTATGTTTATTAAATGCAATTTTCTTTTTTAGTATTTCATTATACTAAGATATATATTAGTACATAAATCGGTTGGTCAATAAAATAAGATCGTGGCAATCGTTCATAATACAATATAATGAATTTTCCTTTGTAGGATGTATAAATTATGAAATTAAATTAATCTTAGTTGCAATAAAAAATTCTATCAACCGACTAATTATAGCGCAAACTATATGTGTATGTTTCAGCATAGATGTTGGTGAACATCGACGTAGGTATTTGTTTAAGAATATTCTGTCCTCTCTATTCAAATTATCTCATCTATCGACTTCTATGCAATTCATTTTGTCATTTATATAGTTCCTAAAAAGGTACTTTTCTAAAATGTGTCATTTCAACTGGTAAGAATTGCCTTTATTTGTTTTACACAATATTTTTTTCAATTAATTAACAGGTTTTTCATTTCTTGAACCTGTAAATAGTCGTTTACATCACTAGTCTCCACATAGTGTCAAAACTCTTTTTATCGCGTACCCCGAAACAGAAAAAATAAATAGCGCGTTCAGTAGCGGCTCAGCCATAAGGGCTGCAGTCTCATTAAAACAAAAAACCAATGCCTCAAAATGCATACGCATCGGCATATGGATAGGTACTTGATAGAACTTTTCTATATACAAAGAGTTTTATGTAACACCGAACATTTTCATAACGAGAATTTTTGTTTTAAGTATACATAAGCATACGTTGTCCATTTGCCAACGCTCGGTTTGTTTAAAGAATTTAATTTGAAGCACTAAACGAGCGTTTTCCACTCCCAGGCTAAACATTAAGTAAAATTTCGAGTTTAGAAAAGCCTGAAAATTTAGTTTGGTCGCGTAGCGCAAAGCGCGGAGCGGCCAAACCAAATTATCAGGCTTTTCTAAACTCGAAATTTCACTTCATGCGCCACCGGTACGAAACACTGATGCAATGTAAAGTTTAGCGGTGTCTTTAAAACTTCGTAATATGTCAGTGTTTTGTATCGGTGGCACATGAAGTAAAATTTCGAGTTTAGAAAAGCCGGAAAATTTGGTTTGGCCGCTCAGCGCTTTGCGCTACGCGACCAAACCAAATTTTCAGGCTTTTCTAAACTCTAAATTTTACTTCATGCTTAGTCTGGGAGTGGGACACTCATTTCAAGTTTCAAATTTCAATTTTTTTTAACAACGAGTATCTAAAGATTTACGACATATACGGTGTAATTGGGACATGTATACTTGAAAGAAAATCTCCCTGTGTGTACAAGTTGAGGCATTAATTGCGATTGATTGGCTACAATTTTTAATGGTCATATAGGCAACCCAATTTACACATAACTTAAAAAGTAAAGGTGTCAAATTGTATTGGATGAACATGTTCGGTGTTACATAAAACTCTCTGTATGTTTATGTCTGCAGCCCTACTAAAAAAAAATGTTCACGAGTCGCCACTGAGCGCGCTTCCCCTGATTTTGAACGATTACATGTAAATACAACTTTGCAGGAGTCGATAAATAGTTAATTGTGAAAAAAATAATATTTTCTATTATTTAATTAATCATGATGTATCGACTCCAGTTGGGGTACTCGAGTCGACATGTCACAAAATCGGTATGTGATTATTAAGTAAGGAACATTCAACGTATTTAAGATAAAACAACAAAAAAAAAATTAATTTGAAAAATAAATTGCATAAAATCGCAATCGCTCCTATTGAATACGTTAATGGCATTTACTTTTGTCCATTTGGCGTCGGGAAATGACACAAGAAATATGATGGAAAGAAACAATTAAGAGACATGTTTTTGATTATCTTAAAAACACAGTGACTTTATATTGTTAAAAATGCAATTTCTTTTATAAAATATCTCAACTTTGATAATATGATGAGAGTAATCGATAGACTAATTATTAAAACATATCGATTATTATCTTGGAAAATTATTAATTACTAATTTTATTATACAGGGTTGGGAAAAAGTATGGGAACACCAGATTTCTGGCTAAACTATACGTGCGATGAAAAAATACTCTTGATATAATTTTATTAGCCGTTTTAATCTATTCAAGGACGTGATGTGATTTCCAACAGCTATCTTACTTCTCGAGGTATGACATCATCGGGGGCTTTTTAAATGGAACACCCTGTATATTTTAAACTTTTTGATAAACACTTGTTAAACAATTACAGTGATTTAAAATTTGGTAGGTGTGCGACTTGTGGTTTTTAAATTATTAAATCAAGTAATAAAAGGAATAGATAGTTGTTTACTGTTGTTTGTCTCCTCTTACAAACAAATGTAAATATAAAACTAACATTCGCTTTTATTATTGCACTAGTTTCCATCAGATAATTCGAGGACACATTATCGGACCAATCTTTGTAAGAGGAAATTTAAACGCTAATCAAACATCAGTAAACAGCTATCTTTTTCTTTTATTATTTTATGTAATAATGTAAAAACCACAAGTATAAATGAAATTGCCAATTCTGTTTAAAAACCACAAGTCGCACACCCACCAAATTTGACATCATTGTAATTGTTTAACAAGTATTTATTCGAAAAGTTTAAAATATAAAGGGGGTTTCATTTAAAAATTCACTGATGACGTCATACCTCGAGCAATAGAATAGCTGTTAGAAATCATATTAAGACCTTGAATAGATTAAAACGACGACAAAAAATTATATTAAGAGTATTTTTTCATCGCACGTATAGTTTAGAAACAAATCCGGTGTTCCCATACTTTTGCCTAACCCTGTATAATAATACTAATACCTTTCATAACAAGACTTTTACAAGCCTTGAAAAAATTACAAATATAAGTATATTAACTATCTCTTACAAAATCACCCTCATAAATTTATTTATTTAAAAATAACCTCCTGTAAAAATAACCCCTGATAAAGCACAGCAAAAAAATACCCCTGAAGAAAACCACTTCTTTTCCTATCTATTAAATTTCATCTAACCCCTAATATAATGCAGCACTTTGTACGAAAATTAAAAAAATCTCATTTCCTAGTGTCTTAAGATAAATAACTATCTGTTGTAACGAATGTTATATTTCCATCATTGGGTATATCTTACCGTTTATGAGATTTCCTTTCACCGAATTTCATAAACAAAAATCACTTAAAACTTTGTACACTTTCTATTTTATTTTATGTCGAAAAAAAAACTGTTTATGTTTATAAAATTGATTTTTTTAAATTTTGAATTAATGAATTATTTTAATTTTCATTACAAAATGTATACATTATAGCAGCAATTACATGCATGCACCCTGATCTTAGATCTAATGGCCGGCGGTTATTAACCGTACGAGCATAATTAGCAAATGTACCAGGTATTCATTGGAATTATATACATTTGCCGACGCTCACACCTCGGTAAATACGCGAAAATGCGAGTCGGCACAGTCACTTATTTTATGTTATTCACGCGGGCTTGTATGTTATAAGAAAGATAATAACAAATAAGAGAAAATATAGCTGACTTGTTGGCACTATTGTTATTATTAATATTGTTGTGGTGATTGGGGTTGACAGTTGGAGAGTGATTGCGCGCGGATTGAACAATACTGACCGAAGTGAAGGAGGGAATGTGAAGAGTTAATGCACTGGTAGAAAGAAGTATTAGTAAAATATACGTTTAAGGTGTAAAATGTTTGTGCGATTCGGATTCGGACTCGGGCTACGGATCCGATTCCGACGACGGCGTTGGTAGAAATTGACGGCTGAAACGAGGAGATAGAGCAGAGAAGAGAGCAGAACACGTGGTAATCAACTAGCGGCACCCGAAAATATGCAGTGGCGCAAAGGATGATAGATTTGTGAATACTGTACGTGAGTTCGCTCCCCTCTCCAGCGCTGTTCGGATACGCCCATTGGCCTATAGTGACCCGGCTGTGAACCGGGGACCTCCCCGGCCCGCCCAGGCCAAGTCAGTGTCGGGCCCGAGACCGAAAGGTCACTAGTAGAGGCTAGAGAGTGCCGAGGGGATGACCTATCACCTCGAGTGCTCTGATACGTGCTCGCTCCGAATCGCTCTAACTTACGAAATACTCAAAAAGTGTGCCAAAATTTCCAATTTTCTTATCAATTGATATAATTACGACACACACACACCGTGCCATTTCACCTCTCGTAATTTCCACGAATATGCCCCATTAGTTTGACAATCAGTAGTGTAGTGATTTTTCTCGTGATAAGTTATAAAGCTAGCATAAAATGGCATTGGTGGCTACCTCGTGGCGAGAGTCGTCTCTAGTGAACCCCATACCCACCAGCCTGAACTCTCTCACCACCGGTCTTAACCCTCTGCCTACCACCAACCTGAATCCATTGCCCACCAACCTCAACCCTATTACACTGGACAATCCAGACATATCACTCATCAACAACCGACAAACGCCGTCGCAGAACTCCCAAAACAGTGTTAATAGTGATAAAAACCAAAACATTGAATGTGTTGTTTGTGGTGACAAAAGTTCAGGAAAACACTACGGACAGTTTACATGCGAAGGTAAACATAAACACTTATATATCTCAAATTTTGACCTCGTTGATACACCTTTACCCTAACCTGATCTTACTACGCAGAGGACAAAGTATCATCTAATACATATGCATCATTCACGCTCCATAAATTACTAATCGTTTCGACCTACCCTTTAATATAGTCATTACTATTTGAAAACACAATAAGTTTAAAGGAAAATATCTGTAAAATATAATTACATTCTTTTATTAAAGAAAAAATATATATTTATTACTAATACTGATATAGTTTTAACAATTATTATAATAGAAATGTATTATTACTAAAACTAGGTTTACGAAGGTTCCTATGTCAATTTTTTTTTAATTTTGATGAAATTATTTTTATTCCTTGAATCGTGGAGGCGTACACTTCGTGGTACATTTGCAGTTTTGATGTAAAGAAAACACTTAACGTTTTTATACCACTTTTATTTAACTTTTGTGACTAGTTTCAATTACACCGTAATCATTATTAAATCAAGTTTGATAGCGAGGAGGGGGGATATATGGGGGTTCAAACCCCCCCCGAAATTTTCAAGATGTTAAGATGTTAACTTTTTATATGTAAAAGCGGCCCTGAAAGTTCAAAAACAATATTTTTACCTGTAACTATATTAAACTAAAGAATCTAACATTTTTAATTGTCCCTCTATTAATATCCACCAGCGGATTGAATAATTTTATATTTTTTACTTTGTTTAACCACTCACTGTATTTTGCACTTAATTTGTGACTATTTAAGATGAACCACAAAGTGAACGCCTACAACACAAAACAATTTTATATTTGTATTAAAGAGCACGAAGTATAAGTAAAACAAACATATTAATTAAGTAATTATAATAAATGCTCTGAAAAAATATCATGTGTCCAGGAAAATATTTTATTAAATGGCAAATACATGACATATCTACACTTTAATTAAAAGGGTTGTGAGTGTGTACGTTTATTTAAGATCTAGATGTCCCCCTGAATATTTCTCATCACGTCATGCTATGTGGGGATGTATCATAAGCTAGAAAACACATTTTAAAATGAAGATATCGTTCTCTCTAACTTCAAAAGATAAATATGAGTACAAAAAAGAAAAACCAAAATTGAATATCCAACACTAAGAATTGATTTAATCAGTAATAGATCTAATGATACTTTGGCCAGGCGACCAGGCCATTTATATTACTAACTTAAGACATATTTACATAGTTATTGAGGTGGGCAGAGGAAATTTCAGTACGATTTTTCATTATTCATTTCATTGCCAAAAGGTATTTATTGAGAAAAAAACGAATAAGCGCAACACTAGTAAACTAAAATATAGTTAATTGGGTGAAACCATAAATTAAATATTTTAAATGTTTTCTTTTTCTGTCATTTGCTTTACCAGTTTACATTGATTCTCCATAATCGTTTTGACACTCACAGTCCTTCTAAACAAATAGGCCGATGTTAATAATTTGTAATGATTTAAAAACTAATAATTTATTACTTTATATCCGTTTAAGGTTTCAGCAAATCGATTCATATGAATTACGCGTTTTTATACATAATAGGTTTGTTAATGATGACAAATATTAAAATAGAATGTAAATCAAGTGCGAGGTAGCAATATTCTAGTCAAATTTGTAGGTTACCCTGTCTAAATTTGAAAATAAATGACTGGTTTTATGTCAATCTAAGTACCGGGAGGTTCGTAATTAACTCAATCGCGGAACGGTCATTTATGTTGCAAAAACCCACATAACGAAAGAAATATTTGATAAATAAATCTCTTAGTATTTCTATAAATTATACATTTCAGTGTTTAGAAATGTGATTACCGACTTTAACATCATCTTCAGAATTATTTCTTATTTTCTCTGACGCACTACTTATAATAATTTAGTATATTGTATGGTTTTATAAAATCTTTAGTAATATGAATACTATTTGGGGATTGCATTGGAAATCCTAGTTGTAATATTAGTTATCGAAATATAAACAAACCAACAATATCGGCCACATAAAATATCGTTATAAAAATATGGCATTTTACACACAAATAAGATACTGTCAAATACAAAATATTATACAATATCAGCAAGAAAAAGGAAGATATATAAACAAAATAATCGCAATGTTAGCCGAAACGCTTTAAAATTTAAGTTGCTATGAAATTATATATATGGTCATAGCATAATACGTACATGTATCATACATACCGTGTGTCCCCAGATTACTGCCCGGATAGGAAAAACTTTTTCATTGTCTATTTTTCGAGTGATTTTTTCCAAAAAGTTTTAGAGGACTTGAAAGCACTGTTCTCATTGTCAAATCTTAGATTTCGTATATCTTGAAGACAGATGTTATTTGAAAAAGTAATTTATAATCAAAAATTATGTTTACATGCAAAATATGAACTTAATAAAAACAGTTTTATTTTTATTAAATTTATTTATTTTTATAAGTATCGTATATTTTTGAGGTGTATTTATTTAAAATAATTGTATTTCTAATAAATTATCAATTTTTCATAAAACTTGGTGATGTTTAGCCAATAAAAATTAACATATCATAAAAATTGAATCTTTTATAAATATATTAGATAAACATAGGTTACTCATATAAAACCGAAATTATACAGGGAGTTTTTCTTTTAAGTATACATATCCCAATTATTCTGTACATCTTCACATATTCGTTGCCTTTTTTTAAGAGTTTAATTTGAAGCATTAAACGAGTGTTTTTCACTCCTAGATTAAGCATCAAGTAAAATTTCAAGTTTAGAAAAGCCTTAAAATTTGGTTTGGTCGCTCCGCGAAGCGGAGCGACCAAACCAAATTTTCAGGCTATTCTAAACTCGAAATTTTAGTTCATGCGCCACGCGTATAAAACACTCAAATATTGTGCAGTTCGCAATATGCTACTAAGGTAGTATTCTATAGACGTATATTTTTAACTTCACTCAAGACCAGTGTTGTTTACGCGTGGCGCATGAAGTAAAATCTCGAGTTTAGAATAGCCTGAACATTTGGTTTGATGAATTTTTAGGCTTTTCTAAACTCGAAATTTTACTTTAGGCTTAATCTAGGAGTGGAAAACTCTCGTTTAAAGCTTCAAATTGAACTTTAAAAAACAAAACCAACGAATGTCGGAAAATTTACAGTGTATTTAAATGTATACTTAAAAGAGAAATTCATTGTTTATATAAATTAATTACGTCATTCAATACATTTTTGTCTTATAACGTTTGTCTCTAAATCCAAAATTTAAGCCATTTCTCTTATAAGCTAATTTTATTCTTTGTATATTGTAAAGACCCTTATATCAAATTTTTAATGTCTTGATGGTAATTGTATTTTTAACAGACGCAAAACGTTTTATAAATAATGACTTTTTGTTAAAAAATTAATAATAAAAGACTTATACCTATCTGGGTAGTTATCTGGTATAGTATATACCATAACTTGATTGAAAAGAGGCAATTTAATAGAAATGCAATTATTTCTTACGAAAAAACATTAAAAAAATAATTAATTTTTAAAAAATAACGTTGTTTCTATTAATTTAAAATATTGTATTTAGATTTAATTCTCAATTACACATTACTTTTTCCTAAAAACATTTTTTCCTAAAAATATAATAAGTGGTACTTCTCTCTTATCATGCCCTTTGTTTTTCTTAAGTTTTGAGCGCCCTCTGTGGTCTAATTAGGATTTGATAATGAAAATGTTGTTTTTAAGTCACCTAAAACTGTTTCTAAGGAATTACTTTTTGTCGAAAAAAGTTGTTCCTATCAGGGCAGTAGTCCGGGGACACACTGTATAAGTTGAGAGGCCATAGCATAAATGTAAATGTTTCAATTGTATTTTAATGATTTTTTTTACATTATAGTTCTAAATATTTATATGTATTACCACCAATATTATTTACGTCTTATTTACCGACAGTAAATTTATAACGAAATACAAAATTATCCAAGTATTTAGTTCTTTATTGTAAGGTTTTGTTTGTTACGAGAAGCATCGACATACTAAACTCTGTTTTAGCATTTAAAAAAAGCAACCAACATAAATATAGCTTTAACTACTTTTGTGCGTAGTAGCCGTCTAAGTTTATCCACTATATATATATACATTCTTGTTCTCTACCACCAGCTCCTTTGAATTATAGTAAGGTTTTCATTACTGCAAAATCGTATTCTTCAAATCCAAATCTATAAATTTAGAACAGATATCCAGGGGTATCTCTAGGGGCGTGATGTATAATATGTGAGACAAAATGTAAGAGGGATACGAAATATGAAAAATAGTAGTATTTTAATAAATGACAAACATTTTAATAATTAATTCATTTAATACTACTGAATACCTCAGGCATTTTCTATTAGAAAATATCAACAAAATCTGGGAACCGACAAATGGTGTAATGTAGTTAATATCAAGGCCGTGGCCACGGGGGGCGGATATGGGGGCTCCAATGCCCCCCCCCCCCCCAACATTTTAAAATGTTAAATTTATGTATGTAAAAGACTTTATACTTTAATTAAGAGGGCTGTGAGTGTGTATACTTTTACCATTAAAACCCCTCCCCGAAATTTTCATAACTCCCTCCGATTTTTTTTTGTGGCTACGGCCTTGGTTAATATAAGACACTGATTTTCTATGCTGGTTAGGAACATGTTTTTATTAATTAAGAATAGTAATATGATACACACAAAATTACAATTACAAATCGCATAACAATTTCGTGACCCTACCATGTTCGACAAACAAATCTTCCAGGATATTTTTATTTTTTTAGTTTAGTTAATAAAACAGTAAGATTAGCTCTAAGCTTAACAAGCTTTTCCCCTTGATACTTATTTAGGTTTATTAACAGGAGTAATCAATTTAAAATGGAAGAAGGGTGCGAAAATGCAAAATATTTATCCTAACAAAATATTTCCCCAAAAATCAGGTATAACTTTAAGAGTAAAAAGCTAATGCATATTCAACTGTATGCAAATCACTTTGAAATTTATAAAACTTTGCACAGTTTTAATAAATTCTACCAAAAAACGAATCAGTGGTGAGTGTGTTTTCCGCTCCTCTCTGCTTTTCTGCTTCAGTACGTGAACAGTGTAGCCATGGCGTGCATACACATAAACATACACATGTAAACTGGCGGATGACCCGGCAAGTGAATGATCTATAAAGTCCTAATTATTTTAATTATAATTGTACAAGAACTGCGATAAGATCGAGGCGAAGAGAGTGGGTAAATAAGACTACCAATAAAATTCCCATCAAACAGCGACATTGATAAAAACGAGAAAGAAAGACCCTCGCATAGAATTTGACGGCCCTTTAGGGAATCGTGAAGAAAAATGACGCTTTATAAAAACATTTCGCCCATAAAACTATAAAAATCTCGAAACGTGGTGGGAAAACTTGAAATCTTAATGACTAATGGCAGGCTTTCAACAAGGAAAAACTGAAAGGAACACGTATGTGCCGATTCATTTTCTATATACTTAACAGCCTCTAAACCTATAAAGATAAATATTTTCCGGTTACACAATGTGTTTTGCACATGTATTTATTATAAGAAAAGTAAACTAAAGTCGCTACTTTAGTTTGTAACATATATTTGCTATCTCTTATAAGGCCAAAACATTTTCATTGAGATAAGAATTACAAAATATCTCTAAACAATTCATTACAGCAGTCCCATGCACATTACTTCATTGACAAATTTCAAATTTAGAGATTCAGTAATCTTTAACTATTACAAATCATAGACTATAATTGCAATCCCCTAAATCACAACCATTTACCGACGCATTTGGTAACTGTCGTTGTTCCGTAATTACACGGTTTTAAGGGTATGAAAATGGTACTTTTTAAAAAAAGTCCAGGTGTAAATCAGACAGCAATGGGCAACGAAGCATCTGAAAAAAACGTGTATAATTATAATTAAAATGTTCCATGCCGTGACTAATATTAACAACATACATATTGCTAAGAAGTCGGCTCTTTAATTGGTCTCTATGAATTCTATACCTTTTGTTTCTAAAAAGTGGATTATATAACAGAGGAACTTTTAGGTGATCAGACGCAACTTATTCATTTTGTCCACATCTGCATTAGGAACTTAGTCACAGCATTAGAATCTTGTCCATACTGTGTGATGTTTATAAAAATTCAATTTTAGAAAGTTACTAATTTCGTAATTACGATAGCAGAACTGAAATCACTTTATTTGTTTCGCGTATTTTTTAATGTCTACTAAAAATATTTCTCAGTACTTGCAATTATCTTAACAACTCAACTTATATCTATTGATAACACAAATTAAAGTAATTTAAATAAACATGTTCTTAATGCAACTAGAAAAAAATATCATTATCAAAATACAAGGAGATTTTCTTTTAAGTATACATACCCCAATATACTGTATAGGCTGTACATTTTTAGATTCGTCGTCTTTGCAAAGAGTTCAAACTGAAGCTTTAAACGAATGTTTTCTACTCCCAGGTTAAGCATGAAGTAAAATTCCGATTTTTGAAAAGCATGGACATTTGGTTTGGTCGCGTAGCGCTACGCGACCAAACCAAATTTCCAGGCTTTTTTCTAAACTCAAAATTTAACTTCATGTACCACGCGTATAAAACGCTGATTTCAAGTGAAGTTCAAAATATACTGCTAAGGTAGTATGCTTAAGACGTATATTTTGGACATCAAATGAGTGTTTTATACGCGTGGCGCATGAAGTAAAATTTCGAGTTTAGAAAAGACTGAAAATTCGCTTCTCGCTACGCGACCAAACCAAATTTTCAGGCTTTTCTAAACTCGAAATTTTACTTCATGCTTAATCTGGGAGCGGATAACACTCGTTTTAAACTTCAATTTCTAATATTTACGGCGTATACATATGTATAATTAAAATAAAAATTCCCGGTATATTATTTATTGAATGAATAAAACACGAATAGTAAGTTCTAGAACTTATTAGAATTAATTATTAACTACTAAACTAATCTTTGATTTTATACGGACTCTTCTTTAACAAGCCGGTGTGGACAAAATGAGTCCTGCTCAGACACTATCCTCTGGTCACTTCTCGTATTTAAAATAAATAATTTTAATTAATTGTTCTTAATATAATAAAGGTGCTTTGTGGTGTGATTTTATTTCTTTCATTTTGCAGTGGTGATGAGTGGGTTTTAATCAAATTTAAAATCTAAATATCCAATTGTAATACAGTATTATAGGAAACGATCACAAATTTCACTTTATTAATAATATTAGATTGCAAGTTTTCAAAACTATGTTATTAGTTATTGTTTAAGGTATGTAACGTATACTCGATATATCACTTATTATTTATGGTGAAACATGAGTTCATTACGGAATAAATTCCCCTAGTATATTGCTCATACCACCACCATAATCTTATTAGAATCCTTATTGCTATTTTGACTTATTACTGATAACGAATCATAAGCTACAATAAGAAAGGTTTCTGAATAACGATTGTAAGATTTCATCGGATTACTTATATAATATCTCATTACATTTTTATTACAATTCTACTCTTTTTACAGGGTGCAAGTCGTTTTTTAAGAGAAGCGTCAGGCGAAATCTGACCTACTCATGTAGAGGAAGCCGAAATTGTCCAATCGACCAACATCACAGAAACCAGTGCCAGTACTGTAGGCTAAAGAAATGTATGAAGATGGGGATGAGGAGAGAAGGTAAGACTTAATCTTATCAAATATATTTTATAAATATATGTCAAGACAGGCGCGCATCTAGAAACTTGTTTTAGAGGGGGCTCACCCGTCTTGAAGGGGGCTCATCCGTCTTAAAGGGGGCCCATCCCGGTTTTAAGGAGGGAGGGACTCACGCATTTAAATTTATGTATATATGTTACAGACATAACACGAAATTGGACAAAATACGTTTTGTCTAGACTACTGCTTATAGACATAGTCCGAATTAAAACATAATTTCGGGTTTTATCCGCATGAGTTTAGAGAAGTCCTAACATGCTAAGTGTCATAAAAATGTCAAACTTGTTAAGTTTAATAACAGAAGCTCAACGTTAATCGAAATTATTAAAAATACAAGAACATTGTGCTTTATTTTGACGCTCGCAAAATAATGACGAAATAAAAGCAAATTAACAGTTTGTAACAAAATAATAATTTTATGGCTTTTTTATTTAAAAAAACAACAATATTGAGCCGATAAAGCTAGAGGAGCTAATTGTTGGGACTAAATTATTAAAAAAAACGAGACACTTTCTCGTTTTTTCCGAAATAACAAAATAAATCGATCAAATATAACAAAACAAAAAATTTACTGGAAAACATCACTTTGTTTAATAAACAAAGTGACAAATTATTTATAAGGAGAATATTTTAAACTTCACTTTAATTCAGTGTTTTATACGCGTGGCGCATGAAGTAAAATTTCGAGTTTAGAAAAGCCTGAAAATTTGGATTTGCCGGGGCGCGACTCGCTTCACTCGCGCGCCCCGGCAAATCCAAATTTTCAGGTTTTCTAAACTCGAAATTTTACTTCATGCTTAATCTGGGAGTGGAAATACTCATTAAAAGTTTCAAATTAAACGCTTTTATAATTAACCTGATTACAAAATCTACTTCTCATAATTGAAAGTGATTTATTATTAAATAATCCAGTTTGGTTTGATATTATTTGAAGTAACACTTATGCCTATAATTATTTACTTTTTAAATTAAGTAGTTTTATTTTAATTTAAAATTAAAAAAAGTATCCTAATTTAAATACAATTAATTAATTTGATAAAGAAAGTCATTTAAATCAGGTCATTTTATTTCAACTCAATATTAAAAAAAAATTATAATAATGTTACCAAGTGATCAATAATAATAAACAATACATTAATTGATACCTATAATTTTGTAATATTTGAAAATTGTAATATTTTTCGACATTCGTGTGCATATTTTGTTTGTCACTCTATCACTAATGACATGTCATAGTTTTTCACTAATTTGTATATTCGTTTACAATTACAGGAAAATAAATTACTTATTATTATATGTCATAAAGTAACATAACATTAAGCGTTAAAAGTGGTATAAAACGGCGAATGTGTCAAAAGTTAGGTTAGGTTAAGTGCCACATACATTTAGGTAGACACTGTAACATCTAACCTAACCTAGCTTTTGACACATTCGACGAGGTCACCGTGTCAAGTTTGGTTGTATCTTACATCGTCAAGGTTTTTGAGGTTGGGTGTCTCTCTGTTAAGACAATCTGTCGGCTAAATGTTCACTGACGTCGACTTACATCAACTGCAATTATAGTTCAGATATCGACTTACGTCAACTGTCTTTATGGATTAACGTAAAACAAACGTAATAATTAAGATACAAAATCAGGCATAATGTCAATCTGTCGACTAAATGTTCACTGACGTCGACTTACATCAACTGCAATTATAGTTCAGATATCGACTTACGTCAACTGTCTTCATGGATTAACGTAAAACAAACGTAATAATTAAGATACAAAATCAAAATAAACATAAAAATATTACAACTTTGAAAATTGAATTTTTTTGTAACTTTTAATGAATGTATTGATCACTTGGTGAAAAATGAGTTAATAATCATCATTATTTAAAATATTAAATAAAAATGTAAAATGACTTAATGTCATTGTCATTGTCATACAATTTTTATTTAAACCAAATTAATTGATTTTATTTAAATTTAGACACTTTTTAAATTCAAAATTAAAATAAAACTACCTAATTTAAAAAGTAAATAATTATATGCATACGTTTTTGATAATAATAATAATCTTTATTTAGCATCTTTTGCTATACAATAACATAGAAATGTATATAATAAATCACTCCTAACTATAAATAGTATATTTTTTATGCAAGGTTTATTTTAAAAACGTTCAATTTTGAACTTTTAACGAGTGTTTCCACCTAAAAATTTGGATTTGCCGGGGCGCACGAACGAAGCGAGTCGCGCTTTGGCAAATCCAAATTTTCAGGCTTTTCTAAACTCGAAATTTTACTTCATGCGCCACGCGTATAAAACAACGATTTCAAGTGAAGTTCAAAATATATTCCTTATAAATCATTTGTCACTTTGTTTATAAAACAAAATTATGTTTTCCAGTACTTTTTTTTAAATCTGGTAACTCATTTTGTCTAGATAGTGTGTGAAATGACAGACTGCATTCGTCTGTCATTCATTTTCGTCTGTCATTGTATTCGGTTATTGTCTGAAAACATTGGACGATTCGCATTTTGTCTAGACAAAATGCGTTTTGTCCGTATTACGTGTTTTGTCCGCAACATATACATCGACATACTATAATTTAGTTAGTGGGGGGGTTTAAGCCCGCGAACCACCTCTTGGATGCGCGCCTGTACCAAGATAAGACATTAAATTGGAAGAGTAATATACTGTATATTTTTAATTTATAATAGAACGAGTTGGCAAGTTTATCAATGCACGATATTGATCTTCGTGATTAACACACATACAAATAAAGATTTTAGGCGTAATCGATGATTTATTTAAATGTCTTACATTTATAGATTTGTGGAATAATTATCCATAATTTGATCATTATTTGACAATAATTGTTATCTATCGTTCAATTTAATGGTAAAGTACCAAAATTAATACTTGAGAACGATTGATTTAAAATCTTCACACAAATCTAATTAAAAGGAATCTCCAACGATTTCATATAATATATTTGAAGATTATATGCCTGCATGCTATAAAGAAATAAACAACAACGGTTTCAGTCGGAGAATTTTCAAAAAAGTTAAAATACATCTTGACATTAAAAGATGATCAACGTTTGATCCAATAATAATGTTATATTTTTCTTCTATTTTACTAAAGAGTTGGTTAAGATAAAAGAATTCCTATTTACAATTTTAACCTAAAAACATTAGAGCGAGGTGTTAAAAATAGATAAAGAAATATAAAGATAAAACAACTGAATTCTTCCATATATTAATAATATCCATTAAATCATCATTCCAAAGAACTTAATATTTACATGTTGTGTTGATTGTTAGGCGTCAATTAACTTTACAATCTAAGTTTTCATATCAAGTGATGTTAAAGAATAACATGAACGTTAAATTTAACATTTGTACACAATAGCTCTGAATATTTCGTAACTGGATACACCTTTACCAAAAATGTGTAGAATATCATAAAACAATAATTCATATTTCGGGTTGAGGCATATTTAAAGAAAAGAAATTGAAGAAACTATATACTGATCATTATTTTTGATCGGCATTTTAGTAATATTTTAATACCAATGAAATACGTTCTCAAAATATCATAAAGATTGTTTAACGTTTTCATAATGTTCTTGTTTAATTTATAACATGCAGTATATATAACAAATTACATTTTAATATCTTATTCAATTTGTTAATAAATCTAAACAATAAATTAACTTCATTTCTTAACGGGAAGGTTTAGTACAGAATTAAAATAAAGGCAAGTTTTCGTGCATGCGTCTACATACGCCCGAAGATAAAACTCATATATATATACATGTATAACTAGTAAACCGTGCAGTAGTAACAAGAGTCTGTTGAATAATTGTTTCGGAAGAATGCAAAATCAATGACCAAGCCAACAAGTTGTACATACATTGGATTTTTTCTTTGCTCTTCGTAAGTCACTTAGCAGGATCTCGATACTGAATTGATTGTTCTGTCATGGATTATTATTCGGGTGATTAATTTCAAGGATCAGAATCTGCATTCGATCAGATCCAGTGGTGCAAAATGCAAGTATCAGAAATTTGCTATGCATGGCCTGATACGTCCCCGCCGGAAATAGAAAAATGTGTGTTTATAATAAATTGTTGCAATATGAACAAAGTGGAAATATGATCTTTGTCCTGTATCGTGTTTATGCCGTTTTCCCATGTACTGACCACCAATATACCATTAATCTTAGCGAGTTGTTAATGTATGCAAGCGGTAAACGATCCTTTTGGTCTCGGAAAGGGCCTTTGTTGGACCTTACGGTCAAGTATTTGTATATTAAACCGATCAATCATGTACAAGAATAGAGTACAATAGAAGTACGGGCCCCATCATACATATAAGACTGCATATTTCCATATCATACCAACAAAATCTACTCATGTGTCTTCCCGGCTGGCCTTCACATACCCATACTAACGTCACATCATAACCACACTGAAAGATAAAGGACGCATTCCAGTAGCGTAACCACCGGGTCCTCAACACTTTACATCATAATATACCTTACAATTATTGATCCATTGACCCTAGGGATAACAAAAGCACCCCGCCCAATATCTGGCAATATTATTTATTGAAAGTTCAAATAGGTAATACATATTTTAATATAAATAGACTAACATTACATTACGTGTTATTGGATTATCGATTTTCTAAATCAATTCAATGAAATCAAATATTATTATATAAGATTTTCAAAATGCATGATGTTTTTGATTGTATAAAAGAATAATATGTGTTTTTCTGAATAACATTTTTTAGAAAGTAACATTTCTTATATAAAGCAATGATGTTTCATATAAAACTTGTATTATTTTAATGATGGAATATGGTCTTTAGCATATTTTCTCCATAATGCTAATTAAAAACTTACTTCAAAAATGGTTTATCCTATTTTAAGGGACTATTTAAAAATCCTAAAAACGAAAATTAATGAGAAACATGTTTCAGATAACAGTTGTGGTATTTTAAGCGGAAAATCAAACGGTGATGTTTACTTTTGGATCTGATAATAGTTCACGTTCGGAGATCACACTTTACTTTATTTTATAATCTGATTTCTTTTGTTGAATGTTCGTTGATTTCAATATATTCAAATGACGGCCAAAGATATGAGATATTCATGTTTATCGCATATCTTGATATATAATATGAAATGTTCACACAACATCTGCTTACTCTTCTTACCGTATACACCTTAGAATTGTCTAAAATGTTCTCCTGTACATTATCTTTTTATCTCTTATAACAATTATGAACATTACATTTACAAAATATTTGCACATGGTAATGAAACATGTGTATATTTTCTAGAATATTGTTAACATTAACATTTTACAATTGTCAAATGTGCTTTCCCCATTACATATTTCTATATCTCTAGTATACAACGCATCTAAAAACGTACCTTATATAACTATAATATACAGGGTGTCAATTTGAAAACAAGCCAGCCAGAATATCTTTGAAACCGTAACAGTTAGACAAAATTTTTCAAAACCGTTTCTAGAATATGGAGGAGGAACCATTTTGACCCACATAACAATCTTCTGCAACCAAGCCCTTAGGCTGTAGCCACCTTTGCCCATTCTTTTTAAATGGCACGACCCTACTTGTGATATATCCTTAGAAAGGTCTAACAAAATGATTATTTCATATATGGTACCAACTACAATTTTTATTGTTACATAAAAAATGCAAAAAACATTTTTAATCAATTTATTTGATTTTAAAATTGTTGTCAAATTAGGTATTATAACAATTTATTTTTAGAAATTACAAATGAAAAAGTACAGATAAACACAATAATACCCAATATTTATCAGAGTTATCTATTGGACAACTCTAAAAAAATATTAAAATAATAACAAAACTTGGTTCAATGGAATACATTTATTAATTGAATAAATTGCACCTGTCCTCAGTATACAAATTATTTATTATTATTTTAATTTTTTTTTAAAGTTGTCCATATTTTAATAAAACAATAGATAACTCTGATAAATATTGGGTATTATTGTGTTTATCTGTGCTTTTTCATTTGTAATTTGTAAAAATAAATTGTTATAATAGCTAATTTGGCAAAAATTTTAAAATCAAATAAAATGATTTAATTTTTTTTTTTGCATTTTTATGTAACAATAAAAACTTTAGTTGGTACCACTGATTAGCATATTTAAAGATCTTTGTAATGATATATAACAAGTGGGGTCATGCCATTTAAAAAAAATGGGCAAGGGTGGCTACAGCCTAAGGGGTTGGTTGCAGAAGATTGTTATGTAGGTCAAAATGGTTCTTCCTCCATACCCTAGGAACGGTTTTGGAAAATTTTCTCTAACTGTTACGGTTCCAAAGATATTGTGGCTGGATTGTTTTCAAATTGACACCCTGTATAGATTTACACATGATTAAGATGATAAGATGTTATAAATAATGTAAAAAGTGCTTTATATATTATTAAGTTGTACATACATACATGTACATATGTGTGCATGCTAAAACAATTGAATACATTACGTAATAATCCTTGTATGATTTATTTTCAGTAATCAATCATAATCAGAAGTATCTATGTAAGTTATTTATTCATAAATAATTATAATATAAATGTATATATACAGTCCCACACGGAGAATTTTCTTTATATTAATCAATACCAAAAATATGTTTGTCATAAAAATTAAAACTTACCATCAATCTTCTCTGTGCTAACATAAACTTCCATCTTACACTCTCAACATTCATATACATATTTATTAAATGAAGTTACTACACAGTTTTAATATTGTTTAATTTAATAATTCTTAGTACAAACTTTTATTGATTAAGCAAAAATTGTTTGATAAATAAACTAAGAATAAATATATTAAATAACCAACATATACTTACACAAATTATATGTCTGCTATGGTTTTTAAACTTAAATCAAGCTATAGGTGGAATAATTGATTGTCACAGCACAAAAACATCAGCTGTGTCCCTTTTAGTACCTACAACTGATTATTAACTTATTATGTACCTTAGTGGATTACCACTTTATCTGCCATTCTGATAAAGAAACGTTGTTAAGCTATAACACAGCGTTTCCCAACGGGGTCGGTACCGCCCCCGGGGGGTCGATGATGCGCGAAGGGTAGATTGAGGGTCGCTGATGCTCAAGGGGTTGACAACCAAAAATAACAACATTAAAACTGAAATTATTGAAAAGAATATATGCAACTTAAATATTGATTACACGGGCCTACAATGAATTTGGTGCTGATTGAAATTGTTTCTTTTTTTTTATATAATTCTACGTATAGTTTAGGATATATGAGATGTGGCAAAAAAAGCCATTGCTTATATGTATTACCATTTATTTCATTCTTGGACACAGAAAAAGCTTCGTTTTTGCTATTGCTTTGTGTGAGATTTATCGAGACAGTTCGCATTATTCCCTAGCAATAATCAGCAATCATGTGCTCATCTCAACGGCATTGGTACCTTGCTACCAAATATTTTAAGTCTTTGTGGAAATTCTGTCCTTCTTCCTCACCGCAAGAGCCAAGGTTTTCGGAAAATCTTGTTCAAATGGCTGATTTCTCATTTTACATCTAAGCTTTTTGTATATTCCAACATGTTTTGCACCAATTCTTAATAATTGAGATTGGCATTTTTTGCCGAGATCGGCAAATGATATCCAGACTGACGATTCTAAAAGTTTCATGGAAATTACAAAACTATTGTCTTTGATAAAAGCCCACGAACTCTTTTATTAGTCCTAATTTTGTGCAATAGAGGCAAAATTATCTTTATTCAATAACGGTGGGTTTATGATATTCTGCTTCCCAATGATCAATTTTGTTCTTCCCGGCCAGGTTGATTTAATCCAGTATGTTTTTTTTTTTGTCGATGCTATCTCATAAGCAGAGATTATGTTGACTTTGTATCTTAAATAACCGCTAAATATTTTGCAAGTGCAATTTGAGATTCAAGCAATCACTGGGTAAAAGTCGCAGTTAGAGTCGCAATCACGTTTTAAGTAACAATCACAGTTTAAGTAACAATTGTGATTTTACGTAGCAATCACGTTTTAAATCACAGTCGCAGTTTAAGTAGCAATTACAGTTTAGGTAACAGTTGTGATTTAAAGTAGCAATCACAGTTTAAGTAGCAGTCGCAATCACTGTCACCGTGAAATGCGCCTTTTAGCAGCAGTTGTGATTTTTTTAAGCAAATCCAAATAAATGTATCATAAAATATGCTATTTTTTATAATTTCTTAAATAAACCTAAGATACTAACATTTCATATTTATATGAATTTTGTCATTAAAAATAATTTTATAAATTTCGCTAAGTCAAAATTTAGTATACTAAGTTAATTTTGTTCTTAGTCCATTATAATAGGGGTCGCTTTATGTCAAATTTGAAAAGTCGTCTGGTCAAAACTAGTCAGTGAAATAACAAACAGTGAAACAATAACGAAGTGTTTTCTTTATTTTGAAATATTGAAAATTCTTTATAATAATAGTATTTTTAAGACAAGCAAAAGTTTTGTAAAGAATAACACAAGATATAAGTCTCTTAAATTAAAAAAATATGCCAAGAAAACTTTATAGTTATTTTCCGCAATTGATCAATTTCAAAATTGAAAATTAAAAAAAATTGTAGAGAATTAATAGCGTGTTTTGCTTACTGCCCTAGTGTTTACTAGTGCTGCACTCACCGAGTGTAATCGTTGTTATAATGTATTTTATTGTTAACTGTATATTACTTTCTGGTGCGCAGTGGCAAAATTGTGGCGGGAAAAGAATGCCCGCTCTCGACAGATTTCCTGAAGAGTTCGCTGTTGCTTATCTCTGCGTGCTTGACCAAGTTAAAATCACCGACCTATACTACTAGCTTATTGAGTATTATATTTTGGAAAATACTCTCGCTAGTGAGAATTGTATCGGTATTGTATCTGATGTTACAGGTATCCCTCTATTATTTACTGAAATAGTTAATTCTCAGATTTGTTTCAGCAAATTAATCTGTATTTTGCGTATATCCCATTGAACACTTTTTCATTAATTCAATTGCATCCTGTATATAAATGTTAAACCTACTCGCATGAACATCTGTCTGCTAAGCGTTAAAACAACGGTACCAATCTTTTATTCACTAACATTAACTTGTCATATTAAAGAACATTATTTTTCGATATTTATCCAATAACACGTACAAATTACAATTTAAATTAGAAGAAGTTAGAAATTCAAATTAATCTATATTTTTTAACTTATGATGGTATTTTTACCAGGCTTGAAGAAATAATTACAAATTAAGTTGAAGTGCAAATGCTAGTATACAGAGTGTCCCAGACATCCCGTATCAGGCTTTTTTTTTGAGAAAACGAATGGTAATAGAGAGTTGGGATCAAAACAATTATTACAAAAGCCGTATTGAAGAATCGAATAGTAATATTGTTTTTTTCTCAAAAAGGTCAGCATCGGTTAAATAGAAGCAAATATGCAGGATAATAAGTATCTATATCCGATATAAAACTAACAAAACACTGCACACTGCGAAAAACAGATTTTAGTAATTTTTTATTTTCATTTATAACTTGGTTATTATTAATGACACAAGAATGATTTTTTGACATTATTAAGACACTTTTATATGCGTTTTAATAATATTTTGTTATTTTTAACATAAAATAAATATTTTGCAAAATACGCATACTAACTTCAGTTTTTCATATGAAGACAAAGTTGGCTATGAGCTTATTTTGTAGATTTTTTAATCTCTTTTATTTGATACATCAATCATATGACTAGTTTATTTTTTGTACTGTGAAATTTTATACTAGAACAAAAGAGTAATTATAAATGTAATACAAGTAAGTAGGAAATTAAATACATTTTTAGTACTATTTTAGTATAAAATACATTAAAGACGACGAAATATCATTTAATTTTTCTATTCATAAAAATAAATCCACCATATGGTATATTAAATTAAAGAGAAATAAAAAATCTACACAATAAGCTTATAACTATAGTCTTAATAATAGCAGTGTGCTCTGAACGTTAAATAAATAAATAAACTGTGATTATGGTTCGTAATCTTACAAATTTCAAGTTAGTGTATACTGAAGAAACACAATTTTTCACATCTCTGAAATATTTTGTCGTAATCACAATGATTAATAAATAACGCAGTTTATAAAGTTTACTTACAATCATAAATGCCCAAAAAATGATTTATTGGACATTTTGTATATATTAGTAAACAAAAAATCACAGAATATGTAAGTCTAAAAAGACTTACATATTCTTTCGTTTTGAACCAGACATTTTTGTTTTGAATCAGACATTTTAAAATTAAATGAAGAATATAATGGTTTGTAAATTAAGTTCACTTGGTTTTGTTTCACTTATATGTATTTTATTTTCTACTAGTTTCGGCTTAACTTAATTTACAAACCATTATATTTTAAAATGTTTTACCAAGTGATTAATGAGAAAAAAGTGTCCGATATAAATGAAGAATATACAAAAACTGGACAGTATCTGAAAAAAACCAACACTAATTTCAAGGAATTCGGTACTAATTACAGCGTCACGTTTTTAGAGAAATTGAATAGCTATGATGAACCATTTAAGCCAAACGTGCTGAAATTTCAGCAAACTCCACAATAGTCGGGTAGATTCAACGAATCCAAGCAATAAGAAAAATGTTTTTTTTGTAAAATCATTTTATTAATTAATAATTATTTGTCGGTAAGTTGTTGCAGTAATATATTTCAATTATATATAATATAATATTTTATTTGTATACTAAATAGATATTATTTTGATTAAATAATTATATGAAATTTTTAATGCCAATAAAGCCTTTAAACTACAACTCTATGAATAATGCATATGAAACAATATTTTCAAATATTATCATCTATTGTCTTTTTGTAATCACTTTTAAGTCGCAATTTGAGTAGCAGCCACTGTTTTACACACCGGTGTCTACTGAACGAAAAGGAAACATGAGCCCAGAGAACACAGCATTTTCGCAATTTCCAAAGTAACTATCGGCTTTGGCGCTTTAATATTTTTTTTTTATTTTCTGTTACCGCTAACACGAAAATGAGTTTCTTATGGGTGGCGTGGAGTGGCCGAAAATGTCCTGACAGAGAATGTGTTATGTAAAAGTCGCAGTTAAGCCCAGTCGGACTAGAAAACGTTGAACTTTTTTATCTCTGAACTTGAGTTCAAGATGACAGTTTCTATTGTTCTTATGTCACTTAAACTCAAGTTCAGAGATGAACCAGTTGAACGTGTTTGGTGCTACTGGTCCTTAGAGTAGCAATCATGATTTAAGTAACAATCACAGTTTAAGTAACAGTTATGATTTTAACTTGCAATCACGATTTAAATCAGTCACAGTTTAAGTAGCAATCACAGTTTTGGTAACAGTTGTAATTTTTAAGTAGGAATCACGGTTTATGTAGCAGTTGCGACTTGTGATTTTTAAATATCAGTGAATATTTATTTAACATATTTTCTCCCATTTAACCGATTTACCGTTTAGAACATACGCATGTACGGATTGCTTAATCGGGACACCCTGTATATGGTTTCGTACAAGTAGTACGACAGTGCCACACTTTTAATTGCCAAGCTCTCTATTACAACAATTGTTATAGTAGTAAGTAGCAATAATCTCAGAAGTCCGTCAAACACTATTTTATTAAGTAAAATACTTCATCGATTAATTTGTTCGGGCTACCGTTAACATACAATTGTTCTAATTGATTAAATCATTATACGTATGTTTGTATTATTTTTAACAAGTAGTTATTATTAATTTTGTTACTGTTACTATTTGTAATCAATATTCAGAAATAGCATGGGATATTGATTACAAGTACTCAACGTAATATTTCTCGACGTATCATTAAAATCACCAATACTGAATGAATTATTTCACTACTGGTGGCGTAATTTAATTGTCAGAAATATAGTAAATCATAAAATTTACAAAACTTGTTAGATCGCAAAAATCAACAACTTGTATAACAGAACAGAACTCGATTCTTATCAAAATCATATACCGTCAAGTGTATAGTCGTTTTTATGAACTTCATTTAAATTCACGGAAATAAATGTAACTGGAAAATAAAACACTAAAATTTAGTCCTAGTGCCCAAGGAATAAAGAAGTTTAAATTAGCAATAACATGATAAAACACTAATAATTAATGGATATACAATATAATTATTTTGTATTAATACATTATTTAATACAATTGTATTCAAAATAAAATATTAGCTCATATTTCTGTGTTATAGAATTAATTCACATAAAATTGGAAATAACTTAAAAAATATATATATATATATATATATATTTAATCATTTTAATAAATCTTTATCTTAACGGACTTTTAGAAATTGTCTTGTTATTTAAAATCTTATCGTCCGACATTTATATTTGTTTTTTTTTTTCAATATCGTGAATACTTTAAAAAATATCACAAAAAATAACAATTAAAATGGTTTCTACTAGTGAAACTTACATTTCCGTTAACATTTACATAACAATTAAAATAATACGTGCCACTATGACATACGAGAAATGGAAAAATACGATTTGTTTTAATTAGTGCTGATATTTTCATTTCAATCCACAGTATGAGTATGGAAGTCAAGAGATGTCATACATAAGAGTAAATTAAATTTTTTGATATATCATATTAAACTAACCTAAATATCTTTCTTTGTAATTGCAATTTAAAAAAAGGATAGAATAAATTCATAAAAAAAATAAACAAATGATCTCAAATAAAATTGATTCTTATAGAGATTTGTGGACATTTGCTCCCTCTATTAGATTGCATATAAATGACCTTCGAAATAAATTACTATTAAAGAGTGTGATAATTAATTGTTATTATCAAAGAAATAATAAATATAACCAACTAAAATTGTTAATTATTATTTAAAATGCTTTTAACATTTCTATTATCAATAGACATGCCACTTATACGATATAAAAAAATAATGCGTTTTCATAAATTGACAGTAAAAAAATTGCCATAAGAAACCTGGTTTCGATAATTAAACATCGACGCATCTAAGAATTTTTTAAAGTAATAAATTTGTTATTTTTTTATTCTGCCACGCACTGTATATTTGTTAATATTGGAGAAAATAAATATACGTTTAAATATTTATGATATGATAAATCACTATGTTTTAAAAATTAAATTGAAAAGAGCTTCTCTGAGGGTTAAAATAGATAAGGATTAGAGTGGTTAATTATCTTGAGTTTTACTACAAATCGCATCTTCAGTAGTAGACGATATGCAAATTCTGCAAAGCCGTTATACAAATTTAAGCTAGGTCATGGTGTATCAGGCAAGGGACCATTTAAATATTCATGATTGTAGATGTAGTAGATCTAATTACAACAGGATGCTGATTTCTGCGATGTTATTCATTACTTTGATAACTATCGACAACGTCTGAATGTTTTTCGGTCTATGTAATCAGGAATGGTCCTAATCTATAAAGTTTTTTTATTTGATTTGCATCGAGTGATTTTTATTTACGCTTATCACGTGCGGTAATGTGAGATGGGGGGAATCGAATCGGGATTTAACGCTCGGAATGGTACTTAAAAAAGTGATATTTTTAACTTGCCTACATGACACTTGAACACGCGCCTCTTGTGTACGTGTGTGTAGCTTGTGGTCTTTGTCGTTGTAGCCAGCATCCCTTATATTTTAATCTCAGGTAGATGGCCCGACCAGACTAGTTGTCTGGGCTGGAACAATGGAACACAGGCCTAATAACGTCAATTGGATATAAACAAGCAGCTAGGAGAGGAGGAAAACACCTATCGTGGTGGTTATAATTTTTTTATCGGTATATTTAAATTACAAGCGGACTTGAAGATATCCGAAAGCGACAACACGAGGTTTCGATTCGATTCAAGTGTGATAATATGTACGGTAACAACAAAACAGATCGCATGTACACATATACCTGCTCATGCCGTATGTGCTGTATTAGTTGAAGGGACGAACCAAAACCCGTTTTGGCTCGAGGGTTGCAAACTAATGACACCTTGTGAGGGTAAGATAGGATGACCAATGTCCAGTAAACATTATGTAAATGAGATAGGGTAACTTTGAGGGATTTATTCAAATGGCTAAGAGGGCCTTTTCATGCGTCGTGGGAAAAGACGATAAAACCTTCCTCGAAAAATGTCCGAATATTTATGCAATTATTATTGGCAAATCTCATTTGTTATACTGAACCGAGATTTATCCCTAGTGCACACACATCCATCAAAGTAACGGCTCTTCCGATTTATAATAATAGTCCTTTTAAACAAATATTTATTCGATGGATTATTTAGACTAGGGCTGATTAAAGTTCTTATTTATTTATAAATATACAACGTTTAATAAACATCTGCACAGTACCAAGTTGAATTAAGATAACAATATAATTTGTCAATAAATTAAAATTATATTAATGATATTGATATATGAATATTTATGAATTCTTTTTTGATTCGAATTTAGTTACACATTAAACTGAGATAAATTGTGTCCGATTTTTTTTTAAATTAACCAATCAGTATAAAATGTGATACCGACATAATAGGTAATAATTTAATTAAATACTCAATTTTGTTTTAGCACTCTTATAAAAGGGGTACAACAAAGTTAAGTGTTTTAATTAAATTGTTATGAAGATGTACCACAAAGTGAACGCCAATCAAATCAAAGATAATAGGTAATGTTTAATTAATGAACCATTTAAATTTTTGTATTGTAAACACGCTGTATATGAGGCAATGAGGGCAAGAGTGGCCTAACCAACAAAAAAAAGAAAATGCCAATAAATGTTGATTTAGCATCCCAACTACACAGGGATGCTAAAGCTACATTTATTGGCATTTTAATTTTTTGTGGGTTAGGCCCCTCTTGAAGTGGAAAATCTCATTTTTAAGGTATTTAGAAGATTTTGTAAATAGAGAGAGATTTTGTAAATAGACTTTTTCATTTTTAACTAAACGAGTATCGAGCTACATTGGTCACTCGTTTTAAAAAAAAAGATACGATATTAAAAAGGACCCTTCTTCGCAACTACTTCATACTTGATAATCGCAGTATCACAGTTTCCATCTTAGATAAAACATTAAATAGGGGAAGCTATATTAGATATCATAACATAATTTCCTTGAAACAGTACATTAGGTTTACTGGAAAAACTACCAAGAAGCAACATGTCAACTGCGCCACACACTACATTAATTTAATTATAGTGTCGATTCGGAGAATGACTTTCTTAATGTCCTTGTGTCTCCGCGGCTGACAATATTTCATACAGTAATTACATAAGGCCATGAATCCTGGAGAGGACCCTAACATTTCATACTCCCTTTGTCTTATTATCTGACCATAGGATAGAACGCTACCTGCGATCGAACAAATACTTTAAGAAATCTATTTATTACAGCAATTAATAAACATTACTTCATTAGCATGGTTTAATAATCTTAAGTTAAAGTTAGAATTGCATAAAAAAACGATAATCGTATTACACAGTCGATTCAGATAAATGTATGTATTAGTATTATTTTACTAAACTAAATATGGATGAATAAAACAAGCTATAGTTTCATTTTTTATTGAAACAAATAACAAAACTCATCATTTAATCATTTATATTTGTCTATAAAAGCGGTAATCTTGAAATAAGTTTATTACATTTCTAACGTATTCTTTATCCATCGAATAAATACAACGATTTCGGCATTACTTTAGTTTATATAGTTAACACAATTTAAAGAAATCATGTAATTATCTCGAAAAGGAAATACAACAAGAAAAACATAAGCATACAAAATATACAGCGTGTAATCGAACTAATGTACATCCTCTTAAGGGCGTATACACACAATATTTTGACACCAATTGCAGCAAAAATAAAATCGGAAAAAAATATTGGATTTTTCATAATTTTTCATGCATTTTTTACTTTTTGAGAACTTCTGGTTACCTGTGTTCATGATATTTTTCGTGGATGCGTAAGTTGTTGTATTTTTTATTTACTTTTACTACTGCGAGGCGCATAAATCACTTCGCACGCACTAAACACGCACGCTGTCTCGAATGACTAGATGAAACTAGGTCACTCATTTGTGGTATTGTTTATTTACTGTTACTACTGCGAGACGTATAAATCACTTAGCACGCACTACACACACAC
Source organism: Philonthus cognatus (assembly GCA_932526585.2). Taxonomy (NCBI): domain Eukaryota; kingdom Metazoa; phylum Arthropoda; class Insecta; order Coleoptera; family Staphylinidae; genus Philonthus; species Philonthus cognatus. Next base: position 68,148,604 of record OW052243.1, on the reverse strand, counting down.
ACACTGTCTAGAATTACAAGATGAAACTGGGTCACGTATAAAAAAAATCACAATAAGTGTTCAAATTGACATCCGCCGCACTCAATGCACATTTGGGCTCTACGTATCCAATTTGCACGAACAGTAGCAAACATTTCACGAGGTTTTTCACGAATGGTATTAGCCGCGGCGTTTACTCGTTGTATCAGCATTTCAGCATTGTCAATTTCCGTAGTGTAGACTTCACTTATAAAGTATCCCCAAAGAAAAAAATCTAAGGGGTTTAAATCCGGACTTCTTGGAGGCCATGGTACAGGGCCTCCACGACCAACCCAACGTCCTGGAAACTCATCATCCAAATATCTTCTAACGCGCCTTTCATAGTGAGCTGGCGCACCATCTTGCAAATACCACATTCTTCTAAGAACCGCTAAGGGAACATTTTCTAGAAGATCTAAAAGGTCATCTTGCAAAAATCGTAAATATCGTTCTCCATTCAAATTAAATGGGAACATAAATGGCCCAAGTAATTGATCATTTAAAATACCTGCCCAGATATTAAGGGAGAAGCGATGCTGGAAATGAGTTCTACGCGTAACACGAGGATTTTCTATTGCATAAACATGCATATTATGGAAATTAAAACTTCCATTACGCGTAAAGTACGATTCGTCGGTCACTAAAATGTCTTTGGTAAAGTTAGGATTTTGAACATTTTGTGCCAAAATCCATTGACAAAATGCAATTCTTTTGGGAAAATCATGGGGTTGAAGATGTTGTACACGCTGGTAGTGATACGGATAAAAATTATTGTCTCGTATAACACTGCTGACAAATGTGTGCGATACATTTAGCTGAGCGGCGATAATACGGGTACTTAAACCAGGATCCGCTTCCAACAGATTCAAAATTTCATCTTCCGCTCGCAAATATCGCATTGGACGGTCACCACCTCCGCCGGCTCCGGCGACGGGCTGCAAACTTCCAGTGTCGCGTGCTCTTTGTAATAAATTTCTAAATCGGTTTGGCGGTGGTAAGTGTCGTTCAGGAAATCGCTCTTGATAAATTCTTACAGCTTCCGCGGAATTACACCGAGTTTCACCGTAAATAAGAAACATGTCTGCCAATTCAATGTTTGAATAAACGTATCGCGCCATGTTACAAAATGTAGATGTTTCATGGAATAAGTTTCACCATAGACTAAACAGCAAACTATTTTTATGTTTAAAAATCATCCACCCTCGCCGCTCTTATCTAAACATTTCAATAAGAGTGGAGATAAAGTGAAGTGTGAACCTAATAAGGAAAAATATTGAATTTCATTAACACGTTTAGAAAATATTCGGAATTTAGTCAACAATGGGTACTTATGAAAACGATAACATAGACATAATTCTTCACAATCTGACCCACTTTTCTCTGGATGGTGTAATTCGATATCCAAATCGTTTAAAAACTACCAGTCTATGTGGAATCTCTCTTAAAATACGCAATGTGCGCGTATACCAGATACCACAAACATGTGGCCTATTATTATTAATTATTTTTAATAATTATGTGTGAGCTATCTACTGAAGGTATGGTAATTTCAAATGCAGGTATTGTTTATTTAAACGCTGCCCCTTGTGTGGTAGAGAGCCTGTACAGTAGTTCGTTTACACGCTGTATGATATCAAATTCGCATTTCTACTTTTTCATAACTGTCAGAGTTCAGGGTATTTTGTAAAGCAAATAATGTATTTATTAAATGGAATAGTGTATATTTGATTTCAGAATCTAATTCAGCATATTTTTCTGCTTTCTTGTAAACTCAAATTAAGTCTCCTAGAAGCTAGGGTAAGTGCCCAATAAAAAATGTTTAGAAATCCTGCTCTAAGTTTCAAGGCATAATAAAACCAACGAAACAAAATAGTAGAGTGGTTAAGTGGATTTTGAAAAATATGCCACAATAGCATATCAATGAAATCTCGTACATGTTTGCTAATTAAAAAAACAACTCTCGTCCTTGCATTTACTTAATTAATCTGTTTAATTAAAATAATACATGAAAATGTTACTACTATTTACGTAAAAACTCATTACTAGTGTTTCTTGAATAACTTGCTCACTTATCACTTAGTGAAACTGTTGTTTCACTATTTGCTTCTATTTACTCGATTAGTTTCGTATTTAATGCCGTAAATAGAAGCAAATAGTGAAGCAAACCAAGTGTTATTTTTGATTTAGTTTGTTTCACTATAAGTGTTATCAAATCAAATCAACTCGCTTAGCGAATATTACATTGTCAGTTACAACAGCTTGAACTTAAAAACTAAAACATTACACACATTATTACGTCAATACTACACATTTTAAAATTTATAACCTTACTTAAGGCTACGTCAACTGTAGAAAAATAAATTTAAAGAATATAATGCTGTAAAAAAACTCATTATCAGAATAAATAAAAATCATTCCTTACGAGAAGCTGTTTCTCGTTGTTTCCTCCGCTTTATGTAATCTGTTAAACATTTTAGAAGATGAACAATACCCAGTCATACAGTTTGCTATGATGCAGTACAGAGCGTATATTTCACAGTGTGTCAGCGCGAGCTCGCGAAGTCCACTTGAACAAAAATTGAAAACTGAAAATTTCAAAAAATCACTAAATGTATTTTATTAAGGACATTTTAAAACTCATAAAACTAAAGTTTCAGATTTTTTGATGATCTCCATGAGGCACAATTTACCCTCAAAGTTGGAACATTTCTGAAAGACGGTCGGTGCGCAAAATTAGCATTATCTTAAAAAAATTACAACTTTACGACCACACGTTCTATCGTCACAATTTTTTGACACAACGATAACATTATACCATCCTACTAAATGACATGTAGTTTGATTGATTTAAATAATTAGTAACTCTTTGAGAAATTATTAAAAACGGATAATTTTCACTACTAAATTTTAACTTTAGTTGGGCCGTAATAAAACTTAAATTTAAATTTAAATTTAAATCCACCATCCACCATAGATGGAAAAGTGAAGAGCAAAACAAATGGTCTTTTCTCAATGATCTCTATTACACCAACCATTATATATACTATTATCGATTAATTACTAATTAGTATTTCAAGTGATGCGAATATCACTACAAATTCGATCGATCCGATCAAAAAGATCGAGTCGATAAAAAAGATCAAGCCTTTTGAAGAAGATCGGGTGACTCGATCATTTGCACGGATCGAGTAGTCGATTTTTTTGGATCGATCTTGCCTATCACTAGTTTTATTGACTCTGCTATGAACATTTATTATATACCGAATCTAGATTTGATCCAAAATGTTATAACATTATTTTGGATTATGAAGAGTTTGTTTGGAATGTTATTCTTAGCTCGCTGCCCGACTCTGTCTTTCCATTAGCTGACTTCTAATTTATACGAGAAAGCGCGAATAGAAAATATTATCGAATATGTATTAAATGCAACGTATTTTGGGTCATGGGTCATAGGTCAAGTTTTGTAAGCATAATTAATAGTGAATAATGGCGATGTGTCCATCATAGTACTTTCCCCGACATTAATTTTATAGAAAAATCAATTTAATTTCTCAAAAACTGAGAGAACTACGACGAAAAGTATATACAGGTGGACAGAAAATAAGTAAATAGTTTTTGGTAGCTCCATTCGTTTATTCATTTTGAGCAAAAAATCTTAGTAAAAAATATTGTATTGTTCTTCATTTAGGCTCACGAAGCCATTCAAATTCTAAATATGTGACTTAAAATCAACTATATGTCAACATGTCAAATGTTTATGTAATGTTTAGTCGGTTGTTGATAGCAAAGATTTGACACAAAATATATTATCTACTGTTTTGTAATCACATATAAAAACTTTTTTTAGATTTTTTGTTTATAAATGTTTTTAATTTAATTTAATTTTTTTTTGTTAGAACTGTTTACTTAAAAGTAACAAAGTGCACCATTTCTACTAAAATTTAATCTGAAAAGGGATACGCAAAGCGAAGCGTAGTGCGCCGGCAAATCCAAATTTTCAGACTTTCCTAAACTCGAAATTTTACTTCGTGCTTCATGAAGGAGTGGAAATACTCGTTAGAAGCCTGAAATTAAACGCATTTCAAAAACAAATAATGCCTGATCATTTACACCCTATTTATCGTGATATGTATACTTAAAACAAAAAATCCCTATATGTTAAGTTCGTGCATAAGATCTAAACTTTATAATTTTGGTGAAAAATTAAAATTTTGAATGTTGCATAACACAAGTATTTAACATCTATCCATATATATCATCTTTGCTGCGCCTATTTCGCAAATTTATTTTTGCTAAAATGACCTAAAATTAGTTTGAACCAATAAGGAAAAGGAATACATTAGGTACAGTTTTATTGATTAACTCTTTGTTTTCCATTCATTTGGATCAATGGGATAAACCGAATTATTTAATATAGCCGAATTTGTGCACCTGGGTAATTAAATTAACCTCTAGAAAAGTTCAGATTAAGAATTTCACGGAATTAGTGTTGAAGATGGGATAATTTCACTTACAGTAATCTCTCAACTACCCCGAAATCGCATGTGCCCCCTTTAAATTTGCTGATGTCCTGTACCTTTATATTTAAACATTCATAAATTGTGTAAGGTTAAATTACTTCCTGCTTATATGTATGAAATAAGTACACTTAAAAGATAAACATATTCATTTTAGTTTCTAGAGAGAAAAATAAAATGAATTGGCTAGTTTCGAAAATTCGGTTTACTCATTTTCAATTCCTAATTTAAATTATTAATTGATAAGTTGATAGTATATTGTACAGCGAGAGTGGATACGATGACGGCAAGTTTGGGGCACAACACCGTAGGCGACAGCCCAAAATGCCGAGTGAGATATATAAGCCATATCCACTGGAGTTTTACAGTCAGACGGAATTAGCAGTTAAACATTATTACAGGAATTATTTGTTGCGCAGTGAAGTACAGTGAACGTATTTAGTGCTTACACACAATAGTATATAAGTTGTTTAAAATTAATTTCATAAGTATTAATTTTATTTAACATAGCAAACATTCTTAGTAATATAGTTGAGGTTCTTGGTAATACACTAATCCATATTTTTTATATGAGGACCGTAGAATTAAAAGGATGTATAAAACTTAATTTTAAGAAAATTTATTTTAAAGTTTACAGATGATAAGTATGAATTTATGAAAGATTTGCATTTAATATATCATATCAGTAATATCTAGTTGCAACGAATGAATTAATGAATCTAAAACGCGTATTCAAAGTTCTACCCAATTTTGTAAATTTTACAATTATATCTGTAGGCTTATGAGGTCTTCATGTGCAATTTTAATATTTTTTGAGCGATTTTTTTTGGGCATGTATTCTTGTTTTGTATTGTATATTTAGCAGAATGTTTCAACTCCAGAGAAAGACATGCATCACTTTCACACTCACTGCCCAAAATGTTATTAATAATAAAGACAAACTTTTATACCCCATGTGTTACATACGGCATATATCTTTACACTTTGGTGTGCAAATATGATATGAATTTCAGGTTAGGAGTAGACAAAAATATTTTTAATGCATTTAGTACACATAACATTTAAGAATAATAATTCGCTTTCAAATTTTGATATTACTATTTATTTAATTTTTTGTACGAAAAAACCACAAGGGGTCGCACATAACTCGTTGGGGTTAAATGGGTTAATAATAAGTGATTAGAATAATCAATTTAATAATCCTATATTCAGGGTTGCCAAATCAGTGATTTTGTCATAAAATCCGATGTTTTCCACTTTCGGATTCAGACAAATTATTTGTGATTGAGACGTGGCTAGTGATTTACAGTTATCCATTAAAATTAGGTGAATTAAAGGTAAAACAGTCGAGTCTGAAAATGTTGAAAAGACACTATAATCTAAGTATTTGTCATAAAGAAAAATTGAGTTTACCAATAGTTTGCAGAATATTTACAAAATATAAAAACGAATTAAAATTAATATCGACTTTCTGCAAAAATGTAGTCTCATTGAGACAAGTCAATTTGAGAAGTATTTGTTTCAATGAATATTTAGAGACTTGTCTCAATGAGACTAAATCTTTGCAGAAAGTCGATATTAATTTTAATTCGTTGTTATATTTTCTAAGTATTTGTAATCAAAAGTAACCTAAATACCTGCAACCTAACCTAACCTAAGTACTTATTCTACATGTCATACAAACCAAAACCGTTTTACGTAGCGTACATACCTGGAATGACAATTGGATTAGCTGTTACGAACAATATGTTGGTTTAGATAACCGTAAGTTAACCTTACTTTTTAAAATTTTATTCAAACTGACCTAACTCAATTTATGTTATAAAATGTAACAGTTACTTGATCTTTCCAAATGTATAACCTTTCATGAAACTTAATAAATGCATGAGCTGTTATTTAGCCCAACTTTAGTACGTACACAGATATGTACATACATACATATACGATTTTTTTATGAGTTTTTTTAGAACAGCTTAAATTGAAGCTTTATACGAGTGTTTTCTACTCGCAGATTAAGCATGAAGTAAAATTTCGAGTTTAGAAAAGCCTTAACATTTGGTTTGGTCGTTTCAAGTTTTTCTAAACTCGAAATTTTATTTTTTAAAAATATACTGCTAAATCAGTAATAAAAATATATTGCCAGAGCAGGATTAAAAAATACTGCTGAACAAGAATATTTATAGTAGTCTGAAGGCATATTATAGTGGCCTGAAGCACAATATTAATGTTTAAACAAGAAAATTGAGATATCCTTTTATTATTTTATGCTGGGTCAAAATCGCAAATTGCTGAATTTTTATATTACAATTTCTGCTCTCCAAATTGAGCTGGAGATCTAGAAAAGATCACACAATAGACTGCTAGTTCTTTTTTTAATTCAAAATCAAAATTTTAATTTACTCCATGCGCTACGCGTTTTAAACAATGAAACATTCTGAAGTTTAAAATATAGTTCTAAAACAGTATGCGATAGCTGTATATTTTTGAACAGCACAATATTTTAGTGTTTTATACGCTGTTTTATAGCGCATGAAATAAAATTTCAAATTTACAAAAGCCTGAAAATTTGAATTTGCCGCTCTGCTATTTTCAGGCTAGTATTTCGAAACTCTAAACTTTACAGCGTATGCATTGGGTAAAGGTACTTAAAAGAACATTACTTAAAGTCGAAAAACTGTCTCTGAAACATTTGAGCGTTAAAATAATTTCGGTTGTTTTTGTCAATTTGTTGAGACTCTTTATAAGATAGATAAGTGTACGGTCAATATGACAGATATGGTAAAGCAATTTTACATTTAAGATGTTTAATGCCAAAATTCGTCAAAAATAGTTAACTTTTTAAATTGGCTCTGGACCACAGACTTGTCACTACTGTTTGTATTCACTTTTATATCATAGCTCACTTAATTTTTAAGACATGTAGAAACAGAGTTATTTATAAGAAATCGTCATATTACTATTATAAAACGTAAAAATCAATAGAGACAATTAAGTTTTGGAATACCTATACTCTCGGTAACCGAAAATTGTAAAACTAAAGGCCAATACAGTAAAACAAAGTAATGGTTTAATCGAGACTATATATGTGACGTTTTTGTTGCTAACAATAAATAGCACACGATCCTTAATGAATATTCCTCACAAAACTGCAATATACAAGGTGTTTCTAAATTGATGCAAAAGACTTTAATGGGTGATTTTTTAGCAAAAATTAAGGAAGGTCTTTCATATAATTTTTTGTTCAAAACCCTTTCCTCTCCAAGTTACAGAAAATGTTATTCTTTCAATAAAGTCTTATTTAGTTGTGCAACATGTTTTCAGTCCATACTTATAAAACTCTCTAGAAAATAGTATGACCTCATTTGACATCAGCCTACTTGATTTTTCTTAATAAATAAAAACGAATCTCTGCATCATGTCAAATGAGCCTATGTATTATTTTATTTTTTTGTGATCAAACTAATAATTTTAGGAGAAAATTTCAAGAGACAATAAAGTTGCCGATTAAATCCCTCCATTTGAAATTGAAAAATGTAGATGCATTAAAAAGTTCTGATGCAAACTATTATAGGGGTTGATTTTTTTCACCTCCTTGTAATAACATTTTAGGGTTACAAAAATCGTAAAAAAAAGTGCTATTTTATTAGAAACAGTTATCTGCCAAATTTCATTCTTCTAAATTATTCCATAACCTTAATTTTAGAAGGCTGTAACTTTGAACAAAAAATTATATGAAAGACCTCCCTTAATTTTTGCTGAAAAATGACCCTTTAAAATCTTTGACATCAATTTAGAAATACCCTGTATATGTATAAAATATGTGAAAGATACATGCGTTATAGAAATAAAGATAATGTTACTTTTATTTTCACTAAAAGAACGATGCACTACTTTCTCTCACAAATTAAAAATATTGTTTTTAGCAGTTCATGAACCGAATTATTATACAAGATATAGATTTCGTCAGAACGTCCGCTTTTCGGGTTCCAGCGTGTCTTGAGGCGAAATATAAGTTGATTTATTCCAGTTAAATTGAGAGATACGTTATTATTGCCTTGCTACCCGCGCAGTTTGTTTTGATGGTAAAGTAATTAACCACCTTCTTTTTTTCAATTTACTTTCATTATTTGTTATTCTGGTGGAATATTTAGGAACTGACTTTTATTTATGCCGTGTTACGGTAGATGAATATCCTTGTGTGGAAGTGTGCTACCTCAGACAGATATTTTTAGGGAAACCTACACAAGAATGACTTCATTCTTCGTGGTATTTGATTATGGCCCCATCTCGCTATACGCTTGGTCTCGGTTCGAGGTCAGGGTCAGCAAAGGTTATTTCCCACGATAGCCAAGCTCAGCATAGCAACTCAGTACAGAATTATAATACGAGTTCTATGCATAAACATTAAAACACTTTTACATTCCAAAAACTTGTCCGATTTACTGAAACTTACGCATTATTTCTGACCTCTTTCGCTACTTTTTTTACATATTAAGGAAATTAAGGTTTACGATCTTGTGATCGGATGGCAGAACATCATAATAACGCTCTCGATTCAGACCATTTCTTCGTGATATTTTGTATACCGTTTGTAACAAAAAACATGCTCACCCCCAGTTTTTTACTTTCTCGTGTAAAGAAAAAAATGTATACGTGAAAAACATCGACCTTGCGATTTTTATGGATTTTTACCTTCTGGAACTCCACGAGTTCGAAAAACGCATTTTTAAAATTATGTCCATGTGCCTGCCTGTCTGTCTGTTGTTCCAGTTACCAGTCCTTAAGCAGTCCTTGATTGCCATTTTCTCTCGTATCCTTCTCCAACCTAACGCGAAACGCTCTATATTATGATTTGTCAAAAATCATAATAAATTAGTTTTTTCACGGAAATGAACGTTTTGGGGTCCCAGAAACCCGAATCAAGTGTTATCTCAATGATGTCGGCCTGTCGGCTCATGGGATTTTCATCAAATTTTTTATTAGGATTCTACTCCATAATATCTCGACATAAAATACGGATGTGGATCTTAACGTTCGTATCTGGTCAATTATTAACATATTTAGTAAATGTTTTTGTCATGGATGTTTTAGTTCAAAAGTTATTTTTAAAAATTTGAATTTTTGAATTTAATTTTTTATTTATTGCTGCCTTAAAGTGATACGGATACTTGTAGAGTCAGTTATAAAACTGCAAAGTGATTCGGTTTTGTTTTTCCAAACACAACTTTTGTTTATCTTATGGGCGCATATGAACATATGAATCTCATTGTACAGCATTTTATACGCTGATTTCAGTGGCGTGCCACATGTTGACGTCTAAGAAATGCATTGTTTTTATGGTATATTGCCATGGAAACAATTGCGCAAAGTCCACAAAAACTATTTATTTGCGCAAAGAAAGATAAACAGTCATTAATAGTCTTTCTTTTAAATAAAATTTCGACTATTGCTTAGCAACTTGGTATTGTTTGGTTGTCATCGCAACTTAATCAACTTTATTTTAAAAACCCTTTGCCGGATATGGATCGGACAAAAAATTGTATCACTAAAGCGAAGCCGTGAAATCAATTGGTGGACTTTTTATTTTCCGCAACAATCCGGAAGTACCCGAAACCGAAAGAACCTTTGAATTTTCAAATGGCAACATGGTTCGAGTGTGGTATTGTTTGATAGCTCTTTCAAAAACAACCAACTTTCATTAAAAAAAAAATAATTTTAATGTCAATTTATTTATTTTATCATTTTATGAAAGGCAAAATTCGTCAACGAGATGAAATGTATTTTAATTTAGAACATTTAAGCTAAATATTTTTGATAACATCATAAAATTTTTAAAGTTTAAACTTTTTCATTTTGTAAATTTTGCAAAATATTAAAACATTATTTTAATAAAAATTGTTTGTTTTTAAAAGTCCTATCAAACAATACCACATTCGAACTATGTTGCCATTTAATAACTCAAAGTTACTTCCGGTTCAGGGTACTTCCGGATTGTACCAAATGCAGACGCTGATTCTAGGGGTTCATTTTGGTGATACAACTGTTTGTCCGATCCATGTCCCACAAAGGGTTTTTAAAATAAAAGGGTGGCACTGGTTGTCTTAATCATCCTGTTTATGGTTTTCAACACTCCGTATACTATTATTTGAATAATTAATCACCATTAGATATTTTCGGTTATTGGCTTTCTATACCCAATATTCCATCCCTTCGATTTTATTTTCTTCGGAGATACGAATTTTAAAATGAATCACGAAAAATCATAACATTTTTTTAAAGTGTCAAATATTTCGAAAACGGTTTAATTTGGAGGTTATGTTACATCATGATATTTTTCACAAAATTGTATGTAGAATCTAAATTTGAATTAAAAAATGTAGCATTTAATTTAAAATAAGGAATTTGGTGTTGATTTCCGGTATAATCGGAAAATTCATTACAATACATTAATTAGAAGTCCATATATTTGTAATATGCGGTTTCAGTGGAACACCCTGTGTATATACCGTGTGTCCCCGGATTACTGCCCGGATAGGAAACACTTTTTTATATTTTATACAATTCGAGATTAAGGTAATGCATTTTTCGGCCTGCTGAAGTTATATGAGCAAATTTTGAATAAATATTTAGTACAAATACATAAAAAACTGTGAGAACTCAGTGACTCACCCTGTATAACACAACCTATCATATGTAATTAATCATTTTTTAAGAAATATGACAGAACAATATTTCAACGGCATACAAAATAAAAAAGTCGAACACTAACGGCAATCAATGTTAATTCAAACGTCAGAGTTCATATAAATGATCTTAGACAGGCCAGCATTTGATTGATAGGATAATAAACCCGTTCAGATAGTATTTTAAGAACCGGAAGAATATTGTAAGTAAATTCAGTGTTCTTCCACTGTTGCTACCTTGTTAACTAATTATTTAGAAATAATGCTATTTTGATAACAAACAGTACAATTTGGAGTCACACACATATGTGTTATTATTCTTAACAGTAAATGCAGGAATAATTTACAGTTAAAAACTCATGAAATGAAATTGAAAAACAGGTTCTCGCTGCAAATTATAAATGTCTAGAGGAAAGGAATGCAGTTTTATGTTTTGACACACTTCAAGCTGTATTACAGGTTACTTTCGCATCTATCGTAAACATGTCTGTGTTGAAAATATGTATTTGACATATGAGAGCAGTCTTTGCGCTGCTCGTATTAGACAACTTTCACACCTGAAACTGGCTAATTAAAATTGTAGACGTCGTTCATACCTGAAACTGACTAACTGAAGTGTTTGTCTTGTGTTTCAGCCGTCCAGAGGGGGCGAGTTCCACCTTCGCAGCCGTCGCTTCCCGGATTATCGAATCAATTTCTGAATTCAACAGACTCCGTAACGACGTCACTTAGTAATCATACTTACCTAAGTAGTTACATTTCCCTACTACTAAGAGCTGAGCCATATCCTACGAGTAGGTATGGCCAGTGCATACAAGCTAATAATATTATGGGGATTGATAATATTTGCGAGCTGGCGGCACGACTGCTATTTTCGGCGGTGGAATGGGCCCGAAATATCCCCTTCTTCCCAGACCTCCAAGTGACCGACCAGGTAATTAACTTCAACTAACTTCAAATGCGGTCATAAACTTTCATGGATGATTTCAGGTGGCGTTATTACGATTGGTCTGGTCAGAGTTGTTCGTGCTGAACGCAAGCCAATGCTCAATGCCTCTACATGTTGCCCCTTTAATCGCAGCCGCTGGACTCCATGCTTCGCCTATGTGTGCTGATAGAGTTGTGCAGTTTATGGATCACATACGGATATTTCAGGTACGAATATTTTCCTAAATATATACTTAACGTCTTCATTCTCATATGGCTGTTCAAGAATAAATCATTAAATTAATATGTATAATAATTCACAACAGTATTAGTAAAAACGCCACAAGCATTCCCAATATATTTTTTATTACTGCGCCTAAAACACTCTATTACTAAATTATAACGCTGCAAATGATCAACACCACATTTTCAGGGTTTATTAGATAGTTATAACTATTAAATTAATAAAATGCTGTTTAATACATTTTAACTTTAAATTGGGTAATATTAAGGGTATTGACAAAGACATGCAGAAGAATAGATTTGGCGTCAGTTTTAAATATTATTTATTGGCCTTAAAACTAAACCGCCCTGTATATTAACAAAATGGTTGTTAGTTAAATTAGTAACTAAAACTTTTAAAACTAAACCGCCCTGTATATTAACAAAATGGTTGTTAGTTAAATTAGTAACCAAAACTTTTCTTTGGTGAAACATTTTCTTGTAAACTCGAATTAAATGAAGACATTGACAAAAGATAGGTTTGATTTTATTTTTTAAAATTAGTATGGCTCAAACGTTATATAACAGACGAAATAATATAATATAAATAGCATAAGAGCTTCTCGTCGCCCTCCCCAACGGCCATAATTATTATCAGAACAAAACCTATTTGGCGTGAATGATGTGATGTAGTGTGGATGAAAACATGATGAATACAGATGTTAACATTCAAATTCTAAAGCTCATTCCGTATTGTTTTAGGAACAAGTGGAAAAGTTAAAAGCGCTGCACGTGGACTCAGCTGAATATTCCTGTCTGAAAGCCATCGTTTTATTCACAACAGGTAAGTTTACTATGCAACTATTTCCATTAAACCTGAAACCCCCTCACGTCAATGTCAATTATTGCACAATGCGTACGTTTTCTGATTTAAATTAGACCCGACCGCCTTGTATTTCACATTAAGAATTTTACTTCCTGGACAAATAGCGAAAAGCACCAAAAACCGACATGAATCGTTTGGTAATGAAAGGATATATACCTTTACAGAACGATTGTTTATTCAGGACGAAAATTAGTGACAATGTTTATAACATACTGTTAATAATAAGCAACCTGAAATAAAATATTACATTAACGCTTCCAGATCTGTTTTTTATTTGGGCACGAGCATCTTGTAATGGTGAATTTATATTACCAGTCTCGAAAAAAAGATTTTTTCGCGCGCGCGTAGAAGTCATGCTAGCACGGAAAAATCAGTTTTTGGAGTGTAATAAACGATATTTTTTATTATACTTATCTATAAACAACAATATAAATTAATTATATTTATAATATATAAAATTACGAAAATGTTATTCGTGAAAATGCAAACAATGTCTTAATTAATAAGACAACTTAAGACGATAAATATCCATTGAAACAACTACTTCCCGTGCAAATAAACCTCCGGATATTGAATTATGCAATGAATTATCTAAAATCTTATTTAATTTGTTACAACGTTCTATTAAAGTATATGTAACGTTTAGGTCAAATTCTCTTCAAACCAACTAACAAATACAAATTAAAAATGAAAGGAAAAATAATAAAAAATTAGAAGTAAAAGGACTTGGATTAAAGCTGTCTTAAGCCATCTATAGACGCGTTTCGAGATTTATCTCTCTTCAGTACAGCTTTGCTTATGACGTTTTAAAAAATTAGGAATAAATTTAAAATAAACCTACTTGGAAAAAGTGTTGTGTGTGAAATGAACAGGTACACAGAAATGCAATGATTGAAAAATATGGTCGGTATTTATAGGTAAAAAAGGGATTATGTCATTAGCAGGTATGAAGAATGTGAGACCTTATTATTTACCTTACGGTACAGTTCAAACAAGATAAATTCAAATTCAATTGTTTAATTATATTTATATTTTCAAACCTATAACATCCATGGTAGCAAAAAATACAACTAGAGTTAACTCTAAGGAAAATCATTTTTAATACCAGTTTTTCGAAATTTTGTTCGGGTAACTTTTTCTTTTAAAGCCAAACAACAAGTAGACGATTTTTCGGATTTGGCCATTTCGGAAACATAAAATAGCAGTAGATTCATTGAAACTATTGTATTTTCGTTCGTGTCTATATCTTAATTTTGCTAGTAATTCTGGGCTCACTTGGCCGCACACTATGGTCGATCCCAGCGAACGAATCTACGGTAATGGGAGAAGGACATATGAAAACCAAAATAGACGAACAAAATAAAAACTATTATATTATAGATACTCCAAACCTCCTAAAATTTTAAGTTTCAGAATTTTTGCACACAGCCCTTTTGTGCAATTAATGTTTGAATTTTAACAATTTCAGAATGGGAACTACACATGAAAAATTCATGAGTTTTATTCATTTATAAGATCGCACTAAACTAATACATCAATATTATCTTTTTTTAGCGTTAATTAAATACACATTCCTCTACAATTTAGAAAGATAGTTAAAATTTGAACCTAAGAATTTTATATTATTGTATTTAAACTTCAAAGTAACTTTTTTTAATTTTATCGAACCGCGGAGGGCAGGTCTCGCCACCAAAAAACAGCTCAAACTTTTCTTAATCACACCCCATAAAAATCAGTTTTTATCGATCCTTGTAAGGAGGTTTTTAATTTTCGCGAAAATGTTCAAATCAACAATTTTAGTAGATATATCCATTTTGAGGTCCCACGAGTTGATTAAGGCCATTTTTGAATAGTGTCTGTAGTTAAACAGATTGAGCTGTTAATTTAAACTTTTTATTACAATAGAATTTTTCGAACAACTTTTGGTAAAAACCAAAAGTGGCGGTTTACTCTTAGCATTTTTTTTATTTTTCTTAAATACTTATCATATAAAATAGGGCTAGCAAACCCGCGGCCCTCCTAGCGTTTCTGTGCGGCCCGCGGCCTCAAACATTATTATTTATTGCGTAAATTATTTGTATTAAATTTAGCCCGAATAAGTTAAAATAGAAATAACCGACTCGAAAAATGTTAATCTGGTAATACTTTTTGGGTTGGTTTTGTATTTTTGTAAAAATAAAGTCTTTTTTAAACTTCACTTTAAATCGCGTTTTGCCCGCCTGGCGCATAAAGTTAATATATTCTAAATATAAAATTTTCAAAATGTTGAATTTTTATATGTAAAAGTGTCATAATGTCACAATGTCAATGTCATAATGTCACAATAGTCAAAATGTGAATTTATGACTGTAAATCACTAGGTTGACTGACATAAGTTTATCGTTTCATCTTGACATAAGTCAGCGCTAGCCGACATTTAGTCCATTGTGTCAACTTAACATAAGTCGGCGTTAGCCGACATTTGGACTATAATGACAGTTGACATAAGTGGGCGCAAGCCGACATTCAACCAATCGTGCCAACTTGACACGAGTTTGAATTGAACTATAATGAGATCGCCATGTTATTTTTTTTTTCTTTGTGACAGTTACGATGCACATTTTAACAGTTGAGATGTATTTTAAACTAACGAGTGTATTCCACTCCCAGACTAAACATGAAGTAAAATTTCGTGTTTAGAAAAGCCCCGCGTGTCAAATTGTTTAAAGTAAACGGCAAAGCTATACTGATGAGAGATAAATTTCAAAATGCGTCTATAGATGGCCTGAATGTATGTAACAGCAAACACTTGTTGTATAATCCAATGTCCGTGGGAGAGTAGTTTTTTCAATAAGTGTTTGATTTAGTCTTTGTAAGACTAATTTGTTGTAGATTGCGTAAATAATCGCAGTGTTAATATTTAAAGTTTTCTGCAACCAAGTATTAGCAATTTCATTTATACTTATGTTTAAATGGCTGCCAGTCTAAGGTGTCAGATTGTTTAGAGTGAACGTCAAAGCTATACTGATGAGAGATAAATCTCTAAATGCGTCTATAGATGGCCTGAATAATTTGACCCAAGTTGTTACATTTGCAGAAGGTTACTGTATGTAACAGCAAACACTTGTATAATCCAATGTCCGTCGAGGTATTAGCTCGGGAAGTAGTTATTTCAATGAGTGTTTGATTTAGTCTTTGTAAGACTAATTTGTTGTAGATTGCGTAAAGAATCGCACTTTTAATGTTTAAAGTATTCTGCAACCAAGTATTGGCAATTTCATTTATACTGATTAATAAAATATTAAAACGATTATCAGAATACCCAGGGCTGAAGGAATGCTTCTAGGCGCTAGTGATAAGAGGCGCCTATGCACCTTGATTAGGGGTACCAAATGTAGTAATTCTGGTATTATTTTTATGAAATGGCATGCCAAAAGAATATCTCGCATTCGGTTGTCTACTACTACCTCTGGGCGTCACTGAGAATAAGGCTAAAAATACACGATACGGTTTTCGCCGATTCTGTTCACCACATAATCAGACACGTTTCAATGGAGCCTGCCACAGCTGTATTCGCATCGTGTTACTTGCTTCATTTAAACGCATAGGATCATGTGACGAGTCGGTAGACCCGAATCGGCGAAATGTTTGAATGTTTTCGGCCTAACGCGCACCACTATTATATATTATTGTCTCATTACGTATCCCTGTATATGCCCATTATATATACAAGGCTAATGATTGCAGTAATTAACAT
Source organism: Philonthus cognatus (assembly GCA_932526585.2). Classification (NCBI taxonomy): domain Eukaryota; kingdom Metazoa; phylum Arthropoda; class Insecta; order Coleoptera; family Staphylinidae; genus Philonthus; species Philonthus cognatus. The sequence continues at coordinate 68,131,615 of OW052243.1, read as the reverse complement.
ATTTTCCACTATCAAAAGCATAATATAAATCACATATCATCAAGAACGAAACAGCTAGGGTATGAATTATTATCATTACTTGCGTTGTATGTGAATAATAATTTTAAACAACATTGGAGAATAAAGATAACGGTCCATACATACATATAGATATATATATTTTTAAATATATTAAACGATTTGAATCTCCAAAGGTTATCGAAAGGCTAAATTTATTGATAACATAACTTAGACGAACAATGTCGGACAATAGAATTCCTCAATATGTCAAATGCAAAACTTAAAATTTGTATAACTTAATTTCAAAACTAAGGTAGCTCTTAGATGGGCGTTTTTAACGCGAAGCATTTGCGTTTTAACACATGGGCTTATATCAGTGGTCTCCAAACTACGGCCCGCGGGCCAAATCCGGCCCGCGACTTGCATGAATCCGGCCCGCGATTGTTTGTAATTTTTTTTGTAAATGTCATATTTTGAAATATTGTAACAATTGTTCCTTAAATTTTTCATAATTTTATAAAATTAATCGGATCTTGGCCGACTTTATTATGTAGAATTGTATTTGTGGCCCGCGAAGAAGATAGTTTGGAGACCCAGGGTTTATATGAAAGTTCCTAGACGCACGGATGGGAGGCGCGTTTTTTAGTTTCAAAGCATGGTTTCTTATGTGCGCTCTTATATGGGCGGGTGGGTGTTTCAACGCGGGCGTTTCACCCAATGTTTTTGTAAAAATTGGCCGAAGCGACTTAAATTCTTAATATTTTAATCGGAATACTTATCCGAAACAAAAAATAAGTATTTTGTCGTTTCTGTAATTGAAAATATTGTATAAACAAAAAATGTTATCAAATATATAAACAAAACAATTATATTCAATTTATAAATTTTTAATATTTAAAAAATACATGTTATAACAATTGAAGGAAAATTTTAAGCAAAACAGCTCATATAATTGTCGTCGCCTTGCACCCGCTTTCAAAACTCTTTTAACCCGCCCGTGTACGAGATCAAGGCCCCTCCCGCTCCGCCACCGCTTTCAACCCGTCCACCTAAGACCGCCCTATATGTAATTGTCCTACTGCGTTTAGATATACTATCAATACTAATAAATAATCTAAGGAAATGTATTGATTCTTAATTCTTAGTAAATAAATAATTAATAATAAATAAATAAGTAATAATAAATAAATAATAAATACAAGAAGATTCCCTTTTAGGACATACGGAAAAGAAGCCGGGTTTCTTTCTAGCGTTTCGCTCTTAGATTAAGAGCAACAGTTAACCAATTCCAGTAATTCTGGGGCAACCTGTTAATTACACAGCCACCGGCCATAGGTACACACAAACCCACCTGTATTGACTGTTTTTTACCCTCCAGAAATGGGAAGCTATAAGAGCGATATATTGTCTGTATCGGACAGACACATAATACATTTCTGAAGATATGGGGAGGAATTGTGATGTGGTTGGTATTGAGTATACTAGACCGTGTGTGTCCGGTCATTGTTGACTCGGAAGCTATCTCAAGATAATTTTAGTTGAGGATGTAGTCATTGATCGGTTGATATGAGGGTTAACATTGAAGCGTTATTAATGTTGATAGGGTGATGATGTGTGAGAGTAGAACACACTATTATTGTTTTATAGCTTTTGTGATCTGTATAGTTGTTTTTTTTAATAGATACATGTCTTACTTGTTCTTACATAAACTGTAGCAGCATTTAATTATCTTGGTACATTGTAAATTTTTAGAGATCCATACATTCAAACTTGCTTTTAGATAACTTATACTGTTAAACTTTACATACGAAAACTATAAGAGGGTATCTAGATATTTTGAAAAATGTTAGCTGTCGTTTTTTTTAATCGATTTTTCTTGGTTATTAAAAGAGAAAAAAACTATAAAAGGCAGTTTTTTAGATAATTTTACACTAAATAATAACATTTTATTAGATTTTTTCTATCGACATTCTTTTTCGAAAGACAATACAAAATTTCATTGTTTTTAAATGGAAAGTCTGTGATATTGGAAGAGATAGCTTAAATAGTCATATGTGGTAGGAAAAATCAAACGAAACGATTTCGTTTATATTGATACATCATTGGTATTCTTCCTCGAGATTCGGTGATTAGCGAACGAACTCACTTCACTTGATTTTATCATTCTACTTATATTTCTAAACACGCCTTATATTTACATAACCCACATATTTCAGCGATCTCTTTTAATCTCAAAACCCTTGATTGAGTGCATTAAGTTACTGCCAACTGTTGAAGAATTTTTTGATAATTGCATAGTTGATCGTGAAGGTTTTCGTGCAAAAATTAAAATGAACCTCCGGCCATTTTGATTTTCGAAAGTCATCAGCTTAAAACTTTTTATTAATTTCAATGTAACTAATTCAAATGTAATTTTGACAAAAATTATTTAAACAGTTATTTCGCTCTCGTTTAACATTAAGCTGCTCCACGGCCACAGCTCTTATTTTTTTGAATTATTTTCTTTCTTGTAGCTTTTCCTCTGCACTGTTTGAGTATTGTTTATGTATCTAGATAGATACTAATGATCTGAAATGAGCAAAACATATGTATTTTAATTAGGCCTTCCGTAATCTCATAAATTATGTTATAAAATAGGTAGTTTCTTATAATCTCCATGACCTCAACCACAGAAAACCTCGACAAGCTGGACAACTCTAACCTGCTTACACCAATCAGACAAAATAGTACGATGTCAAAAATGGCGATCGCTTTCCAAACACGTTCACGATTAACAGTGCAGTCAGAATTCCCTAACAGTTAGCAGTAAACTCCTAACTGTTGTCTTTGATGAACGATACTATTCAAAGTTGGCAAATAAATTTAAATTATTAGTTTTGTTTATTAATATAGTAGTCATTTTTACTTTAATTAAAACCTATTGATTTGAGGTTGAGACAATAAAATTTATAAATAATGAAATTAAAGACAGAAGATCATATTGAGATGAGGAGACGGGACGATTTCATGTTGTCGTAATCTATGCAATAAATATAACCGAATAAAATGTAGGAGCTAATTGATAAATTGAGCGCTATGAAAAAATATGGTGCGGGCGTGGAATACAAACAAAAAGCTTGCGACCGCGTTTAAAAAATGCACGGTTTTTATATGTCAAAGTTATAATGAAAACGATAATAGAAGTTTTTTTCAATTATATTTTACACGCGATATCGGAACATCTGTACAGAGAATTGTTTCCGTAAAAACTTGCCTTTTCATGTGGACACATGTCGGATGAGATCGCCGCCCAAGGGCAACGGTAGAACGGGAGGTCAAAGGTGAAACAGGTGTTCATGTGCTCGGTAAGTGAAGCATGCCACCAATGTGGCTGTGATTTTCAATTATTCAAACGGAACCATATCAACATCCTACCATTCATTGAAGGGTGATATTATTTTAAAACGCATTTGCCCAAACACCAATAGTTTTGTTTAATGCATTGCATTATATGTACAACTTAGTTGTAGCTTTATAAGTATGCCATGCGCGAGGAGGCATGGGTTTTACTATAGAAATGCCCCGAGGCTATACCCTAAGTGCTCGTCGTGACCAGTCAAGTCACGACCTTTCGTAACCCAACCTGCTCACAGGTTCACACACACGAAGTCGTGCTCACATCATACAAATTTCAATCCGCGCACAAATCTCGCTTCAAAATTCCACATCGCCGCCCTAACTTCCAATTTAGTTCTAAGTGCGGAAATGAAAGAATTCACTTCATTCTGTATTCAGCATTTTACTAAATAATTATAATTCCAACAATTAATCCTTTCCCTCATTTTTACAAGTAAATGTCCCACCCATCAATGCGACCAATTTTGAGGATCTTGCCTCAAATTGTACCAGCTATTTCTTACAAATCGTTTAATTTCATAATTTTCTAGTATCAAACAAGTGAACAAATGATGAAATATTTATGTAGATGGAGTATTAAACCATAGTTCACTGTTTTTGTTCCTTATTATTCAATTTTTATGATTAATGTTAAATATAATCATTGATTTCTAAAGTAATGGTTTATTTTGATATTTTACATATGAATTATTTATTTTGTTTTGGAATAATATGAAAAGAACATTTTTGTTTCATAAAATATTTGTTTTACTGTCGGTAGCACGAGCATAAAGAAGGCCAATTTAAAAAATATATTTTAATTATTTACAATATTGGCTGTAGCTATTTGATCTTTACTCACAACTGTAATTAAACATATAGTGTGTCCGCGAATTACGGATTTGTTATTCATTTTTTGACAAAAAGGTATTATACATTTTCGACAAAAAGTCATTCTTTACAAAAATGTTTGCTTGACTTAAATAAAAATACAATGTTTATTATCAAATCCAAAATGAAGAACGAAAAAAGTATGATAATTATAATTTTAGAGAAAACATTTTATTGGAAAACGTTATTTGAAATCGAGAATTCAGTGTACCTATATGCAATATTTTAGCTTATAATGGACAATTTTAATTTTTTTAAATTATTTATCGTGTATTTTTAGCATGTCTTTATAATCATGTTTATTAAAATTTAGCCAATCCAAATAAATTTATTGTAAAAACATATGTTTCTACATTTCTTAAATAAACTTAAGTTACTTATATCAAGCTCAAATTTTATATTTAAATTAATTTTGTCCTTAAAAATAATTTTCTCTTATAACATTTTTTTGTTAATCTTGGCTAAAAAAATAATCAGTGGGAAATTGGCTTGTAACTCAACTTAATGTTGGCTCCGTATTATACGATGCCAAATTGGCTCAAAAAAATAATCTGAAGGCATGCGCACGACGTAAACAGCTAACGGTTAATTTAAAAAATATTGGATTAGTCAGTGTTTTAATAATAAATACCATTACTTTGCAATACATATATCGATGTTATAGCAATAAAACGATTTAATAAAAAGTAAAATGCAAGGAAATATAACTAAATAAATATTAATGGATGTTAAAGTAGAAATCGTTGAGCTTGTGGGATTAATTTGGTTCAGATGCTTACTGATGGCGCTATTAGATGGCAGCAACGTCGGGGTCTTGCACCATAAACGTTTTGTTACAACACCTAATTGTTACACATAGAGTTAGTTTAAATAATTGTCTAATACTTTTAAAATCAAACAATTAAACGCGATGTAAACACAAAAACGGAGATTTATAATTTTTCCGCTGAGGGCTTGGTTGTTTACAAATTCACGTGAATCAAAGTGCGCATGCCTTCATACTAAAATGCGATGAAAATAGAACATTTCGTACTAGAATTTAGTTTCATCACATTTTCTGTATTACCCGGTGTTAAAAAATTGGATACAATTTTTTTGTGTCAAGAATTAGTATCGTGTAATGTACCCTTTAATCACAAATAAAATGTGTTTTCGTGCTAACTTCACGACGTTTATTAGCATAAAATTATTTACACTGAAAGTGTTTGATTTTTTTGTTGATTTTCTTTAATTTATTCTAACTCATTGAACAGTTTTTATGCGTTTCCAATAAACAAATGTGCATTTGTTTCTGCTGTTCACAATAGTAACACAAAACAAATCAAAAATCAAAAGAAACAACAAAAAATAACACTCAAAACAATTAATTACGAAAAATTATGTTTTAAGTGAATTCTGTTAGTGCTAGTGTGTTTTTAAACAATCAACAATGATCTTCACAAATGTAGCATTGCGAAATAAACAAATAAACACAATTGAATTGCACTCTAAAATTTAAGAAATACTAAGACTACCTTCCAGCCCTATTAAAAAACAAACTCTGTAGCATTCACCAATACTCTAAAAGTTCACAACAATTCTATCTAAATTTTATACTCTGAACTGTGCTGGTATGGTTGAGGGCGACCCCACTGGTACAAAACTGTACGATTGTTTATAAACATATGATCTTTAAGTGATAGTAGTTAAATTGATTGAATTAAGTTATAAATTTTATATTTTTAAATAATATCACTTTGATTGACATTGAAACTCAATTGTACGTATTCGTATCTTCGAATAGCCAGCAATTTCAAAATTTAATCGTGGATTCGGCAGTGGCAGGTTGCATACATTAAACGTCCAATCACAATCAGCAGGGTCTAATGAAATTTGGTTAAATGCTTAAAACCAATACGTTTTAGAAGTTCACCTATCTTTTTTTTAACACATTCTTCTTAAACCCTATTAAACTCTGTTCGTACACCTCATGTATATCTTTCCTTCTCCACAAAATATTAATCATGTTAATGTCAAACTACCATCACTATAATTAATTGTTATTGATTTAGAGCAATTAATTCGAATATTTAAAAAAACAGACAGAAAATAACTAAAAGAGCTATGAGAAAAGTGTATACACATTAAATGCTAATGTTTTTTATTATTTACAATTTTTCTCAATAACATATTTTTATATGATCAATATAAAAGAAAAATATAAAAAAATGCTAAGAGTAAACAACCACTTCCTCTTCTACAATTTTCACTAAAAGTTTTTCGAAACCCAGGATTGTAATAAAATGCTTAAGTTTATAGTTTCATCTTTAATGTTTAGGCTGTACGGCTGTACAATGGTGATAGACAAAAGTGGTCTTAATCAATTAGAGAGAACTCAAAAAGGATATATCTACTAAAATTTTTGATTTGAAAATTTTCGGGAAAACAATACTTTCCCTTTGTTTTACATATGGGGGAAAGTAAAGGGTTTACAATCCAGGGTCCCACTCTATCAAAATATAAACAGGACGCAGCGTTTAACAAATGTTTTTTTTTCTTTAACCCGCTTTAATATTTTTCCAACATGACCCACGAAAAATGATGCATATTCTGAAATTAATTATTTTTTATGAATTAATAACAAATGTATTGAAATTTTCGGTTTTGTACAGTTTTCGTCTATTTATTTTATTCTCACTTAAGTGATTGTGCTTTTGGTTGATATCAAAACTAAGTTTATTATTTCTTATACAATTTTCTGCATATTTCATAAAAATTATTCTTGTATTTTTACATAATTTTGATAATTTTTTTTAAATAAAAACTTGAGTACGTACTTCATTAAATTCTATAATATTTTACCGTTTCTCCATTCAATTTTAAATAAAACAATATTGTGCTTAATGTTATGCGAACTGTAAATATTTTATTTAAAACCAATTGTGTTCATTTTGTTTCCAAAGCCCATGCTAAAATAAAGATCAATGTCTTATAAGAATTCGCTGCACTTTAAAAGATAATTCTTGGCCATTCTTCGGAGAGACCCTGTAGATGTATTGATTCTGTCCTTTTATAACATTTAATCATTTTTAAATAAACAACACATTTAATTCTTCAATCCTCTGTAACTTTGTTCTAGGCTGAGGGAACAATTAGATCATTCTTTCTCGATAAAATTCTATAAAATAGAGCATACATTTTCTGAATTGCTTATCATTGAACTTAGTTCCGTTTTTTGAACAATTTTATTAGTTTTTATGGGGGCCTCGGTGGCCGAGTGGGTAGAGACCCTGCCCACAGACCCCGAGGTCGTGGGTTCGAATCCCCTCCAGTGGAATAATTTATGAATAATAAATTATTCCATCCGGGTCCATGGATGTAGTGTGAATGAGTTTGTGTTGTTTCAGGAGTAAATAGTTATTTATCAAAAATTAGAATTAGGTAAAAATATAGAAATGTTAAATATATAACAGATTGATGGCTAATGGTCCAAGATACCAAGTCCAATAAAAAAAATTATCAATCACCAATACATTTCTATAAAAATCAGACGATTTAATAGTTTTGATTAATTTCTAAAGAAACTAGTTCAGATATGAAAAAACTCATACAAAAATCGAGCTTATCCTAATCTTGAAATAATTTTTTTACTTTATTAATTAATTAGCAATTAGTTGAAACTTACTAGTTATTTAAACATTATTTAGAAGTGTATCATGTCAATGCACGTGGTCAAATTGACAAAAATAATCACATAGTAGTACTTTTATTGTACAAAGCATTATGGTGGAATGAACCTGATAAAAGTGAATACAACACACTTCTTGCATTAAATACAACACTGATGTTGAATTGCGAAAGCTGCATCTTCAGCGAAAAATCGATCATCGTCATTCTTAAATGAACTTTCACATTCAATACTTTCCAATACCGTTTGGCTAAAACTGCTAATAACAATAGTTAATGAAATAAAGTATATCAGTCTAGAATTTGGTGCTGATGTTTATTTGTAATATATAAAAGTAGTGATCGAATGATAATAATTTATTAAATTATAACAAATCGAACATCTCGAGATCATTCAGATATCGCTCGAAATATGTCTCGTTTGATTATTGCATCTAATGTTTACTGTGCTCAGTAAGTATCAGTTTCGGCTCGTCAGGGTCGGCCGGACCGTACCGTTAAATTTGATTGAATATATATCATAGATTTTTATTTTCTCAGAAATAAATATTGCGCATTTTGTATAATTAATATATAACAGGCTAATTGGTAGTAATATTAATAAGCACTCAGTATAAGGCCGATAAATGTGGGAATTTATTTTCTTTAATAAATGTTTACTACGCAACTTCGTATCCGCAATAATCGGCCAGCTGTAGATTTTCAGAATATGAAGATTAATGCAAGCGCTACGTCCTCACGAGTCTCGGTGCAGTTTCTGTCGTTACATTTCCCCTGCAGAGTGAACGTACGTCCGCAAATGGTTTACTTCAGTACGGCAAATTTGCCGGGGCCGTACTTCCACACAATACACTGATGCCTATGTGTCGATGCACGCTTTAAATTCGGTTACATTACAGATTTTTATTCTAGAACTAGTAGATTGATTTATCAATGCATTTCTGATTATTTTCATATTATTCAATTTAAAAGTAAAATAGGTATTTAATACAAATCTTTCATTAAGGCCAACAATTGACCGGTATTAAAAAAACAGTTAATATACAGTATTCGTCTAAAATTTTGTTTCAGATATCAGAACATATCTTGCATTTTTAAATATCGCTAAAATGCAAACAATAATTAAATAGTTACCTAATTGTTATTTACAAAATACTCAGGGATTAGTAACAGGGACGTCGACTAGTGCGTAGGCTTTCTTATTTCAAGTTATCAATTTATTGAAATCAATCGAGCTTTCGGAGATTATTTGTCTCCTTCTTCAGGGTTTTACACTACAAGATTAAACGAAGTATAAGTATAACAAACATACATTTTTGTAAAAAACATACTGTATATAAATATTTAACTAACCATGACATTTAATTGTAACTATTATAATTTTTTTTTATATAAATTTAACTGAGTTAATATTTGATAAGTGACTTTTTTAATTATGAAAACATGGCAAAAAGAGAATTACATTTTGCATCTGTTACCCAACCAACGGAAACGGTTCTGGCACATATCTCCATATGCGCCCATAAGAAAAATGTGATTTTAGTATAAGTAAACAAAAACGAAACGTCCTTGAAATAAAAGAGGTGCGTCATTTTAATGGACGAAAAAAGGTGCCATAAGAAAATGTTTACAGTTAGTTTATAACTTTAAAAACATATGAGTTACAGTAACTTCAGAAAAACATTTTATCAACTTCCGGTTAAAGAGCGGAAACAGTGACAGCTAGATAGATAGATATATTTTATGATTAAAACACAAAAAAGTGACCCTGGCTCGAAAAAACAGTTTTTCAATATCTCTTCAAATAAAAAAGTTTTCAATACGTGGCACCTCCAAAATGCACCACCCTGTACATTTAAATCTATAAACTGAGATAAGTAACATGCAAAATATTTGTTAAAGAACTGTAGTAAGCCTTTAACAGTTCAAACCCGATAAGTATCTATTATTTTGTTTTATTTTTGTTATTATAGTAAGGGTAGGAGAGGATATAATTAAATACTTTAAAACGTTTATGAATGTTTAAGCTTAACGGGATTCTCTTAATAAACTGAATACTGAAACGCGGTTTCATTAAAATTGCCTTTTTATAATGCATTTTGATGAATTGAGAGTAAGGTAAAGATCTTGATTTAGATATTAACACTTAATAAGGGATTCTGATTGAATTGTCATGGAATCCGATTTGCCGCACGAATTAACAAAATTCACGGCTGAAATGCCTAATACGGGGTTATGCGGTAAATATCTGATTCAGCGATATTTATTGTGAACTAGATCTGATTACAATTATGATTATACGTATTTTGAACGGAATAAAAACTCATTGTACAATTATGTAAATTGATTAATATTATAACACCAACAGTATTCGCTAAAAAAAATCGCGGTGACCTATGTAAAGGTCAAATTTTAGTATATATTAGGGGATAAGTTGTCCCTCTTGTGCGATAAATTCGAACAATTAACCTCGGGTGACCTTTCGGTCTCAAAGGTGCAAGTCAGTTGTAAGCAGATATTTAAAAAGGCCAAATAAGTAATATATACGTTAAATTTGGCGGAATGAATCACTTTTGCTTTTACATTTTCGTTTTTAGATTCCGACAGGGTGAGATTTATTGCGTCAAAAACGTACCTAAATTGTGTTATACTTAATAGGGTTTCACGTTGGAATCACGCCCCGTAATAAATATCTAAATGCGCTAACAAATTTCTTACCGAATATCCGCTACAAACAGCTGTTGCTCAATTCGTGTTTAACCATTTAATTCCAATAGGCCCTAAACGATCGCTCAGAAAAATGAACAATACCTTCTAAAGACGAAAGCAAACAATTTTAAGAGGCGTGTGCACACCGTCAGATCACAATACTTACTCCTGTGATATATTTGTCATGAAGATCTGTACAATATTGCGAAAATTATACTCGCATCCACTCTTTTTTATACGCTTTCCATTTCCATCGAGGCAAAAGCACGTTATCTCAGCGTGTGTCCACCCCAGTACACTCTGTTCAACACAATGGAATTATATATACTATACGTTCACTACAATTGGAATGTGATGCGAATGGTAAAAAGCTACATTCGAAAAGGGGATGCACGACATGCTTGACAACTAATAAACAGACCCAACCGCCGCATATCATATCACGACGTGCGAATCTGATAACTTGTCAATGGAGCTCCCCGCTTTTTGAGGATTGCAAGCCTACCCTTCCACTTTGCGTATAAGTGTGACTGAGTGTAAATTATATATCACATAATCAAGGCTATTCCGTACGCAAAATGTTAAATTTAACGTATACGTTATTAGTTAACCTCACAATATAAGTATACATATCAGTTATCAAACTTGCCTAGACTGTGATATTGAAGTAACATGTACGTTAAATGTAACATTTCACGTGCATAGTCCTTAACGCTATATACTGATCTGACAAGAGATGAATCCTCAAAAAGAAAGAATTCCAAACCCAAATCACATTAACTAATTCGAATTAATAGTGCGTCAGCTATTTCAAGGAGCAATTATTTTCCTTGTATGTGAAATAATTGGTTATGAAGTTACTGAATTTCATCCTTTCTTTCTATATGTTTTCTTTAATAAGAATAGCAAAGCAATTCGAGAAATGCTCGTATTTAATGCTATTATATAACATTGGAATAGTAAAAACAGCATTAATAAACAATATCCTCAGCAATGAAATTAAATTTCAGCTTGCTTTGATAGCGTCGGTATATAAATTAAATTGAAACCTTATCTTTGGGTTCTGACCTTTGACTGGGAAGGGTTTGGTGGTGTGCTAATCTAGTTCTATTGCTTATTCGAAGATAGTGTAATAGCCTAGCACTCCATCCAGGGTATGTGTGGTGTGTAATTCGTATTAATGTTGAATGTATTTTAGGGAATTTTTAAGGTAAACAATAGCGTGCGAGGGATATATATCCGTATTATAATTTCGGTTTATCATAGCTAACGAATTGCTTGCTTAGTGGTGGTCAAAAGGTAAACACTTATTTGAATACGGTATGCGGTGTGAGGTTTAAAGCACAAAGCTTTTAGATTTATGATGAAATCATGGTTTTCTATTATTACACACAAGTGCAATAAAATAGTATAGTTAGGTGAAGGAGATCCGTTTACCCCTCGAGGCTAATCATAATTTGACTATGCAATATGTCGCTGCATGACTAATATTGAGGGAAGCCACTTTTTAGGGGAGAGCCACAGCGTCTGAAGCAAGCTCCCTATTCTTTAGTTACGGTACATAAAAATTAATTTTATATATTTTGTTCTTTTATCGACACGACTCGAATGTTCTAATAATTTCAAACATATAAAAACTAAAAAATAGGCTTATCTGACTTTAAAGAATTGCATAGGTGAGTTATGAGATTGTAACTGTAGTTTTAATGAGATTATACAGATTTCCCCAGGACAGGTGGATCGCTATATAAACTTTTATAGTTTTAATATTAGGAAGAAAACGTTACTCATTATAAAACCGTCGTGATGCTTTTAAAATTTGATGTAGTCACTTTTCAGAACTGTAACATACACAGGGTGTTCACAAACAGCAGACATTTGAAAATTTGTTTTATAAATTTGTTAATTTAAGCGGAAAATAGTTATTTTAATGGTAAAACAGAAAAACAAACGAACATCGCGTTTAAGAGATATTCCGATTATAGGGTAAAATGCTACTAAAATAGTAAAATAATAAGTTTTCGTTGTAAGTGTGTGGCCGTAATTTCACTTCTGTGTAATGAATTTAATTTCTATTCACTGTGTCTTGTTTTTTGATCAATTCTACATGCATTACCAACATTTTAAAGCTTTAAAAAACGTTTTTTTTAAATTTCGAAACAAAATCCCTCTGAAGTATTAAACATTTTATACTAAATCCACATTTGTACTAGCTGTAATTCCACTTCTAGGTGGAAAATTCAATTTCTGTTCATTGTATCATAAAATCTTATTAAATGTACATAAATTGCCATTTATTAATGAACATTTTTAATTTTCTTAGTAAGTTTCAAACAATCTCACTGATATAACTAAAAATATTTCCTTAGTTTTCATTTTGAGTGACTGCAATTTCACCTCTACTTCTACAATTAAAATTCTGCTGCAAGTATTTTAAACAGATTCATTCTAAGCGTATCTCTATAATTCTGAAATTTTAACAGAAAACCTGTAATCAATCGATTTGACAGAAACCAACAGATCAGTACGACGCCATTTTTGTGTAATTTAATGGCAACCATAATTGTTGTGAAAATGATTATTTTTTCGGGCTTCTATGAATGTAAAAAATAAATTATAGTATGAATCCGCGCAGAAATGTTTACTAATTTACATGTTTACTCTGATATCATTAAGGATGGTAATATTCCAATATAAAGATATTAACAACATCATATGCTCTGTTTTGTCTATCTACACCCTGTATACATTTAAATTTCTGTAATAATATGCCAGTCACAACTTGTTTTGAAATAACCAACGTCTGACTTACAATACAACGTCAGCTCCATATTTTCACTACAAAAACACTAGGAGATAATAAACATTTATAAAAACAACGACTAAATTCACCTCATCTACATTTAATATTTTTAACTTGAATTGAATTAGTTTATTTAAATATACTAATACAAGCAAAAACAGTTTTTACTTTAGTAGTTTCCAGTATAACTTTATACTTGAATTAAGAATAAATAAATCAAAAATGAAAGTATCAAAAAACTTAAAGTATCAAGCTTTATCAAATGAAAAGTACTGAAAACTAAACATACATTTTGTCAAACTTATTGCATTAGAAAACATTAACAAGAATAGATCATTTTTAGTTGACTGTAACGTTTGTTAAATTGTACGTTTACAAAATATATGAAAAATCAAACATACACAAATTTATACAAAAACTTATATAAAAATACCTCAAATGAGCATTTTCTAAACATAATTCTGTGGATTTCATCAATGCATTTCTTTTACGTCGACGACTATTCACTCTTCCCAATTTGCTTATTCGAATTTGTAACTGATATACCAAAATAAATATTTAAGAATAGATGAGTCGACAGACTTCACGGTAGGTACTTGACATTTCTTACACCCTGATAGTCCCTTTTTTCATCTATCTCTCTCTAATGGGAATCTCCGCGAGGGCGTGCCCGGGGCGAAAACGAACTGCTTCGTCTATTTCCCTTGCGGAGAGCCCCACAAGCCCAAGAAAAAAAGAATTTTCAATGCAAATTGTTTCTTTTATTTAAATAGACAAAATTATGTGATTGCAGGCGAAATCCGATATAAATCATTTATTTTAGCAATATTTACGTATAAAAATATATGAAAACTCTCTATGTCCTCCGCTGTACTATTCTCATCCATTTTTTTTTGTGAAATAACTTTTTATTTATTCTTTACTTTAATAACATTTCCACAATTATAACAGTTTTTCCTATTGTAAATTTTTTTAAATTTTCAAACAAAAACCATTTATTTATATTTATTTTAATCATATGTATTCAGTTCATCAACATTCACAAATTAGAAATGACTAAAAAATCACGAGTATTAAGCGCCGAATTCTACCTAGACCCACCGTTAAGAACATGTTACTCCGCTTGATAACTTTATAATTGTATGCACCTTAAAAACTTTTATTAAAATCCATCTTGTAAATTTCTTCACGTCTAATTTACCGACGTGTAATACTAATACTCGCTTTAAATATCCCTTTTATTTTTTTTTCATAAACCATCCATTTAAATGTCCTCAAAGATTTGTTTAGTGGCGTGATACGAACTAAGTTATTTTAATACATATTATATGTACAAATGTAAAAACACTTTCTTCACAAAAAATGTGAAGTGTTTCAAGTTTTTCAGTATATTTAACTCTTCATGTAACTCAAAAAATATGTTTTTAATTTAATTTTAAGTTTTAAATCAAAATTCTTGTAGTTGTAATGAAATTATGTGTTCACTTTCTTGAAATGACTCTGTTTACGCTGAAATTGTAACATTTTTTTAAAATTCATTTTTAGATTTTTGTTTTTTGTGAACACCCTTTATATCTTAGACTCCTGAAAAGTGGCAATAGACGATTTTTATAAAGAGTAACATTATTTCGTAAAACTGAAAATAAAAAAGTTCATATACAGGGTGCCCGTATTTTAACAGAATGTATGGGGATCTCGGTTATTTGAAGAGATAGAGAGTCGGTTAAATTGGGGCAAAGTTGCGTATTTTAAGGCCCAATAAACATCTAAAAAAATTGATATATCTTCTTTCGTTTTTGAGATATTGTCAGAAAACGGATTTTTTAAAATTTTGTTTAAATTTTTTTATTCAAAAACTATTGAATCCAGACATTTACAACTTTGACATTATACCGGCACTTTTTAACGAGAAATCTAGTAACATATTTTATAGCCAACTTTTGTTTTTCTTATGGACGCCATTTCGGATTTTTATATTTTTTGGAAGAATATTTTTTTCTGAATTCAATGATGTACCACATTTATAGTTAATTGTACATTTTATATGTAAAATTTTAATCTTTTGTTCTTTGTAAAGAGTGCCTTGGAAACAGTTGAGTAACTCACTCATTTGACAACTCCTAGGACTTTGCTTACATATCACCCCTGAAGACGGGCATCCAGCTAATTAGTTACTGTGCTGATAGAAAATGTATTTGTTTATAAACGAAATACTGGTGTGACATTTTGAATCTTAATGAATTGCTTGACTGTCTTTGGACTATCATAGGATTTTGTCATATTATATGTTTATTGATCGTGTTTTGACTATTGTGACTGTAAGTGGCTTGATTGACTGTCTTTTGACTATGCTAGAATTTTATCTGATTATATCCCTCTATGGACTGTATTTTGGCTTTTGTGATGTTATGATTGTAAGTCATAACATCACAATAGTAGTCAATATAGTGATTGAATGACAAAATACTAATACCATACATATTTTAACAGTTGTGATGTATTTTAAACTAACGAGTGTGTTCCACTCCCAGACTAAGCATGAAGTCAAATTTCGAATTTAGAAAAGCCCCGCGTTGAAAAATTGTCAAGGGTCGCGCAGCGACCCGAGACAAATTTTCCCAGGGCTTTTTTAAACTCGAAATTTTACTTCATGCGCCACGCGTATAAACCACTGATTTACAGTAAAGTTAAAAATATATAACGCTAAGATGTGATCAATATTAAATAAGATGTAGCGAAAAATGCAAGAATTACTTTTTTTGTGAATAGTTTTGAAATAATAATAATAAAAGTAGATAAAATTTAGTTTGTGCAACTTTTCCATACTGTTGATATTTAAGTCATCATATCTTAGACGGGGAAAGTGCTATGATGGACACATCACCATTTTTTTACTGAATGTTTTGTGTGATAATTGATACTTATTATTATTATTACAAAAGATTGACAGTTATTAATCAATTTTGACTGCTAACAATGATTGACTGCTGTCAATATTTTATTGATTAATAGATATGACGTCATTGTTTTCAAGGCACTCTTTGCAAAAATGGAAATATAATTTTAAATACCAAATCTAAAATAAATTATAACTGTGGTACATCACTGAGTTCTGAAAAAAAATATTCTTTCAAAAAATATGAAAATCCAAAATGGCGCTCATTCATAGCAACCTGGTAAACAAAACCTACCGCCCTCGAAACGCATATGGTAAGTAAGTAAAAATGGCCGAATCGTGCAAAAACGATTATTATACAGCTGTGTATGTGTTTGGCGGAGAAAGTAATATGCTGGACACATCACATTTTTTAATATTAGAAAGAGGTCAACAATACCTTTCTTACAGACTAGTGTGTAGTCGTCAAAAATGCGTACATATAGAAACCACAGTTACAAGCGATTTATTTTCAGATTTAATTGAAAGTAATGGTCTAGTGTTAACGAATGGAAACCATTAGGAATTGCGATTATAAATTAGCAATGTCAGATGTCTTGCATTCTAGTGTCATTATCACTTATCGATACACCATTTGAACTGACAGCGCCTATTTGTCATAACATTACTGCGCAAACATTACATTTTAATAATATCGACAAATTTGATGAATACTCCCAATGGACAACCGATGATCCATTTAAATAATCGGATCGGCGCTTGAGCTGAACTGAAATCGAACAGTTTTTTTCGGTACATTTATTCGGCAGGTAATTGAATATTTAACCTTTAACAGCGCGTGGCCGAACAAGACAAAAAGAAAGAACAGAGAAGCAGCATCACTTGCGCCAGGTATACCACTAGGAAGTTCCTCCAATTAAAAAATAACACGGGTCAAGCAGGTTTCAGACCGAGGTGAAGCTGTGAACTGTATACCTTAACATGTATATGCAGTGAGGTTGTGAACGGACGTCGCGCGTCTCTGGTAAAACACATCTACTGCATACACCTATGTACATTCATATTCACAGACGTTTTGTTTCCACCAGATTGACACATTCTTAATCAATATATTTTGTAATGCCAATGTCCTTCTATAGGTGCTGTGTATGAAGAAAAAACTACAAAGTTACCCGAGAATTAAACGTTAAGAATTATTTAAGAAAAATGCTTTTAAATTTAAATCTATAATATTCCTTCTTTAAATTTATAGTGGATTCTAAAATGCTCTAAAATTCATCAGTAATAAATAGACTACATATTTGATTCAGAAAATAATATTTAAATAAACTAGATAGCTTCTAAACTAATCTAATCTATTGAATATTTGTATAAAAGTCAGTTTCAGCATATATTATTATTAAATTTTGTTATTCAAATTATTGTTTTTATTAAACAAAAACAACTACTACTTATGTATTAGTGTAGTTGATAGCAGGTTTATTAAATTACATTTATTAATCAGACCATTTCATCTTTTAATAACATTTTATCTATGGCATATCTAACTATCTACAAAAATTATATAAAATCCTTCATATAATGAATAATGTAGAAACCTGAATATATTCAAAATTGTCTAACGTTTGGAAAACGGCCTTGTGTTAAAGTCAAATTATTCAAAAATAACTTGAATTGTCGATTTCTTTTAAATATCGTAATTTTCTCCCTACATAAATGATATTGATTTCAAAATATAAAAATAGAATGGTTCAATTATAATTACATTCAAGGATTCGATATGTGAAGTACATGATTTGCATAATGAAAAATGTCTCCCTGAAATGTTTCAATTACGTTTAATATGTCTTCGTCAGATATTTGACATATAATTCAAGGGTCACCGATTAGTGGAATGTATGGATGGGCGACTGTACGGCACATTATTCACCCTTCCGCAACGAAGTGGCTTAGGGCGACATCCCTAAAAATTAAAAGCCACAGATTTGGTGTATGCTGTTACAACAAACCACAGCGACTCCCCCAACTCTCAATGCTGCGAATAGATAAAATTGACTCGAAAAGAAGCTGCGATAAATATATAAATCAATGTTCATTACGCTCACAACGTGTGACTCTTATTTATTTATTTTTGTTGATAGCGGACTTTCCGCGCTGTAAATATAGAATTTATCATTACTTCTGAATTTATAGCAGCACAAATGAAGAAGAATGTGACCATTTAGACAAGTGTACCCTATTTCCTTACAATTTTTACGCAGACGGCGAAGTGTGAAGTCTCCACGTCTTGAAGTGACACTGACCTATAGTTTAACCCAGGCCTTATATCTTCTGCAGTTCCAACATCTAAATAATGGCTGATTGATTCAGCGCCGTTTTTTCGATTCTTTTAGCAAAGTGCAAATAAATCACAATGAAATAGTGCTACGGTTTGTTCAAGGGTGCATAACAAAGTAGTCTGCTTTTTGTGATCTGATTTTTCGAAAGATTTGTAGACGTCCTTCTCGCTCCAGTTTATCTATTTTTTTGCGGCGCACCCCAATTATTTCACGATTTTCATAATCTGGCGACGTTTTTTTTAAGAAAACCCGCCTGCTGGATAATTAAAAATGAATTAATTGCGCTTTTCCCGAAGCAACGAGACTCAGCATTAGGATATAGTATGTATGGGGTGTAAGGTACAGGACCAGAAAGTTGGATTATGTGCGGTGGTGTGTGTTACGATTGCAATAAATCGTGGCTAATAGCTGGAAGTACAATGGGAATCGTGAATTTTGCGATACGCCTTTTCGCTGTCGTCCAGTCACCAGTTACTTGTTACGTATACATGGTGCTTGATTAAGGTTATGATAACTCGATTAGCAAATATATCGGGTCGTATAATCGATGAATGCGCGAACAACGGCACTTTCCTCAAGGAAGAGAGGTCGAGAGCCTTTCCTCTGTGCTTCAAGAGCTGGGACGTGACCAAGGGCTCACCAGATACTTATTGTTTACACGTCGACATTTATCAGGCATCCAGATCCATTGACAGACTAACCGTTTATCAAACAACCTACTAATCTTCTACAACGCGTGCTATGTAATTCCATTTGATTCGTACTTTTTTTTATTAATATATTAGATTTAGAGAATATGTATCAGTGACACGATTAAAATTAAAACCTAAACATAGACAGGACGGAATTTTGCACTAAAGGTTGGGAACAAACATTTTGAATTGATACTATCATATCGTTGTAATAATTGAAAATTTCAGCATAGCGAAGAAGTTTTTTCAGAGTATGAATAGAATTTAAAATTAATTTGTTTCATAAACTAAGTGCATAAATAAAGTATAAAGTTTACAATCTCTTAAAATATAAAAAATACAGGGTGTTCGTTTGACAAAAAGCCACCCCTGACATTTACAAAAATAAAAAGAAATTCAAAAATCTATTTAACACTATACCCTCAACCACCCTCGATTTGGAATATTAAATGTTATATCTAGTATAAAAAGGTAATTATACACAACAGTGCTTTCATACAAAATATACAATATTATATTGTTTTGCATTTATTTTACATACATTTTTTTTAAACTAATCAAATTGTTAATATAATTCTAAATGTTTACTATATTTGTGGTTTTTCTTTATACGAGGATTTTTGACTTTTGAAAATACTAATTTAAAAGTAATTATTTTATTCCAGGCTTTTTTATAAATAATGTTTCGACTAATAGGCATTCTTAACATAGAGTTAATAAGAGAGAAGTACCACTAATTACAATTCTAGAGAAAAATATGTTTTTGAAAAAAGTATTTTTTTTTCGAAAATTAAATCTACCTACAAAATATGACCTTAATCGTAACAGTTGTTTTTAATTTATTTATTTTTTAATAATTTATCGTATATAAAAATAATAATATTACTAATAAATTATCTCTTTTTAATCAAATTTGGTAATATTGAAATAATAAAAATTAACTAGTCGTAATAATAAACCTACAACTTTACTAAATTGCTGGATAAATTTAGTTTAATTATATCAAGCTTAAATTTTATATTTTAAATTATATTTTTTTCTTATAACATGTTTCTTATCATTAACCCATTTATCCCACTACTCATTCGAGTACAGCACCGAAAATGATGCCAGATTCACATTTTTCGAAAAATAGTTCTACTAGGCAAAACATTTTTTTTTTATATTTATTATTTTAAATATATGTGTATAGTCGTTGAAAAAGTATAGTGTAAAATTCGCATGGAATCACCATTTCCCACTTGAATTTCATACTCATGAAAATTGTATTATTCCATGCTCATTGTACAATATACTATTGAAAAAAATGTCTTAGTAATAGTATTTTTAAGACCGGCAATAGTATACTAAGTATCAGTAAGGATTTTTTACCGGTCAAAGACAATTGTTTGGAGGAGAAGCGAGCGGAGCGAGCGACGACTCCAATTATTGTCTGAGACTGGTATTTCTCGTAATGCATACATACGAAATAATTTATAATATTTTTATAATAATGCGATAAATTTGCTTTCATAAATTCAAATACAGCTTTGTGGTAGTAACTATGGAAATAATTACAAATAAAAAAGCAAAATTGGTGTCAGTTTGACCTTTTTTGTAGATTTGCAATCTCTTCTCGTAAAACAAAATAGAAAATGAACTATAAGTGATTCCGAAGCAGAAGATTTTGATTTAGAAGAAGCATGAAATATAGGATGTTCGTCAATAGTTTCGGAAACTTCAAAATTTCGGTATGAAAATACAACGTGTTTAAGACATAGTGTGAAAAATATAAAGTGAATATTAATGATATGAGTCTTTTGGCATATTTTCTCTTTTCTCTATAATTCAGTGGATATTTTTACATTTTCTACACTAATTGCTTATCTAAAAGAATTTGGTTACAGGCCTAAAAAAGCTTCTTAAATGTAGCACCAGGTGAAGTCTTTCTAGTTTATATGATAATATAAAATTACTTTAAAATGTTGGTGAGTAATACTTAATTGTATATTTAACTTGAATATATCGTAAAATTCATGATTTTTATTTACTTCTTACTTACCGTTCGCTGAACGGTAAGAATATACTTACCGTCAAGGAAGAGAGGTCGAGAGAATGTTATTCATAGCAATCTGGTAAACACAATATACTTTCCTGGAAACGCATATGTTAAGTACGTAAAAATGGTCGATTGTGCAAAAAAACATTATAAAGAATTACTTGTGGTTGAAAAATTGTTAATAAACAGTGTTTCCTATTCGAACATGGTATATACTGGTGTTCATTTATTAGAAATGCAATTATTTCAAAGACAAAAAATTATTTTATTCTTATCAACCTTTCCAGTTTTCATAATGTTTTATAATAAACGCATCAACGGCGCTTAATCCGTTGATGATAATGAAACATTATGAAAACTTTTTCTTTAAATTACTAAATAAGTTAATTCTATTATTTGCCCTGGCTTAAGAATGTGTGAATTAATATCTAAGTATATATTTATATTTAAATATTTCGGTTATTAGTCATTTTAATTTTTTTTCAATGTAGCTATTTTTCTTAAGCCCGATACGTTCACACAATTTTCAAATAAATGTCAATACAATGTTACATTAATTATATTTATTTATAGTATACATTTGTATTGTTTTCAAGTATTAATAATATAAATATCACTATGGTTTTGACCGTTACTACGTGGTAATCCATATCAAAATTAAATGAAATTATTACTATGTTTTTTACCACTTTTATTAATTTATATATATACAGGTGTTACATATAAATATTTTTACGACTTAAGTTTCAACAGTGTGAGTGTCATTATCAAGTACTTGATAATGACACTCACACTGTCGAAACTTATGTCGTAAAAATATTTATATGTAACACCTGTATATATATATATAAATTCATAAAAGTGGTAAAAACATAGTAATAGTTTTATTTAATTTTAATATAAATATAGTATAAATGTAAGGGGATATTTTTTTCACGTATGTATGAGCTTCACATAAGAGGCCTGTCCAAGAATCGGAAGCGAAAATAAAATATATATATACTGCCTTTCAAAAAAATCAGAACACAAAGTATTTATTGGACGATTTTAATGAAATTTACAGAATTTGATCATGTAAATGAACTGCATCGATGATCAAAAAATCAATTGTTTTGGTTACTATTTAATGGTATTTTTCCTTGATTTCACCATTATGAAGAGCTGCTGATTTTTGAATGTAATTGCCTCTAATATCCAAGTAGCCTCTGAGTAGTTTGACGTTTCAGTTTGTAAAACATAAAAAGATGCCCCGTGTTCGTCGGCGTGCACAATATCATCATCTAAGTGAATTTGAAAGGGGTCGCATTATTGGAATGCGAGAAGCGGGTTTGTCGGTTCGTGCTATTGCTGAAAGGGTAGGCCGTAGTGTATCGGTGATCGTACGCTGCTGGTCTAGATGGTCCGAAGCTGGGGAGAATCGACGTAGACTCGGATCAGGACGTCCAAGAAGCACCACTGAGCGTGAAGATCGAGCTCTTCGTCTTACAACTTTAAGGGACAGATTTACAACGTCGCGGGCATTGGGAAATGACTGGTTGGCTCTAAATGGCCAAAGAGTATCTATCCATGGCTACTGTTTACAGAAGAATCCGCAGTTTTGGTATAAGATCCTACCGTCCACAATTGTGTCTACCTCTTACTCCGCAGCATCGCAGAGCAAGACTTGATTGGTGTAGGGAAAGACAACATTGGACCCATGAATGGAATAACATTATCTTCAGCGATGAGTCTCGGTTCTGTTTATGGGCTCATGATGGTCGCAGAAGAGTGAGACGTCGACGCGGTGAACGCAGAATTTTACAATTTGCTGTTGAAAGACATACGGCTCTTACACAGGGAGTTATGGTTTGGGGGGCGATAGCATATGGTAGTCGGTCTCCTCTAGTTTTTTTAGAAGCAAGTCTTAACGCGATATATTGACAACATTTTACGGCCAGTGTTAGTGCCCTATGTAAATGGCTTGCAGAACCCCATTTTTCAGCAAGATAATGCTCGACCTCACACAGCGGCCATTACAAGACAGTTTTTTGATAGTGCCGAAATCAATTTGTTACCTTGGCCATCTCGTTCTCCAGATCTATCGCCAATAGAACATGTTTGGGATATGATAGGTGTTAGAATAAGTAACTTACAGCGCCTCGCTAACACTGTAATGGAACTTAGAGGTCAAATTATCGAAGTTTGGAATGAAATACCCCAAGTCGATATTGACAGCCTGATTTCTAGCATGCCTCGACGTGTTAATGAGTGTTTGGGAAATCATGGAGGCCCAACACATAATTAATTTTTATTCATTTGTTTTTCAAGTTGATTTTTTGATCATCGATACAGTTCGTTTACATGATCAAATTGTGTAAATTTTATTAAAATCGTGCAATAAATACTTGGTGTTCTGATTTTTTTGAAAGGCAGTATATATATAAAACTTATGTTGATGCTTTGATTATTTCACCTGATGTTGACAGAAACAAAACTACTAGAGGACATGAAAAACACAGCTCAAAATATCTAATTTAACAAGTCAACATACAAGATGTGTAATTTAACAAGTATTATAAAAACAAGTGCAGAAAATGCAAAAGTCAGACAGTGTTTGTAAGAAAATCTAACATTTATTTACACCCCGCTTGGTTTTTCCATAATATGCAAAACTTGCTTTGAAATGTATTTAGTACTTCTAATTACAAAAAATCCCTTAATAAATTCGGCCGTTGGTGCAAAACCGCAACACTAATTTCTAGAAAAAAAGTACACATTTATACTTAAATTGTTCATATTATGAAAAATTTATTTAGAATCAACTTTTAAAGTTGACTCTATAATTGCTTGTCCGTTAATGGGTTAATGTAAAATTTAGCATTTAGATCAGAAATTACTTTTTTTAATAACATTTGTCTATAAAATTATAATCCTCAATTTTTTTATATTTGATAATGAAAATAATGTTTTTAAGTCAAAAAGAACTGTTGGCAAATAATTACGAAAAATCGGCAACAAAAAGATTGTCATATCCGGGCAGTTATCCGGTGACACACGGTATGTATACAGAGAGTTTTATGTAACACCGAACAACGAGAATTTTTCTTTTAAGTATACATAAACATACATTGTACATTTGCCGATGCTCGGTTTATTAAAAGAATTTAATTTGAAGCATTAAACGAGTGTTTTCCACTCTCAGGCTAAGCATGAAGTCAAATTTCGAGTTTAGAAAAGCCTGAAAATTTGGTTTGGTCGCGTAGCGCGAAGCGCGGAGCGGCCAAACCAAATTTTCAGGCTTTTCTAAACTCGAAATTTGACTTCATGCGCCACCGGTACAAAACACTGATACAATGTAAAGTTTAGCGGTGTGTTTTAATCTTCGTAATACGTCAGTGTTTTGTGCCGGTGGCGCATGAAGTCAAATTTCGAGTTTAGAAAAGCCTGAAAATTTGGTTTGGCCACTCCGCGCTTCGCGCTACACGACCAAACCAAATTTTCAGGCTTTTCTAAACTCGAAATTTTACTTCATGCTTAGTCTGGGAGTGGAACACACTAATTTCAAGTTTCAAATTGAACTCTTAAAAAAACAATGAGTTTCTAAAGATTTACGGCATATGCACTGTAACTGGGACATAATTGAAAGAAAAACTCCCTGTATGTACAAGTTAAGAGGCATTAATTGCGATTGATTAGCAACAACTTTTAATGGTCATATAGGCTTCCTAATTTACACAATTTAAAAATTAAAGGTGTCAAATTGTATTAAATGCAAAATGTTCGGTGTTATATAAAACTCTCTGTATATTAAATATTCTGCGATTTACTCTTAAGTCTCGGGTTCCTTACAATATTTTACACCAAATTTTTAATTACAGCTTACATATTTGTATGCAGGATAATTTAAGTATAACTTTTTGTGACTCTTTAATTCTGTATTGCAGCCACTTCCTAAATTTAATTCCATCTAAGCAGTTGATAATCAATCACTGAGACTGAGTTGCACTTAGTTTCGCAGATTTTTTTCAATTCGGTCCGGAAATAGCAATTTAGGCATGTTAACGGCCATTCTTAATTGCGCCGTCGTCTTATATATAGTTGTTAAGATGTCGAACATAAATTACCTTTGAAGAATGCCAGTTACTATTTTTAAAATCCGAAGCCGGCAAGAATGTGAGCGAATAAAAGTTTGTAATGATCTCGGCCGAATGGGATATTTTTGTTGAAATTTCGAATTAAAAAATGTTCACGACAATAATACTTTCTCCTATGTTGTACGTATAGAGAAAGTAAAAAATTGCATGTATGGAATGGTTCTGTGTTCGAATTTCGTAATTATAAATTCACCCGTGTGCGACATTTACAGATAAGCATTAAATATTTCATTCCCATTTTACTCAACATCATGTGAGATGTATTTATGTACAGGATAGTGTATTTTTATTATCCCATCTTTAGGCATTTTTTACCGAACGCACTACTGTGTAATCCCCCCGCACCCGTATTGTGATCTGTAAAAAAGTAGCCCCCTCTTTTTCACGGAAATATCAGTTTTGGGGTATTATGTCATTGATGTCAGTCTGTCGGTCTGTCGGTTTGTCTAGTCGTTTTCAGTGAAAACGACTCAAGGGATTTTTATAAAATTTTGTATTTGGATTCTACTCCATAATACTGCGCATCAATCACATATCAATTTTGGGTAAAACCCGGAAACAGGAAGTAGATATTTACTCTTAGCCTTTTCTTCGCATCTCTTAAATTATCAACATAATCGAAAAATCTTTCAAATAATAGTTGCAGACAAATAAAAAACAAACATTTAATGTGAATAAACTTTTTGTTGTAGCTCTTTTGATTTTATGGTTGTCTTGAAAATGGTGAATTTTCTAATTTTATTGCTCTATCTCGGTAAAGCATTAATAATAAGTAATTGGAATAATCTCATATCATTTTAATTCGCGGTCGGTACCTGTGTTGGCCACAACAGATTTTTTGAAGTTTTAATGAGTATTAAAAAACCCTTTTCGCGATTACGTCATTCTATTAACGATGGTAAGATGTTATTTTAGCTTCACAAAGTACTTCGAGATTATTATAGCAGTAAAAACGTGCAATCGTCGTACAACTACTCCGAATAAAATAACAATCTACACTTTTAAAAAAACTCAAAATAATTAAAAATATAATACGAAATAAACAGTAATATGCAAATATATATATTAAATCAGATTCCGGATTCAAAAATATATCATTACATTTTGTATTGTGGAGGCTTCTACTTCGTTATACATGGTAATTTATCAATAAAAAACGTTTTAAGTTTGTACAACACTATTTATTATTACATGGCTAAATTTGCCGAAACTGCAGTAATGCAAAAATAAATAGTGTTATACAAACAAAGTTAAAAGGTTTTTTTATTGATATATCGATATATCACATCATATATATTTTCGTGACTTTTCAGTACTCGTTATTATTTGATATTTTTAAGTACAATACATATTACAAGAATTAGGTAAAAATTAAACACTTGGTTAATTTTACATAATGTATATGAAACAAACCACGTGTTTAATTTTTACCTAATGTTTAAACATGTTTCACCAAGTGTTAAGTAAGAAATTCAAGACATATTACAAATAATGTAATAATACATACTGCTATTTATTAAATGTCCAATAACGCGCTATTTATAAATCTTAAATTCAACATTATAGACATTCACTGCACATGCCAATGTACCCGAAACCGGAGGTATTTTGATTTAAAGGTTTGCTGCAATATATATTTAGTAAAATAATACACATTTTAAAGTTGTCTAAATAGTGTGCCGGATCATATTCGAACTAAATACGAGTAAGTACAAAAACATTGAATGTGCCTATTGAGTGCACATTTCGAGAATTATGGAAATAACAGTGACGTCACGTAGAACTTACATTATGAGGTCGAAGGTGAGGCCAGTGTTAACGCAATTATACATATATACAATACTGTATTAAGTCGTGTTTGCATATTTAAACCCCGTATTGTTGCTTTATCAATAATGTGCATCGTCACATCAACTCTGCATAAATAAATACCTCCAGCTTTTACTTACCCTCCACCCCATCCCTATTACTATCCCTAAAACCATAAAGAATATTGCGTTATGGTCCAAAATTACTTTAGAGATTGTTTCAAAACAAATCCTTTGAGGCCGTGTCTTCTGCCTGTGTCCCCAATAACTTTAATTGTATCCATTTATCCTGCGTGCGTAATACGAGACGCTTTTGATTATTCTTTATTTACACAATTTAACCATCCATTTAGATAATAATTCCTCCAGTACTTCTAAGTAAATTTTAATCGACAATTACATCTAGACATGGCTTAAAAAGCATCATTTGTTTATACATTATAATTTCTGGTTAATCTAACAATCAATAATTATTGTGACGTAATATATTTCACGTGTTGTTTTTAATGAAGCTACTTTTGTTGCGATGGATTCCTCTTTAATGATTTATCACCAGAATTCATTTAAAATATAGCAAAAATTGATATGTATCTTTACCCATTCAGACATCTAATGAAATGTATTTAATGGATACAGGGTGTGCCGGGACGAATCTGCCAAACTTCAGGGGTGTATTACTTAAGTGATATTAAGCAAAAAAAGTTATATCAACATAGGCCCGATTCAGAAAGGTTGGTGAATTATGGCTGGTTGAAGAAAACTGTTTAAAATTGTAAGGAGTTGGCTTGGGAAAGCATTGCTTCGCAATTATTTGTTTTGCTATCACTTGTAAGTTAACCTAATCTGTAAATGTGATTACTTTAAATACACCTTTACGTTTACCAACTAAGAATACGCAGATATTCATTTTAGGTGCGGCTTTTGTAATGGTAACGCTAGATATTCCAGCACGGCAGCTCTAGCGTTACCATTACAAAAGCCGTATATAAAATGAATATCTGCAGATTCTTCGTTGGTAAACATTAAAGGCATGTTTAAAATAATCACATTTAGTAATTAGGTTAACTCACAAGTGATAGCAAAAGAAATAACTGCGAAGCAATGCTTTCCAAAGCCTACTCCTTACAATTTTGAACAGTTTTCTTCAACAAGCAATAATTCACTAACCTTTCCGAATCGGACCTATGTTGATATGACTTTTTTGCTTAAAATCATCTAAGTAATACACCCCTGAAGTTTGGCAGATTCCTCCCGGGACAGTATATCACTTTCTAATATAAGACATAACACATAGATTTATAAATATCACTCGCACTTAACCATTAATGCTTTAACAACACGTTTCAAAATATTGTTGGATAAGGCCCCACTTTTGCTTTTTGTGGACCACCCTCAACATAAATATACTTACATACATAAATAAATTAATTGTGAGTTACGTGAAGATCAAATTAATTTGACGAATAAAGCACTAATAACCTTTCTTCACACTTTTATTTGAATTACCAAATGTACATTTCGGACACAAAGTGACCATTATCAATGGATTAACACTAACACAGTGTTAATGGTTTTTCATTATTTATAAAACTACAGCTAGTTTAAATTTGTGAAATAAACAATTATTATTGTTTTAAATGTCCTCCTCTAGCCTCAATGAGTCATATCTGCGAGCTATTTTTGGACCATCTTGCCGAATTTTGTTAAACCTAATTTTTATCTGGTTATCTAATTAATGCCGTGTATTTCAAAACAAAGAATACAAATCTAAAACATTTAAGTGTACAAATCACAGTCGGCAGTATCAAAACTATCTACCAAAAATAATAGATTGCAAAATGAACGAGTTTTAGCTGAATACGCAGATATTGTTTATTTGTATGGATACTCTGATGGTACATTCAAGCTAAAAGAGGCCATTTGAACAACTATTAGTTTTCCTATATAATGCTTTATGATATCATTATTCAATCATATTTTAATTCTTAAATTGTAGGAATAGTAATTCCATATTTCGCAAAATTTAAATCAGCTGTAGTTTTGTAAATAATAATAATCGGACCCATGTTTATCTAACATTTTGTCTTCAAATGATCCTCTAAAGAAGGTGTGATTTTGTTTACATCTATTCCGAATCACACTGTATATAGATTACTTTTTTTGTAAATATCGTTGCTATTCCCTTTTCAGATGAACATTCTGTATATATTTTTATGATACCGTAATTTGAGATTATTATATTACTGGATTTAATGTAATTGTAGGGGATTTGAGTTAACAAGTTTACAGTTTGCAAGGAGTAGATGCTCCATTATGTAAACACAATTACTTATCAAAGTTGCCCAAGACGTGTGAAATAGGCAATTATCACGATAATTTCATAGTTATGTCGACGATCAATAAATAAAAAGCCGATAATGAATACACACGTATATTGTAATAGAAGCTGTTATCATTGAGCAATTATCTGACACCCAGATGGCGTTTTTATGGAGGTTCGCTAGATTATTAATTACAAGAGGAATTGTAAGTAACACTTGTCTTTAATTGTTGCTGTGTAGAATCAACGAGAGCGTCAGTTGAGAATAGGCACGGAACATTAATGTGCGGTGGTGTATACACTCACACACGGCAATTAGGCTTCAATTGACTAATTACACACCATCCCAAGTCCCTGTGGATTTAGTTGATGTGAAAAACACAGCAACCTAGTTGTTTCACTTAAGGCAATTGCCTGTTTTGATCTAGGTCATGCTAGTGTGTGAATCTGGTGCACCCTTTTCATTCTCTCAACCACCCATTTTCAACATTTTTTTCTCATTTTCACAGCAATGAAGTTCATCACGTACCACATGAATACATAACATTAGCCCCCCGCCGGTGAAATAATGAACTAATTTATCTGCATGTAAAGTATTGTTCCTTTGACGCGGGAGATGTGCCTGTCACTAGAAGACAATGATAATATATCAAAATAATTTGTTCCACAGTTCAAGCGGGATACAAGATTATTGTAAAAAATATATTGTGTCGGTTTATCACAATAGCTTCCATTAGAAAGATCCTTATTCTGCTAAAATTTAAAAAATGCCAATTTTTAATCAAACAGATCAGGCATGTGTAATGTACAGGGTGGAGCATTTTCAATGATGTTTTCAAATAAAGTATAATTTCTATGACTGAAATAACTTCTTTATTTAAAAAGATATTAAAGTGCTGTAAACAGTTTTATATGCATTTTTTAAGTAGACTATATTTTATATTTGCTTGCAAAAAATGTAATCGACTAAAGTCAAGGCCGACTATTTAATAATAATACAACTTTATGTCATATCTCATAACATTTAAACTTAAAACAAAATCTAATATGGTCAGCGTATTCTACTTAAAAAAGTGCGCCAAGAAAGTTTTTACCGCATGTCAACCAACCAATTTCCAAATTGCTAAGTTTTAAACGTTGACTTATAAATCAAAACAATTGAAGATGAACAAATTTTGATTAGACACATGTAATAAGCTGGAGGAAAGAGCTTCGGAAGTGTATATTAGTTTTTGTCTAACATTCATGTTATTGGTACTTAAAGAAACCATCGAAAATGCTGCACAGAGTACAAACAGGGTGGCGACCAACCGGGAAAGTTAGGGAAACTTAGTTGAAAAGTTAGGGAAATTCGGCCTTTTAGCGAAAAGTCAGGAAATTTTTAAATTAATAATATTAATAAATATGCAAATAGTTCTGTTCGGAGCACGAATTTGACACATGATATTTTACTTCATGCTTAATCTGGGAGTGAAAACCCTCGTTAGACGATCAATCAGATATTTATTTTGCAGTTACCTTTATTGTCAAATTTATGACACTAAATTAATAGAGTTGATTTTATTTTTAAGGTTAAATTTATACCATAAACAAAGTTGTGTGCGTTATTTATGTGTTACTAAACATTGAAGAACAAATAGGAATATTCATAATTTCGGACGAAAATTATCAATATCTTATTTTCAGAAATAATGTGAAAAGTTAACAAATCTAATAAATTAATTGAAATTATTGATGATTTACAAATAAAATTAAATCAATCACTGAAAACTCACGAAATACTCGATTTAATAAAAATCGTCATAATTAAGAAATGTTAATAACATTATAGAAAAACAACAAACATTTTTTTCTATGTATATAATCTGAAATTAGATTTGTTCGTTAATTGAAAAGATAAATAAATGAAGAAATAAATAAATAAATATTTATGAACATTTGTGTATTTACTTAATGTTGCCAATTTATTACGTTTTCATCAATTTTGATCAGTCGTACAATTTCATATATTTTTAAATATTTTAAAGTTGAAAAGTTGAAGGAGAACATAATTATTTTCTAACTTGATGAATTATCGTAAACATTTTGATTTACTAAAGTCTTTTTAGCCGATTGGCAATAGTAATAATATGTTATTGAATTATATATATATATATATAGGTACATACTATGTAATATTGCTTGTTGTCAATAAAGATTGTTGATGATACTAAAGTTTTCCAAAAAATTAATAAAATTGGAAGATTATCAAATTACTGCAATTAGAAATTTTTTAATAGAAAATTTGACATTTTTAGATGTTTGAAATTTTTCAAAAATTATTAAATTACTGAACTTTACGAATTTTTCGAATACATTGTAGAAATTATTAAATTACTGAAATTCACGAGTTTTTCAAATGCATCGCATTGTGAAAATTATGTAAATTTAAAGAAAGATTTAAACTTAATCAACATTCAAAGAAATTACAGTTATATTAATCACAATTTTTTTGGAAACAATCTAATTAAAATTTGACGATAATTTGAAGAAAGTACAGTTTTGAAATTCACAAAATTTTTAAAACTTTATTAAAGCTACGTAAACTGAAAGGAAGATTTAAACCTTAATAAAATTTGAAGAAATTGCAGATTTATTGTAATTTACTATAAATTATAAAATTACTGAAACTCACAATTTTTTTTTAAACAAAGAATGATTAAAATTTAAAGAAAATACAGATTTAGTGAAATTTTTGTTTAAATTACTGAAATTCACGATTTTTGAAAACTTTCTTAAAATTATGTAAATTGAAGGAGAGATTCAAACTTAAAGGTAATTTAAATAAATTACAGAATAATTGTAATTTTACTTATATTATCGAGTGAAAGAAATTTACGAATTCTTTTTAAACTTTATAAAAATAATGTAACTTAAAATAAAGATTTAATTTTGATAACAATTATCAACATCATAAAAATTTGAAGAATTTATCGAAGTTTTACGAAAATTAACGAATTTCCTGGCTAACATTCCGAACATACAATTTTTTTTTTAAATTCCGAAAACAAGCGAATTATTAAAATTAAAGTCTTGTTAATTGATAAAAATCAAAAATATTTACAATTTAATTTAATAATTCAACATATAAAAAGTATAAAAGATTTTCTAAAAATTATCCTTTATTTTATACTTTCTCGACATTTTGCACATTTCTCAATTGTTTACGTCTAGACACGACATTATAGGAATTTTTTTTAAGTACTTATTATATCCCGATGTACAACATATAATTTTTCAGGTATTCGTTAATTTTATACAAAAAGTTCAATTTGAAATTTGTAATGAGTTTCGTCCACTCCCAGATCAAGCAAGAAGTAAAATTTCGAGTTTAGAAAAGCCTGAAAATTTGGATTTGCCGGGGCGCGCGAACGGGCTTTTCTAAACTCGAAATTTTACTTCATGCGCCACGCGTATAAAACACTTCACAAATATTGTGAAGTTCAAAATATACTGCTTATGTTTAATTTCGCGTTAATAAATTTAAGAAAAGTAATAAATTTAAGAAATCTTGCGACTTCTAAATTCGTGCTTTATAATATTTTTTCTTTTCATCTTTTGATATAAATTGAATAACTTTTATCTCCCCTATATTTGATTTGGTTATAAGAAATTATTTTAGGGGGCCAGGGAAAATTCTGGCATCTCGGAAGAGTCATGGAAAAGTCAAGGAAATTTACTATTATAAATTGGTCACCACTATGTACAAACAAAAGTCACATTGTTTATTATTAATTATTAACAATAAAATCGTAGGCGGACTTTGTGTCAACTATCATGCCATCAATAATTATTGCATTAATTATACCAAGTGTTTTTATAATAAGCAAACACAAAAACTCAAATTGGGTGGTATTGCCGAGTTACAGTTGTAAATAACTATTCCTTCAAATATATATGGTACATACGTTAGCGAAAATACATATATGTTATGTCAGGACCTACTAAGACCGTAAAGATTTAATGAAGCAACAAATAACTTGCATTAAAATAACATCAATTAACATGATTCGGGGAAAAATATGGTTTAAATCAGAGGTGTCTAAAGTAAGGCCCGCGGGCCGAATGCCGAACGCGGATGGGTATATAAAGCAGGAATTCATAAAAAGAAGTATCTAAATATATTTAATACAATTATTATAAAGTCAGATACGATCCGTTTTTTATATATAATACAAAGAGAAAAATACATATATAATACAAAGAGAAAAATACAAAGAGAAAGTATTGTTTTAGTGAACATTTTCAAATGCAAAATGTCAGCTGAAATATCCATTTTGAGGTCCTCTGAGTCAATTAAGACATTTCCGAGAAATGCCTGTCTGCGGATTCTGTACACCATAAATCGCCAAAGATATTGAGATGAAACTTTGAACTTAAGTTTTTTACGAGGATCTGAATAGCTTTTGGTTAAAATATGGAAACCAGAAGTGGCTCGCATTTTTTTAGATACTATTTGACATTTTCTTAATTATTGATGATATAGAAAAATGTTAGTATTAAAAGTTATAGGTGAAATGATCATTAATTATTTATTCACTTTTTTTCGTATAAATCTTAGTTTTAAAAAAGTGAATTTTCGCTCCATTTCTGTAAGTATTGAGAATATCAACAAATGTTTCAATTAATAAGTTGTAGATCTTATCGAAAAAAATTCATATATTATACTTTTTTGCAGCCTTAACAGTTTTCGGTTGATTTTATTTTTGTCAAATGGGGCCCTCGGAATAAGTCAAAATTTTGAGTGTACTTTGCAGCATCCAGGAGGCTTATACCCAGAGGATGGGTCATTTTGAGCGTAAAATGTCTTGCCCATAAATTTGGTTGTGGTGCGCAATCGCAAAAGTACTAAGTAAAAAAGTTAAGAATAAATTGAGTTTTGATCACCATTTCTTATGATGCGACCCTCTGAGCTTATTTTGTTTGCAATGGTCTCCGGGTCGCTTAAGTGGGACAGCCCTTGTTTAAATGATTTTAAATTGTTACATGAATTCGTAACAATTTAAAATTGTGTGTTTGAAGTGTTCTGCAACCAAGAATTGGCAATTTCATTTATACTTATGTTTGAACAGTAACGTGACCGCCAGTCTAAGGTGTCAAATTGTTTAGAGGGAATGGCAAAGCTATACTGATGAGAGATAAATCTCGAAACGCGTCTATAGATGGCCTGAATAATTTGACCCAAATTGTTACATTTGCAGTAGGTTACTGTATGTAACGGCAAACACTTGTTGTATAATTCAATGTCTGTCGGGGTATTAGCCCGGGAAGTAGTTGTTTCAATGAGTGTTTGATATAGTCTTTGTAAGACTAACTTGTTGTAGATTGCGAAAAGAATCGCACTTTTAATGTTTGAAGTGTTCTGCAACCAAGAATTGGCAATTTCATTTATACTTATGTTTGAACGGTAACGTGACCGCTAGTCTAAGGTGTCAAATTGTTTAGAGGGAATGGCAAAGCTATACTGATGAGAGATAAATCTCGAAACGCGTCTATAGATGGCCTGAATAATTTGACCCAAATTGTTACATTTGCAGTAGGTTACTGTATGTAACGGCAAACACTTGTTGTATAATTCAATGTCCGTTGGGGTATTAGCTCGGGAAGTAGTTGTTTCAATGAGTGCTTGATATAGTCTTTGTAAGACTAACTTGTTGTAGATTGCGAAAAGAATCGCACTTTTAATGTTTTAATGTCGTTATTAACTATATTTCGAGATCAGATTTGAAATGACCATACTAATAATCAAATCACTTTTATTGTTTCGCAAAAAAACCTATGTTTTTTTTAAAGTATACATTTATTGAATATTGGTTTTAAACCATTCCACCATTCTACCTTCATGTTTTGTAATTTAACTATATATAATATAAAACTTACACCATTGATTAAATTGTATATATCTATATACTATTTATTCAATGCGTACACTGTTTTTAAGATTTGGTTTCCAATTTTCAAAGATGGCTGTTCCTACTTTTTTTATAAATGATTCTAAAACCTATTTTCTTATAATATACAGATTGTCCCACCATAAGTACAATGCTATATGAACTTTTTTATTTTCGATTTTATGATAAAATGTTATTCTTCATAGATTCAGCATATTACTAGTTTAAAAGTGACTTTATTTAAGTTTCTTAAATATAACATACAGAGAGTTTTATGTAACACCGAACATTTTCAAAACGAGAATTTTTCTTTTAAGTATACATATGCATACGTCGTA
Source organism: Philonthus cognatus (assembly GCA_932526585.2). Lineage (NCBI taxonomy): Eukaryota > Metazoa > Arthropoda > Insecta > Coleoptera > Staphylinidae > Philonthus > Philonthus cognatus. Next base: position 68,095,677 of record OW052243.1, on the reverse strand, counting down.
CATTTTCCGACGCTCGGTTTATTAAAATAATTTAATTTGAAGCTTTAAACGAGTGTTTTCCACTCCCAGGATAAGCATGAAGTAAAATTTCGAGTTTAGAAAAGCCCGAAAATTTGGTTCGGTCGCGTAGCGCGAAGCGCGGAGCGGCCAAACCAAATTTTCAGGCTTTTCTAAACTCGAAATTTTACTTCATGCGCCACCGGTACACAACACTGATTCAATGTAAAGTTTAGCGGTGTGTTTTAAACTTCGTAATATATCAGTGTTTTGTACCGGTGGCGCATGAAGTAACATTTTGAGTTTAGAAAAGCCTGAAAATTTGGTTTGGCCGCTCCGCGCTTCGCGCTACGCGACCAAACCAAATTTTCAGGCTTTTCTAAACTTTACTTCATGCTTAGTCTGGGAGTGGAACACTCATTTTAAGTTTCTAATTGAACTCTTTAAAAAAAAAACAACGATTATCCAAAGATTTACGGCATATGCGCTGTAATTGGGACATGTATACTTGAAAGAAAAACTCCCTGTAAGTACAAGTTTAGGCATTCATTGCGATTGGCTACAATTTTTAATGGTCATATAGGCAACCCAATTTACCCATAACTTAAAAATTAAAGCTTATATTAGACGACACTATTTTCCTTGTACAAGAAAATAGTATACTATTTTCTATCATGGTGTACTAAATTGAACATGTCCTATTTCTATCATACAAAACTGTACCAGATTTGCGTTTTGGTCATATTTTGTGTCTTATGTATGTCTAGAAAATGGTATAGTATTTTCTTGTACAAGAAAATAGTGTCGTCTAATACAAGCTTAAAGATGTCAAATTGTATTGGATGAAAATGTTCGGTGTTACATAAAACTCTTTGTATATAAACACTACTATTATTTTACCAAAAAATAATCAAATGTCGTTTAATTGAAATATATATTTAATTTTTTTATTTTTTATTGAATGATTTCTGGTTGTTGTCGAAATTCAGTATTGTATATTTATACTCGTCTCTTGTTGATAATAAATGTACTTCGTAACAGCTCTGAGATTACTCCGACCAAAACAACCGTATATCGCTTTCAAGCCATTCAGACGTCAATAATAATCCCAATTGTCATTCTTCATTACAACAACAAAACTGCGATGACTGTACGGATAGTGTTTCGTCTTGCGGTGAATATTTTAAGATCAAATACTTTCAAGAAGATATGTCAACTCTTTAATACTGTATTCTTGTATTGGAGATTTTAAATAAATAGAAAGTCATGTATTTCTTCGTTGTCATCTCTAGTAGCAGTCCAGTAAAAGACGTAATACTGACTTAGGTCCACTTTTACAAACATTTGGTATCCCGTCGTTAATGCTGGCTACGAGTTAAACAATCAGTTGTGATTTTTACAATCTGAGAGTAGAACATTGTTACATGAATCGCGGAGTTACTTCGAGTCTACGTTACGCGGTTTCTGAGGCATGAGATACCTCGCCTACCTCACCGTCAACGCGCGCTCTCCCCAATCTCTCTCTCTCTCTCTCCATTGCTCTAACCGATATGTTTGATTGCCAGCGCACTAGCAATATAGTAAAGACTACATAGATAATTACGACAGCGTTTGTAAAATTCAACGCCGCTTAACGAAACGTAATATAATAATAATAATCAGGCTTTTCTAAACTCAAAATTTTACTTTTGATTTAAATGAAGTTCAAAATTAGCATACTGCTTCAGTAGCGTATTGTGAACTTTACAATGTTTAAGTGTTTTATACATGTGGCGCATGAAGTAAAATTTCGAGTTTAGTGAAAGCCTGAAAAATAGGTTTTTTCGCGTAGTACTACGCGACTAAACTAAATTTTTAGACTTTTCTAAACTTGAAATGTTACTTCATGCTTAATCTGGGAGTGGAAAACACTCCCTGTATATAAAACGCAATATAAGTAGTTATTCCGTTCGCTTGTTTTATTGTACTCACCATTGAAAACTCGTAAATCATTAGACATACGAAAATGCTTAAATAAGACAAAAGTTTTTATTTTTGATACAAAATAAAATTGTGCTGACAAAGTTTATCTGGCGTCATTTGTTTTTAAGGTATAGCGAAAAAAGTTGAAATGAACAAAAACTATTTTTGACATATCTTTGCAAATTGGAATCTGAAATTTGAAATGCACCAGTGACGGCTCGTCAGGGACGACAGGGTCGGCCGTACTGTTAAATTTGATTGAACATATATTATAAACTTTTATTTTCTCAGAAATAAACACTGCACATTTTTTATAATCAATATATAACAGGCTAATAGATCATAATATTAATAAGCACTCAGTATAAGACGGAAATTTATTTTCATTTAATAAATGTTTCGGCCAACCGTAAATTTTCAGAATATGAAGATTAATGCAAGCACTACGTCGTCACGAGTGTCGTTGCAGTTTCTGTTGTTACTGCCGATTTTGGGGATTTTACCCAAAATTGGGGTATTTAAAGATGTGTAAGTTTTTGAAGGGGGATTTATATATTTAGGGATGAAATTACCCCCAAAATTCATCAGTTTATTATTTTATCGCTATTGTTCTTAATTGTTTGTTAAATTTACAGATAATTTTATTATTATGAAATAAGACAAAAATTATACTAAAACCTCAATTGCTTCTTCAAATCAAACTCAAATGTTGTGAAAATTAAGTTTATTAAAATTTGCTTTCTTAGACTTATTTGTACATGCATATTGATGATTCTAATCAGTATTCTTTAATGCTGATTACTTTCGTCAGTTTTAGTTAACTTTCCAAATTTGAATTTTTCTTTATTCTTTATTTAATCTGAATCACAAAAAACATCTTAAATCTTTATCTTTATCTTGTAATGTATTATTATTATAGATAAAGTATGTTTTTAAACTTCATTTTAAATCAGTGTTTTATATGCGTGGCGCATGAAGTAAAATTTCGAGTTTAGAAAAGCCTAAAAATTTGGTTTGGTCGCGTAGCGCGTAGCGCTACGCGACCAAACCAAATTTTTAGGATTTTCTAAACTCGAAATTTTACTTCATGCTTTACCTGGGAGTGGAAACCCTCGTTAGACGATTAATCAGAAACTTATTTTGCAATTAACCTTATTATAAAATTTAACACACACAATAAATTTGTTGTTTAAATTTAGAACAAACACACATTTGTGTGTATTACAAAATCAAGTTTTATACAATCAACATAAAATTCACAGAACTTACTTAGAATTGATTACACCTGCATTTGCTTTGCTTTATTGAAAATAAAATTATGTCAACGTATTTCTTCAAAATATAAAGCCAAAGTTGAAATTCGGCAATAAATTGACCGACTTGAGAAGAATGTTTATTTTGAGAGAATTGTAAAAAATAGTCGGATTATCAAATCAACCTTAAATTTAAAAAACCTACACAGAAATGAATAAACTTTAATTGGTTGTAATAGAAATTAAAATATCTCTACTGGATTTAATAAAATATTAAATGAAAGTTCAAATTTCGTAAAAAAAGCAAACGTGAATAATAAAAAATTAAAGTTTTATGCAATCAACATGAAATTCACAGAATTTACTTGGAATGTATTTAACTCACATCTTATAGAAAGAAAATTAAATCATCTTGACGTATTTTCCTAAAATATTTAGCTAACGTTGAAATTATGCAATAAAATTTACAATTTTGTCAAAAATTCAAAATTGTATACCATCAACATGAAATTCACAGAATTTACTTAGAATTGATTGCACTTACATCTTGTAGAAAGAAAATTAAATTATATCATCACATGTTCTTAAAATATTTAGCCAAAGTTGCATTTTGGAATAAAATCAACGATTTTTGAGTGTTTTCTTTGAAACAATTGTACAAAAATTAACAGATTATGAAAACAACTTAAAGTTCTAAGAATCTGCACAGAAATGAAAAAACTTTGGTTATAATTGAAAAATATCTTTAGTAGATATTCCAAAATTTCAAACCAAAGCTAAAATTTCAAGTGATTTATATTTATTTTATAAAATTAAATTCCATTCATTTTGAATAAATTATGATCATTATAATTGAAAAATATCTTTAGTAGATATTCCAAAATATCAAACCAAAGCTAGAATTTGAAGTGATTTATATTTATTTTATAAAATTAAATTCCATTCATTTTGAATAAATTATGATCATTTTGAACGTTTACAATTTTGTTTCTGATTGATCGTCTTACGAGGGTTTCCACTCCCAGGTTAAGCATGAAGTAAAATTTCGAGTTTAGAAAAGCCTGAAAATTTGGATTTGCCGGGGCGCTTGAGCGAAGCGAGTCGCGCCCCGGCAAATCCAAATTGTCAGGCTTTTCTAAACTCGAAATTTTACTTCATGCGCCACGCGTACTAAAGACTGACCTAAAGTGGAATCTTAAACCAATTGGTAAGAGTGAAATAAATTTAGTATGTTAATTATCAACTGTTTAAATGACGGGGAAAGACACCGCCCTTTTTTTATATTTGGGTTACAATTTTTGTTTCACGCCCTAAAACAATTATACTTTTTTTACTACTTGTGTAACAGCAAAACCAACATTGTTGAATATTGTTTGGGTTTTATTTGTATAAAAATTCAATTTCTAAATTTAGACCAGAATTATCTTTCTACACCCTAAAATAAAAATGACGTTTATCTTTATTATAAAAATTACATAGTAAGAAATTAAAAACATTGCTCATTTTCTTTCATTAAAAATTACTCAGAAATTTTTTTTTTACTTTCATTAAAAATAAAATAAAAGAAAACTTTCTATTTTCCTCTGTTAATTATTTCACATAAATACGTATTTGATAGTTAAAACAAAAAAAAATATTTTTTAGACGGCATAATTTCTTAATTAAACGTACATAAAAAGCCAATTTTTATATTATCTACAACTTTTATTAAAAAGATTTTTTTATATGATAATTTTTAAGAAAAATCAAAAAAAAATCCCATCCTAGGATTGCAATAAAAAACTTAAGTTTATAGTGTCATTTTAATATCTTTATTGGTTTAGGCTGTACAATGGTGACGGACACACTTTTTTTTTTAAATGGTCTTAATTAACTCTCAGGAGAATGTACTGGGTAAACCTTTAGGATTGGCAGCACTGGTCGAAACATTTTCCCTGCAAATTTTCCGTACTCGAGTAAACCATTTGAACGTACGTCCAGTTCAATTACAGCCCAATTGTTATTATAAAAAATAAATATATTAATACGTAAATAAGGGATTTAGATTTTAGTTGTTCCACTTGAAACCATAAAATATGTATATTTAAGATTTATTCGAATTCAGTATCAAACAATAAATATTATTATCCTATTACCAACGGAATATCTGCGCTGTTGAATAATGTAATAAAGTGTACGTTTTGAAATGATTAATAAAATCCGACGCAATTAGGCCATATTCCGCAAATGTAAATAAATGAAGGCGGATTATATAATTGAAGAAAAATGTATCTTAATTTCCAGATTGTGTAAGGGTGGTGCATGTGCTTAAGAGGAGGGTGGATTCAATTAAAATATTCATAAAATAAGTAGAATTCTCCCTTAGTTGAATAGATAATAAAACTATGTAGAAAAGGAAATGGCATGGATCCGCTCAAGAATATTTACGACTAACTTAAAAGTTAGATAATTAATAAAACATGGTCGGTTATGCAAATTCGTGTTCATCAATTTTTAATTACAATAGGACTAATTAAAACTTGGATTTCATGACTGCTATACAAACTTTATGTGCTTCTATAAAGTATAACTTTAAACTCTTCGTCGCGGGGTAAATAATATTGACTTTGATTAATTTTGGTCTAATTTGTTTCAGATGCTTGTGGATTAAGCGATGTCGCGCATATAGAGTCAATACAGGAGAAATCCCAGTGTGCCCTCGAAGAGTACTGCAGGTCACAGTACCCCAACCAACCAACGAGATTTGGCAAACTCCTTCTACGGTTACCAAGTTTAAGAACGGTCAGTTCGGCAGTAATCGAGCAACTGTTTTTTGTAAGACTGGTTGGTAAAACCCCAATAGAAACACTCATCAGGGATATGCTTTTGTCTGGCAGTTCTTTCTCTTGGCCGTACATGTGATACTTGAAACTGTACTAGGCATCCTAGTCAATTTCCTATGCATTAAGGGTATATTAAAATCAAATCAACATATTTTTAATGAAACATTCTCATACAACCCTGACACAACGAATCTAGTTGGTCACTGCAATTGTGGTAAACGTGGAGACGTAAGAATAGAATCCGAAAACTCCAATTCACGAAAATCAATATCTGAAAAGGAAATCTACATATCATTAAATATGTGGACCTTATATCACAAAGAAAATTTAAAAAAATAAGTACTATTTTGTAGCAGTTCCAAATGTAATTTAATGTAATTAATACAAAAACATACGTGTTCCTTTTTATATTAAAAAAGATGTGCAAACGAAGTTTTCTAGTTATATAATGAATTATAAATATAGTTAAATTCAAATTGAAATGCATCTACATATGTATTAGACATGAATAATATATCTAGACTGTATATTTTGTATATAAAAGAATGAAAGCACTAAATGTATAGTGATTTTCGATATGGGTGAGATTTGTTTTTCATGTTCTCTATGAGGATCTCAGAAAGTATAAAAGATAGAGAAACGGTTAAATGAGCAAAGAGTAGTTTTACGAGCTGAATAAAAAAGCATTTGCAAAATTTTCGAAAAAGTTAAGAGAAAAATGTGAAATGTGTCGATTTTTTCAAATAAATTTTTCTCAGTTGTTAAAAGAGGTAGAGAAAAACTGTAAATGGAAAAGTTTTAGATAATTTTACACTGAATATTAAAATTGTATGTGATGTTTTATATTAGCATTAGTTTTCGAGATATAACACAAACTTGCATTTTTTAAAATTGAAACCATTGTTAGTTATGTCATCACTAGAAACGGATTTTTTTTTCTCTTTAATCTGATATACCACTTGATATACTTATTTCCAAAAATTACTGAGTTATTAACATTATTCTATTTTTTTTTTCAACAAAAAAATAGTTGGCCATGAAAAAAGTGACAATTATAAAACAATTACAGCTTTTTGTAATTTTATTTTGAAGTTATGTGTAGGAAAAATGGATATTGGTAGGAAATAATGCCTATAAAATAACAGTTGTTTTTAACACTAAATTAATTGACAAACATATAATAATGAAACTAAGTGTTAGTTCATTTCATGGCTTCCTATTTTGTTTTTGTAAATAAAATGGAAAATGGTTAATAACTAAGTTATTTTTGTAAATAATTATGTTAACTGATATATCTTATTAAATAGAAAAACAATCCCGATCTAATGATGATATAGCCAACTATAGTTTTCATTGAAAAAATGCAAATTTGTGTTATATCTCAAAAATTAATGTCGATAGAAAAAATCTGATCAAATTTTATCAATCAGTATTTTACACTAAATAATAACATTTTATCTATTTAAAACTTTGCCACTTATATTTTTTGTCTATCTCTTTTAATAACCATTTTTCAAAACATCTAGTTACCCTTGACTCTTTCGATAATTTTACAAATGTGTTTTTAATTAGCTGGTAAAACTGAAAGAAGTTTAACCATTTTTCTATCTTTTATAGTTTCCGATAGCCAACTATGGTTTCCATTTAAAAAAATGCAAGTTTGTGTTATATCTCGAAAACTAATGTCGATAGAAAAAATTTGATAAAGTTTTTTTATTTAGTGTGAAATTATTTAAAACTTTACCATTTACAGTTTTTTTCTATCTCTTTTAATAACCAAGAAAAATCGATTTGAAAAAATCGAAACTTTTCACATTTTTCAAAATATCTAGTTATATATACTTTTTAAAAAAGTTCAGCTGTTTAGCTGGTAAAACTGCACTACTTTGCCCATTTAACTGTTTCTCTATCCTTTATAGTTTTCGAAATCCCTATAGAGAACATAAAAATAAACTTACCCTGTATATATATATGTACATAGTATCTTATTTATAATTGTTATTTGAAATAACATGAACAATTATACTTGATTACAAAACGTACATTTCTTATTAGTATTGAATTAACGTAGAAAGATGATATTTTAAGAATGGTTATTTGGAATGTTTCTGTTTTTACAATACAATATTGTTAAAGTTTGTTAAAATTAATGCATTCATATTCTGTAAAATTTAGAATATACCGTGTGTCCCCGGATTACTGCGTGGATAGAAAAAACTTTTTTATTAACCATTTTTCGACAAAAAGTAATTCTTTAGAAACAGTTTTGGATGACTTAAAAACAACATTTTCATTATCAAATCCTAATTTGGCCAAAATTAAGAAAAACAAAAGGTATGATGAGAGAAACGTACCTCTAATTATATTTGTAGTCGAAAATGTTACTGGAAAAAGTAATTTGTAATCGAGAATTAAGTCTAAATACAAAATTTTTACTTATTAAACAATTTTATTTTTTAGAAAATGTTTCGTAATTTTTTTAACATTTATTCATTTAAAAGATTTGCATTTCTATTAAATTACTCTTTTCAATCAAGTTCTGGTATATACCATGTGTCCCCGGAAAACTCTCTAGATAGGTATCAGTTATTTATTATCAATTTTTCAACAAAAAGTAATTCTTTATAAAACTTCTTGACTTTCTTAAAAATACCATTACCATAAAGATATTACAAATTTGATAAACGGGTCTTTACAGTCGATAAAGAATAAAATTTGCTTATAAAAGAAGTGGCTTAAAAGAAAAATGTTATAGGATAAGAACGTATTTAATGACGTAACTAATTTAAATATACAGGGAATTTTATTTTTACCTATATACAACGCATATTTATTTTAAGTATACAAATGAATACGCTGTAAATTTTCCGACATTTGTTGTTTTTTTTTTAAGTTCAATTTGAAACTTTAAACGAGCGTTTTGCACTCCTAGATTAAGCATTAACTACAATTTCGAGTTTAGAACATTTTCAGGCTTATCTAAACTCGAAACTTTACTCCATGCGCCACGCGTATAAAACACTGGTCTGAAGTTCAAAATATACGTTTGTAAAAAAACTGCTTTAGTACCATATTGCGAACTTCACAATACTTGAGTCCTTTATACGCGTGGTGCATGAACCAAAACTTCGAGTCTAGAAACGCCTGTAAATTTAGTTAAAATAAAAACTCGCTCTATAATTTCAGTTTGATATGAGTAACTTAAGTTTGTCTAAGATATTTACAAAAGATTCAATTTTTATGATATGTTAATTTTGATTGATTAAATATCACAACATTTAATAAAAAAATGATAATTTATTAGAAATACAATTACTTTGAATGAAGGTCAAAAACATACGATACATAATTATAAAAATAAATAAATTTAATAAAAACAAAATTGTTTCTATTAAGCTTATATTTTTTATGTAAACATAATTTTTGATTACAAATTACTTTTTTAAATAGCACATTTCTTTAAAATTATAATTATAGTTAGTTTTTCCTCTCCGGGCAGTAATCCAGGGACACACGGTAGATAATGTTTAGTTTTTGTTCAATGTAATATGATACTGGATGAATGCTATTAAAATACAGTTTTTCAAAGTATATAATGGATTCTAAAAAAAACTGTCAAGCAGTGCCTAGAAGTAGATCTTTTTATGTTGAATTTCTGTAAAATATACTATAATCCTATACCGAGAGCTTTTTTTATCAGTAAACATTTCCCTTATGTATACCGATAAAATACGCGAGTCATAAGCATTTAACCGATTAATTTATATTGTGTTATAGGCAGCTAAACACACACATGTCAAATGAATCAATCGTGCTTAAACTTCAAATTGTGTCAAATATTTGGTCGAAAATGTTTTTCTTCATAATATTAAATCACTTACTGAAGCGTTTAATGTTTTCAGTACCTTCCTCGCTTTTCGATATTTCGAAGAAGATAAAAATGGAAATTACTTGTGACGATAACTTATGCAGTGTTAAACATGATTTATTTTGTTGCATTTTTCGAAAGAACGAATGATACAACCTTTCGAAGAAAATGTTTTGATTTTTTGAATCGTCCTAATCGAAGTATTCGGCCGTTCTGATAATTCGTTGAAAAAATTTCTCATAATCCTCTAATACTGTTGGAATTGTAATACACTATTACGAATTCGACTGTTTCTTCATTTGTATACATTTTCGACCAAATATTTTACATAGTTTGAAGTTTAGCACGATTGATTCATTTGACATGTGTGTGTTTAGTTGCCTATAACACAATATAAATTAATCGGTTCAATTCGTTTGACTCGCGTATTTTATCGGTATACATAGGAGAAATATTTGCTGATAAAAAAGCTCTTTGTATATTTGTTCTATTTGCCAGTTTTTCTAATCTGATACAGGCTTTGTATTTGATCAAGTTATTCTATAAAAAATAGATTGATTTCCAAATTAATCACTTTAATTAAAAACATCAATTATATAGCATATATACATTAATTGTATATAATGTTTTGCAAAATATTTTCATATTGCAATTCAAATGGGATGACACATTACCTAGAATGTATCACTTTTCAACAGCATCGAATTAAATATTTTCCAAATATATTTTCTGTATAAATATCCAGATACACATATTACCTTTGTATTTGCTAAAAACACTTTTTAATTACTTTAAATTTCACATTTGCTTATACAAAAACCATCCATAGCTGCAACATCGAAGAAAACTCGATTTGTTCTCGGTTTTTCATTAAAAATACTTTGCTTACTGTTATATAAAAACCTATATATGTTATGCAATTACAATATTATTGCTTCGATCATTCGATCATACGTTGACGTCACTGCCTCTTGAACACAAAACAAACAAAAATAAATTATAATATATGGTTATAATATACTTTATAACCATCACCTTAAGTGATATTTCATTTATTGCTTACAGTTTCTAAGAAATATGTACAAATATTGTATTAAAAATATTAAATATGATACTATGTATAATAAATTTCGAAAATCGTTCATGTAATGTTTGAAGATAGCAGTAAAACTGACACTATGTAAACGAATTGTTTTTTGTTATTTTTAATTCTGTAATTATCAAATGCCAGTGTTCAATTTGTTTATAAGTAATTATTGTTGTTATTATATTGTTATAGTTTTCTTTGATTATTTCATTTATATTTATAAAGACGAACGTAGTCAATAAATCCAGTACTTACCATTCGAAGTAATAAGAAAAAAGAAACATACGAAAACGAATCTTGTTTCTTTATTGAAAAATTGGAACGGCAAAGCAGCTACCAACCTTTAATCCTTGAGTTACAATTAATTTCTAATTTATATTAAATAAATGTATGTAAACGTGTATGTCTTGGAAATTTTATATGTATATTTCGTTTATTATATTTTTATTGTTTTCTAAAATAAAAAATCTTATAGTAGCAGATTTAGAATTATTTAAAATAAACCAACTTATTGGAAAAAGAGCCATATTAAATCACTTATATATGTCAAGTTAGGCCAGTGCCAGAGCAGTGCAGTTTCAAAATATTTTTCGTTTTTAGTTTTCTCGGGCAAATACAATATATTTGTAAGTAATATATTTGTATATAATAATAGTAAATAAATTGACTGTAATATTTATAAAAAAAATATTTTTGTTTTATTTCCTCCTTTGTTAAATTTCGTTAATTATTCCTGAGCTACACCTGGACTTGTTTTCATAATAATATATTTGTGAAATCTAAACAAAACCGCAAAACAGAAGACAAAAGAAACTGAGATCGCATTTTTTACTATAAAAGTAGGTGCACCAAAAACATGTTGGTGAATCGGAATATGTTATAACTGTATATTCCAACAGAGATTTTTTCTAAATGTATAAATATCTTTAATTATCTTCAAATTGTACCGAATCAACTAGCCGGAAATCGTTATTTGAAAAATTGTATAAGTCTTCGAATAAAGTTTAGAAAGATATCCCGATTTAAGGCGCTTAGATTTTCAGGAACGCAGTATTTAAACGTATTATAGATATCAAGCGTTCGCTATATTATAGACGGTACATTTAAACTATACTCAATAATTAGTTTGTCGATATTAAGTATATCTTGCTGTTAGTAGCGGGGAGAAAAGATCCTTGTCGCTATCAAGGTATTTATTTAGAAAGTGCATATTTTGTTTAAGTTCTTCTTTAGTTTCACAAGTGTCTAATAAATGCATTTAGATAGATAATACATGGTTTGTCCAGAAAGTAATGAGACTGATTTATTATACTAGGCTGAAGGGTCGGGAAGTGGCATCTTCTTGTGTAGTGGTAGGGCATGTTAAGTCAAATAGTTCGACCCATTTCTTTTATAACCACTGAGCTTTTACAGAGAGTGATAAGTCTACTGTGTGGACTGCCGTTTGTGGGCCGCGGCATCTGCAACTGAAACGATTGCTATGATATAGAAAGCATACTTTGGAATGCTTATTTAAAACTATAATTGCTCAGTTCTCACAAACAATTCAGAAAAGGAAGTGAATCCATCTAGATCAACAATACGCAGAGAGTCTCTAAGTTCAGAAAATGTAACTAAGACGAAAGCAATTTTGAATTATTAATGATTGATTGATAAATTTGGGCTCACAACAGAATTGCAGATGCGGAGAGTGTTTGCTAAATCTCGACACTGCGCAAAGCTATTCGTTGGTATTAGTATGGATTTTTTACTAAAAAATCACATCTATCGCTGCCCCATCTTACTACATCAAAATTCTTCTTTTTGTTTTCTAGATTAACATTCAGGTTAAAACTTTTCAGATCCTTATAGTGTAATAAAAAGCTTAATTTTAAAGTTTCATCTCAATATCATTAGGGGATTTTGCTGTACAAAGTCCGCAGACATACATCCACATTTTTATTCAACATTTTCGCACTTCCGGACCACAACCAAATTAATAGGCCATGCGCATGCGCCCCCTAGATGCCGCAAAGTCGTTTAAAATGCTGATAATTCTTACGTCTTGTCAGATTACGAATTTAACTCGCTTTGGCCGATTTTTTACGAAAATATTGAAAAAAACGCCCGCTTTGAAAACGCGTTTCACCCGCCCGTATAAAAAGGCGCATAAGAAACCATGTGTTAAAACTGATAAACGCGTCCGTCCCGCTCCGCTCAAATTTAAACAGGCGCAAGTGCTGACGTTTTCTCCGCCTAGCACCCGTCCGTCTACGGACTCTCATATAAACCTATGTGTTAAAACGCAAACGCTTGCGCCCGCTCACGTTCCGCCTCGCGTTCAAAACGTCCATCTAAGAGCTCCCTAAATTTGAGCGGAGCGGAACGGACGCGTTTTTCAGTTTTAACACATGGTTTCTTATGCGCCTTCTTATACGGGCGGGTGAAACGCGTTTTCAAAGCGGGCGGTTTTTTTCAATATTTTTGTAAAAAATCGGCCAAAGCGATTTAAATCCGTTATATTTTTCTTACAATATTTAGTCGTAACGAAAAAATAAATATTTTTGCGTTTAGATAAGTGTCCAAAATTAAAAAATAAATAAACATAAAATATAAATTATAAATTTTTAGGTAAACTTCCATCTCTAAGATATGAGAATAATTTTATTTAATATTTAAAAAATCTATGATATTTTTTAGAAATTGCGAAAAATAAAATAACTAACAATTTAAAATCGCCCCTAATCTGTTGTAAAAATAGTGTGGTAAGAACAAAATAATTAAAACAATAATTAATTTAGAGCGGTCTCTGTGCTCGTAAATTTTGTACCGCCGTCTATTTTTAATATGCAGGTTATTTCCCATCAAAATGTGTGAAATTTTTGACAGAAATTTGTGTACCGGTTACCGGTTAAATAAAAGGAACAAAAAGTGAAAGTCTATATCCTAGCGCTAAAACGAGATTTTATAAGTATGTTTGATACAGAAAGATTTATCTTAGAAATTCAGGCACCGCCCACTGAACAAATCCATTTAAGTAATGTTTCATCAACATTAAAACAACGTTCAATGTTGCTGCACTGTTGATATAACGTTGTTTGTTTGTTTTTTGCTCAGTGGGCGGAGTGCATGTGGAATTTAGGTAAGTAATATTTATATTTATAAAAACATTAAATACAGTAATGTCTATGAATAATAAATAATAAATAAATAATAATTTGACGCAATTAAATTTATTTCGTTCATGCTTATTACTCAGCGTAACACAACTCAATGATAGACGGCACCGAAGGCTCGACGGCGAACTCGCCTAGCACCTGCTTGCAAAACGCGTTCAATCCGCTTCGTATAAGAGCTTAAAGCGGAGCGGAAATAACGATCCGTCCCGCTCCGCTTCCGCGCTCAAAACGTCCATATAAGAGAGCCCTAAATAAATTAATATAAAATCCAATAAGTTTACACATAATTGAGTACATTTTTAAATTCTTTAAAGGAAAGTTAAATATCTCAATTAAATGGACATACAGGGTGTCAATTTGAAAACAAGCCAACCACAATATCTTTGGAACCGTAACAGAAAATTTTCCAAAACGGGTTTCTAGGATATGGAGGGAGAACCATTTTGATCCACATAACAATCATCTGCAACCAACCCCTTAGGCTGTAGCTACCCTTGCTCATTTTTTTTAAATGGCATGACCCCACTTGTGATATATCATTACAAAGGTTTTTCCAAATGCTAATCAGTGGTACCAACTAAAATTTTAATTGTTACGTAAAAAATGTAAACAAAAATAATTATTAAATTATAGTATGCTCAAAATGATTTCCATTATTTTCGAGACAATAATAAAGTCTATTCTAGTTAATAACTGTATTCTAATAAACCAAGTTTTGTTATTATTTTAATATTTTTTTTAGAGTTGTCCATATTTTAATAAAACAACAGATAACTCTGATAAATATTAGGTATTATTGTGTTTATCTGTGCTTTTTTATTTGTAATTTGTAAAAATAAATTGTTATAATACATAATTTGACAACAATTTTAAAATTAAATGAATTGATTTAATTTTGTTTTGCATTTTTTATGAAACACTAAAAATTTTTGTTGGTACCACTGATTAGCATTTTAAAAGAACTTCCTAATGATATATCACAAGTAGGGTCGCGCCATTAAAAAAAATGGCCAAGGGCGGCTACAGCCTAAGAGGTTGGTTGCAGAAGATTGTTATGTGGGTCAAAATGGTTCCCCCTCCATATCCTAGAAACGGTTTTGAAAAATTTTCTCTAACTGTTACGGTTCCAAAGATATTCTGGCTGGCTTGTTTTTGAATTGATACCCTGTATATTTTAAACTAAACCCAAAGAAACTTCACATGATTGAGTGTTTCTTATTTAAAGAAAATACGAAAATTAGTTTTGTAAAAATTTATCGCAGCAAGTGTTAATGAAAACTTAGTTAAAGATAACTTAGTGTATTGGTATTTATTTATCAATTTTGTTTTCTCAGTTAATTTTTAGGAGAAATTAAAATTAAACGAATTTAAATATTCTGAGAATTTTTACGAAACTAAAATAATATTCATAAGTTTGATATAAATTTGAATTATTTTTATTTTACAAACTAGACCAAAAACTGCAGACAACCATTTCTCCAAATGGTATTTTTTATATAAATATTAAGCAATTCCAATCTATTTACAGTTTAACCAAATTTCATCAAAATTATTATTATTATATAAACAAAGAAAACAAAATAATGAATTTTGCATCCTCTTTTCCGAATATTTAGGATACGTGTTCTTCGCAAATACCCAATTTGGAAGCCAACACATTTCATCTTAGTTTGGTGAGGAATTTTATAATTAGAAAAGTCGACGATATTAGTCTTCACAGAAAAAAAATACGTAGTAGAGATTTTAAACATTTATCTTGTCATCTCAATTAAAATTAAATAAAGATAAATGTTGTCAGTATTATAAAGCAAAATGAGTTTCACTACTTGAGTTGATTATCCATCCACTATCCAATTGAATTGTTTATAGTTCAATGGTAATTGAATAATAGAAAATGTATACAAACAAAATAAGCCATATTCATAAAACTTGGGTTATACTGTTTTTTAATTCGAAATTAGAGAATAAAGCCAAGAAGTAACCGAAATGAATAATATTATTTGACCATGTCTGGACTATTTTCTATTTGGGGATAAAAACGTTTATTTATATTATGATATTAATGAATTTATATGATGATATGAATGAATAATAATATTTGCAGCAAAATAAATTCAAAATAGTGATCAATATAGTCAAATTTTAATAATGAAAAATATAGTATGTACCAGGTTTTTGCTTAAGCGTGGCCACCGGCTGTATCTCAGAAACTATGTAGTGTAGCATGTTAGGGTAAAAAATTGTAGAGTGAAAGTGGCCAAAAGAAATCACTAGCGTAACATCTATCGCCAAATACAAAAACAGATTTTTATCAAAAAACTGCTAAAGTAAGTTAGGTTAAAAATATATAAATTGTAATCTACGCTGAATTTTACTCAATTTTAACACATATGAAGCAGGGGGGGAGACCGGGAAAGTGTGACCATTAAACTCAGTCTAACTTTTTTTAGGACTAACCGAAACTATCAAGTTAGTCTCATTTAATAGATAATTGAAAGCACTTTAAATCACTGTTTACTCTCGTTTACTTTAGTTCTTATAGAAAGAGCCAGAGAGCGTTTTTTTTAACAACCTCCATATTTTCTAAATTTTCTTAAAAATTTCGATATATAAGCTATAGTTCTTCTACGCTAGTTTATTACAGGAAGGAATACTGAGTAAAGTGGTCAAAACCTCATCCTGATATCTTTATTCTAACTAGGTTAAGTTAGGTTAGGTTCCAATGGCAGCAGTTAGATCGCTCACTTAGGCCCAAAGGGCCCCTTGTGATACCAAAAGGAGTCAGATCTCCCCTCCCTCCGCACCTATACAAACCAATTCGAGCACCTAATGAACCCGATCAGATTTCTCACATCTAGAGGTGTAAGGTTCGTTAGTCCATTCGCGTAGTGCATACCAAGGTGCTTGATCCTTTTCCCTTCGGAGCAGGGCATTGTCCCAGATAGTGGAGTACCGTTTATTCTAACTAAAGATATAGTAAAAAGTCTGGTTGATTTGCCCATTTTCAACTGCGCACCATGTAAAAATATGTTTTAAAATTCAGTAGATCATCGGGCTTTTTTGTTTTATGTTCAAGAAGTCAATAACAATGATTTATAGAATAAAGTAAATTATTTTTCCCTATTTATATGTTTTGGAAACCGAATATGTAAGTAAATCCATGATTATTTAAAATCTTAAAATATAGTATTCTATGATGTTAGTGGAATGTTTAAAACAGCGTATATTTACTACAATTAAAAACAATTATTACAATACTTTATTGGAACAATGACAAACAAAGCGTAAGAAAATAAAACTAATACAAAAAATTAAATCTAGCTTCGCTGGTAGAGGGCACAATCTCTACCGCAAAGGATAAAAAATTTCATTTAAAAGGCCAAATTAAGCTGCATAAGTTAGAAATATGTAAATCTTAATCTACTTTAAATTTTGCTCGATTTCAACTACCTTCTCGTTTCTTTTGCTTTTACATAAGATGTAGATGAAAATGAAAAAGTCTAATCATTAAAACTGTTGAAACTTTAGTTAGGTTTAATCGAATTTAATAAACTTTGACTAAATTGATAAATAATTGAATGCACTTTTAAACATTATGTATTCTGATTTAATTTAGTGTCTATAGTAAGGATCACAGCGCGCTATTAATACAAAATACCCCATTCTGCACAATTTTCAATATATCTAATATATATATAAAGATATCGGTAAGCGGTTTTCACCAATTTTTACACTATTTCTCATTTTAATTAACTATCGTAACTTAATACCTTCCAATTGGAAAATTTAAAGAAAATGACGAAAATACGGTGATTGTCTCAATCGTACCCTCTGGCGCCTAATATCGAAACTAAAATAAATCAGAGTAAATTATAATTTAAAGTGCATTAAATTATCTATCAAATGATATATTAAATTTAGTGGAACATAAAAAAAGTTACAGGCATTTTAATAATAAAACATTTTTGTGCATCTTACGTGAGACATAAAATACGACAATATAGTTAAAACTATATAAAATTTACCGTAGATTAAGATTTTCATATTTTTAACATTGCTTAATTTGGCATTTATTTCATAAAAATTGTTTCAATCTTTTACTATAGCGTTAGCGCCCTCTTATGGCAAAGCTATGAATATAAACTAAAATAAATCAGAGTGAATTATGGTTAAAAGTGCATTCAATTATCTATCAAATGATCCGAAGTATATTAAATTTAGTGAAACCTAAAAAAAGTTACAGGCATTTTAATAATAAAACATGTTTGTTCTCCCGTGCATCTTATGTGAGACATAAAATACGACAAGATAGTTAAAACTATATAAAATTTACCGTAGATTAAGATTTTCATATTTTTAACATCGCTTAATTTGGCATTTATTTGATAAAAATTGTTTTAATCCTTTACTATAGCGTTAGCGCCCTCTTATGGCAAAGCTATGAATTTAAAAATAATTTCCAGCGATTTCTATTTGCTACTTTTACAGTGACATTTTTTACCGCAACATACTACGATGTATATCTTCTGAGACACAGCCGATGGCCACGCTTAATCAAACACCCGGTATATCAACTTATTGTTTTAATTACCACCTATGATGAAGAGCAGCAGCACGTTTATTTGGAATATTAATAGATATAGTTGATTTTATATTATTCATTGCATTTTGTTCTTAAACGTTTTAAAAATGCTTTTCTAAACTGATTTTTTTAATTTAGGATCAGAATAAAATCATTTTAACTAATTATACAAAATGTTTGCTTCTGATACTTATATTTATAGGAAATTCCTGTGTAAACATTTCAATCGTAGTTTGTATCTCTATTATTGGACTTGAATAATCAGAGTAAAGTTAAAATCATTCCCTTGCTGAGATAATAAAACCAAACATAAATGTTCATTATCTACATAAGCACTCTTACCAATTTTTAATGGTCTATTTGTTGTAGATTGACTGTTTATACTAAATAAATTAGAAATAGTAAGTGCAGGCAATAATTCGAATAAAAGTGAATTAAAAAGGAAAACAATGCTTTTGACCATTTAATATAAATAATAGAGATATAGCTTGTTCCATTTAACTTGGTGAGAAATTATAACATAATATAATTATTGTGTTAACTCTATTAATTGTGTTAATAACTGTATTAGTTAATAATTACATCTACATACATCTCACTCTTCGGGTCAGCTATTTTGCAGAAAATCTTCTATAGTTCTTCTTATTTCCTATTATTTATGAATCGACACAATCGTTCGCAATATTACACTTTTAAGTTATCAATTGGAATATTCAAAAAATTCTGTTACTTAAAATTAAAAAAATCTGTTAATATAATTTTACTGAAAAGAGTGCTGAAATGTCATTGGTTTATTAAAGAGGGGATTGTTCAGGTAGCGCAAACATTATGTAAATGCTTTTCTGAAGATTGTAGAAAATATTTGCAAATTAAGAACAATTCGGAATAGGTAAAATCATATTATAAGAGATTAGAAGCGGCTACCATTTTTCTTGGATTTTGAGGCAACTCACCACAGGATACTAAGCAATAAAAGATTACAGAACATTTTTTCCGAATTACAAACAAAAAATAATTGTAGTTGATGATATTATAAGTTTGTATAGCTGCTTTTGTGATATGTTAATGGATTGTATTCTGCAAAAGATGTATAATAATACATCGAAATAATGCATCAATATTTTATAATTCAATCATATTATAAGAGATAGAAGAATGGAGGAAAAGTACAGTTTTTGCTTTGTAAACAAATATATTTTGTTGACATTTTTATATCGTCAGATACGTTCTCACTCTTATGTATGTATGGCCAACATGGCCAATATTTTGGCAGTGTTTTCGAAGTACGGCACACGTTTAAATCTTCAATTCATTTTTAACGCCATCTCTTTCCGACCCTATTTAAAATCCTTCATAAATCTACACATAAATTTTATTTTTATTGAATAGTGCCATTGCTACGTGAGTTTGATTAACAAACATTAATCATTGATTAACCTTTAGCCTATTGCCTCGTTTAGTATGAATTTTTTAGCCAATTTACATTTTTACAATATTATCTTTTCATTTCTTTAAACGACATCCAAAGGCACAAACAATTTGTATAAAATTTCCTCATTGGTTATAAAAAATAGGATACAATCAAAAGATAAAATGTAACGGCAATATTACATTTAAGTATTATGTGCCAAGCCATACACACCTGATACATAGATTACTTACTGCACATGTATACGTCTTGGCAACTCTTCTTGTTTAGTGATGTAAACAGTTATTATGTTTGACTGCTGGAAATTACGACAAGGGTGCGTCTATCTATCTCGCTGTCTAAGCCAATTGTCAACTCAGTAATCGCATTCCTCAGTATCATTATATTATATCTATCAGTCAACAATGGAAGTAAGTGTGAACATAACTTGTCAAAAATTGTAATTTTCATGTGGAAGTTTTGAGCAAACCGCCATTCCTATCTTTATTAAAACACATTTAAACCATTTCGTTTTTTGAAACGAATACATAATAACTCCACGTTTGATGTTTTTCCGCTTAAAAACACAGTTCAGTAAAATGATTTTGAGCCTTTCGGAGTCCCCAAATGGGGCTAAACGTCGTTTCCATACTTTTTTTGCTATATTCGACCGTTCCCTAGATGAATCTTCAACAATCAGTACAAAATTCAAAATTTCAAGTACTTCCCATAAAGTACATATTCAGGGCTATTCCGTGCACGAAATGTTAAATTTAACGTACATGTTATTCCTCATCATTACAGTCTAAGCGCGTTTAGAGCTTCATTTGTATACTTAGATTGTGAGGGTAAACGTGGCTCCATTACCCTGGCTCAACGATTTTCGATAGTTTCAATTTTTTATAGTCTAAATTATAGCAGTCCTATAGCACCCTATAGCACCACAAAAAGTTTCTATAGCACCCCTTACGTTTTCCGGAAAATCGAGGTAGGTCATTCTTGGTGCCAGGGTAACGTTACCCTGGCGCAGCGACTTTCCAGAAATTCAAATTAACTAGTTCAATCGATAGCCTTTCTATAGCACCCCATAGCACCACCAAAAATACTTGCGCAAAGCAAATAGTTTTCGAGAAAAAAAAATCTTTCTAAAACCGTTGAAATCACCAACAAATAAATTCACTGCGCCAAAACGAATAGACCGAATTCAACGATTTGCGACTCATATTAAAACAGAGGTAGCGTTGAATTTATGATGAAAAAAAAATTTTCCTATCTATTAAAATGTTTGAGTTTTTCTCAAAATATTGGAAATTACACACATTAGACCCGAAATCCAGGCTTTAAGAAGTTTTTCTCTCTGAGCTTTAGTTTTCCAGAAAATCGAGAAAAACCATGGAGACTTCAACAGGCGATACACGCGAAACCTAAATAACTAATTCATTAATAAGTTTTTGTTAGAGCTGGAAATTGTTAGGTAAAGTATACCAATCTGTAGCACCTCTATAGGACCCAATAGCACCGAAAACAGTTTTTTCTCTATGAGCTCTAGTTTTCGAGAAAATCAAATAAGGTCATTTATCCTGAGCTTTAGCCGGGCCCAACAACTTGCAACAATTACATTTTGAATTAGGCCAACCTATAGCACCCCTATAGCAATCTATGGCACTGCAAAATTAAATCATCCTCGACCTCTAGTTTTTGAAAAAATCGAAAAGAAATGTTTTATTTAGGCTAGGATAACGTTACCCTGGCCCAACGACTTTCAAGAAATTAATTTCTAAGTAGGCCAATCTATAGCCCTTCTATAGCACCCTATAACACCACCAAACGTTTTTCGATACAACCATTCGTTTTCCAGAAAATCGAGAAAAACGTGGAAACTTCAATTAGCGATATACACAAACCCACATTTCAAAAAACATGTTTTTTTCATACACTTGAAATTTGCTATAGGGGTGCTATAGGTTGGCCTAATTCAAAAAGTAATTCTTGCAAGTTGTTGGGCCTGGCTAAAGCTCAGAATGAATAACTTTATTCGATTTTCTCGAAAACTAGAGGTCATAGAGAAAAACTGTTTGCAGTACCATTGGGTCCTATAGGGGTGATACAGAGTCGAATTAGTTATTTAGGTTTCGCGTGTATCGCCTGTTCAAGTCTCCATGGTTTTTCTCGAATTTCTGGAAAACTAAAGCTCAGAGAAAAAAAACTTTACAGTGCTATGGGGTGCTATGGGGTTCGAAGCGCCATCTAGTATAGTCGCCTGAACTATCACTAACCCAAACGCATATATCCCTGTTAGTGTGCGTCAAGATATGTATATGTATTAGTGAAAAACAAAAATCTGTAGTGTGAAATTTACTCACACACAGACACTACCGCGTGTGTGTGTCAAGCCATACACGCAGTGTATATAAATTAGTATATTTCTTATTCTCAATAAATGAATTATTATTAATGACTTGATTAATAAATAGAAAGTAACACTTACCTTATTTTTATAATTTTGTAATTAATTTCTAAATATAAGTACAAACAGGTAGAAATAAAATAAAGACAAAAAAAGTTGAAATTATATAAAAAAAAGTATTAATAAGAAACATAAATTGACAAAAAATAGACACAACTTTTCAAGAATTCAATAATTGCGAATAACAATATAAAATAAATGATTCTTAAAAATCAACTACATTAATTTAAATAGAGCTAACCTAATACGTATAAATAATCTATCAAATAACAGAAATTAAAAATACCTTACAGAAAATCTATCATCCACAAATTATGGAAAACTATCATCCACAAACTATGGAAAACTGAAAGACCGTGCTTCTCGGGGCAAACACTAACAAAAATGGCCGAGTGGAATACGGTTTGTACGTTAAGGCAGGCGAGGAGAAAGCGAAAAACCGGGAGAAAATCGCGCTAAATTCAAATATTCCTCAAAAATCGCCGACGCTGGCGACCCCTAGATTAGTCGCCTGAACTACTGCCAAAAGACGATTTCCCATTGCGGTGACGCACCCCTGGGTTAAGCTTCTTCAAATTTAAAATAAAGCAAGTAAAAAATTAAGGTCTGGGTTTCGCGTCTAATGTGTGTAATTTCCAATATTTTGAAAAAACTCAAAAATTTTAATAGATAAGAAAATCATTTTTTCATCATAAATTCAAGGCTACTTCTGTTTAAATGTGAGTTGCAGTTTGTTGAATTATGTCTATTCGTTTGGAAGCAGTGAATTTATTTGTAGGTGATTTCAACGGTTTTGGAGAGGGTTCTTTTTTCTTTTTTCTTGAAAACTATTTGGTTTGCGAAAATATTTTTGGTAGTGCTATAGGGTGCTATAGAAATGCTATCGATTGGACTAGTTTAATTTAAATTTCTCGAAAGTCGTTGGGCCAGGGTAACGTTACCCTGGCCCAAGAATGTCCTACCTCGATTTTCCGAAAAACGCAAGGGGTGCTATAGAAACCTTTGGTGGTGCTATAGGTTGCTATAGAAGTGCTATAATTTAGACTATAAAAAATTAAAATTATCGAAAGTCGTTGGGCTGGGGTAATGGAGCCGTATAACGTATGCGTTAAACTTAACATTTCGCGTATGGAATCGGGGGGATTAGCTTTAATTTAATTAAAACAATGATAAAAATAGGTAAGTAGGAAACTGTGCACGCACCGTCTTTAATTATGTCTAAAATCCAGTTAAGACAGACTCTAGTCAATGTCTTATTTTATTTAACATTATATATCATTATATTTCGTTTTAAATTCTCTTATTAACATTTTAACCCAAATATGCCTACTATTTCCTGTTCATATGTAGAAACGGAATATATATATATATATATATATATATATATATATATATATATTATTACTCAAGAACATTGTATTTTATTACTTTATATATTACTTACTAATAAAAAGTTAACAAAGAGTTTGGTTATTATTATTGGTATGTAGCATGACACGTAACATACATGTTATACAATTACATAGTAAGCAAACAGGTGAGATGCACAATTTGTGGCGGTAATAACGCATGATGTTTATCAAGAATTCCAATGAGGCATTGATTTGAACTAAGTCAAACGACCGTTCTCGTGTTTTGCATTACCAACTGTGTTGTCTTGCACGAATTTCTTTATCCCTTTCTCAGACGCAAGCGAAATTTGAATACAGCTTTATGTTACTAAAAGGAAATAATTTGAGACTTATGGCCAGCGCGTGGGCACAGCCTTCTGTTTATGTCAGAAACGCGTGAAAGGTTGTCAAAGGGTCATCGATGCTAACTAATTTTTCAGGCTGTTAAAATTTGTCATGCTACATCAACCGTGAAAACGTGTAAACATTTAAGTTTCAAGCATTTGTGGTTATACAAATATGTATGCATATATTGACAATAGGTAAAATGTTATTAAATCTATTTAATCAGGGCTATTTCGTACGCGAAACGTAAGTTAACGTACATGTTATTCCTTAACATGACAGTTTAAACGAGTTTGGTAATTGATATGTATACTTAGATACTTGTGATTGCGTACAGAATAGCCCTGTATATAATTTACTGCTATCAATGGCTCTAAAAAGTACTTTAAAAACAACAGTTAAAAGTCGTATACATTCATATAAAAATGGCACCTAATATTTTGGTAAACATGATTAATAGTATGTGTTATCAATAAACAAAAATCCTCCAAACGACCATTTCAATTCTTTCAATAATAAATTATGGTTTTGATGACAATCCAAATCAATTGGGCTAGTTTCAGTTTACTAAATTTACCGCCAGCAGGCGTATCTGCATATGACTAATTTATATTAAATGAAACACTCATGTTATTTAAAATATTCAATAAGAAATTCTGTACAAATTCTTGTTTTTTTTTTAAATCATGCTAACTTAACAGAGTTTCGGATGCTAATTTCATTTTTAATTTGTCTTCTACGTATGCATTTACATATTTTAGAACAAATTGCTTATCAAATTAATTAAAATAAATATTTTTAAAATTATTCAACATGAGATCAATCACAAGCAGTGTATTTTAAAGTGCACAATATTTAAGTGTGTGCGTACATGAAGTAAAATTTCGAGATTAAAAAAGCCTGAAATTTTAGTTTATGCTTAATCTAGGAACATTTTCAGGCTTTCCTGAATTTGAAATTTTACTTCATGCTTAATCAAGGATTGGAAACACTCGTTAGAAGCTTCAATTGAAATATTTCTTAAAATCAACGCTTGTCTGAAACTTTACAGCGAAAAATCGTGGTATGTATATCTAAAAGAAGAATTTTGTGTATACACTATAATAAAAATAATACATGATAAATATCTCAATAAAAATATTAAATGAATTCACAACAAAATCTAGCAAAAATATGAGAATAAATGTATAGCATGGCACAATTTTACCACTGCCACAATTTTACCACTGCGCATCGGCAAGTAATGTTTGCCGTACTATACATATTAGTAAATTTAAAGTATTGAAAGGTTTTATATAAGTTCTGAAATTGATGTTTTCTTAACCCTGTAATAAAAAATCAACAGTGTATTTAAAAAAATAAATAAAATATTAAATAATTTCTAAATAATAAATTATTTTTAAATTTTTCAAGTTCCAAAGAAGAAAGTCGAAACAAAATGAATTCCCTTTATTGTGTTTAATTTCAAATTTACTTTAACATTTTGGAAAAACGCATCAAGATATTTTTTTTTTATTTGAAGATGGTAAAAGATTAATAATATCTGAGAAACTCCGGTTCATTTTAGTATTATATGAAATCCAAAACGTGGTATGGATCAAAGAGGGTTAAAAATCCCTGGCCGAATCTGGCAAACGTCATCAAATTTTAAATTTTCAAATACTTACCTTTCGTTCCACAGGACTCATGCCCACCGCAAATGGGTCAATTCCGACGTAAATCACCCCTACTGACACTATGCGACCACTCGCGACCCCCCCAAATCGGCCGAATAAAAACTTTGAAAATAGGTTCATTGTGTCAAAACCCGGCAACGAGGCGTCGCACAATGTGCCAAATCCGAGCGCGAGCGCCAGGGGGGGATTTGGAGGAAAAAAATTAAATTAAAAATTTCGAGAAAAAAACATATCCACTCCATTGTAGATACATGAAACCCTTATAATCTTGCATGTTTATATTTTTTAACCCCCTATATTATTAACAATTAACGCTTAAAGTTGAGCAATTTAGAAAACATCGATTTTACGGCATTTCATTCGCAAGTTTAAATAATTTATTACATGGATAGTAGGCGTACTATAAATATAACATTATACACTACTGTTTATAACATAATACTGTATATTATGGTTGAAAGATCTACTCTCTAAATATTTTAGAAAAAAAGTTAAAAAAATTTGAATATGAAATATATTTTAAATATAAATTTTAACTTTAGAAAGTGTTATAAAAAAAATGCCAACTCGATGAGGTCTGTGACTATCACTAAAAATTAGTTCTATGTTTTCTCTAACTACCCTCAAAATTTCGTATCTCCACCGGTGCGTTTTTGGGGTCTTTTTAATTTTTTTATTCGACGCCACCAATTAAAATTGGGTCTGGCGAGGCCCGTGTGCGGTGGCATCGCGGAGTCGAGCGCGCTATTCTCGAGCAGCACGCAACATTATTTCTACGTTGGCCCCGAACAAAAAAATAATAAAAACGCACTTAAAACGCACATGTAAAAATTCAAAAAAATTAGGGCTGTTACAGAAAATATTGAAAAATGTTTATATAATAGTCATAATCCTCACAATCTACAATTTTTCTAATATACAGGTATATATCATAGGGAAATTATTTCTTCTCTGAGTATTTTTTGCAGCATTTAAATCACATTTACAAAAATAGTTTTATGGGTTTTTTTCTTATTGATATATAAGGGTGTACATCTGTTACTGATAAAGGTCATCTGGTTTGTGTTTACATTTTTATTAGGGGTCCGATTGAAGCTGTCATTTACCGTAACAAATGGCATTTTTGTCACACAGTTTTTACGGTTTAAGTATCTGAAATGGATTATTCTTAATTTTCTTGAAAGAAAAATATGCGTTTAGTGTTGAACGAAGTCTCCAACAGTTCACATATTTTTCTGATCCCTAAGCGAACGATTGAACATTATAAAGTAATTATTTATTAAGTTAGTGTTAAGTGTTATTTAATTTGTTGACTATATACTCTTTCTTTGATGTAGTGTTTTTTTGTGTATAAAATAGTTTACTTTAATTAAACTAGTGTTTAGTGTTAGTGTAATTTAATTAATCCAAAACGCTGAGTGATAATGGAGAAAATTAAAATTACAAACGGTGATTTATATAAGGTATGGTACGAACTAAAACCTAAAAACCTTATTCAGTCAAGCAATACCATTGATTATTTAATAAAATATATTGAAAATGTTTCGACGAAAAACAATAGTGAAAATGATGACATTCTTAAAAAAGTTAAGGGTTTCTGCAGTACTCTTAATAGAAAGTGGAAAATGTGCTCAAGATCTCATATCAATTTCATTAAAAAAAATAGAAATTGGTTACTGCTACCTTTTAAATACAACGAGGGTTCTGTCTTAATTGAAAATACAAACCCCTTTGAAAATATAGAAAATATTTCACCAATACCAAGTACATCAGGTACACAGTTCACAATACAAAGTAATACATCTAAAAGAAGACAAACTAATTTATTGATCACCGAAAATACACCAGAACAAATATTTTCAGCAGCAAAAAAAATTTTACGCGATAAAGGAAATATACCAGCGGCCAAATTAGTGGAAAGTGCTTCCTCGGATTCACAGGAAAAAATAAAAAAAGTCTTAACTTATTTAAAAACAAATGAAGTTGAAACTGTAAAAAAATTTACAGATGAAGAAGCTCTATCAATTTTTATTGATTCAAAAATGACGGCAGCAAGTTATAAAAATTTAAGAAAAAAACTACGTTCTCATGGAGCAAAAGACCTTTTACCATCTTACAATAAAATTAAAATAATGAAGACAATGTGTTACCCAGCTAATATTTCTATTTCTCAAAATGGAGCATCAGTACCTTTGCAGAGCCTTCTTGAGCATACTTTATGTAGATTAATATGAACAATTAAATTTCCTCAAGATACATCATTTAGTAAATTAATTTTGTTGTGTAAATATGGTTGCGATGGCAGCTCAGGGCACTCTACTTATATGCAAAAGCCATCTGATGATAGCAGTACAGATGAAGAAGAAATTACAGAGAAGAGTGTCTTTGTGTTTTCACTGGTTCCACTTAGATTATTTTCTGATGAAAGTGTTATTTGGAAAAACGAAAAACCTTCATCTATTAAATTATGTAGACCGATAAAATGTATTTATGCTAAAGAAACAAAACAGCTTATTCTAGATGAAGTTAAGAGTATGAGGCAAGAGGTAAATTTATTGGAAAAACAACAAATTTATATTAATGGTAACCATGTAGAGGTAAAATTTAATTTGTTGTTTACAATGATCGATGGCAAAGTTATAAATACCTTAACAAATACTCCGAGCTCAAATTGTTTTATATGCAAATGTTCTCCGAAGGAGATGAATGATATTGAAAGAATTAAAAATATTCCTATTATCGAAGATAATTTAAATTATGGTATTTCTTCCCTCCATGCATGGATTAAGTTCATGGAATGTGTTCTTCATATCTCCTATAAATTAGATTTGAAGAAAACAACTACTCACGGATGTACGATAGAAGAGAAAAATAATATATTTAGTCGGAAAACTAGAATACAAAAACTCTTACGTAAAGAGTTAGGGATAAGGGTTGATATTGTTGTGCAAGGAGGAGGTACTTCAAATACTGGCAACGTTGCTCGAATATTTTTTCGAAATTATGAGAAAGTAGCTGTCATCACTGAATTGAATGAAGAATTATTGAACAGATTTTATACAATTCTTATAACAATATCGAGTTCTCGTAAAATAAATGTATTGATGTTTGATAAATATGCAGAAGATACGGCCCGACTTTACACCTCGTTATATGGATGGTATAGAATGCCTCCTAGTGTCCATAAAATTTTAATTCACGGGAGCAAAATAATTGGACAATGTCTTTTACCAATCGGAGAACTTTCGGAAGAGGCACAGGAAGCAACCAATAAAATATATAAGAGAGTTAGAGAAAACCATACTAGGAAAAACTCTAGGCTTAATACAATTCGAGATTTATTTAATATGCTTCTTGTATGTTCTGATCCAATAATTTCTTCTTTGAGAAGCGATGTAAAAATTCATAAAAAACAACTACCTGCAGACGCTAAAAAATTAGTTATTTGCGAAACGGACACAAGTGACAGCGAAAACGAACAGACTGATGAGGATACTGACAATTTTTCATTTTAAAAAAGTAAGTAAATAAAACAGTATAAAATACATAACTTCGTTGTGCAAAATCAGAAAAATGTAATGTATATTCTGATTAAAAAATCATATTTTAAACAACAGATTAAATTATTTTTAAACTACAGCAGATACTTTTCACATTTGTACGTTTTTTGAGGTGCTTTATTTTTTATTAGGCGCAACCGATAAAAATCGACTCGGTCATTCGCAAAAACCTGACAAAACGCACATGTAGAGTTACGAAGTTTTTAGGGCATTTAAAAACATACCACAGTTTTTGGTGAAAGTCACAACCTATGTAATGATTATAACAATTGTATATAATTTTGCTGCCTTGAATTATTATTATATTATTTTTTTTATCATATAAACATTTGTTAATATTTTCTGTAACTGCCCTAATTTTTTTGAATTTTTACATGTGCGTTTTTATTATTTTTTGTTCGGGGCCAACGTAAAAATCATGTTGCGTGCTGCTCGAGAATAGCGCGCGCTCGACTCCACGATACTCACCGCACACGGGCCTCGCCCGACCCAACTTTAATTGGTGGCGTCAAATAAAAAAATTAAAAAGACCCCAAAAACGCACCGGTGGAGATACGAAATTTTGAGGGTAGTTAGAGAAAACATAGAACTAATTTTTAGTGATAGTCCCAGACCTCATCGAGTTGACATTTTTTTTATAACACTTTCTAAAGTTAAAATTTATATTTAAAATATATTTCATATTCAATTTTTTTTAAACTTTTGTTCTAAAATATTTAGAGACTTGATTTTTCAACCATAATATACAGTATTATGTTATAAACAATAGTGTATAATGTTATATTGATAGTACGTCTACTATCCATGTAATAAATTATTTAAACTTGCGAGTGAAATGCCGTAAAATTGATGTTTTTTAAATCGCTCAACTTTAAGCGTTAATTGTTAATAATATAGGGGGTTGAAAAATATAAACATGCAAGATTAGAAGGGTTTTATGAATCTACAATGGAGTGGATATGTTCTTTTCTCGAAATTTTTAATTTAATTTTTTTCCTCAAAATCCCCCCCTGGCGCTCGCGCTCCGATTTGGCACATTGTGCGTCGGTCGCGCGGCCGAATTGCAAGGAGGACACATCCGGTTACGTATTACAGAAAACCCTGACAAAATCCGTTCAGAATTCGATTTTTGGTTAGTGTTTAAAAAATCCAACGGCTTGCTTAGCAGAGACCGAATGGAGCCCTCTGATGGGTTAATTCTGACGTTCCGAGACACGGCCGACACAATGAGATGACTCGCGACGCTCAAAAACACCGATTAACTTTTTAAACTTAAAAAGAAACAGATTTGCTTAAAGATACGCCTAGCACGTGCGGTATACAATTCTAAGAAATACCGGACTATTTAGAATTTTTTTTATTCACCCCCATATCCTCACGGCTACGGCCTTGCAAGAGACCAGCAACACTCGCAGTAGATAGTTTATTTCTTTGTTTCGTTTTTAAATGATTAACTTGAGAGAAAATTCTCTTTATGGTAGCTGACGTATTGGGGCAACAAAATTAGTAAGTATGGGGAACATGAATATGTTGTTACCATAACAATTTTTCCCAAAATTTCGTAATAAACGCTATTCGTCATCTATACATTGAATATCTTTCTCAATATTTAAATTTTGGAAATATCTGCCCAGTGGTAAAATGCAACAATTATCCTTGTTTGGAACTACTAATGGATTTATAAAATTAATATTTTTTAAAGCATTAATATTGAAATCATATCACAAATTTGATCAGCACTTTCTATAAAACAATCTAAACATTTTATCCGCAACATCAGTCTTTGATTTTCGTTCAGTGCGTCTACAGAAATTGTTAATTTGCATCTATATACAATTGTTTGAGAGGTAGTTGATTTTTATTATCTTTATAATTAATTAAATGCATTGCTTCATATAGAATAACTTCTCTTTTTATAAAACATTCAAGAAATAATATATAATAATAATTTATAATCGTGAATTTTGGGTTTCTCTGCTTGTATCTTTCGCTTAATATTATTTATAAAAAAGGGAGTGAAAATTGTAAAAATTCAAGGAAAGGCCTTGTAAGAGGTTCTTTTAGTTTATTTAAAATTTCATCAGCGGCTAAAATGTGATCTGTAAACGCAGCGTTTTTAAAAAAGAGAACTGGCATGTGCTAAGACTCTGGATACAACAGGTTCTAAAGAAAGCCAACGTGTTTGTGCCAGGTGAAGAATTTTATGTATTTTGACATTTGTAAAATTTTGAAATTCCTTAAGAGTTTCTATGCGTTTAGGACTATTTGCAGTTTTTTGCATACATTTGAGGCACATTAATGAGAACTGGGGCATATGCATTTGATTACAAGAAAGTAAAATCTAGAATATAAAATGTATTTTCGTTTATAAACACATACTACGCACAAACACAGTAGATTTTATGGTCTGAACAGTAGAACAGTAAAACAACTCTTAAAATAGTAGTTTTATTGTTAAAACAGTAGATCTGGCAGCATTGGGTCCATCCACCGCATTCCCGCTACCCTAACAACATTTAATCTTCAACCACAACCTATAGGATTACACACCCAACCATGATCAAAACACCCATTACCCCTTATTTATTCACCCTTGCAACTATTATTTAATTACTCTAGGAACACTATTTTATACAAGCTCCAATTTAATTAGATTTCAGCTCCCGAGGTGTTAGTCAAAGAGAGTTAAAAATCCCGGTAACTTCAGCATAATTCGAAAACGAAAAACATTGGAAAATGTGTGTAAATTACTCTTAAAAATGTAATTTTAATCTGAGGGTGGGCTGAAATGCATCAAAATCCTTCCATTGTGTCAAAAACCGGCATCGGGGCGTC
Source organism: Philonthus cognatus (assembly GCA_932526585.2). Classification (NCBI taxonomy): domain Eukaryota; kingdom Metazoa; phylum Arthropoda; class Insecta; order Coleoptera; family Staphylinidae; genus Philonthus; species Philonthus cognatus. The sequence continues at coordinate 68,063,266 of OW052243.1, read as the reverse complement.
GTTGGAGCGGCAGAATTGCAAGGGGGACACATCAGGCTACGCACTACAGAATACCTCTACAAATTCCGTGCAGTATTCGATTTTTGGTGAGTATTTAAAAACACGCTTAGAACGTGCGGAATACAATTCTAAGAGTGCAGGATAAGACAGGGATATCCGCTTATCCCACTCCTATTCAATCTGTACATGGCATATATGGAAAGCATTAAAAGTGCGATTCTTTTCGCAATCTACAACAAGTTAGTCTTACAAAGACTATATCAAACACTCATTAAAACAACTACTTCCTGGGCTAATACCCCGACGGACATTGAATTATACAACAAGTGTTTGCTGTTACATACAGTAACCTACTGCAAATGTAACAATTTGGGACAAATTATTCAGGCCATCTATAGACGCGTTTCGAGATTTATCTCTCATCAGTATAGCTTTGCAACTCCCTCCAAACAATTCGACACCTTAGACTGGCGGTCACGTTACCGTTCAAACATAAGTATAAATGAAATTGCCAATTCTTGGTTGCAGAATACTTCAAACATTAAAAGTGCGATTCTTTTCGCAATCTACAACAAGTTAGTCTTACAAAGACTATATCAAACACTCATTAAAACAACTAGCCCGGGAAGTAGTTGTTTTAATGAGTGTTTGATATAGTCTTTGTAAGACTAACTTGTTGTAGATTGCGAAAAGAATCGCACTTTTAATGTTTGAAGTATTCTGCAACCAAGAATTGGCAATTTCATTTATACATATATGGAAAGAACTGTACAGCTAGGCCAGGCAGGCGGAATGGTGGTAGGAAGGATGAGAGTGTGGAATCTAGCGTATACAGATGATGTGGTCGTACTGGCAAGTACGATGAAAGAACTGACAGAGATGAAGTGTACACTAGAAAGATACATGGCGAAGCAAAAGTAACTATAAATATGAAGAAAATAAAGTAGATGAAGAATAGGGCCGAAGAAAACGAGAGGAAAAGCTTGTATGGAGGGAAGAAGTAGTAGAATGTGTGAATGAATTTAAATATCTTGGTTATCTGTTCTCAAATAATGGGAGGAGAAACTAACATTTGAATAAGTGTGCAAGAAGGCGAGAATGGCGATGCGTCGACTGAGAGAAGTTTAGAATGTAAACAATATACCTATGCAAATGGCTTGGTGGGATGCGTGTGTGAGAAGTATAATTATGTACGGAGTATAAGTGTGGGGGATGAAAAGCCAGAGTAGTGTCGAGAAAATTCACATGCAATACTTCAAGTGCATGCTGGAACTGGATGTCACAACGTCTAAATACAGGGTGGACCAAAAGTTCGTTTACATTTCAAATGATGATTTAAAAGAAACTAGTTATGTGAGATAAAAACTTTCTATTTATTATTAAAGTACACAAATAGGGATTTTATTTTTTTTAAATTACATCATCCATATGTGATCCTTGACTATTTTGACACTGCTGTAACCTGGAGCGGAAATTTTCAATGACGGCCTCACAAGTGTTTCGTTAAATGTTTTGCATTTCCTCTCGAATATTTTCCTTTAATTCCTCTAGGGACACTGGGTTGCTGCTGAAAACTTTACTTTTAAGGTATCCCCAAAGAAAGATGTCCAGTGGGGATAAGTCCGGGCTACGAGGTGGCCAATTAATGGCACCTCTTTTGGATATCACTTTTTGTCCAAAAATTTCGCGAACAGCACTTAATGAGTAGTTGGAAGTGTGGCATGTTGTCCCATCTTGCTGAAACCACGATTGTTGATTAAAGCCATCGAAATCCTGTAGCGCTGGTGAAAAAAAGTTCTGTAGCATGGCAATATACCAGCATTTCTTCGGCGATCTTCAAAAAAGTATGGACCAATAATGCTTCTTGCTGACAAAGCTGCCCATACAGTAACTTTGGGTGAATGCAGAGGTTTTTAATGCTTCAATTTAGGATTAGTATCACTCCAATAACGGCAAATTTGCCTATTCACATGCCCATTTAGATGGAAGTGTGCCTCGTCTGAGAAAAAAATTTGGTAAAGCTGGTGAACCTCTCTAACATTTCGTTTGCAAATTGGAGCCTGTGAGCGTGATCTTGAGGCTTTAATTCCTGTACCATTTGGATTTTGTACGGATGTAAATGTAAATCTTTGTGAAGAATACGAATCAAAGATGTTCTGGGCACAATTAAGGCGTTAGACCGCTTCCGAGTAGAGAGTCCATGATTTTCACGAATAGACGCTCGGCGTTTTCGTGATCTCCTGATGTTCTAGGTCGGCCGGATCGTGGTTGATTCATGTTTGAACCTGTCTCCTCAAACTTCCGTACCCATTTTCGAAACAATGAATCGATGGGGCTTCATTTTTACGCCGTATGTTGTGATGAGCGCAAAATTTTCGATGCGCTAGAGTAAAAGAATCGTTGTTGCGGTAGTACTCGCGTACACCGAACGCACGTTGTTTATCGCTGAACGACGCCATGGTACTGAATTCCCATTGGCCGCTCTTTCGCTTCATAACCCCTCCGCCCCACCCCGCCGTCGCTGATCGTCGCAGCTACCGGTTCAAATTTAAACGGACTTTTGGTCTAAATAGAATGCCAATATAATGGATGGCAGTGAGGTTTAAAAGAAAGAATTATCGGAAGACAGGCTATTGAAAGAAATGTGGAAGGTAAATAAGAAAGACTGGGAGAGGTATGCGAGGACAGTGGATGATTAAGAGAGATAGTCTGTACAACAGAGTGGTGTTAGCGGGAAGCACGGTAGAGAAAAAAATCTGCTGTGACCAACACAGGTACCGACCGCAAGTTAAAATAATATAAGATTATTAAATTCATTATTCTAATTACTTATTGAAGTTAATTTTTGTAGTGTTCTACTTGGTGGCTAAGTAAAACACCAACAATTAAACAATCACTTAACTTTATTTTATAATAAAACAATGCTCAGTACATTCCCAATACAAACTTTAGATCGACTGGCGTGCTCATCCAGATCGCGCACGCCGGATATTACCACAAAATTAAATAAGAAATAAACGCGCAAAATATAGATTACAATAATTAAACACTACACTTTTTACCCCTTATTTTGCATTAACAAAAAAACTCGATATTCTGACCGCTCTGGTGGTCACTACGTTCGTTTAGGGCGAACAGGTGAATTGCAGGTTTCATCATTAATTAAAATGGTTAAACATTTTTCTGATGTGGGAGAATCAGGTTCAATTTCTTTTAATAACATTTCCTCACTTTTCTTTTGTAAACATGACTTTTCCACATTCTCTGTCGATTCATTAATATTACATTTATTATTACTAATTGGAGTCTTTCTTAGTACTTCACTTGTTTCACTCGTATCACTATAATTTTGAATAACCTGATTCACATTCCGTTTCCACGTTGTGTCCCCAACTTTGACTACATAAAAATTTAACCCAAGCGTTTTCAGAATTCTTCCTTGAGTCCAACGTGGTTTAACTACAGGTATGTTAAACCGCGTTGGACTCAAGGAAGAATTCTGAAAACGCTTGGTTAAAACGTCACCACCCACTTTTAATTTAATTATTCTACGTCCCTTATAGTTACGTTTATTATTATCCTGGATTTTTGATAAATTATTCTTAACTGTGTTCAAATGTTTAGTTTTTCTTGTGCCAATATGTCATTTAATCGCATCTAATCTTGTCCTGTCTTGTACCATAGATTAGTGCTGGTAATTCACCAGTGGATGGAATGTTCCGTGTTTCTGTAATGTATAAAAAATCTGAATAATAATACATTCACATCTCCCCCTTTACATTCTTTTAATACAAAAGATTATAGAGTTTTTACTGTGTTTTCCGTAGATCCATTAGATGCTGGGTGATAGGGTGGTATTTTTACATAAAAATTCTCGCATTTCTTTAGAAGTAAACTGTAGATGTTATTTTATGCATTGGAAATACCTCGACCCATTTTAAGAGAGCATCTGTTCATACCATAGAATATAAATCTTTAAATGGTCCGAGAAAGTCGACGAGTTTTTTTTTTCTAGTATTAAAACAAAGTATATACATTTTATGCAATAAACGTAGCGGAATAAAACTAAATCCAAAAATCGGTACTTGGAACATAAGAAGCATTAAAGGAAAGGAAATGGAATTATCTAACGTATTCACAAAAACAGATTTAGACCTACTAGTCATACCCGGAACAAAAAACAAAGGAAAGGGACTGATAGAAATCTGGAATGAAGAATTAACAATAAGCGGAATGAGACTATATAAAATGAAAACCAAAGTAATGTCAATAACGAACATAGAAGAAAACTTACAAATCGAAAGATATGGAGTACAACTAAAACAAGTAGAGGAGTTTCAATACTTAGGCGTGACTATAGAAGAATCGGGCAACATTGAATGTGACATAAACAAAAGAATAAAAAATGCAAACAAAGTATTTTATGCACTTTTACAATATATATATTCGTGGCATCTCAAAACAAACTAAAATAAGTGCATTCAAGACCATATACCGCCCGATACTCACATATGGATGGGAATCGTGGGTGTTGTCACAAAGACGAAAAGGCAAGCCACAAGCTTGTGAAATGAAGTACCTGAAAAGAACAAAGGGAGTGACAAGAGGAGACAGAATACGAAATGAGGACATACGTAGTGAACTGAAAGTCGAATCCATATTGGAGTTTATTGAGAAGAGGCAACTGAGTTGGTTAGGACACTTACAGAGAATGAGAAACACAATTCCAGTAAAGCAAATATGGCAAACAAGAATACAAGGCAAAAGAAGACGAGGAAGAGCTAAAGTGACATGGAACCAGACAATAGAGAAAAACTTGAGGAAAAGAGGGAAGACCTGGACAGAAGCGAGAAATTTAGCATATAATAAGAGAACATGCGCGAAATTTGTATACAAAGAATAAATTTAACAACCATACACCCGATCGATATATATATATATATATATATATATATATATATATATATATATATTAATATTATTTGTTATCAGAGTTTTTTAATTAAAATATATAAATAAAAACAAATACTATTATTTCACACTTAATTTATTGCACATTTCAATAATTCTTGAACGACTGTAATTACGTTTTAAATTCTCAATTTTAAGGTTTCAAATGAAAACGAAGTTTATTTGTTCCTCAAGTGGTTTTAATCAAAATATTCTTTGATTTTTTTCCAAGCGCCAAAACATAAGCAAACTTCTAGTATATTTTGCATAGTTTAAGTCAAATTTAAGCTTTGGTAATTTAAATTCCCACCACTGAAAGTTTTCTTTTCCGACATTAAACCAAAATATATACATTTGTTAACGATATCTGGTAATGTTATCAAATGCTTAATATTCTGTAAGTTGTTTATGATTAAATAAATAACAACACGTATATATTACCCTGTTCAATAATTAGGGTCTGTGTCTTCAAATAAGATCAAAACATTTAAATATATTTTGAAAAAGTACATATTCCTATTGTCTACAGAAAAATTCATAAACATTTAGTAAGCGATTTTCCAGTTATATTTATTTTAAACTTTAATGTCAAACTGTAATAATACAATCAATTGCAGATTAAATTAATGAACCATTTTTGCTCGGACATATCTGTCCTATGATATCGTTATGACCTGTTATCGTAGTAATAAATATAGGTGGAATAACATATTGACTTAAGCGCTGTTTTTATTTATTTATTATAAAAAAAAACTGGGCTTAGGTATATCGCAGGGATAGCGAGAAAAGATGGGGCAATTTGGTTGCAAACTGTATCTTTCCCTAGAAATGTACTAGGTATTAGCGCCAAACAACGGATTTCAGTTGTTATTAAATGTGTTTGTTTTGGGATCCTCAGACGACCGTTGGGGCCTCTTTCTCATTGTAGTTACACTACTGGTAGCACTCTCAGTGAATTCATTGCTATATTTTAGTAGTATTGATAATATTAGAAATGAAGAAAATAAATTAGTAAAAAAAAACGACGTCTCGTCACCGAATAAAATCTCTAAGACAATTGATGTCACTTTAAATACGTAGTAATAATTATTTAAGATTAATCATCGTGACCACAAAGTATAGAAAAGGATTAATTAAACTAGTAGAAGAATATTTTACGATAATTACAATGGCAAAGTGTTTATTATCTACAAACTTTACACTTAAAAGTGAGTTCGTTGCAGATGGCTCGAGTTGCTAAGTGCTCATCATTAGGATTACTGAGTAGCACCTGGGACGGTTTTCGTAATCACCCCCAACAACCGTCCGCCGTTAATATTTGTTACGGAAAATACTGCCCGATGTACAGCACATTATGATTATTATTCTGTTGAAATACGTTCACAGTTCTATATATAATATTATTTAAAATATGTTTTTATTAATTTTTTGACGAGGTTATACCCCATAAAAATGTAAAACAGAGTTCATGATTTTTAATCAGGCCCGGCGTCAGAGCACAGAGGAATTAATAGTTAATAAACATTAATCGTTTTTTGTGCTATTTTCTTTTTTTTTCAATTAAAAAAATAATCAATATGTTTTTGTCAATATTAATTTTCGCATGTTAAAATTTAACTTCGAATTCACTAGGGGCGCCTGATTTTGTTATACCTAGGCACGCTGATATCCTTATACCGGCCCTGTTTTTAAGAAGTATATAACATTTTGTGAAAATAATAACGAAATAGCCTAGAGGTGTAAGTATTAAAAAACTCTTATTTATGAACAAGTGAATTATATTTTTTGTTAATCAGGCATGGTAAAATACTAGACGGGGTTGTTTTAGACCTCTTTCTATTCAAGGCATGGATAAAGCGTTGTATTGGATCTAAAAAAAATTTAAAAAACACAATTTGCCCAATAAGACAGTTACATTTTTATAAATTAGACAAAGTTACACATTTTGATAGATAATAACAATCTGAAGAAAAATCTAACTTAACTTTTTACTTTTCAAAATGTTCGCAAAAACTGAATTTTGGAAATTTATTTATTTTTTCTCTATAACTGTACTACATGTTTTCTTTATTCCTAAGCGAACGCATTGTTTTCGTAAACAATTTTTAGTACATATGTCGGTTATGTCTGTGTGTTTGCGATAGCAACAGCTGCTAGAGATATTAAGATACAATCCAATTTCTTGTGAAGCTTAAGTTACTATGGAACAGTTTAAACTATATAATATCGATTTGTATCGAAAATTGTATCGTTAACCAGACTAATCTCTAATCGAAAATGAGTGCGATATAACAGGAATAATTTATTCAAACTTACCTACAGGTTCTGAATTATCTACGAATACAAATGTAGATTGCTTGAGATGAAATATTTCAATTGAACAATAATTCAACAAGGACGCTAATTTAAGTAATCATTCATTGTTGAAACATAAAAACAATTTAACAATATTTTTGATAAATAAATGGTGAGTAATTTTAATTTGAAAGATATGATCGCGGTGCATCATTACAACAAAATTTAGCCGATATCGTTAATTACATATTATGAATAGTATTTGTAGTAACCAATAATGTTTGTCAACTGGTTATTAACATTGACCTTCATAATAATAATAATTTTATTAAATAATTACAAAACGATTATTAAAATGACTAAATGACCAAATGTATGTTTGTAAATTTTTTTTGCGAATAAACTACAAACCAATATTTTCTATGATACAAACGATTATATATTATATTTTATTTATCTTCTTTTTGCAATATTTTATTTTTAATTTATTTATCTTTTTAATTTATTAAGTTCTATTTTCTGTAGTTTAAAAGTAATGTGTAGCAATAATAATTTTATAATTAAAACATTATATTGAATAAATAAATAAATGATATCTAACGCAACTAATTATAATTACAATTTTTAATTAATATAACATGTATGTGAATATGTGTAAGTATGTGAAATGTATATTCCCTTAAAGAATTTGAAAAAAACGATTCCATCACTTATAAAAAATACACAGGTAATAGATGGATAATAGCTGGGAAGTACAAGCCGATATAGTGACAGTGTAATAATCCTGATGAAATAAATAGACAATGGAAATGTGAAATCTAAGAGATGAAGTTTTTAACATTATCTTGTTCATTTTTACACTCGAAACTTAATTCGTTTGGTTCATTGTGTGTGGAGTGGCGGACAAATGATGGTCGTGTAAGAGTTTAAGCACAATGCCAGTCGTTTTACAACGTTCAATCGCCCCCCCATTCCTCCAGTGATAGATAGTATAGTTTTATGTAAAAGGTATTTGTTAAAAGATGTACGCACGATGTTAAGGAGTAAGTTTCTGTAAGCTGGTAACCAAGGATCCTAGATCGGGGGATACGGGACTATTAATCTTTGCTCTTTATCCGCGCTTTTTTTTCAACTCTAAATTCTACCCTACCCCTATACCCCATCCACCGCATCCACCACCTCCAACAGGCAATTTTATAGGAGTAACTTTAGAATTCTTAGACAAAAGATCGTTACCATGACAACTTGCTGACCTGCTCCGATTGGTCAGCGGAAAAGTGTCAATAGCAAACGCCCACTCTCATGTCACAAGATTCTCCCCCCTTTTGAACGTCGATTGATTTGCGGGGACAATTTGATCAGCCGATATTACTTGTGAGAAATGACTAAATTACTATTCACCCTGCTACCCTACATCTATACGCGTAAAAACGCTTTTTTTTAAATACATTGATCTGCAAAGATATTCAAAACATACTATAGGTTTTAATCAAATTGGAATCCCTATTTACCAAAACTATTGAACTCATACATCGTATTATATAATATGATAACAATTCCCCTTAAATCGTTTTAGCGCTCTAATTTATCCTGTTATGCATATTTTTAAATACTAGAATATTTGTGGCTGATCTTCGCTACTTTTTTTAAAAGTTTTTTTCAGACCTCAGGTTCAGGTCGGGCAAACATTGCTAAAATCGGGTAAATGTATAGCATTTTAGTTTATTTTATGGAAATGCAACATAAACGTCATGGCAATGCAAGATCTGCTTCTAAATTTAAAAGTGCGCCCTGCTCCCTGCTCCCTGGCTACACATTTTAAAGAGAATTCCAATTTCTGTGTATAAATTATTTTCGCATTATGACGTTATTTTAACAAACATTTTATAAATACATTTTGCGTAGTACAATCATGTTATTATCAGTAGACACAAACAAATTATTTCAAGTATTTTCGATCATGAAAGGGCAATCTAATTGTAGTTGTTTAACAACAAACTGGACATGTATCTGTTTCATTAACCATAATTATTAAAAACAACCATTTTTAATTGTCATTTTCTCGAATTATATAAATATATTTAAGTTTAGAGTCGTGATTATAACTCGATGACTGTATTTAAAAAGTAATTCAAATATTAAAATATTCAAATATAAGTATTTTAAAAAATGGTTTATGTTTCTAGTAATTAGTATAGTCTTTTATCTACAACTGGAAAGTATGTAATACTCACAAAACTTTACTAGAAAGCCCATTGAGTCGATTAAGTACATTTTTGAAACATGCCTGTTTATCTGTCGCCACGCTACAGCAAAAAACCGCTATAGATATTAAACTGAAACTTTACCATCATTTATATTTAAAAAAACGCTTAAAATTTGCATCTTTCTATTCTCATCTTAATAACTACATAAATATATTTAAAAAGTAAAATAGAATAATTGAGAACCCGGGCAAAGTATCAATAAATGAAATATTTAAATTATGATTTTTTTCATGAATGTTATATTTAATTTATGAGTTAAAAATCAACAGTTATTTTTGACGATTGTTTTTTTTGTCACTCTATTTTTAGAAAGGGAATTCTCATGCGCTTCCAATTGAAACCGATTTACAAGGTTGTTCAGGGTAAAGAAAGAACGGAAACCTTGCAATGACATATTGTGTATACGTCGGTCACTCAGCACGAAGTGCGACGATGGACCTCTCGTTTGGTCATACGAGTCGTGTTAAGGTTTTTATTGCAATCATGGGAACTGAAATGGTAGTTTACTCTTAGCGTATTTCCGATTTTTATTCATATTTTCTTGAATATTGATCACATCGAATCTTTTATAAACAATTGTAGATAATAAAAAATAAATATTTCGTCGTAGAACTCTTAGTTTTCTATTCATTTCCAAAACAGTGAGAATATCTAAAAATAGTTTTTGAGTTGTTAAAAAAAATAAAACATATTTTTATATTTTTTGACAGTATAAAGTATATATTATTATTTATAATAGCTTCACTTATATGTTAAAATATATTTTTAAAGATGGTTAATAAATATACCGCCCACTGTACTATATTTGCTTCCATATTATGCTTCGGTTTTTAAAACGTTCTAATAAATTGGGGCGTCTAAATAGTTGATAAGGGTTTCCGTCGACCTAAGTTATCGAACTAATGAGTGTATAAGGGCGCAGATGGAGCGGCCTGCTGAGCTCTAAACGATCGTCATCGTCTTCTGTGTACTCACACACTCAAAAAGTTGTGTACATAAGACAGTTTTCAATTCCGACCGAATGCGTACCCAAATTTTTAAGAAAAATATTCCAAATTTATTTATGCAAAACTTATATTTAGAAGTGTATTTAATATGTTCAATATTGAATTATTAAATGCACGTGTTTTTAAGAAGGCTACGCAATGTAAATTTTATCTTATTTTTTGATTCTCGGCTACATTTATTTTATTAATTTGTATCTTTGGATAAAAATTAATAAAAATAAGTGATAAAACAAATCCAAAAAGAATCATCGTTAACACAAATGCATTGTCATGTGCTCAACTTGTTTCTTGAAATGATAGCATTATTAATTTCATAATTTAACATGTATTGTAGTGTTTCCCATCAAATCTATGATTTTAAAGCTAAATTTTAAGAATATAATATTAAACTTATTATAACTGATTAAGTATTCATGGACTTTTCCTTAATAACACTTTTTTCTGATTGTAACAGAAACTCATTAGAGTTTCTAGTTTTCTGTATTGAAAAACAAGAGAAGCATGTAAAAATTAGTTTGATCTTTATGATCAAAAGAATGAAATTCTCTTATCCATTTTTTGTTTGTAAAACCGCAAAATCATTTGGGCTTTGTTGTTAATTGTAGAGACATATTTTCAAAAAATAGAAATTTTACATTTTATAGACAAACAAACCATTGTTTTATTTTTTTAGAATCTAGTGCCTCAACTTGAAACTGTTAGAATATTATTTATTATTGATTCGAATCTGAAACACAGTTTTCTTAACCTTTTCAGAATCACCGAATACTTAAATTTACAATAATTAAATGGAACACTATCGTAAAAAACAATGCTATAAGAATTTTTAACATTCAATATGATGATTTTTATATATTTTGGTATCCGATAAACTAAAGAGTTTGAATTCTCTAGAGCATAGGCTCTCAACCTTATTTTGCCCACCGCCCACTTTCAGAATTTTTCTTTTTTTTCTACAGGCCCCCAATTTTTGTTTACATGCCATCTGTCACGAATCTGAAACAGCTATTGCCACGATTATATTTAAACGTGTAATAACGAAAAAGACAAGAAAGAGACTCTTAACGATACTAGCGTTCATAGCGGACATTCTTAAAACCAGGCGATCTATAGCCTACATTTAATAACCATCATTTTCAAGGAGAAATGTACAAAAAACTACAAGACAAAAATGTATATACAAGCTGCTGCAATAAGATATCAGGTAATAAGGACAGTCGTTATGGGGGAATTGCAAATCTCTTTCATGCTGTTAACGATGGGTTTGCCACATTTTAGCGCTTTGCTAATTTCTAATTCCTCGCAAATATTTAAATGCCGTCCCTTATTGCCTGAGTGTAATATTTTGACATCTATTTTGTTAAAATAAGTTGTATGCAGTGCTGTGACAATCCGGTTGAACATTTATTATTGAGTACCTGTGTTTTTCTAGTCTCGTTTTAAAACTTGGTTTAGTTTAGCCAATATATATACATTCACTGTCACAGTTTATCGCCACATCTTGCCCCATAAAAGATATTTTAACTTAAGTTGTTTTTAAACAAATGTTCCTCAAAATTTGAACTGAAAATGTCTCTGAGCAATGATGTGAAATTCATGTTAAATTTTGAGGAACATTTACAATACAATACTCATTACAGAATAAAATATAGCACATATTCCAATAAATTAAAATAATTTTTGTACAGAATTAAAAACAATAAATGCACTAGCTAATAATAATGGTTACAGTCACCAATTAATAGATAAATTAGTAAACATGAAAAACTAAAACAACTGACAAAATACTTTCACAAAGAAAAGAATTTCTCATAGATTGGATTTTGTTAATGATTTTGTCAGATAAAATCAAAAAAAGTCTGAAAGGGCATGATTGTAATGTCATATGGGGTTAATATAAATTTACACAAACATTTAGTTAATAATAATCTGCAATTGATAAACTGTATAAGTGTAAAATTTATGAAATTAAGTGCGGTGATTGTGAATGTGAATTGGTCAAACCAAAAGAAGTTTTAAAACGAGACTAGAAGAACACTGGAAATCAATAATAAATATGTTCACCCGGATTTTTGCAGCACTGCATAGAAGAAACTCATTTTTTTTACAAAACAGGTGTCAAAGTATTATACTCGGCTAATAAGGGACGGCATTTAAATCTTTTCAAGGGATTAGAAATTAGCAAAGCGCAAAAATGCCGAAAACCTATCGTTAACAAGATGGAAGAGATTTGGAATTTCCCGATAACGACCGCCCTTATTACTTGATATTTTATTGCAGTAGCTAGTATATACATTTGTGTCTTGTAATTTTTGTACATATCTCCTTGAAGATGACTAAAGGTTGAAACTAGTCGGAGTAAATATAAAAAACAGTAAATAAAGCAAATGTTTTAAATAAATATACCATAATTACATTTAAAAATGTTTTACCACGGGTTAAGTGAGAAATGAATTAAATATACTTTATCTAAGTTCACGGAGCACAGTGTTCCGGGGAACACCGGTTAAGAATCACTGCTCTAGCTACTAAAACAAAAGTTCTTAAGTCAGTTAAGAAATTATTTTAACGTGATTAAAGTTGAGGCCCTAATTATAATCTAATATTGTAAGGGCCTTTAGAAATTGTATGTCATCATAGTAGAACATATGAGCTTAATGTCTGTTAATATCAATTGTATATTGAAATATTATACATTATCCAATAATTTTATAACGTGTGAAACTGATTTTAAGAATTTATGGTGTTCAAATGATACATTTCAGAAATAATCATTAGTAGTTATTGATTACATTGGTTTTAAAACATTACTGGTTTTGGAAAAAACATAAAAAGTTAAATTAAATTTGTAATTAAAAAATCCTAGGACTTTTATCAATGATTTAAATGTCACATGAAAATGAATACATTTATAAATGTATGTAATGGATACATTTACAAAAATAAAATGGTTAGTTATTTTAGATGTGATTTATTAATTGAATACGTACAATCTTGTGTTAATATTAAAGAGTAGTTTTAGTTTAATAATAAATCCTTCATAGAAATTATATAAATTAGGAAAAGTTCAGAACGATCTCTTGGAAACATCTCGGTCATAAATAAATTTGAAACAGGAAACAATATCAGGGTGCTTTTTAAAAAGAAGCAAGCTAGGACCAGGAACTGTATAATTTATAGTGTAGAAAAGTCGTTACACAGCAAATGTCTAACGGCGGGGCGCAAGCATATTTTATTCATTTTTACCCGAAATTAAATTATACTTCCGACTTTGCCATTTTACGGTCTGTTTAGTCAAAAATATAAAAACTTGAGGCCTTTCTTGTAGCAGTGACTATTATAATTATCGATTTCCTTAGAGGAGAGAGCCAAATACCATTAAGGACTAGTACGGCTGGGATCGATTACCTTTGTGTTGCGACAAATTTCTTTTCAGCAAATATTTCTGAAGAATCAGAAACCATTAACCGAACCATTAATATATAAGCTGTAACAACATTTTGTGCCATTAGTTAGGTGCGAAATCCGTTAAATTTCGACATTTGTGTTGGATGTCGGTATGCTTCGAACTCATGGTGTGTCATAATTAAGACAAATGATCAAGGATCGGCGCCAAGCTTTATTTAACTCTCCATACTTGAACATTATAAAATTGAGCCAGCCCAAGATGGTTTATTAATGTCAATTAAAGGTCAATTTCATATTAGAGATTGAACCAACACACCAAATACATATAGATTGCGTCATTGTACAAGTTTCGTTCGGATTTATTTAATAGGAATTTATTGCTCTGTTTAAATACTCTGGTCATCAATTACGCCGCGCATCAGCGTTTTTACTCATCCAATTTATTAACATATTTTAGCTAGTTTTTAAACGTAAATATAAACCAAATATACAAACATACATTTTATTTACGTACCCAGTGCGCTTTTGGCCACGATTTGCAAATTTTAGTGCACGAGCCGTCAGGCGAGTGTTCTAATCGCAAAGAGTGCCCAAAAGCCCTTCACACACATGTTGCCTACAATATTGTATGTACGACAAGTATACAAATCTACAATATCTACAATAAACATAAAATAAAGCCATTGCCATACATTTTTTAACAATTCAAAAAAATAAATACAAAAATGTCATTCTTATAAGTGTAGACGAAGTTCAGTCAGCTTAACTTGTTACTGATCTTCTACTTAACTTGCAAAAACTTAAACATAAAACGATTGAGTAATTATTTTTTTTAAAGAGTGGCATGACCAGCTGAAGCTCACATCTGGTTGCGTCTCTCGAAAACTCATGAGCCTCATCAATAGCTGAAGTGAGAAGTTTCCTGTTTGTCAATAGTAAAATACATTCAGGATTAATGACTTGATTGCATAGTGTTCAAATTCATAATGCAGGATTGAATTACCGAAATCGTATCTATCTTCTTTAGAGTAGAAACACGCTCTGCTCTTTCTCAAGCACACACACCTTCCTCGACGGGCACGCCGCACCGATTCTTCCGAATAGACAATAACACCACTTGATTATTTTCATTAGTAAACTGTTTTTGTGCATACAAAAATAAACGTACCGCAAAAGCGTTCGAGCGTTTTTTGTTTAAATTTTGATTGATTTTCGAACATTGAGGTGGCAGGCCGATTAGAGCCGATAAGTCTGATGCAGAGAAAAATAAAATAATGTCCGTTATAATATACCGGGTGTAACACAAAAGAGGCTCATCCTGTTTGTTTTTTTTTAAATATTTAAGACATCAATTTAAAATTTGGTGTGTTTATACTTTACACATTCAATAAAGTTCAACAATGTTTAAAAAAGGGTCGTATTTAACTGCGCAATGCTTAAATATTTATGTGCACTGTGGCGAATACACATTAAATCGAATTAGCACTAAATAAATATATCCATTAGATTTTTAAAATATTACAACTTGTAATGTTTTATTTATACTATGTCCTACATCGATATTTTCGTATTAAACGGGCTCGCCCGGGTAGGCAAGGTAGGCGCCTACCTTTCTAAAATGGCATAATCATTTAATATTAATTAATTTATTATTGGCAGTAAATATACTCATAATTATAACACAATTTAGCATCATATGTAATAAATCATTACGAGCATTACATATTATTGTCATATTGATTGAAACATATTTCAATTTGGCGCTTAGGAAATGGATGTGGAACATTTTAGGCGAAGACTGCAGTCGCCTGCAATCTAAATGTTTTTTCCGCAACGTTTGCGTTTAGATCTAGCTACGAGCATAAAAGAAACGTATGACGTATGCAAAAATTATCGGGCTAGTAGGTTGCCCGTTCGTCCGCCTACGAAAATCTTCGTCGCTGCTCGTATGCACTGGGTATTATGTGCTCATGTATAAACACTAAGGGACGTACGGGACTTCGAATTTCTATGGTTGCTGCATTTATGCAGAACTCATTGCAATTGTCAAATCAGCACAACATTAATTGATGAATTCTTATCATAGATATTGTGTATTGCTTGATATAAACGACGTTGTTGCGAAAACGTCATTGAGAACGCATTCAAATAATTATTCTTGATAGAGAAAAATTAATATATGATTAACAGATGTACTTAAATTGTCCTAGTTTGCAATAAAAGAATCAAGAATTGTAATTTTTTTTTATGTATTTGACAAACATTATGAATTTTAAATAATAATTATTATTTTTATGAAAATTATCAAAACCAACAAACAACATTAAATTGTCAAATTAGCACAAATTGACAAAAATATAAAAATGTTCGAAATCAACAAAAATGTAAAAATTAACAATTTCAACCACAGGAATATTGACAATAATGTCAATAATAATAATAGTAATTATTGGTGTGTTGGTGTTCTTAATATGGTGTTCTTAATATACAGGGTGTCTTAGACAACCCGTATCAGACTTTTTTGAGAAAACGGTTAGTCCTAGAGAGTTGAGACAAAAACATTTATTATAAAAGTCGTAATAAAGAATCAAAAGATAATATTGTTTTTCTCCAAAAAAAATTGGCATCCCTGAAAATGTGAAGAACTCCAAATTTGTAAATGGCTATCGTGCCAAAAGTGGTATCCCTGAAAAGGTCTTTAAATAATAAGCAACTTTTGTAGGAAACATTATTTTGTTACTGGCATCCATTTTGAGTAATATCTGATTAAAGTTATTAAATTTCAATTTTTCATAGCTAACTTATTTTAAAAGATTGAGCTTCAAATGGCCGTGGAGTCGCTTAATAAATAATTTGACTTCAACTCCGACTCAAACTTCTCTATTTTTCAAAAATCCTACGCCTACTCCGACTCATTTAAAAATTTGAAACTATACTTAAAAATGAGACATTTTGTAATAAAAATTAATGTATTAAAGTTACTACATCTGCATACTTGCAATGTAATATTTCTAAAAGAATGCAATCAATATAAAAAAAATATATGTTTTAGAAAAACTCGATATTTTGGTTTTCTCTTATATCCAAATAACATAAATTGCCATTCTTATTAAAAATTCTATTTAGGTACAAATTTTAAAAAGAAAATGAAACATGTTTAGCACAGATATATTTAAATAATTATATTGGAACTCAGAGTCGTCGTTATAAGAAATTTCCAACTCCGCGGATCAGATTCCTTCATCACAAAAATACTTAAATTATGACTCGACAACTTTGATTCTAACTCCAACTCCGAGTCCACAGAATTTGTTCAAATAGTTTTCCATTTACTTGTAAAGATTGTTGAGTGGGGTGGGAGGGGTAAGGATGTTATGAAATAATACCTACATACCGGGTGCGCCGTTAGAATAGAAAATTGTATTTGAAGTTCCCGTTATATTTAAATTTAGGGTTAAGCGCTAGTTGGCGCTAATGTTACTTAAATATGTCAGTAACCCAAACATGGAGTATGATAGAATTGCGGCTATTATAAAAACCTGTTGTGGAGTTGGTACTTTCGCAACCTTACTCCCGTGGTATTTTATGTTGACGAGGATACCACTTGCCAAACGCACTCCCCGGAGATGACTTCCACTAGGTAAGGGTTTTGTATCTTCAATGATACCACGATGATAAGTTACTACTCGTATTTTATTACATCTGTGTACAGTATCAATACAATGTTAGTCCTACCGTCTTAGCGTACTTGTACAAAACTGACTCTTAATTCCTAAAGTTTAATATTTATAACGTAAAACAAATGAAAGTATGTAATTGAGTATTAAGGAAAACTACTCGAGGAACTATATTAGAAAGTCTTCGAGACAATTCCCAAAATATTCCCAAATAGTAATGGAATGCACATTCACATTAATTGCATTCCATAACACCTCGGTGCTTAAGATTAAAATTATTGTAAAATGATTTTTAATAAAGAATTCAAAGTTAGTTAAATTTACCCAATATAAAAATTATATAAAATTAGACATAAATATACATATACAAAAACAATAAATTATATAAATTAATTTTAACGACGCAAAACTATATCCAAAATGGATGACCTATTTTCTACATTGCTAAATTCAACTTCAGGCGCCGATGGTTTTAATTCTGGCGTATTTCTCAAGTCCTCGAATTTGTTCTTCTTTTTGTCGTTTATAAAGATTATTTTCTCTTCAATGTTGTTAACTGCATCACTATCCGCATACTTCACTTTATACTTATTACACTGTTTTATGTTTAGTCTATTATATCTTATCACTATTAAAATCGCGACACAAATTAATCCGAGAATCAATAATGCTGATGTGTACATATAATAATAGTTAATTGTATGATAACTGGAGTGATTTATTCTGTCTTTGATATATTCAGACCTATATTCAATATTTTTTAAGCTATTACTGGAATGTACTAGTTCTCTCGTATTCATTGTAACTTTTTTAAATTAGTCCTTGTTAAAGAAATATTCCTCCAATTGTCAACTGAAACATTATTTATTATTTCGGCTTTCAAATTTAAAAGTGGTATGAAATCATTTTTTATTTCGGTTGTTAAAGAGTTTTGCATTGATGATAAGAGTGAGGATGAAGTGAATCAATCCTCTGCATCCCTTTTTTATTCCCAGAATCCCTATGCCATTAAATAAAGCGTCACTCTTGCGCTTATTACATAAAACTGTTAACTGTTCCGGTTTTTGCAAAACAAATATCCATGAATTTGAATTATCTAATGGAATCCATAAGTTTGAATTTAATTTTGAAATTCTAACATCACATGTACTTGGAATTTTTGATATTTGATTAAATAATTCTATCTCGATTTGGATTATTTTCTTGTCTTGAATTATTATTGTTTGCTGTACTATAACGCGACTTACTGAAGTGAGGTTGATTTAATGATTTACTCTCAGTGTTAAATCGTGTTTCATGACTGGAGTTTCCAGGGTTAGATTTAAAATGTTGTTGATTGAAATTTCCCTTATTATAATTTCTACCATCGTACTTATAATCATGTCGGTTTTTATAATGTTGCTGATTGTTATTTGTATGAGTAAAATTGACTTTATTATTACCTCGAGTTTGGTTACAATGTGAAAACCTATTTTTGTTTAGATGTGAAAAATTTCTGCTATTCTGTCGATAATAACAATTGATTTCTAAGTGATTATTTCGACCACATATTTTGCAATTTAATCTAATCGTATTTACATTACTACGAGTATAATCTGAATATCTAGGTTTGTTTTCTCTAGTTTCTAAAGAATATTTTTCTTCGGTCTAAGCTAATTTCATCGCAATTTCTAAATCTTTAGGATCTCTAAGCCTAACATTAGTTCTAATGGATCCTTTTTTAATCCTTTTATAAAAACTGGAAGTGATTCCTTTTTCAAATATTCATCAATAATTTTATTATCATTCTGGTTAGAATTATTTTCATTTTTCTTGCTTATTTTATTCATAACATCTAAAAATCTTTGTTTAAATAAACTAACCGATTCACTTTGCTCTTGTTTTATATTATAAAATAAATTCCTATAATGTGAAATACTAAATTTTTCTTCATATTGATCTGATAAATACTTCTATAACTCGGACCATTCTTTAAAGTTTAAATTATCAATAATCCCCTTAGCTTTACCTTCGATTTTACTTGTAATTAATCTCACTACAACCGATTTTGATAGAAGATCGCCGATTAATACACATGCTTCATCACAATTTTTTATAAAATTATCTAAATTTGTCCCATCAAAAGTTCCCATAATTTGCAAAGCTATGTCAATTTTCTTATCTGAATTGATCGCCATTTTTGTATTATAATTTAGTGTTTTTGAACCACTCCGTAATATCATAAATTTACAATTATATATATGTTTAGTTACTTACAGCGTAATCAATAAATAATGCATGCTTAAATGTCCTTGACGCGTCAAATTTCTTCTTTCACCCGATGATGTTCCTACACTGTGCAGGCGGCGCTCCAAGTGTTGCTCCACTGCTATTATCTGATGTGGTTTCCAAGATGTCCACGTTTGTATCTCCCCAAGGTTTTTTTTTTTTTCAACCGTCATCGCTCTCACCAAATGATTGGTGTGGGGTTTGTTGTGTTTTTTTTTTCTTTCACCAGTTTGATGTGCTGTTCTAGGCAACTCCAAGTTTATTTTATTACGCTGCCACTAAATTATTTTATTGGTCGGATTATTTTTTTGTTTTTTTTTTTCGCTGCCATCAAATTATGTTGTGGAGTTGGTACTTTCGCAACCTTACTCCCGTGGTATTTTATGTTGACGAGGATACCACTTGCCAAACGCACTCCCCGGAGATGACTTCCACTAGGTAAGGGTTTTGTATCTTCAATGATACCACGATGATAAGTTACTACTCGTATTTTATTACATCTGTGTACAGTATCAATACAATGTTAGTCCTACCGTCTTAGCGTACTTGTACAAAACTGACTCTTAATTCCTAAAGTTTAATATTTATAACGTAAAACAAATGAAAGTATGTAATTAAGTATTAAGGAAAACTACTCGAGGAACTATATTAGAAAGTCTTCGAGACAATTTCCAAAATATTCCCAAATAGTAATGGAATGCACATTCACATTAATTGCATTCCATAACAAACCCTTTGTACCGGAAGAACGTCCTCTCACACGAGCGAGTTAGTGCAAAATTTTCTCTCTGAATGTATTCTGAAAGTCAATACTGTCTATCATACTTACAATACCATCTAGAAAAATATAAAAATCACCTAATGGTGATACTCATTTACTCAAACTAATTCAAAATTTACAAATCTGACAATTCATTTCAATTGGCGTATTAATTATATTGTGGAGATCTTCATATCTTATATATTTAGATAATAAGTTCAAGTCATAATGGTCAAAGCAATCAAAATTAACATACAAAATACAAAATATCGATAAATACAACAAAAAGATACCATTAGCAATAAAGTTTACAACAAAAAAAAAAATCTACTGTGGCCAACACAGGTACCGCGATTTAAAATAATATGCGATTATTAACATAATATATAAAATTACGAAAAAACTATTCGTGAAAATGCAAACAGTGTCTTAATTAATAAGACAATTTAAGACGATAAATATCCATTGAAACAACTACTTCCCGTGCAAATACACCTCCGGATATTGAATTATACAATGAAATATTTAAAATCTTATTTAATTTGATTTGTTACAACGCTCTATTAAAGTATATGTAACGTTTAGGTCAAATTCTCTTCAAGCCAACTAACAATACAATTTAAAATGAAAGGAGAGATAGCACTGTTTGCATTTTCACGAATAGTTTTTTCGTAATTTTATATATTATGTTTAAAGTGTGCAAACTATAAGAAGCCTAAGCTTATTTTCTCGAATTCAAATAGTTTTGAATTTGAATTTATCTTGTGCGATTATTAAATTGATTATTCTAATTACTTATTATTATTACTTACTGAGATAGATCAATAAAATTTATAAAATAAAATTTAAATATTCACCATTTTTAAAATATACCCTAAACTTAAAAAATTACGACAAAAAGTAAACACGTTAAATGTTTATTATTTAATTCTCTACTTTTATTTGAAATATTTTTCAATTATGTTAACGAGATACGAAGGAAACACTAAGAGTAAACAACCATTTCCGGTTTTCGGTTTTTACTCAAAAGTTCATCTTCGCGAGATATTATGGAGTAGAGCCCAAAAACAAAATTTGATGAAAATCCCAAGAGCCGTTTTCACTGAAATCGATCAACAAAAGGACAGACCGACAGAACGACAGACCGACAGAACGACAGACCGACAGAACGACAGACCGACACCATTGAGATAACACTTATTTAAAATCGTCAACATTGAAAACAGTTGATAACATCGCAAGAAATGATATATTCGAAAAAATCGTGGAATTTAATAAAACAATAGTAACAATCTTTATAATTAAAAAAAATGATACTAAAATTGACATAGAAAATGAGATTTTTTCCAATTACACTCCGATTGCAATTATGATAATACAGGGAGGGCCAAAAGTAATGACCCGATGTTCTAAGGCTACAACTTGTTTTCTCAGTGAAACAATTGCTTCTGTTTGTTACGGTTATTTGGTCCTTTATGTTTTTTTTTCTGTCAAGTCGAGAAAATAATATTGACCAAGTGGCCGCCGTCAGAGTTGATGCACATAAGGGTCCGTTTTACAGCATTTTCCAACACTTCTGAAGATAGATTTGGCACTTCTTCTTCGATGTTCTCTTTAAGGGTCTCTAAAGTTTGCGGATTGTTCGCATAAATGCGTTAAGAGTTCAAACAAGAACAATAAAATCGATAAAATCGGGCAATCTTGCAGGCCAATGCAACTCGCCAAAACGATAAATCTTGCGCGTTCTTGAGGAGTAGAGCTCTGCATTGATTCTTGGTATATATTTCATATTTGTCTACTTCACAAATATCTAAATCCGTATGAAATAAGAATCCATTTGCAAAAACGAGAGCATCTTCTAATAGGATCATTAAAAAAGTAATGATATACGTATCAGAGCTGTGCAGGATTCGAATCATTCAGGATTGGATTCCCGGATTCGAATCCTTTTAGAGGATTCAAAAGAGGTATTCGAATACTTTAGTGAAAACGGATTCGTGATCCGGATTCGTTACATTTTTTAAAATTATTCGTGTTCGAATCCAGACGTAGATAATTCGAATCCTTATAAAAGGATTCGAATTCTTATAAAAGGATTCGAATCCTTGTAAAAGGATTCGAATCCTTATAAAAGGATTCGAATCCTTATAAAAAGATTCGAATCCTCATACATGGATTCAAATCCTCCCAAATAATTCGAATCATCGCTATTAAGGCTGGGATTCGAATTCGATTAATTAAAATAGTTAAATATTCTAATATGAATATTTAACTTACTAAATTATTCCTATTTGAATATAAATATTTAAAGTTTCGAATAATTCAAATATTTGTGAATGCATATTTGGTTACTTAACCATAAAAAATTTCCAACCTTAATAGTATATTTTTAACTTCACTTGAAATCAGTGTTTTATACGCGTGGCGCATGAAGTAAAATTTCGAGTTTAGAAACGCCCCGTGAAAATTTTCTACGCGAGGCTTTTATAAACTCGAAATTTTACTTCATGCTTAGTCTGGGAGTGGACAACACTTGTTCTTAGAAGTTTTAAATTGAAGGATCACTCTAGATTACTAAGTTTATTACCATTTTACAAAGGCTACAGCTCGAAGGACCAATCATGATCTTCGGAGACCGAAGGACTACAGGGAATCGACGTTTTTTACAAGAAAACAACGAATATCTGAAAGTTTACAGCATGGATAGGAAAGAAAACATCCAATTTTGTAAAAATATCGAAGTTGGGTTTGTTTTCAGTGCATTTTTAACTTCACTTTAAATCAGTGTTTTATACGCGTGGCGCATGAAGTAAAATTTTGAGTTTAGAAAAGCCCCGCGAAAATTTGTCTCAGGTTGCTGCGCGACCTGAGACAAATTTTCTACGCGGGGCTTTTCTAAACTCGAAATTTTACTTCATGCTTAGTCTGGGAGTGGACAACACTCGTTTGAACTT
Source organism: Philonthus cognatus (assembly GCA_932526585.2). Classification (NCBI taxonomy): domain Eukaryota; kingdom Metazoa; phylum Arthropoda; class Insecta; order Coleoptera; family Staphylinidae; genus Philonthus; species Philonthus cognatus. The sequence continues at coordinate 68,039,680 of OW052243.1, read as the reverse complement.
TAAATTTAACTCTTTTATAAAACCGACGTATGTAATATAATAAATCATTCATTGAAATCATAGAAAAAGATGCAAAATTTTACCTAAAATTAACTATTAGAGTTAACTTTATAATTTAATGGGTGAATATTCTATTCCTAAGAAAAACCGTATTTATTTAATATTAAAGTTGCATTTAATATAATAACAAACTGTGAATAAATCGACAAAAATCTAGAAATATCGAAAATCTCGACATGTAGAAAATCTTGACGGTCCACTTCCAGACTAAGCATGAAGTAAAATTTTGAGTTTAGAAAAGCCCCGCGTAGAAAATTTTCACGGGCGCTTTCTAAACTCGAAATTTTACTTCATGCGCCACGCGTATAAAACACTGATTTAAAGTGAAGTTAAAAACGCACTGAAAACCAACCCAACTTCAATATTTTTCAAAATTGGATGTTTTCTTTCCTATCTCTGCTGTAAACCTCCAGATATTCCTTGTTTTCTTGTAAAAAAAACTTCGATTCCCTGTAGTCCTTCGGTTTCCATTTATGGTCCTTCGAGCTGTAGCCTTTGTAAAATGGTAATAAACTTAGTAATCTAGAGTGATCCTTTAATTTAAAACTTCTAAGAACGAGTGTTGTCCACTCCCAGACTAAGCATGAAGAAAAATTTCGAGTTTAGAAAAGCCCCGCGTAGAAAATTTGTCGAGGGTCGCGCAGCGACCCGAGACAAATTTTCACGGGGCTTTTCTAAACTCGAAATTTTACTCCATGCGCCACGCGTATACAACACTGATTTAAAATGAAGTTCAATAACACATATATCTTCATTATTTAAAATCATTTAATCAGATATTTAGTCGGTAAATGAACAATTTTGTTAATAGAAACTGATGGAATAAAATGTTACTGGTTGCAAATAATAGATTTAAATTTATTTTTAAAGGATTTGTATCCGTGATTCAAAAATGAGGATTCGAATCTTTGATTCGAATCACATTTTTCACTTACGAATCCTTTATTCGAGTATTCGTGATTCGAATCATATTAGGTGATTCGGATTCGTGATTCGAATCCTGTTTTTGAGGATTCATCCCAGCTCTGATACGTATATATACAATGTTTACAAAATATCAAGCCAAATATTTTTTGAGTTACATAATAAAATAAAATATAATTTTGAATTATTTTCAGATAAGAAATTATTTCGTTTAACAATTTATTAACTTTGGCAAATCAATACCCATCATGAATACCTACATAATTCTTAGAAAAAAATAAAAAATTGTCGTAATTTTTACCATTTTTTTAAACTAATTAATTATAACTTGGTATAAATAATAATTTGCATATTTATAATTTCATATTTATTTATCAAGTCTTATTTAAATATGTCTTTTAAATCAATAATTATAATTAGTGTTGCATTTAAATTTGTTACAATGTAATAGTATCCTGGCATTAGTGAAGTATGGCCGAGAAAGCAAAAATCAGACACGAGTGTTTTGTTGACATGAATGTGTTCATGTTGTAACGAACTTTTCTTGTCTAGATTGTCAATTAGAAAAAAAATATATAATTCAATGAGTGAATATTTATGATTGGTCGCGGTCAGGGAACTTTTAGACATGTAGCGCTGCAGCGGTAAGCGGTTGATGTTCCCTGAACGGACAAAATTCCAGCTGGTAGAATTGCTATATTCACTTCTGTTTGTAAACATAACATACAAATTTAAAGGTTTTTTCTGAAAGCGAAAGTCAATGAATCGAAGATTAAATCAACATAAAAGTTTAGTTTAAAGGCGGATTTTGAATATATCAAGTAATTGAAGACTATTCTAAATATTATGTTTGTTTGTGAAACGAATAAATTGTTGACTTATTGGAGGAAATAGATATAATAATACTTTTCTCCATGATTAAAGAACAAAATATTAAAGAACAATGAGCGTCTATTACCTCGAAAGCGTGTTTAGCTGTTTATATCACGAAAATATGGCGGTGTTGTTTACAGCTGCGATCAAGCGGAAAAAATATATGCGTTACCGCTTGATAAAGCGCTGCAGCGCCACACATAAAGCGGTACCGTTCAGCGACACCGCTTTCGTAAAGCGCTACAGCGCTACAGTTCCCTGAACGCGACCATTGGTACAGCAATGACGGACAATCTGAAAACTAAATTTAATGTTGGTAATGCTTATTGCATTTCTTTAGTTTATCTTATTTGTGGGTGTGGCTATATAATGAGCGGCCGGAGCACTCACCAATCAGACTCACGGAACACTAAACCGCGAAGCGTTGTGTAGCGTTTGCGTTACGGCGCGTTTGTGCCGCGTTAGCGTCCCGTCTAGCGTCAGTTGGCATTTCAGTAAGACCTCAAAATGTCTTCATAAAGAACAGCCCGTTTATTGCTTTTACTTAAAATGCCATATTATAAATATAAATTAAACAAGAAAATTGTAATTCACTAAATAAACTTAATGATTTCTATATTTATTCCATGTTATAAATGTGTTCATTTGATTTTTAGTTTTAAAAGTCTTAGTATCGAGTTTGTATAAATCCGTTATGAACACTGAGAACGCGGCTCTTGAACAATCAGTATTAAATCGAGCTGAACATGATCTTGGACGCACCGACGACGTAAAACTTGACGCTGGACACGACGCTGTGACCAGGGGTGCGTCGCCGCAATGGGAAATCGTCTTTTTGGCAGTAGTTCATCAGACTAATCTAGAGAGCGTCAGTGTCGGCGATTTTCGAGGAATTTTTGAATTTAACACGTTTTCTCCAAGTTTTTCGCTTTCTCCTCGGCCACTTTAACGTACAACCCGTATTCCGTGCAGCCCACTCGGCATTTTTGTTAGTGTTTGCTCCCGGCACGTTCTTGCAGTTTTCCACAATTTGTGGATAATGGATTTCCCGTAAGGTATTTTTAATTTCTATACTTACATTTACTGTTATTTGATAGATTATTATACTTATTAGGTTAGTTCTATTTTGATTAATTTAGTTGAATTTCAAGAATCCCTCAAATCATCATGCCCATAATCCCTTGTAAGGTACCAGGCTGTAAATCCAAAAATAAGCCATACTGATAAGACATAAATGTCAAATACATATCATTTCCTTCCAACCAAGATTTATTTCCCTCTTTTATATTCATCAAAAAATGTCTACAAAAATAGACACAACATCACAAGAATACAATAATTGCGAATAACAATATAAAATAAGTAATAAACAAAAATATTTAACAATATAACGTTAAATATTTTTGTTTATTATTTATTTTATGTTGTTATTCGCAATTATTGTATTCTTGTGATGTTGTGTCTATTTTTTGTTAATTTATGTTTCTTATTAATATTTTTTTATATAATATCTACTTTTTTGTCTTAATTTTATTCCTACCTGTTTGTACTTATATTCAGAAATGAATTGCAAAATTATAAAAATAAGGTAAGTGTTAATTTGTAATAATTAATCAAGTAAGTCATTATTAATAATAATTCATTTATTAAGAATAAGGAATATACTAATTTATATACATACACACACACAGCACACACAGCCACACACCACAGCCACACACCCACTGCGTGTATGTGTTAACACACACCCGCGGTAGTGCCTGTGTGTGAGTAAATTTCACATTACAGATTTCTGTTTTTCGCTAATCCATACACACATCTTGACGCACACTAACAGGAATATATGCGTTTGCTTAGTGATAGTTCAGGCGACTATACTAGATGGCGCTTCGAACCGTTTTAGTGCGGGACATGGGATGTCGCTTCCTGAGTGTTCCGTGGCTGTGACTCTGAATGTTTGTATTTAATCACATGGGATGGTTTGTTTTATTTTCAACGCGACGTTCGACGCCCCCACTCTGAACAGGCCTTAAGGAAGCGACATCCCATGTTACGCACTTTGGGGTATTTGGTGTTGGTGTTGGCGGAGAAGTTTTCTCCGACCACTTTGATACGAGAGTAAAGAAAGATGTATTCGACGCGGTGGTATTTATTTACAGTATTTACAAGCAGGTATTTATTGAATATCATGAGTATGAGTGATTCTACGACGATAAGCGGCTCTGACGTGGTATCGTCGTGGGTCGTAGGACGGTATGCTGAAGGGGTCCACTCCTTGGTATCGCGGCGGACTATCCTGTAGTGCTGTCACGCAGAACGTCTTCTCCGGGGTTTTCGGCAGGGGAGTGACTTGGTGACTGCAGGCGTTCTGGAGCTTGGCTTCGTCCAGAAATGTGGTCCTGGTGCATCGGTACTTCGGGCACGGTCGTCTTTCCTGCGGTCGCGTTGTCTTGGTCGGCGTCGGCGGCGGCGGTGCTATCGGCCTGGGTAACGACGGCTGTTGCTGCGGTTTCCTCCGCAGATTTCTTACGTGGCGTCTCTCGCGCTTCGGTGTGAGTTCGTGTCCACGGTTTTCCATGTAACTGGTTTGATGGATTAGCGGCTATGGGTGAACTCGCTATTCCTCTGAGTCTCTAACGGCTATGGGTGAACTCGTTAGTCTAGCTAGTTACCACGGCTATGGGTGAACTCGTGGTAGGTGAGCTGTTAGACTGACTATTATCGCTTGCGCTAGCGTCTTTATACCTGCGTCTCCACCCTTGTAGCTGGATCGCGCGGTGGGGTTGTTTTATTTATTTATTTATTTATTTATTTATTTATTTATTTATTTATTTATTTATTTATTTATTTATTTATTTATTTATTTATTTATTTATTTATTTATTTATTTATTTATTTATTTATATATTTATTTATTTATTTATTTATTTATTTATTTATTTATTTATTTATTTATTATCCAACAGATTCATAACATCTAATAATAGGATAAATTAGAAAAATACAATTATAGCGCAATACAGTATAGTCACAATCGTTCACAATATAGCACTGCATATACTTTGAAATACAATGATTTTTACATAACTTAAAAACTAAAAATAAAAAAAAAGAAATAAAAAGTAGAATTAAATTAAATGAAAACATGAAGTAGCGTAGTTAATGTCGATAATTCCGATAACCACATCTAGCGCAATCTCAATACATTTATATGTTATTCAACATGTAATGCGATGTCAAATGAGCAGTGAGCATTGATAAATTAATATGAAATATATCAATATCATGAGGCAGCATGTTTACCGAGTTACACATAGACATGATGGGCGAGTTAAGATAGTGTGTTGTATTTGCTCGATTATTATAAAAGATATTCTTATGTCTACTACCTGACCTGGGAACAGCAAAGTTTAGCCTAGAGATGAGGTATGAATCATGCAACTGATAATTAATTAATTTGTGAATAAAAAGAATTTGAGCCATACGTCTTCTATTTTGTAAAGATATTATGCCAAATTCTCTTTCAAGTTCAACTGAGCTGTAGCCTTGAACAGGATATTGTCCATGTGTTCTAAAGTAGAGGCATTTCAAGAATTTCCTTTGGATTTTTTCAAGGTCATTTATATGTGTTTGGTAGCATGGGTTCCATACTACACTACAGTACTCCAATTTACTTCTGATAAATGCATTGTAGAAGTTCACCAGGGGCTCTAAGGTTTTAAATTGTTTTGTGTTTCTGAAAAGAAATCCGAGCATGCGATAAGAAGACTTGGTCAGGTAAGTAATATGGTGAGAAAAGTTTAATTTTTTGTCAAAAAACACACCTAGGTCGCGGAAACTAGAGACACTTTCTAGTATAATCCCGTTAATACTATATTGAAAAATAAAAGTGTTTTGCTTTCTGGTAAATGCCATTGACTTACATTTGGATGTATTTAAGTGCAAGCCATTTTCAATGCTCCATTCATGAAGTAGTTCTAAATCATTTTGTAGATTTTGACAATCAGCTAAGCTACCAACTTTGCTAAATATCTTCAAGTCATCAGCGTAAAGCAGACAGCTAGAGTTAAAACGTGCGGCAATATCATTAATAAAAAGTAAAAATAACAACGGTCCAAGATTTGAACCTTGCGGAACACCACTGCTGCAAACAAATGTATTTGATTTGACAGATCTATATTCAACATAACCCAATCTTTCATGCAAATAACTTTGTAATAATGATACAAGATTATTATCAAGGCCAAAGTGTTCAAGTTTTTTTAGTAATAACGTATGATTCACTTTATCAAACGCTTTCGAGAAATCTGTAAAAATGACGTCTACTTGAAAGCGTTCGTCTAAAGCACTTGATACAAAATCAGTAAAATGGCAGAGGTTTGTTGATGTCGACTTGCATTTCACAAAACCATGCTGTTTTGGGGTTATGTATTTACTGCAATGATGAAATATAGAATTGTATAACATTATTTCAAAAATTTTAGCAAAGTTGGATATCAGAGATATAGGTCTACAGTTCTCGACATTATCAATCGCTTTTGATTTATGTACCAGTATAATTTTTGAAACTTTCCAAACTTTAGGGAATGTGTTGGTTGTTAATATAAGATTGTATATATATAATAAGGGTTCGACCAAAATGCCGCTACAATCGCGGAGTATCATTGCTGGAATGTTATCCGGTCCCATGGTTAAATTAGGTTTTATTTTTTTTATTGCACATAAATAATCTTTTGGGTCAAATGATTTAATTGATAGCGTGTCAGGCAAGACAGAACTCTCGTAAATTGGCAGATCGTTGTTACCATAAACTGCAGAAAAATGCGAGGCAAATGCATCAGTTATGCTTTGAGAATCTGTAAACAACATATTACCCTTCTTCATTATTCCTGGTATCCGCGTAACCGATCTACGTTCGTTTATAAATGACCAAAGTTTCTTTGGATTGCGTTTAATTTCTGATTCAGTGTTATACATATATTCTTTAAAATCGTGTTTTATATTATATTTGACATAAGATCGAAATTTAGACAGACGCCGTTTTCGTGTGCGTGCGCTGTAGTGGGAGTGTATGCGGGTCGTCTCGCGTACTTACGTACTCTGGTGAGTCACCCTACTCACGATGCTGTTTCGCGCGTCGGGGCTCTGCACGGGTGTGCTAAACCCCACATACCCCCTTCCTAGTGATGGAGTCACGAGGAGAATCGGACGACTGGTTTCGGTAACCTCCCGGAACGCGTGCGGTTGTGTGTTGCTGCTGGGCTTGGTTCTTCCGGTTGTGTGTCGTCGGGTATGTGTTCCATGAATGCTGGTTTTACTCTCTGTGTGGAAACATCTTTGTTGATTGTCATTGTACGTTCATCTCGTCTGATTACTTCATACGGACCGTCGTACGGTGGCTGTAGCGATTTTCGGTTTATTCCAGGTCGTACGAATACATGGGATGCATTCTGTAGGTCCTTGAATATGAATGGTTTGGTGCTGTTGTGTTTTGCGGCTGTGCATGGCTGGGTGTTTTGCATCGTTCTTTTTAGCTGTGTTGCATACGTTTCTGGGTCTATCCTTGGTGTAGTACAGCTGGATGCCAGTAATTCTCCAGGTAGGCGAAGTGTTTGTGCGTATACTAATTCTGCTGTGGTTGCTCTCATGTCCTCTTTCCAGGCGGTTCGTATTCCTAGTAGTACAATGGGTAGAGCTTCTGTCCATGCTTCGTCGCTGTGACACATGATTGCTGCTTTGAGTTGTCTGTGAAATCGCTCCACGAGTCCGTTGGCTTGTGGATGGTACGCTGTCGTCCTTATCCTTTTGAAACCAATCAGCTCCTCTAGTTTTTTAAACAGTTGAGACTCGAATTGTCGTCCTTGGTCTGTCGTTACTCGGAGTGGTGTTCCGAACCTTGCTATCCAATTGGTGATGAATATTTTGGCCACGTTTTCTGCCTCTATGTTTGTCATCGGTATTGCTTCTGGCCACCGGGTGTATCGATCTATACATGTCAGGATGTATTTCCTCCCGTGTGATTCCGGTAGTGGTCCTACGATGTCGAGGTGTACGTGGTCGAACTTCTTTTCTGGCCGCGGGAATTGTCCTGGTTCGGGTGCGTTGTGTCGTGAAACTTTTGCTCGCTGGCATGCCATGCATTGCCGGCTCCACTGTTTGCAATCTTTCCTTAGGGATGGCCATACGAATCTCTCTGCTACGAGTTTGGTTGTGGCTTGGCCTCCGGGATGTGAAAGTTGATGTAGGCTGTTGAATGTTTGTTGCCGGAATTTGTTGGTGATGAACGGTCGGGCTGTGCCGAGTGAAATGTCGCAATAAACATCTGCCTTATATTCGTTGAAGTAGATTTTCTTCAACTGTAGGCTCGTGCTATCGGGCTGTTGTAGTATCCCTGCTAGTTCCGTATCGGTTGCTTGGTCGGTCGCTAGCTCTGCGAAGTTTATCCCGTTGGATATCCCTTCTATCCTACTTAATGTGTCTGCGACTATGTTGTCCTTGCCTTTAACGTGTTGTATGTTTGTTGAAAATTGTCCGATGTAGTCCAGGTATCGAAATTGTCGTGGTGAACTTTTTTCGGGTTTTTGAGCGAAAGCAAATGTTATCGGCTTGTGATCTGTGTAGATTGTGAAAGTTTGGCCTTCCAGCATGTGCTGGTACTTTTTTATTGTTGCGTAAATGGCTAGTAACTCTCTATCGTAAGCTGCATATTTTTGCTCTGCGGATGTTAATTTTCTCGACATAAATGCTAACGGCTTCCATTCTCCGTTCTGCTGTTGCTGTATCACGCCTCCTATTGCTGTGTCAGACGCATCTGTGGTTACGGCTAGGTCTGCATCGGGTTTGGGGTGTGCTAGCAAAGCTGCTGTTGCGATTCGCTGTTTGCATTCGGCAAATGCTTTTTTGGCTTCATCCGTCCATAGGATTGGTTGATTTCCTTTTTTCTTCCCTTTCAGTAGGTCATTCAAGGATGATTGCACTTTTGCTACTTCGGGTACGAATCTTCGTTAGTAGTTTATCATTCCAAGTGCTTGTCGCAGTTTTTTCGCTGTTTGTGGCAGGGGAAATTATTGGATTGCTTTCACCTTGTCATCCAGGGGCTTGGTTCCCTCTCCGGATACGCTGTATCCCAGGAAAGAAATTTCCTTGACTCCGAATGTGCTTTTGGCTGGGTTGATTACTATGCCGTTCTCATTCAGTCGTTGGAATATCTGCCTAAGGTGTTGGTCATGTTCTTCCTCTGATGTGGATGCTACTAAGATGTCATCGATGTATACATAACAGAAATTTAGGTCTCTCAGTATACTATCCATGAATCTTTGGAACGTCTGTGCATCATTGCGTAGTCCGAATGTCATGTATGGAAATTCGAATAATCCGAACGGTGTGGTTATTGCGGTTTTTGGTATGTCCTCTTTGGCTACTGGTATTTGGTGGTAGGCTCGTACCAGATCTATTGTTGACAATACCTTTTTTCCGTACAGTTGCTGGGAGAAATCCTCGATGTGGGGGACCGGATATTTGTCTGGGATTGTTCTAGCGTTGAGAGCTCTGTAATCTCCACATGGTCTCCATTCATCGTTTTTTTTTTGGGGACTAAGTGCAATGGTGATGACCATGCGCTTTTTGAAGGTCGTGCGATTCCCATTTCACACATTGTTTTGAATTCCTTTTTTGCTATTAATAGTTTTTCCGTGGCTAGTCGTCTAGGCTTGCATGCCACTGGCGGTCCATTCGTGGTTTGGATGTGATGCTCCGTGCCATGTTGTGTGGGCCTTGGTAAGCCTGCCGGCTTGCAAATCCCGGGAAACTCTCGCAAGATTCGGTGATACCTTTGGTTGTCGTCTACCGTGGTTATCCTTGTTGCCTCCTCCTTTTTTACGAAGCCCGGGGCCGTGATGTTTGTCCTAGCGTCGCGTAACTTTCGGTTTTTCACATCGGGTAGTAGTTCGTAGTGCGCTAAAAAATCTACCCCCATTATAGCTTTCTCAACGTCTGCGATAATGAATCTCCAGGGAAAGTTTCGACGGAGTTTTAGGTTCAACTCCATGTTGATCGTCTCGTATGTATTGATGGTAGTTCCGTTTGCTGCATAGAGTTTGTAAGTAGATTTTTTGTAGGGTTGTGTTGTCAGTCGCCGTGGATATACACATACGTCTGCTCCGGTATCAATCAGGAACTGCACCTTTGTTTGCTGATCAGTAATGTATAAACGGCGGGATTCGTTTGGCAGTACGTCAGTCGCCGCTACTGACTGCCTAAGTCGTTTCCCTGTTTCGACTTCTTGCATGGGGGCTTACAGTTTCGCGCTTTGTCTCCGAACTTGAAATGAAACCAGCACGTGTCATACGTACGGTCCTGTGACCTGTTCTGGCTTTGACCTCTGTTGTTGCTAGAACGGTTTCTGCTGCGAGACCGGTGCTGATTCATTCTTTTCTCTCTTTCTTGCAGTTGGGTTTTCAGTTGACCGATTTCCTGCACCAGAGATTTCAGAAGATCGCTGTCTTGTGTTGCCATTTCGTTAACTGTAAGTGTTGTGGTGTTGCTGATGGCATCTGCAAGCTCGGCTACTTCTTCCAGAGAAGATTTGGTTTGCGTTGTCAATATGGCCTGAATGTTGTTTGGTAGTCGTCCCATCCACAAAGAACGTAGGAGTGATTCTGGGACTGCTGTTCCTGCCAGATGCTGCAGGTGTCGTAAGAATTGCGATGGTTTTCTGTCTCCCAATTCTTCGTGTTCCAACAATTGCCTTGTTCTGTGCTCCTGGCTTACGCTGAGCCTTCTGATCAACTCCGTTTTTAATTTTTCGTATTTTCCGACGGCTGGCGGGTTGGTCAGGACGTCTCTTATTTCTTTCGCGTATCTCGCCTCTAGGTTTCCTGCGACGTAACCATACTTCGTTTCATCTGTTGTTATTTTCGCTATGTCGAATTGGCTTTCCACTTGTGCGAACCATACCTCCGGATCGTCTGCACAAAATGGAGGGATGCGAACTTGTATCCTGTTTATTTCTTCGTTGTCCGTCATTCTGATATCTCTCTCTTTCTCGTGGAATCACGTCGGTGTCACCACTTTGGGGTATTTGGTGTTGGTTTTGGCGGAGAATTTTTCTCCGACCACTTTGATACGAGAGTAAAGAAAGATGTATTCGACGCGGTGGTATTTATTTACAGTATTTACAAGCAGTTATTTATTGAATATCATGAGTATGAGTGATTCTACGACGATAAGCGGCTCTGACGTGGTATCGTCGTGGGTCGTAGGACGGTATGCTGAAGGGGTCCACTCCTTGGTATCGCGGTGGACTATCCTGTAGTGCTGTCACGCAGAACGTCTTCTCCGGGGTTTTCGGCAGGGGAGTGACTGGGTGACTGCAGACGTTCTGGAGCTTGGCTTAGTCCAGAAATGTGGTCCTGGTGCATCCGTACTTCGGGCACGGTCGTCTTTCCTGCGGTCGCGTTGTCTTGGTCGGCGTCGGTGCTATCGGCCTGGGTAACGACGGCTGTTGCTGCGCTTTCCTCCGCAGATTTCTTGCGTGGCGTCTCTCGCGCTTCGGTGTGAGTTCGTGTCCACGGTTTTCCATGTAACTGGTTTGATGGATTAGCGGCTATGGGTGAACTCGCTATTCCTCTGAGTCTCTAACGGCTATGGGTGAACTCGTTAGTCTAGCTAGTTACCACGGCTATGGGTGAACTCGTAGTAGGTGAGCTGTTAGACTGACTATTATCGCTTGCGCTAGCGTCTTTATACCTGCGTCTCCACCCTTGTAGCTGGATCGCGCGGTGGGGTTGTTTTCGTGTGCGTGCGCTGTAGTGGGAGTGTATGCGGGTCGTCTCGCGTACTTACGTACTCTGGTGAGTCACCCTACTCATGATGCTGTTTCGCGCGTCGGGGCTCTGCACGGGTGTGCTAAACCCCACACGCACTAATACAGTTCAGAGTGCCCACTGTACTGTACAGCCTAAACCGATCGAGATGTTGAGATGAAACTGTATATAGACTTAAGCTTTTTATTAAAATCCTAGGACCGGAAAGGCTTATAGTAAACATTCTGGAATAGGAAGTAGATGCTTACACTTCCCATTTTTTTGGATTTTTCTTTATTATTGATGGTAAGAAAAGTTGTAGATTTAAAAAAAATATTATTTATGTAAAAATAGTTTTGTCGTCGCTCTTCTAGTTATTTTATTTATTATTTAATGCTGATTTTTTCAATTAATTAATTTAATTGCTTTAAATCAACAAGCATTGATAATAGTGACAGTAGTTTTACATTGACATAATTCATATTTTGTGAAAAAGGGAACACATAAGTGAGGCATAGGAATCAAATTTTACAGAAATGAGAAGAATATGGTAAAAAATATAAGGTAGGTGAACTTCTGAAAAGTTTTTGTTTCAAGTATCTAACTAAATTTCATCAGACCCTGCTGATTGTGATTAGGCGTTTAGCCTGGTCGCACATGGTCGGGTTGCCGGCGGAAGCGGGGTGGAACCACGGAACACTAAGAAAGCGACATCCCATATTACGCACCAATACACGGTTCGAAGCGCCATCTCGTGTCATCGACATATCACTAACACAAACGCATATATCCCTATTAGTGTGCGTCTAGATGTCTGTATATATGATTAGTGAAAAACAGAAATCTGTAATGTGAAATTCACTCACATAGACACCACCACGCGCGTGTGTGTGTATATCAATGAATATATTCCTTATTCTCAATAGACAAGGCCATAGCCAGGGGGGCGATATGGGGGTTTAAACCCCCCTCCCGAAATTTTCAAAATGCTAAATTTTTGTATGTAAAAGCGGCTCTGTAAGAGCAAAAACAATATTTTTACCAACCCCCTCAATAAAAAAGTTCTGGCTACGGCCTTGTCAATAGATGAATTATTTTTATTAATGACTTGATTAAATAATAGAAATTAACACTTACCTTTATTAATTTGTATTATTTTGCAATTAATTCGTAAATATATCTACAAACAGGTAGAAATAAAATTAAGAGATAAAAGTAGATATTATATATAAAATGTATTAACAAGAAACATAAATTAACAAAAAATAGACACAACATCACAAGAATACAATAATTACGAATAACAATATAAAATAAGTAATTAACAAAAATATTTAATAATAATAACAATTAATATAAAAGCGGGAAATGAGTTACGTATGAGTGTTCTCTCGGAAAAACTAGCGTCCTGTCGTGTTGAATACCCGAGGAGGTTCTGCTACGTATGTGTCCTCTCTCGTTGAACTCAAGCACATGTATTAAAAGAGTTCTGCTACGTATAAGTGTTCTCTTTACAACCTGTATGTCAGAAGTAGAAATCTCTGTTATGTATAAGCGTTTTCATGAGTATTGATATGTAGAATACGAAATATGATTCTTCCTCATTAAGTATTTATATAAACCACAAAATATGGATTGAAAATTGTAATGATGGTCCGGTGAAATTATGTACGTAGGGAGCATGGTGCAAATGGCAGCGCCTTAGACTGGAAATCCAGGGGGTTGCAGGTTCAAATCCTGTAGAAAGCATCGTAGTTTTTTTTACATATATAATGAGAAAACTCATATAAGATTACATTTGTGTAATTAATTAATTATTTATATGTTTACTGGATTTTAAGGATTTTATCGCAACGATCAATATTAAATTATGTATGCCCGAGTTCCTTAAGGACAACTTACTGACTGAGATAAATAACGATTTACTTTTTTTAATTCAAATCGACATAGTTTATAGTAATTATGGAAATAATCGATTATTTTTAAGCGAGGTATTTTAATTATCGATTAAATTAGTAGTTCAAAATTAGTAGTTAACCTTTCTGCATAAAAAAGTGAAAAAGAAGACCAACATCAGACAATTATTAACGAGGGTATTATTCAGGGTGGCAAAGTTTTTTGGGTGATTGTTTAGGAGAGTGGTGTATGAGTAATATTTTTTGTTTTTCCTTCAACCAGTGATTTTTATGGGAGCGGTTTTTTCGGGGTGTGATTTTCAGGAATGGGTTTTGAGGGGGTGAATTTTGGGGAGGTTGTTTCTTTCGGGATTTTTTTTTTTCGGAGATGATTTTCTAGGAGTGTTGGGGTGGTTTTCACTACGTCTTTTATTGAGGGTGATTTTCCAGTAATATTTTTTACAGGAGGGCTTTCACAGCGAAGATTTTTGAGGGAGTGATTTTCCAAGACGAATTTTTGTTTTTCAAGGCCCGTGGTTTCCGTAAGGGACCTCTTAGATGGACGTTTTAAACGCGAGGCGGAATGTGAGCGGGCGCAAGCGTTTGCGTTTTAACACATAGGTTTGTTTATATGAGAGTCCGTAGACGGACGGGTGCGAGTCGGACTCGCGTCTGTTTAAATTTGAGCGGAGCGGGACGGACGCGTTTTTCTGTTTTAACACATGGTTTCTTATGCGCCTTCTTATACGGGCGGGTGAAACGCGTTTTCAAAGCGGGCGTTTTTTGCAATATTTTTGTAAAAAATCGGCCAAAGCGAGTTAAATTCGTAATATTTTCCTTACAATATTTAGTCGTAACGCAAAAATAAATATTTTTGCGTTTAGATAAGTGTCCAAAATTAAAAAATAAATAAACAAAAAATATAAATTATAAATTTTTAGGTAAACTTCCATCTCTATGATATGAGTATAATTTTATTTAATATTTAAAAAATCTTTGATATTTTCTAGAAATTGCGAAAAATAAATTAACTAACAATTTAAAATCGCCCCCAATCTCTTGTAAAAATAGTGTGATGAGAACAAAATAATTAAAAGAATTAGTAATCATTTTTATGAGAGCGGTCTCTGTGCTCGTAAATTTTGTACCGCCAGCAACTTCTCTTATCCCTGACTCTCCAATTGGCCAACATATTAGGGAAATTCCCATTTCACAGTCTATTTTTAATATGCAGGTTATTACTCATCAAAGTGTGTGAAATTTTTGACAGAAATTTGTATACCGGTTACGGGTTAAATAAAAGGGAAAAAAAGTGATTGTCTATATCCTAGCGCTAAAACGTAATTTTATAAGCATGTTTGATACACAAAGTTTTATTTTAGAAATCCATGCACCGCCCAAGGAACAAATCCATTTAAGTAATGTTCCATCAACATTAAAACAACGTTTAATGTTGCTGCACTGTTGATATAACGTTATTTGTTTGTTTTTTGCTCAGTGGGCGGAGTGCATGTGGAATTTAGTTAAGTAATATTTATATTTATAAAAACATTAAATACATAAATACAGTAACGTCTATGAATAATAAAGGATAAATACATAATAATATGACGCAGTTAAATCTATTTCGTCCATGCTTATTACTCAGCGTAGCACAATTGAATAATAGACGGCACCGAAGGCTTGGCGGCGAACTCGCCTAGCACCCGCTTGCAAAACGCGTTCAATCTGCTCCGTATAAGAGCTAAAAGCGGAGCGGAAAAAACGATCCGTCCCGTAAACGTAATTTTATAAGCATGTTTGATACACAAAGTTTTATTTTAGAAATTCATGCACCGCCCAAGGAACAAATCCATTTAAGTAATGTTCCATCAACATTAAAACAACGTTTAATGTTGCTGCACTGTTGATATAACGTTATTTGTTTGTTTTTTGCTCAGTGGGCGGAGTGCATGTGGAATTTAGTTAAGTAATATTTATATTTATAAAAACATTAAATACATAAATACAGTAACGTCTATGAATAATAAAGGATAAATACATAATAATATGACGCAATTAAATCTATTTCGTCCATGCTTATTACTCAGCGTAGCACAATTGAATAATAGACGGCACCGAAGGCTTGGCGGCGAACTCGCCTAGCACCCGCTTGCAAAACGCGTTCAATCTGCTCCGTATAAGAGCTAAAAGCGGAGCGGAAAAAACGATCCGTCCCGCTCCGCTATCGCGCTATAAACGTCCATCTAAGACCGCCCTAAAGGTTTTCTCACGGGGATGTTTGTTAATAGTGACGTTTAAATTTTTTATATAATTATAATCATTTATTTATTATTATTTTAGTTTTATCATTTATTTTATGAACTATTTAATCCAAAATAAATTTTTATGTGATTTTCAGAATACATTTTGCCTGCAAATGTTAAATAATAGAAGCAAATTAGAAATTAAATTAAATAGTGTGATCATTCAATGATACCTCCTAGGCCGAACAATCTGCTCGAAAATATTAAACTGCTCTATAGCATGCAGCTAGAGTAGCTCGAGCCGTACAACTTGATCAATTGTCTCGAGCCGACTGATTTCATCAATCTGCTCGAGCGAATTGATCAAACGACTAGCTCGACCTGTTCGAAAAGGTCGAGCCGCTCGAAAAGATTGAGTTGATGTAAAAGCTCGAGCCGATCAAAAAGATCGAGTAGATCAGAAAGATCGAGCCGATCAAAAAGATCGAGCTGATCAGAAAGATTAATCTTGTCGATATAATCAAGCCGATCAAAAAGATCGAGCGGCACGATCACTTGCATTTTTTATATATATTGATCTGTTTAAATATTATTTTAAATTGTGAAATATGTATCTGTATGTTTTCAACTTTTATCTTGTTAGTTTTGTCTTGTTTTATTTAAATAGCTGTAAGACTCTATTTTCTATTATTATTTAATAATATTTTAGCGTATTATGACACGTGTAATAATTTTGTTAGCACGAATAAATATTCTTAATATTACTCTTCAAATATTATTTACAATATCAAATACCAAATTAACATAATATAACATAATATTGGGCCAATATAATCCTGACTATATTGGGTTAATCTATGAAGAATATAAATATCCAACACATACAGGGTGTCCTACTTTGAGAAGGACAGTACGGTTAACTTTTTTATTACAATGATAGAGATTCGATTAAATGGACAAAGATGTGTAGTTTTATGTGCTTATTTAGATCCCATTAAGAAACAATAGAGATTTGGTAAACCTTCGAAGTAATTTAGAAAAAAACTGAAATAGGCGATTTCCGAAAATACCCGATATCTTTCTTATTTGTAATTTTATATATATATACAGGGTGTCCGTATTTTAACAGAATAATCTAAAAAAAAAATTGAAATATCTTATTTCGTTTTCGAGATATTATCAAAAAACGGATTTTTTCAAATTTTGTTTTCATTTTTTTATTCAAAAACTATTGAATCTAGACATTTACAACTTTTACATTATACAGGCACATTTAACGAGAAATCTAGTAACATATTTTATTTTAAGACAATTATAATATTTAGCCGGGGACTGTAGGTAACTTTTGTTTTTATTATGGGCGCCATTTTGGATTTTCATATTTTTTGAAAGAGTATTTTTTTCTGAATTCAATGATGTACCACACTTATAGTTTATCTTACATTTGATATGTACAATTTTAATTTTTTGTTTTGTGTACAGAGTGCCTTGGAAACAGTTGAGTAACTCACTCATTTGACAGGAGTTGTCATAGGCCCATAATTTGCTTACATGGCAGCCCTAAGAACGGGCGTCCAGCTAATTCATTACTATACTGATAGAAAATGTATTTGTTTACAAACGAAATACTGGTAATAGGTTTGAGTTAGTGTTACTAATAACTATATAAAACTAGATTTTTTAATAGAGTAATACAAAATTGAAGAAATTAACTTCTCTTGTCATAAAATGAATACGTTAGATTCGTAAAGCATATCCAAAAATTAGACACAAATTTATATCCAAAACTAGAACACAAATTCAAAAATGGATTACAATTATTCACCAAAATTTGTCAGAATTGACCTAGTTCTGACACATAGATACACTTCAAACGAAATTCGTCCTTTTCTGCGTGAATAATAAACTTTTATCGTTGCTCTTGATTTGACCACGACACTGTTTTACTTTATGTTATGTGTGATAATCGACACTTATTATTATTACAAAAGATTGACAGTTAATAATTCATTTTGACTGCCAACATTGAATGACTGCTGTCAAGATTTTGTTGATTAGTAGATATGACCTCATTGGCTTCAATGCACTCTTTATAAAAAAATAAAATATTATAATTTTAAATATCAAATCTAAAATAAATTATGAGTGTGACACATCACTGAATTCAGAAAAAATATCCTTTCAAAAAATATAAAAATCCAAAATGGTACCCATAAGAAAAACAAAAGTTAGCTATGGTCCCCGGGTAAATGTTATAGTTATCTTAAAACAAAATATGCTACTAGATTCCTCATTAAAAAGTGCCTGTATAATTTCAAAGTTCTAAATGTGTAGACTCAGTAGTTTTTGAACAAAAAAACAAAAACGATTTTTCAAAAATCAGTTTTTGCTGATATCTCGAAAACAAACAAAAAATATTTCAAAATTGTTTTCAGATTATTGCTGGGCCCTAAACTACGCAACTTTGTCTCTCTATCTCTTCAAATAACTGAGATCCCCATACAGCGCATACAGACAAACAGACACACAGTTATTTTTCAAAAATGGTCTTAATCGACATAAAGGATTTGAAACATTTATGATTTGGATACGTTCACGAAAACAATACTTTTTCTTTGTATTACATACCTTGAAAGGAAAAAACAACAGAACTTACCAATACATAATTAAATAACGAAACGACGTGTTATAATAACTAATAAAATTTGCCTAATAAATGTTCAATTCTGTGGTTTATTTCGCTATTTGTTGCATTATTGATTTCGATTGCGTTCAGTTTAACAAATTTAAACATTATACAATGGATTGACTCTTCATTAAAATTAACTGTCTTGGCATATACAGTGTTTTTAATGCGACCCTATAATTAAAAATCAAGTGGTGTGAGATCAGGGGATCTTGGTGGCTATCTCTATGGTCCATTTCGTCCGAACCAGCGATCTTCAAACATTCTTGATAGTTCTGCATCTACAGCGTACGATGAATGCGCTGAAGCGCCATCCATTTGGTACCAGCGATCTCTAATAATATTCAGGGGTAAATTATCGATGAAGTCTGTAATAGTTGTTCTGAGAATTTGTAGATATCAATCAATAGTTGAATTTTCATTGTAGATCTCAAATCCCACAACATCGCCCATCATATAAGCAAACACATTATCACTAAACATATTTTGAAAGTTGCCTTCTCGTGTTAAGTGTGGGTTTTCATCAGTCCAAAAGTGCAAATTATGCTTGTTTATAATGACTCCTCTCCTAAATTTTGTTTTATCGGTCAAAGAAGATTTACTAACATCATTTCACAATGTTGCACACGAAGTATCATTTGTATTACTCGCTTGCACTCTAATAAATAAATATGGGTGCATTTTATTCTTCTTGAAAATACGTTGAATATATGTTTAAGTTATTTTAAGATCATCGCGCGCAGATCTTATTAAAGCATGAGGATTTACTTGAAAATATGCTAGCAAGTTTACTTCGTTGGCTTCCACGTCGATTAAAAATTTATTTGTTGTTAAGACATGCTTAGTACTGCCAGTTTGAAGAAAGTTCGCTTCGATTCTACCAAATTTCCATCTATTCATTAACGTTAAATGCACCTACATTTCTTTAAATATACGGTAACAACCTTCCACATTTGCCGTAAATGTAAAAAAAATTCAAAAGCAAGTAACAACAATACGATTAACTTTTTGATTCAAACAACAACTGTTTGTCTAAATCAACAAATAGTTGT
Organism: Philonthus cognatus; assembly: GCA_932526585.2. NCBI lineage: Eukaryota > Metazoa > Arthropoda > Insecta > Coleoptera > Staphylinidae > Philonthus > Philonthus cognatus. The sequence continues at coordinate 68,020,141 of OW052243.1, read as the reverse complement.
TGTTTATTGTATTTCTATTGCAATAAATATTGACGCATTATACAAAATTACGACTATTCGTGTAAAATGCAAACAATACGTCTTAACTAATAAGACAATTTGAGACAATAAATACCCATTGAAACAACTACTTCCCGTGCAAATACACCTCGGGATATTGAATTTTACAATGAAATATTTAAAATCTTATTTGATTTGTTACAACGTTCTATCAAAGTATATGTAACATTTAGGTCAAATTCTCTTCAAACCAACTAACAAATCATCATAATCGTCATCGTCTGAAGAGAGATAAATCTCGAAATACGTCTATAGATGGCCTAATACATTAGTGTTAATCCAAGTCCTTTTCATTTCTAATTTCTTGTAATTTCTCCTTTCATTTTTCATTTTTATTTGTTAAACTCACGGATTTTTTTTAATATTTATTGCACTTTATCAATAAAGTGAGGAAGTGAATTCTCTATTTAAATCCTAAAAATGTTTGTTTAGAAAATTTCAGAAAATTCAACGCATTTTTAAATTAATTTAAAACTTACAGATTGTATTAAAAATCTGTGGTCATTTATAACCAAATCTGTGGTCTTTTATAACCAGTAAAGTAGTTTAAAGTCTTATTTTGTGATTACTTAGGTGTGCTTGATAATAACACGACACTGCCCTAGATCATAGATATTAAATGTTAAATGTTTCTTTATTGAACGGAGTCTCCTTTTACAAAAAATAAACAAATCTAACTTATAATAGTAAATATTTAAATAAATAATATTGCTGCAAATACAAAAAATAAAAATATTAAAATAAAAAAGATCATACTAAAAATAAATACACATATACATATATATACACACATACATACATATATACATACATATACATATATACATATATACATATATATATATATATATATATATATATATATATATATATATATATACACACATACATACATCACACACATATACACACCAATATCCCTATTAATTAAATCACAAAAAATACATAACCGAATAATTATACTAATATTTTTTTTTTATCAAATCAAATACAAATGGTTAGATCAAGATGATTCAACCGTCTCCTAAATTGTTCAATCGGTACATTAAAAATATTCAAATTATAATTCGTAGAAAGTACATTTAGATTCTTGTTATTGGGTTATTTAAACCATAATTCGTAGAATCAAATGGTAGTCTGAACAAATCTTTGAATCTCGTATTTCTTGTACATTCAATTGAAATGAATATAACAGATAGTTACAATCAACAAGCCCATTAATAAGTCTGAAACCAAAATTTACGTCAAATACTATTCGCCTAGTTTTTAATGGTTTTAAATTCAGAAGAGTTAACATATTCGAATGGCTAAAGTCAATTCTACTGTAACCCAATTTAAAATTAACAATTCTCAAAAATTTACTCTGTACCATTTCAATTTTGTACGACCATTTTTCATATGTAGGATTCCAAATAATAGAGCCGTATTCAAGTTTAGATCTAACTATAGATATGTACAACAACCTACCGACCGAGAGTTTTGAGAGAGTTAGATACAAGGTTGTTGATATGCTGAATAAATGTCAATCTATTATCAAATATTATACCAAGATCTTAAATATTTTCAGTAGTACTTAGTATTTGATTATTTAAATGATACATAAACGGTATTGATTTTGAACGGCAAAATGATATGGTAGTACATTTAGAGATATTTAAATATAACTTATTGGAAGTACACCAATGTGAGAGACGAGTTAAATCATCCTGTAGCACAATACAATCATCAACATTTTTAATAATATAAAATAGTTTTAAGTCGTCTGCGAATAGTAGAAAATTGTAGTACCGAAAAGATATCCCAATGTCGTTAATAAAAAGTAGAAACAAAATTGGAGCGCAATGGGACCCTTGAGGTACCCCAGATGTTACATTGATTGCTGTTGACAGATAGTTATGAATCTTAACATATTGAAAGCGCGATGTAAGAAAACTTTGAAGCCAGTTGATTACAAGATTTCCGAAGCCTAGTTTTTTGAGTTTGTTCAACAGTAAAACATGGTTGACACGATCAAACGCTTTCGAGAAATCGGTATAAATAGCATCAACTTGATAACCGTTCTCGAAAGCGTCTAATAAAAATGTTTGATAGCACAATAAATTGCTGATCGTTGATCGATTTTCCATGAACCCATGTTGTTCCTCACATATGACATGTTTGCAAGCCCACATCAATTGTTTAGAAACAATACTATCTAGCAGTTTAGGAATTGTAGATTGTATTGTAATTCCCCGGTAGTTTTTTATATCAACTCTATCTCCATTTTTGTATAATGGATTAATATATGAGTGTTTCCATAAATCTGGAAACACGCAATATTTTAGCGAACGCTCGAAGAGCATATGAACAAGTTTTGTTAAAGAATAAACACATCGTTATACGGGGGTAAACCATCAGGGCCACACTGACAAGAATCAGGCAAAAGTTTTAAACCTTCAAACACGACAGAAATATCTACACTTAGAGAATTTAAAGAAACGCACTCTTTAATATCAGTATTTAAATATGTGGGAGTATCATCATTGCAGTATACTGTAGAGAAAAAACTAGCAAATAAATTTTCACAGTCTACACCGTTGTCACTGGAATTATCTCGGTAAGACATATGTTTTGAAAACAAATTAGTTTGGTTGCATTCGTGCACGTGACTCCAAAATGATTTAGGATTATGGTTAATATTTAGTTCAATATTACTTATATAATGCTCATAATAACTTTTGCTTAAATTGGCACATTGAGATCTAAGAGATTTAAATTTTTCGTAGAAGAATAAATTACCAGATGATTTATACCGAGCGTGAGCTTCCTTCTTTTCATTAATAAGTTCGATTAAATCACGTTTAAACCATTTGGGATAAGTAGATGACTTCTTTCTTTTTATTGGAACAGACGAGTTTAAACCTGTATTGACAACCTCATAGAAGTTCTCGAGAGCAATATTTAAATCATTGTTATCAACAATAATATCCCAATTTAATGAATTCAAATATTGATTAAGCGAATTATAGTCAGCTGCCTTAAAATCAAAGTAATATAAATCCGCATAAAGATGTTGACCGGCCGACGCATTTTCCACCCTAATTGAGTAGGGTATGTAATGAATACTTTTTTCAAGAAGCCTGTCAATAGATTTATCAATACTAATATCATTGATATTCGAAAAAACTAAATCAAGATAGACACCTCTTGAATTTAGGATGTTGTTTATCTGTTTTAAATTATTAAAAGCTAAGCAATCGCTAACACAACTCTCTATAGCTCGACAGATATAACTAGCATTATTTTCAACGAGTGAACTTCGTAGATTGTAATCACCACAAAATATATACTTTAAATTTGGGTATTCGATGCATAATTGATCAACACTCATGGTGCGATTTTCATAAACAGACAGAGAAGAATTAGGAGGAATATAAGTGGCGCCAATAATAAACTTATTATAAATTTTTACAAATAAATGTTCAACATTGTCAAATGTAGGAACTAGTATAGTACACTCAATAGAATTCTTCACTGCTATTAAAACGCCACCGCCTTTATATTTAGTGCTGGTTGAGAGTGATCTATCACATCGAAATATATTATAATTAGAAAGTCTCATTTCAGCATCACTTATTGAATTATCAAACCAAGTTTAAATAATAATAATAATGTCATAGATGGAGCAATTAATTAAATTGTGTAAAATATTTAATTTTGACCTAAGGCCGCCGACATTGTGAAAATAAATATTTAGTTTTTTGTATTAGAATGAGTAGCACTGTCCATTTCTACTATTTTTGGCATACAACGAACATATTTAATGCCTAAGTTTGTTTCCCCATGTTGTTTCCTCTCCTTTAGTTCTGCGTTTGATGTTTTTAGAAAATCTCGTTGGTTGTTTGTTAAATCTGATTTGAATTCAACATTCTTCGTTTGTGTAGATCTTGAGACCTTTAAGAAGTCAATCGCGGCTTGTCGGTTTTTAAAACATATTTTGATAGGTCTTGGTTTTGTTGATGGCTTGCCTATGCGAATAATACTAGTGGGATCAAACTGGGTATCTTGACCAACGATGTCCCGAATAGCAGCTTTATCCATTTCGATTTTACGGTTTGTAGATCCTATTTTTTCAGGGATATTGTAAGCCATAACATTACATGACCTACGCTGTCGTTCTTCTACTTCACTAATTACTTCTTCGACGTTGAAGTTATTATTTGAATTATGAGTCATAATACGATTCTCAAGAATATTTATACGGCTCTCAAAGTTAGTAAACTTATTCGAGAAAAACTGAAATAATTCATCCTTAATTTTTTTGAAGTAATCATCCAATATTTTGTTAAGTGCATCAGGAGTTATGGAATCAACTGGATCTTGACCGATATCATTACATTTTTCACAATGCCATTTAATATTCACGTGTTTGCTTATACATGCAACTTCTGAATCATTCAGATTAGTACATTTAATGTGAATTGATCGACGACATCTTCCTTCACATTTTATGTATGGTGTGTTTGGCGTGACGCCTTGATCACAGATTCCACATTTATTTACCATTTTAACGATTAATAGATAATTATATAAGAGGATCAAGACAGGGTTACACACTTCACACTACGGGGTCGTTCCTAGTGACTTTGCAAAAAAAAACAAACAAGGGCAGGCAGACCGCGAAAGAAAGGTAAACACAAAAGGGTAATAGTACACAGGAATCAATTTAAATGGAGTTATAATGGTTTGTAAATTAAATTCACTTGGTTTTGTTTCACTTATATGTATTTTATTTTCTACTAGTTTCGGCTTAATGCCATTATCAAGATAGTAGAAAATAAAATACATATAAGTGAAACAAAACCAAGTGAATTTAATTTACAAACCATTATATTTTAAAATGTTTTACCAAGTGATTAATGAGAAAAAAGTGTCCGATAAATGGAGTTATATTGATAAAATAAATAAAATTCACTTATTAAAACCTGCAGACCGCTCGAATTAATTAGCAAAAAAGAGACCGTGTTCTTATTAAATTTAATTTAATTTAGTGAATAAAAACAACGCGGTCAAGATCGAATTAGTATAAAAATCGGATATTAATTAAATGAAAACATTAATTACTAGAAAACTGAGGTAGATAACTAAAAAGTAATTTCACCAATATAAGTAAACACTTTTTCCAGTAGTTGTTGATAACTCACACTCTGCAGCACACAACAATATTTATTCCATTTTTATATCATATCTCCTTTTTAACGCGCTTCAGAGGACTAACGAAAGTAAACCTGACGTTTTTAAAAAGGGTGTAAATCGTGAAATGTACACATTTTAAGTCGGCCAGAAATAAAAGAAAATCCATAGCCGCGATGAATGTTTAATGTGCCAGAAATATCTATACTCTTTCCGCTACTTGTGAACGTTATCTCTTTACAATAGTTCTCTACTCTTGTAAATATATCACTCACCATTATGATGCACATTATACACTTACATATATATAAACACCGAGATTTTGAAACAGACTGATTTGGAATTCACCAAAGTTATAGTAAAAACAGAGTAGAATTAATTGACGTGTTAAACATATTACTTCTGGTTTGGTCCGAAATGATACAAAATTTACAATTTAAATAAAACACCGTATACATTTTTTATATTTTCGGATTCAGTCAATTCACTTAGAAATAAATTGTTTCCGGAAGATATTTTTATATCCGTAAAATTCTATTTATAAACATAATTTTAAAGCTAGCTGGCCATGATCGTTGGTGATTCACACATGTTTTTTTTTGTAAATTCCTTATGTAAAAGATTTAAATCAACGTCCTGTATATTGAAAAATAGATTCTCCTCCCATAACATCACCCACGTTATCTGTTAACTTTTAATTTTTTCGGGACATGTGTATTCAATATTCAATCTGAGGTGGTTTTTCAATTGTAAACAAGACAAAAATGAAAACTGTCAATCATTGTGTGTAAGGTCTTTGTGTAGGGGGGTTAGAGGTTACGGAGATAAAAAGTTCATTTCCTTTTTTAACCAACGCTTTATTAAACGGCACGAACTTTAAAATGTACGAGAAGAAATACATTCTCATTGAAATAGGCGTTTGCTCTGTCAATTGTGAAAAATAATTTCATTACTCTGACAACTACATATATATACAGTGGCGGACAATTGATTGGACACCTTTTAACTCTATTTGTTTCCGAGATTACGTCATATTTAAAGATACGGATTTTATTAAAGCAAAGTAAGAGAAATACAAAGAATTTTAACTGCTTTTAAAATTAAATATCCCGATGTATACGCTATACATTTTCAGGCATTCGTTGTTTACTAAAAGAGTTCAATTTGAAACTACTAGCGAGTGTATCCACTCCTTGATTAAGCATGAAGTAAAATTTCGAGTTAAGAAAATAATAAAAATTTAGATTTGCCGGATGTAGCGAAGCGAAGCGCCTGGAAAATCCAAATTTTCAGGCTTTTCTAAACTCTAAATTTACTTCCTGCTAATCATTGAGTGGAATTTTACAGCGCATGTATCGGAATATGTATACTTAAAAGAAAAAATCTCTGTATATACGTTTCGTTAAGAACTAAAATTGTACTCCTTTTGCTCAAACATAAACATTGTCTATGCGGCCCGAGAGAGCACTTGAGTTTGACAGGCTTGATCTACACCCTGTATGATCCGTAATACCAAAAAGACACGTTAGATATTAAGAGAACATATATCCTAATCTAATAAAGAATAAAAATACATTGTTCATATGTATTTTAATTATTTACCTTAATTTATAAATGTACATTTTGAATTAAAGATGCCCGAGCTTAACTAGTAACACACATTGAAATTTGATTTGATTCTTATTAATTCTTATTAATTTGTAGTTTATTTAACGTTATCTAATGATATAAAAAATGTATTGATTTAAGTGGAAAGGTTTATAAATATAACTGCGTAAATAGTAATAATAAGTATATTTGCAACGTATTATCGAAATAAATGAAAATTGGCGGGTTTCACTATCAAGTCTCCATTTACAAATACGTCCTGGAACAAATTGTGAAATGTCAACACGGGGGTCTTTTCATTGTGAACAATTTATTGGAATTGAAAAAGTATGTATTTTTAAAAAGGTCTTTGGGGCTTTAAGGGTGCACCTTAAGATTTCCGCAAATAATCGAATAAACGGACCGTTCGAGGCTGGGGCCGCTATTCATTCACACTGTAAATATTTCGTGGTAGATCAATCCACATAATTCTTACATGGGTTACTACTCACGAAAAGAGCAACTTTTTGTGTAATAAATTCGAAAATTATCCAATTCCACGCCACACATAATCATCAATACCAAATACGACCAATATTATAAATATAAATTATAATATACTATAATACATATACAGAATATACATTAATACTTGTAACAACTTCTGGGGTAGATAGGGGGTTCCCATATATTCTAAAATGTATTATTTAAATTGTACACATTTTTTGCTATTTTTTGAAGCAGGTTGAATTATTCCCCATTTTTTCCTTAATGCAATTTCTAAAGATACTGTCTCTTTGTACTAAAAGTAAAAGGTAAAAATACTGATTTATAATTATATATGTATAAAAGATTTATAGAAATATTTATTTAATTTTAAAATGCAATTTTTTTAGAAATTTTTTCGAATTTAAAACCAACAAAGCTCTGCTTTCTGGAAGATCCCAATGAATTTATATGCTCCAGTAACTTTGAAGCAATTGTAAGGAATGAATCAACTTCATTATAAATTGATTCTTTATGTCAATTGATATACAACATATCTTACTACTATTAGTATCTAAAATAAAAACGTATATTTATAATATTCAATTAAAAAAATTGGTCATAATTAATACTATGAATAATTAATCTATTTAACTCATTAATCACCATCGAGTCATTTTGGTGATATCGTTTTAGGTTTCCGACGTCTATTGTATCTTCTTGAGCATCGTCTTCAAAATGTAAAGGCAACATACAAGGTAAACAGATTTCAAATTTCGATATATAGGGAATTAGTTTGCGCGAATTAGAACAGGAACGCGAATATTCTTTCTCAATATTCGCAAATCCAAATATATTTAATTTCATTTTTGGACTAAATAAAATCGGCTTAGATTAGATTTTTGTCTAAATGAGATTCATAGACAAAGTTTTAGCCAAATGTTTTTTCTAAATTCGAAATGTTACATCATGTTTTATCAAGAAATGAAAATCCTCGTTAGGATATTGTTAAAACGTTAAAAACTGAATTCTTAAAAATCGCATTTTCAATTGTAATAAAATTTGAAGTTTTTGTATTTTAAGTATTTTAAAATAAATAAAAACAATATTTTCTGTATTTTTTTGAATATCAAACTTTGTCATGTTTTCTACAAAACTGTAGGTTTTTTAAAATCATAAAAACTATGATTAATATATGAATTTAACCTATTTCGACGAGCCCTACAACTTTTAATTTAAACATTTTTGGTATGATCGATATTTTAGTAAATATCAGGAAAATTCATAAAAACGCTAAGTGTAAACTACTAATTCCGGTTTCCGACTAAGCTTAAAGTTTCATCTGAATATCTTTAACGGTTTTTGCTGTACAGAGTCCGCAGATATCCACTAAGCATACATTTTTCAGAAATAATCTTAATCGTATCAGGAGACCTCAAAAGGGATATTTCCGCAAACATTTTTGATTCGAAAATGTTTACAAAAACAATACTTTCTCTTTGTCTTACATACGAGAAAAGTGTCCATTATAATACTTTCTTTATTTGCCGTTTTCACTCTACCGAATCAAAGAAAGCAAGATTATATGATCAAGGATTGAAAAATCCAAACCAATTTCAATCATTGAAATCAGTTACTACAAAGAGTAAAAACAGATTTATGGCAATCCAGGCTCATCCAGAAAGATGGAATAGTAATACAGGTCATAGTTATAAAAGTAGAGGAAATACTACATAAAAAGCAATACATCATATTATTCAACTAAAAGTTGCAGAGATTCTAAAAATAAACATATAATGTATACATATTTTTTGTCGTAGCTCTTTTAGTTTTAAAGTTATTTTGAAAATGGTGATTTTTTGAATACTCTTTTTGTAATTGTATTGCTATGTTGCAGTAAGCATTAGTAATAAGTGATAGGAATAATCAATATACTAATTAAACTGTTAACTGTGAAGGCTTCTACTTTGTTATCCATCATTATTTACACAATAAGACACTTTAACTTTGTTTGTATAACTAAGGTTTTTATTGTAACTATAATTTAGACTTTTCATTATCAAACTAGAAGTAATTTAATTTAAGAATTCGTCGCATATATATATGGGGGTGTACATTAGGTCAAGCTGGTCGTTTACACCCCCATTTTCAAAGCAGTTTTGTAACCGTAACTTTTATATATATATATATATATATATATATATATATATATAGACCTGACGAATTGTTAGTTTAAACTACTTCAAGTTTGATAATGACAAGTTAAAATTGTTGAAACTATAGTCACATTAAAAACCTCAGTTATACAAAGTTAAATTGTCTTATTGTGTAATTATACTATTTAAATTTGCGGTCAGTGTTGGTCACAACAGATTTTTTTTTAATTCTCTACCGTAAGAGTAATTGTTGTTTCTTTATTATTTGTAATTTAGATTTAGAAATCATTTGATTAATAAACGTTAGTGCTGAAACAAATCATCGCCGGCGCCTCTTTAAGTAGGCGTCCGTATGCTTTGCATAATCTGCATATGGAATAAATACCTACTAATTAATTGAATAAGTAAAATATTAGTAAATTTTGATTTACAATGTGTGATTTTTGGTCTTACCATAAAATTTTAATTATTAAACCGTGCGAGTATTGATTGAACTTAACTCAGGAATTGTTCCCATTGATACGTTTGATTACAGCATGCGGGTTTTTAGAATAATCTCTCGCATTAAGAAACGCATAATTATTTCTAGACAAGTCTACCCCAAATCAGAGTGTCGATCATCAAATATTCACCAGACTTTAATAGGGTGGTGTACTCGTAGCCTGATTTAAAAAGGGGTATAAGGGCATCCATTAAATGATAGATTAATATTTCTCTCTGTTACATAGGAAAACAAAGCGTGGTTAAGATTTAATATGGCTGTAATTAAATATTCTATAAGAGAGATCCCGACTGCGTTCACTACTTAACAAGTTATTAAACACAAGTCCTTAAAATCGTATTAATTATTCATATTTTAAAAGCGATTTCCATAAAAATGTTTTCTTTGAGCAAGTTCCGAACCACTGCTAGACTAATAATGCATGCACATTTTGTACCGAAAATTCAACTCATGTATAAACGTATGTATTTTAATTGGCCGTGTAAGCGGTTTTAAAGCGACTAAACAGGTAAACAAAAGTTTACAAGTGGATACATTTTATTTATCTTTACCATGGCAACGGTAGCCAGAAACTTACTGTATATAACTGTAAACTTATACCGGACTGATGCATAACTATGCTTACATTTTGCCATGTTGTTTGCTCATGTGCCTGAATCAAGGAGGAAAGAAGTATTTTCATCAAAATGCATTGCCTAATTTTTTAAACATTTTGTAAATTGCATTTATTTTCTATCCAATATTCGATTCACACAGTCATGTTTTTAATATTCGGTGGTATATGAAGAATGCAGAAATGGGAAAAGAGCAGGAAAGATATATCAGTCCTACAGAAGATTACTGTCATTGCATCAGGGACATCCAAAGTATCAGCAAAATGTTGATACTAACCTCAAAACGGGCTTTTCGGCACGTGATTATAGTCTCATGTCCATCTTTTGCGCCCGACTTTACACCCGAATTTTGCGCTATTCTAATGCGTCCCTATCAAAAATGACGAATGAAGACCATATGTTCTCAACCTTATTTTGACCACTGCCCACTTTGAGAATATATTTTTTTCTAGAGCCCCCCATTTATTTTTACTTACCATCTCTCACGAATCTGAAACAACTATTGCCACCATTATATTTAAACGTTTAATGTTATATAGTCGTAAGATAGGATATAACCCCTATCCTATTTCTGAGCTTATAGAAGAATGTTTCAATGAGAACAATTAAAACGCATTTTATTACTATCACGCTTGATTTTACTTAAAAACAACCGTAAGTCGCCGCGTTCAGTAACATGGAGCCGATTTCTCTTTTTAGTTACCAACGTTGCTACATAATCCTAGGTACAGTTGCAAAATCCATTCCTAAATTTAATTTTTAATTCCTCATTTGTCGTCAATTCTCTTAGTTCTTTTTCTAACTTGGATGATGCTGCCGTGCTGATATTTAAAAAGGATCCAAAACGCAGTCTGGTATGTCCATGTTTAAAATATCCTTAAAATCACTGTGGAGGTTTTCCAAGTGTTGACAGTAAACAAGCAAGTTATCGCTCTTGAATGATACTGCTGATAAATTTGGGAAGTTATTGAATTCCCGCCTACCGATATTTCTTTTGTAGTATAGCAGTTTGGATACAAAAGCAGCAACGCTAAGTTTTGTCCTAGTCAAGTTTAAGTCGTCACCTTGATGTTGGAGATTGACATCAATAAACAATTTATACAGGTCTGTCAAGTACGCAATATCGTTCTTTGGTGAGATGAGGATTGTAAAATCGAGTCAAACAAGTACCTTTTGATAGCCAGCGCATCTCTGTGTGATGCAGCAATCGGTTTAAATCTTCATCATTGGCAATGCAAGCATTCAACGAGTCACTTCTGATTTTATTAACTGCTCTGACAACATATTACAGTGATGTATGGAGGCGTTCACTCAGATTATTTGCAACCCAATGCTGGCGATGAATTACGCAATGCACAGCAAGCACGTCAGAAACTCTATTTTTAAGCGCGCTATGAAGTCTTTGTGACGCCCTGTCATAGCCGGTGCGCCATCCGTAGCAATTGACAAAATATTATTAAAACTAATTTCCGTTTCGACACAAAACGTTTACAGTGTATTGAATATGTTTTCTCCTTTTATATCTGTTTTTAAATTTGTAGCAAACAATAGTTCTTGACATATTTTTTTCATCTTTGATAAACCTCACGTATAACAATAACAATGCTTCATTGGTTGGTAAAGTGGACTCACCCAGCTGAATTGAAAATTGACAAGTCTGCAGATGATTGCACAATGATTCTTTAATAATTTAAGTAAAACACTTAACTTTGTTTTACCACTTTTATTTAACTTTTTAGTGACTATAGTTTCGACTACAAGCTTGTCATTATCAAACTAAGTGCCTTAAATTATTTGTATACATTAAGTCGGTCTGGTCCTTAATGATATCCGGATTAGCTTTAAGTTTGTGAATTTCCAACGCTTCGAGTAAATCCATTCTTCGACCTTTATCCGACTAATAGATTACTAAAAGCATGTTGTTTTTGGTGCAGGTTGTTTTCCAATAAATGTGTTGGAAAGGTGGACCTGTTGTTTTTTTAAACGTAATGAATTCATATGCTTTTTAATTCTATTTTCAAAATTTCTGCCAGATTGACCAGATTTACATGTTTCGCACATTAATTTATAAATACCAGATTTTTTGTTTCTATCTATGGCGGTTTTGGGATTGTGAATAATGTTGGCAAGGGCGGGGGCAAGGGCGACGCGACACTGTTATAAAACGCTGATTTAATGTGAAATCTTCTTTAACCAATTAACAAGTGAAATATGTTTAGTATGTCAATCATTACTTGTTTAAATGCCAGAGAGACTGCTATGCTGGACACATTATCATTTTTTGTACTTGTATTCGTATAATTTTAGAAAAATACATTTATGCTCCTTTACATGTTTCGCACCTTAATTTATAAATACCAGATTTTTTGTTTCTATCTATGGCGGTTTTGGGATTGTGAATAATGTTGGCAAGGGCGGGGGCAAGGGCGACGCGACACTCGTATAAAACGCTGATTTAATGTGAAATCTTCTTTAACCAATTAACAAGTGAAATATGTTTAGTATGTCAATCATTACTTGTTTAAATGCCAGGGAGACTGCTATGCTGGACACATTATCATTTTTTGTACTTGTATTCGTGTAATTTTAGAAAAATACAAAATACCTACTCAAATTTCCCTTCATCACAAAAAGCTATCTACGCCACTGCTCATTATGGAAAACAAAAAAAGAATCATTTGGCCAATCACACAAAGTTCTCCTATTAGAAAAACGGATGGTGGTTGGGCTAAAGATAACAATGATAGAGCTGAGACCTAAGCCAAAATCTTCGAGAAGCTGTTTTCCAGGAGAACCAAATTCGACCGCAATCACAGACATCATTAAAAAGGCCATAGAGAGTAAACATATATGTTTAACTATATTCTTAGGTGTGGCCCAGGCCTTTCATATGGTCTGGCACGAAGGCTGGCCGAAGCAATATGTGAATTCAAATCATGTATATCAGACAGGCCGTTTCGTGTAAAACAAGAAGAAGACTACTCAGATCTAAGAAATATTACAGCAGGGGTACCACAAGGTAGCGTCATAGGGCGCATACTATACCTATCGTATACCTTCTGTATACCTGTAACATACCACAACTAGAAAACGTAGAAATTGACTCCAACAAGCACGCAACAGCAACAGTGAGTGGACTAAAAACTGGAAAATAAAGTTAAACGAGCAGAAGTCAACATACATTAACTTCCTTATAGAAAGCTACAATATCCACCAGTAAGAATAAATATAAATAAAATATCTCGGTATGACTCTATATGTAAAGCTTAAACGGAAAGAAAATATCAAAATGAAAAGAACTAAGCTAGAACTCAGATATAGGCAATTATACTGGCTGTTGGGAAGGAAATCACAATTATCATTATTAGAGCTGGGACGAATCCTCGTAAAAAGAATTGGAATCACGAATCCGAATCACCTAATATGATTCGAGTCACGAATACTCGAATAAAGGATTCGTAAGAGATAAATATGATTCGAATCAAAGATTCGAATCAAAGATTCGAATCAAAGATTCGAATCCTGTTTTTTCGAATCACGAATACAAATCCTTCAAGAATAAATTTGATTTTATTATTTGTTTGCAACCATTAACATTATATTATTGCTAGCAGTTGTTTTAAGAAAAATATTCAAAACATAATTATTTATTATTAACACTGATCGTTGATAACAGACTAAATATCTAATTCCGTGTTACTCTGATTGAAGATGTTATTGTGTGTTTTTGAACTTTACTTCAAATCAGTGTTTTGTACGCGTGGCGCATGAAGTAAAATTTCGAGTTTAGAAAAGCCCCGTCAAAATTTGTCTCGGGTCGCTGCGCGACCCTCGACAAATTTTGTACGCGGGGCTTTTCTAAACTCGAAATTTTACTTCATGCTTAGTCTGGGAGTGGAAGACACTCGTTACTTTAAAATATGTCACAAGTGTTAAAATGTGTATCGTAACTGTCAGAATGAAAAAACAATTGATATGTATATCATAGTACTTTCCCCCATGTTAAATACTTGAGCTTTTTCAACAAATGTTTCTTATTCCTGTTAAACTTTGTTCATGCTTAACCTGGGAGTTTAAAACTTCAAATTGAACTCATTTATAAAATCAACGATTGCCTCAAAATTACGTAAAAAAAATTCACTGAATATCATTAAACCCGGGAAATTCAGAGAAAAGTCATTGATTTTCATTCACCAAAATACTGAAAAAAAACGTTTATTATGTAAAATATCAAAATAAATACATTTATTAAGAATCATGAAACAAAGAAAAAAATATTTATATTAGCAGAGTTATAAGAAATCATGAAAATATATAAATACAGTCAACAATTATAAAAACCTGAAAAATGATTAAAGTCAATAAACTTGAATTTTAGTTGTGTAATTATACTTCTAGTTTATTTTATCAATTAGTTTTGTCAGCGTTGACAACATTAATTGTTGTCATTATTTATTTTAAATGTTGACAATTATCATTGTTATTCTAATTATAAATTACACAAATTTAGACAATAAAATTCTATAAATA
Source organism: Philonthus cognatus (assembly GCA_932526585.2). Classification (NCBI taxonomy): domain Eukaryota; kingdom Metazoa; phylum Arthropoda; class Insecta; order Coleoptera; family Staphylinidae; genus Philonthus; species Philonthus cognatus. Next base: position 68,005,034 of record OW052243.1, on the reverse strand, counting down.
TAATTTATAATGAGAATAATAAGAAAAAATTTCAACATTTTAATTCATAAAATAAACTGGAAATTACAGAAGTCTTTTAAGTTAAACATTATACAAATAATATTTATTAAAAAAAAAATCGTTCAAATTGAAAAAATCATTTAAATCAACTTAATCAGCAAAAAATTATCAATATTGACAAATTCAAGAATAATATGACGTCAAAAATATTAATTAATAATAATCAACAAACAAAATTAAAGAAAAACTTGTTAAAAAAACAAATAGGACCAAAATTGACAAAATCTTTATTTTTCGTAATTTTGTTCTCTTTATATGTATTATTTTATTTATCTAAAAAGTTATCTTTTAGTAATATTATTTTGTTTTTTTATTTTAAATGTTTACTTTATTAATTATGTAGTAGTTTATTTTTTTAGTGTATAATAGAGAAGGTTTAGATGGAAGAACAGTATGAGTCCAATTTAGGACTCAGACTGAAAAGACGTTAACACTAAAAATAATTTAACATAGTAACTGAAAATATTTTTTTTGTTAATAAAAAAATTGTAACATTTTTAATTGATAATTTTTCTAAATCGATAAAACTTATAGAAGTGATTCTAAACAAATCGTCAAGTTGATAGAAAATAGTCAAACAAATCAAAATCAATAATAATACATAAATATTCCAAAAATTGACAATAAACATAAACTTTCAATAGAATTGTCAATATAAACAAACATATTTAATTATCTTTTAGTGTGTATTTTATATTTGTAGTTGTATTATATTATGTATTTTTAAATGTACTCCGTTGACTGAATAAATAAATTAATAAATTGGCAAAATCTTCAGAACCAACAAAAAAGTATAATTATATTTTTTTCCGATTTCTGCATATTTTTTTTTTTTTTGAAAAAATAGATAAAATTCAATCGCACCCAAAATACATCAAAATTAAAGTTAATAATTTAAAAACATATTTTTATTTCATATAAAATCTATAAAAGCAACAGACGATTATCAAAATTTAAACAAAAATATTCAAAATTGTTAAAATTAACACTAAGCAAATATTGACTAAATAAAAATATGAAACTAATTAATTTCTAATTTTATGCAGAATAAAAAACACATAAATAATGGCAAAAGTTATAAAAAAAAATACTTAATTGACAAATTCAATAATAAACAATACAAAAAGTAATAAAATAGATATCATCAAAAAATTGATTAACCAAATTATATTATTAAATTTCTCAAAATCAGCAGGCATCATAACAATTACAAAACACGTAAAAATGTATAAAGCCAACTTGAATATTGACAAAAACAATGAAAACAATTTAACAAAATGGGGGTTTCGCACAGAAGAAAGTTATATTAAAAGGTCAGGAAAAATATTGAATCAGGGAAATATCGGAAAAATTTAATATTTCAAATTGTGGCTACCATGTGATTTACTTCAAATAGGTTAGGTTTATATGGCAACAGCCGAGGCTGTTCACTTAGGCCCATAGGGCCCGTTGTGATACCATGAGAGATCCTTCCCCTATACAACCCAATTTGAGCACCTAATGAATCCGATCAGATCTCCCACCTTTATAGGTGAGAGCTCCGCCAGTTCACTTGCGTGGTGCAGACCGAGGTACTTCATTTGTTTCCCCTCAAGAGCAGGACATTGACCTAGATAGTGGAGTTCTGTTTCTTCCTCCTCCTCAGTTCTGGAAGACAGCTATCAGTCCTCAGTGGGATATCGACAAGCTCATTCAGGATCCTTCCATGGCCCTGTTTGCTACTATTCTATATCCCGACCGAGTTGATCCTGATCGCTGTGGTAGCTGCAGCATACCTGCAGTAAAGGTCAACAGGAGCTAGATTTAGTATTACATCTAGCGCTTTGGAGGGGGTAGATCTAACCGCGCCTGTTATGAGCAGTTCGGCTGATCTCTGTACCTTACCCAGTGCGGTCCGGTGAATTTTCTTATCAAGAGCAGTCCACCAGACTGCAGCGCCGTAGAACAGAATGGGTCTCACCACAGTCGTGTACATCCAGTGGACAACGCTTGGTTTCAGTCCCCAGTTCTTGCTCACAGCTCTTTTGCACGAGTACAGCGCGACCTGCGCTTTCCGTACTCTCTCCTGAATATTGGGCTTCCAACTTAACTTCCTATCGACTAAGGTGCCCAAATATTTGGCTTGCTCCTATATCACCAGTCCCGTGCCGTTTAGGACGGGAGCTTTGAAGTTTGGTATCCTATGCATTCTGGTGAAGAGTACAAGCTCAGATTTGAGGGGATTTACCCCCAATCTACATTCCTCACACCAGCGGGTTGACTTGCGGAGTGCCCTCTCCATGAGTTCAGATAGGATGCCTACGTGTTTACCAGAGACCGCGAGGGTCACGTCATCAGCATAGGCAATTGTTTTACACCCCGTAGACTCTAGTCCTTTCAGTAGTTCATTCATAACTATATTCCATAGTAGTGGAGAGAGGACACCCCCTTAAGGGGTACCTCTACTGACCTCTCTTCTTGAGCGTGAGCCGCCCAGCGCAGAGACAATGTGCCTCCTCGTTAGCAGCTCCTCTACGAAGAGGCGTATCGACTCGTCCATGTGCAGATTGCCAAGGGCCGACAAAATCGCCCCTGGGCGCACGAAGTTGAAGGCCCCTTCGATATCCAGGAATACCGCCAACGTGAACTCTTTCGTACACATGGAAATCTCAACCTGACTTAGGAGGGCGTGCAGAGCTGTGTCTACTGATCTGCCCCTAGTGTACGCGTGTTGGATAGTCGACCAGAGGTCTGGATGTATGCGCTCTTTTATGTACGCCTCCACTAACCTCTCCAGCGTCTTGAGTAGGAAGGAGGATAAGCTAATCGGCCTATAGTCCTTCGGTGTTGAGTGAGATATTTTTCCCGCTTTGGGTATAAACACCACATTAGTCTCTTTCCACATCTGCGGGATGTACAAAAGAGTTAAGCAGGCTTCGAATATTATTTCCAACCAGGGATTGATAATATCCACAGCCATCTGTAATTCAGCAGAAATAATCCCGTCCGGGCCTGCGGTTTTGAAGGGCTTGAAGCTGTTCACACTCCAAGCCAATTTATCCTTGCTCAGGATATCCCCCGTCGGGCAGCTCCTCTTGGGTGTCCGGAGAGCCCCTCTCCCACCAGCGTCGGAGGGAAAGTGAGTCTCCATTAGCACCTCTAGGGTCTCCTCGCATGAGGTGGTCCACTCACCACCCTGCTTCATGAGAAAACCCGGGATAGCTGGGTTCCCCGATAGTATTTTTCTGAGTCGGCTGGCCTCAGAAGCTTCCTTAATCTGGCTGCAGAAAGTTCTCCAAGAGGCTCTCTTTGCCTGCCTGACAGCCTTTTTGAAGCTCTGAGGCTGTCCTTGTACAGAGACCATTCGCTGGTTTGTTTTGCCCTGTTGAACAGCCTATTGCACTCCTTTCTTAGGGAGGAAATCTCCTGGTTCCACCATTTAGGCTTCTTTTTTCCTCTAGGGATTTTTCCAGGACAGGCTGCGCCCATTGCGCTATTACAGGCATCAGTGAGGGTAGTTACCAAGCAATCCAACTCCTCCTCAGTGGAAGGTCTGCGTGGTGTATCGCTAGGCAAAACCCTAGTGAGGACGGCCCTATAAGTGTCCCAGTTCGTTAATCTTTTGTTGGTGATTATAGGATTTACTGGGATACGCATATCCACCTGAAATTCTATATACCTATGGTCGGAGAAGGAGTGTTCACCACTGACCTTCCAGTTTTTAACTTTATTGTGCGCTTGGTCCGAGACCAAAGTTATGTCTAGAACCTCGCGTCTGTTGGAAGTAATAAACGTGGGTTCACTACCAATGTTACATATGGAAAGGTTAGTGGCCAGAATAAAATCAAGTAGCAACTCACCTCTGTCATTTGTGTCGGAGCTCCCCCATATTGAGTGATGAGCGTTCGCGTCAGCGCCGATGACGAGATCCACCCCCTTCCGGGTAGCTTCTCCCACCGCCATTACCATGCCTTCTAGGGGGGTTCCCTTGTCATAGGCCATGTAGGAGGAGGCCACCCAAAGCTGGTAAGGGCCACTCTCCATGAAGACGATAGCTGTGTCACAGTCGCTGAAACAGTGAAGCAGGAAAGCAGAGTGCCTTTTGTTTATTAAGATACACGATCTGGGTTTACCTACCCCTTGTTCGTAAAAGACCTTAAAGTCAGCTGAGCCCAGTCCGCAAACCCGATCTCCTACGATCCATGGTTCTTGGATCAGGGCGACATCGTACCCATCCCTTCCTAGGGTAAGGATTAGCGCAGCCGAGGCTGCCTTGCAGTGATGCAGGTTAATCTGAATCACCTTCGCCATCGTACCGCTTTAGGGGTTGACGACCGTGGTGTTCAGGTCGTCATCATCATCCGGATCGGATCCGGAGAAGAGAGCGAGCTCCTCGTCTCCTTCACTCTCCCCCGTCTTTTCCGAGTGCGTACGCAGGCGATTCATAGCCTCCAGTACATGCTCACTGTCCACATCAGTGTGGGGACCAGTTTCCACACCAGGGTGTGGAGCTGTTTCCATCGGCTCCTCGGAGGCCGCCTCCTTCTTGGAATTAGCGGTCTCCCGATCCTTCCTATAGATTTTGAGGGTGATCGCCCCAAAGCCATAGCTTATCACCCCTCCACAGGTCTCTAGAAGGGCGACGGACTCCTCGTTAACGGTGATTGTCACCGGTCTGGTATTGCCCCTCGCCTCCCCTACACTGACCACCATCCAATCCGCTGTCGGCAACTCTGGGTTGCTCATACGGATGAATTCTTCAATCGTCGGCGGGTCAGCAGGCTCAGTCGGAGCCCAGGCCCTGCACCGAAGTCTGTTCGGGATCTTGTCCCTGGTAGCAGCCTCGATAGCAGCACCCGGCCAGACCTCACCTACCTTCCCTATGGCCAGCCTGAACAGGTCAGCAGACCTCTGATCTGCACAGGCCACCAGTTTGACGTGACCCTGGTGCCAACCTGCATCTCGACACTTGGGAGCCGTTCCTGGATTAGCAGACAGAACCTCCTTATAGACTTTAAGGAGGGCACGGTGGGGTCTCCCCCTGCGATCGCTGCCTCTTGGGCGTTGCGGTCGCAGCGGGTATCTCCCCGTGTTCCCTAATTATTTTCCTAGCCCATTCCAGAGACTTTTTATCCTGGTCGGAAAGCTCGGTCTCTGGAACGGACTCGAATTTCAGGCGGATTCGGTGAGCCGCTCTTCTGTTTCTGAATGCCCTTGCATAGGGTTTCAAGTCTTCGTTGTATGCCTGTCACTTCTGGCCGGCCTTAGCCGTAGCCTTCCCCGACTTTTTGGAGTCCTTCTCGGACTTGTGTTTGCCTTGAAGGCCTGACACGGATGGACAGTTGCCCCCTCCAGATCCGATGGGGCAGCCTGCTGACACGGCGTGGGATTTTTGAGTACCCACCTGGAGACTAGTTTCCACGTTTTGCTTGCCATTTTGATTTTGATTGCATAGAAGAAGATTGATAGTTTAAAGATTACAAGCTGGGTTTGGATCCCCCTTTGAGTCCCGATCAGTTCGATGAACTGAAGGGGATCCAGAAATGATTGAAGAGTTTGCCAAGAGTGGCTGTATAGAGGTGAAGCGATTCTACAAAGGAGACTGTAACAGCAAGGAGGTTGTATCAGCCTCGGAACGTTTAGCGATAAGGTCTCACCTCACAGCAGCACAGGGGTCCGGGTCTCCATAGAGGAGGCCCGTATCTCCGCGCTCCGCTCATTGGCCTTCAACCTTTCCTTGCCCCCACACCACGTCAAGGTACGTTCCTAGGGTGAAGGTTTACTTCAAATAATATTAAACAAAATTTTGAAAACTAAATTATTGTCTTTAAAAACATTTTCAGTCATTTAATGTTCTTATCAAAGCATTTAGTTTGATGTTTCGAACGAGCGTTTCCACTCCCAGACTAAGCATGAAGAAAAATTTTGAGGTTAGAAAAGCCCCGCGTAGAAAATTTTCACGGGACTTTTCTAAACTCGAAATTTTTCTTCATGCGCCACGCGTATAAAACACTGATTTAAAGTGAAGTTAAAAGCAATGAAAACAACCAAATCCAACTTCGATATTTTTTTTTATTGTATTTTTTCTTTAATACCCAAGCTATGAACCTTCAGATATTCGTTGTTTTTTTATAAAAAAACTTTAATTCCCTGTAGTCCTTCGGTCTCCGAAGACTACAATCGGTCCTTCGAGCTATAGCCTTTGTAAAATGGTCCTTTGAGTAATAAACTTAGTAATCTAGAGTGATCCTTCAATTTGAAACTTCCAAGAACGAGTGCTTTCCACTCCCAAACTAAGCATGAAGTAAAATTTCGAGTTTAGAAGAGCCCCGCGTAGAAAATTTGTCGAGGGTCGCGCAGCGACCCGAGACAAATTTTCACGGGGCTTTTCTAAACTCGAAATTTTACTTCATGCGCCACGCGTATAAAACACTGATTTTGCGAGAAATTTAAAAACACACGAAACAAATTATTCATGTTAATCCTCACAATTAATTCGAATTATTTTTACCGATTCGAATCCTGTTGTAAGTATTCGAATCCTTTTATAAATATTCGAATCCTATTTATAAATATTCGAATCCTTTTATGAAGATTCGAATCACCCGCATTTGGATTCGAATACGATTCCTCTTGAAAAAATGTAACGAATCCGGGTCACGAATCCAGTTTAACTAAAGTATTCGAATGCCTCTATTGAATCCTTTAAAAGGATTCGAATCAAGGATTCGAATCCTAAATGATTCGAATCCTGCCCAGCTCTGATCATTATAGTTAGTTATTATATATGATCACATTCTGAAACCAGTCTGTGGGACTGTGCTCGTGATAGCAACATCAGGCGAATCCAAACTTTCCAGAACAAAGTGCTGAGGAACATAGTAAATGCTCCTTGGTACGTGCGTAATAGCGACCTGCATCGTGACCTCGGGATACCAGGGCCCGTATTCACAGTACCGCTGCAATTTGTCATCGGTGAGAAGTGACGTCATTTTACTTCATAGGGTTTGGTAAATTCTTCCCAAAATTACTTCATTTTAGTGCGATTCTCACCGATGAAAAGTTGATATAAAAACATTTGCAGTGAAACACAAAACGAGTCTACATCAACACCCAAATGTGGAAGCGATCAGATCTTAAATAACCGAAAGAAACCCCTTGACTTATAAGTAAAATAATCAACACGAGTGGGTGAACATTAGACTTTAAATTTTAGGTTAAGATTGATCAAATAAAATGAATCGTTGGTCATAGTGTAAGACCAGTTTTAATCATTCTACTGCGAAAACATATGCATTGTAGAAATAAAAAGAAAACTATGTACTTGATCTGATATTTGAAGTTGCGTTGGTTATCGCTAATAAATCGAAAGAAAAAAAAAACAGAAATAACTCCCAATTATTTAATGTGTAAAAAATATATTTATTACAAATTAGGATTTGCTGCAAAATGGCTGCATTATGTGTTTCCACAATTTAAGAAAATATATAATATTAATTTATGTTTTTTTGTTAATACTTTTTAGCTTTTTGCTAAATGGCTACATGATGCACTCAAGGATTAAAATAATTAAAATGATTTTATTCTTGAAAATAGAAGAGATTTTTTTTGCAATTACCGACGGTCTACCAACAAAAAATTAAAATATAAAAATCGGATGGGTAATTATTAATGGGTCAAATGTAAATATATAAATGTACATTAAAAAAATCATTTTTCAGGTATAATTTTTGTAAAAATAAATGAAAATGTATTTTGGGAAATACACAAAATGTTCATTAATTCAAAATACAGGTTGATTTGTAGGTCAGCAGCTCTTAAAGTCGAGCGACTTTGGCGCAGACACTTTTTTTATCTTTAACAAGATCTGAGAAATCTTTCGAGAACGCACTAATGGGACCCATATATAAAACCCCGTATATAAAACCCTGTATATAAAACCATAAAAAAGAAAAATATTTATCCACAACCAATAAAACATAGCCAATTTTAATTAATTACCATTGCTTTTATTAATAATTAAAATTTGCTGGGTTTTATTGGTTGTAATTAATATTTTATTTATTTTTGGTTTTAAATCTAATGATTTGAATGATCATTCAAATGATGAGTGAATTATCATGTTCGATGATTTAAATAATCGAATGATTCGATTATTCTCAATCGACTGGTCCTATTACTAGTCAGAAAGACATACATTTATTTTAAATGGAACGCCGTATATATTACACTTCTTTGCATTATAACTGAATTTAAATTCTTGACTTGTATGTTTACGTAGACAACACATTATACTTAATATACGTATTTCGCCATCTGTTAAGCGAGTGCAGAATTCTTGAGATAATTAATCAAAGATCATGCAAATGTAGAGGATAAAATAATCGATAAACATACTAACTAGTGAGTACCTGATTATTAAAATATGTCGAGATACTCGATTATTTCGGAATATTACAAAAACAGTTAAATTGAACATTTTGTATTTTTGTTAGAAAATTAAACTACGTTAAGGGTCATACTTGATGTACGATAATCGTCATTTTTTATTCCAGCCTTCCCAGAAAAGCTATAGTCACGAAAAAATGCATACATAATCTTGACTCCATTTTAGGATCTGTGTGCATCGCTTATGATTCTAGCTATTATCGTTTTCCTGAAAAAAAAATCATGAAAATTGTAATAATTTTCAATCACGAAATAATCTTCAAAAATTCTCACGGATTTGCAAAACCGATGCACATCTGACCTATTTTTGCCCCCTAAACATTTCTGTAAAGTTAGATTTTCACGATATGGCCTGGGAAGGCTCAAATAAAAATTTTCACTCGTTTTACAATTTTCCGCATACCGTCTCGCCACCTAGTGGTTGTATAGCGGAAATGGGGTATTTTTCAGTTCAGGGTTTAATAGATGGCGATCTTAAGTGACAACAACTTGCGGAATTTATTTGAAAAAGTCGTTATCTTAACGATTCTAAGCCACTGCTCGCAAATTTTAATGATCTGTTCTCGTGGATTTTTAGATATTTTGCCCTCTTTCTAATCTTTGCTTTTCTAACTGCTGTTTTTACAGCAAACTTATTCAGACATTGCTATCTTAATAGCAATGTTTTCACAACTTTAATTAATATAATATAGAATTTTTTTACACGTGTGTTTTTTTTGTAGGGCCAACAGTGTGAGGGTGTGCAGAAAATTCAAAAAGAATGGGTCGCAAACGTATTGTGCAAAAGGCTAAAATCAGGTGAGTGTTTATACAATGTGCAAATAAATACACGGATAGATCATTTATTGTCACTACGAAATTAATTCTTATAAGATGAATGCGGGTGTATTGTAGTGTTATGTAAGTGCTCAACATGTTATTAGTAATATTCGAGTATAAATAAACTTTTGATTAACTTAAATCAAATCTATATTTCATTACACGCGACCACAGGATATACAGTTTTTTTGTAGTAATAATGTATATAGTCATTCTAAGGGACATTTTTTGTCAATTTGTCTTATTATAAACGATTTTGACAAAAATATATAATGGTGACTATATACCTTACACTATAACAAAAACTTTAAAGAGGAAAACTGCAGAAGAGGAACAAAACGGAAATGATCGACAGGTACAATTACACAATATTTAATTATAATGCTTTTGGTATTTTTCATAAGATAATTGCTTGCACAATATATATTTATGATTGTAGATAAATATTTAAGGGCTACAACTAACAATGAACGTTTTGCACCAATGTTATAAAGGTCTCATTGACTAAGAGCAAAATGTAATGAAATGTAATATAATAACATAACTAACAAATAAGTGCATTTTTTATATTTCTGTCTTTTAGAAAAACATCTTGAGGGGCACACTAATGCCGAGTAAGTGTTACCATTAAAACTCAATAGATGTTATTGCATTAAACTTAAGGCGGGTGCCTGGCGCCTTAAATCTAGGCCCGCTCGGCTAAGGACAAAAGATTTGTATAGAAAAAGTAATATATCAATACAAAGCAAATTATTAATAAGTTTTTTAATACTGTTTTTTTTTTTAGTAAAGAGAACATAAATATAATCATTTTTGGAATTTTATGCATGTTATGTTTTAGCAAAGGAAATTTTATTTTATGTGTAAGATGTTTTTATCAAAATGGTATGATTTCAAATTTCAGAAACTCAAGACCACAGCAAACACCACCAATCACCACCCTTGAATTGTCTAGTTTTGTCTTTGTATTTTAATTAAAGATAAAATTAGAAAGTACTGGGGTTGCGATATTTAAATCAACTGAGATTTGTCCTAGGGATTTTAGATGTAAAATTATTATCTCGATTATTAGATTAAAATATATTTAAAATTTGTCCATGTAAATTCCCTATTATATTAGAATAATATCATGTACTTATACGGGGTGTCCTAATTAAGCAGTCGATGCATGTGTATCTTTTAAACGGTGAAAGATAAAAAATCAGTTAAATGGGAGAAAATATGTAGGACAATGAGTACTATCTATGACCAGTGTAAACAAAATAGTTGAACGTTCAGAGCACACAGCGAAAAAAACGATTTTTTCTTTTCTTTTATAACTTGATTGTTGATGATAGAAGGATAATTTTTTAACATAACTTTTTTTACACCGGATATATATAGTACTAACTGTCCTGCAAATGTTTTCCCATTTAACCGATTTTTTATCTCTTACCGTTTAAAAGATACCCATGCATCGACTGCTTGATCAGAACACCCTGTATTTATTTAATGGGCTCAATTTTAATTTAGAGTTGGCTATGAAAATATTGTTTTAGAATATTTAGAACATAACAAAATATTATGCCACTTATTCATTATATACAGACTCTGCCAAAATATGTATTTATTGTGTTTGTTTTACATTTATATACTGATCACACATGTAATACTGTCTTCAGTTAAGCACATAGTTACTTTAGATGTTCAAAATGTTGGCCGTTGGCAGTCAGACAGATAGCAGAATGACAAGTGGTCGCTGCAGTTTACATCGGTCAATGTTTCAATGGAGCTTGCTGCACAAGCCGCTGTAATCTCCCGGCGAAGGTCCTCCAGCACCAACAAGGCTGTAGCCAGAAGGGATTTTTTTTTCAAAATTTCGAAATCTTTGCTGAAATTTTTCTAAATGGAATTATAGAAAATTTCGGGGAGTGAGTTTAAGCCCCCCTATCCCTCCCCCTGACTACGGCCTTGTTGGTACTGAAGGACCTTCGGCAGCAGATTACCGCGGCTTGTGCAGCGATCTTCATTGATACGTTGATCGACATAACTGCGAGGACCGCGGCGTTCCTTTATGGGACTGGCCGCCAAAGGCCAACATTTTGCACATCTAAAGTAACCATGTGCTTAACTGAAGACTGTACTACATGTATGATAAGTATTTTAATGTAAAAGAAACTCACAATACATAGTTCTAGTTCTTTAAAGAGTATACATTTTTCTGGCGGACTCTGTATGTATAGTATTTGTAACATTTACTGTAATTTAATATAGTTAACTTTTATAAACTTTCTACGATAACATTTATTTATAGATGTAAACGTAAAGTAAAGAATTTTATTTAGGTAACCATTCTTGTCTTTTTTATTCCTTGAGAATTGAAGCGTTGGCTCATATACTGGAGAAAACGAATTGTAGTTATGGATATAATAACCACAATTGCATTTCCTATTCAGACGTATTCCATAAGCAATAAAATAAAATGCATTATCCATCGAGTGTTACATTGCAAGTGCTGATTACTTTAATCAATATCAATCAGCGATTAAACTTCTTGAAAAAGTAATTTTATTCACAAATTGTTTATACATTTGCATTACGATAAAAGAGACATGCTTGAGATATCTTACAAATTTAAAACATTTTCTCAGCTGTTGTTTTAATTGTGGTTAACTTCTTAGCCACGATTAAGTTCCCACGATGCAGGCGGGCACAAGCCTAAATAACTAACACTCTTCTGTCACCGTTTCTACCTACCAAAACAGCAATAACATAAGTATTGCTACTTTTGATTTCCAGTGCAAGTAAAAGTGATGGTTCTCACTGATCAGGGGGTCTATTCCCAGCATTGATGCAATTTGTCATCGGTGAGAAGTCGCACTGAAACGTAATTTTGGAAACAATTTACTTAACCGTATAGAGTAATTTCAGTGCAACTTCTCACTGATGACAAATTGCGTGGGTGCTGTGAATATCCCCCAAGTATTTTTGCAAATATCAAAATATAAACAAATATTAGATAACCTCCTTATCCATTTGCCTCTCAGTTATGTGATTATTATAGCAAAATCCAGTACTAATAAGTAAAGTCAAACATGAATCCTAAAATATCGAAATGACATTACGATCACATATTATTTTATTTTTCACTTTAAATAAAATCGGATACACAATTCAAAATAACCAACCAAACGATGAAATTGGAAGGATTTGACAGAAGTAAAAATTAAAAGAACAGCGCAAAACGTTAGAAAGAGATGGATGCACAGCTAGTCGAGCTCGAAAATAAAAATGTATCGAGACATGAATAAATGTTTTCCACGTTTACTCCCCTCAACCCGCCAACGCGTAAAAAACCGGTTCCGTGCCGCTAACAAACGGAGTATCGCATGACGAGTAATTCTATAGAAATCATATATGATGAACAACTGTGTTGTATAACAAATTCCATGTCCACCATCGCCACCAGGGGCGCATTTTCCTTTGGACTCGATTTCGCCAAGGTCAAAAAGTGAAAAAGACCCTTAACAAATTACAACTAGCGTGGTATATTATATTATTTACTGAAAAAAATGCGATAATTAATTCCAACAGTTTTTTTTTTTCACGAATGTTATTTTATAACTGAAGTCTGAATTTCATTTTAAAAGTGCACACATTTTAGGAGACAAAATAACGTGGTTTGAAAACTAGGGCAATGCAATGACGTCCATGTTCTGTGCTCACCGATTCTCTGGAAGCAGATAACGCTACTGGCGACTGACGCGTGCGAATACGCCACCTCGTGGTAAGAAAAAATACATTAGAGAAAGAAGTACAGCTGCAAATATCGTCTGCGCATTGTAAGTGTTTTGTTATGCTAATTAAAATGACTTTATATTTTAAATAAATGCATAAAGTGTTTGTAAAAACGAGTGGCGCAGCTTGTGTATTGTGTTAAAAGACCAAATAAAAATGAATACCATATTAGTTTTCATTTCCGCATATTTATTTTCCTCGTTTATCATGAATAACATTAAAATGATAAGTTCTTTAAAACATAAGCAACCAATCTAATTGCTCCATTGTTGTTTCACAAACCATTCTACAAAAACTTAGAACGTCAATGTCATCCAGAAGTGATAATTGCCCTGACCAAGGGCGATTATCACTTCTGATAACACCCCTGGTTCTGATTGGCTCACACTGAAGACACCCCTGCTTTCAATTAGTTTACACGATTTTTCAATTTCTGCCAACTTCACAAACATTAAAAATGTCATCCTGTTTCGTAATAAAACCGCTACAGAAAAAGTTAAATTACCATTTTTAAATATTTTTGCAAGTTAGGAAGTTATGAACTCATTTACGGTAAATAACTTATTTTATAAGTTATTTATAACAAAATTATACTACCATGCAATCAATGTCATTTTATTTGTCACAATATTTTAAAGTTTGGATACATTATATTTTTTGAAAATGTTTTGCATATACCTAATATTATTATACGTGTCTATTCAATGTCCCACGAGCAATGATAATTAAGTAATTTTGTTTAATGCCCTAAGTCTGTTGCTTTAGGTAATTGTCCGACGCAACAGACTTTCAGCTTAAATATAATTATCGCGTAATTATCATTGCCCTTAGGAAATTATAGCTGATAATCTTTAAAAAAAGGTCCTGGAACCCCCTGCGAGACAACATTTAGGTCGGAAATTTACATGTTATTTGGTCATAAGAACGAACAACGATTAGTTTGCCACAATAACACTGGTCGGCATGAAAATCGGCCCTGACACCATTCCTGCTGATTCTTATGTAAAATGACCTCCTGAATCAGAATATGACCCCCGTTCTCCCCCATCACCCACCGTTTTCGGGGGAGGCCCCCCACCTATTTTTATCACTTTTCGATAATTTGGAGGGATGAAAAGGATTATTTTAGCCTTTACGTTTCTTCTGAGGGGCTAGAGAGGTGAAAAGTTCCAAAACATGAACATTTGTAGCAAGGTGGTAGATTTGGGGGGGGGGGATTTGCCCCCTTAAATTGTAAAAAAAATCCTTAACAATGATCGATTTTTCCGTTTTTTTCGCAGTTTTTTCACTTATTTTCTACATATTTCAGCTTCCATCCCTCCTCATCCTCCCCCAAACAATAAAAATATATAGCAACAATATATAGCAACAATAATAAAAATATATAGCCCGAGACAAACATTACATCGTACGGAACTGGCCTCTGCGAGAAAGTTTTACTCCCGGTCAGAAAAACGTCGCTCACGATCCTCTGGTCCCGAAGGAAAATATTTACTTGCCGCCTTTGCACATCAAACTCGGATTGATCAAACAGTTTGTGAAAGCAATGGACAAGACCGGTGATGCATTTCAATTTTTGAAAACTAGATTCCCTCGTCTTAGTGAGGCTAAAATCAAGGAAGGAGTTTTCGTGGGCCCCCAGATTAGACAACTTTTCCAAGATTCGACGTTTATTGAACACCTGAATCGAAAAGAAAAACGAGCTTGGATTGCATTCCAAAACGTGTGTGAGAACTTTTTGGGTAACAACAAAAGTGATGATTATGTCGCTTATGTCGAGGAATTGCTGTCAGCGTACAAGGCCATGGGGTGTAACATGTCTCTTAAAGTGCATTTTCTTCACTCACACCTGGACTTCTGCAAATCCCCCCCCCCCCCCCCAAATCTACCTCCTTGCTACAAATGTTCATGTTTTGGAACTTTTCACCTCTCTAGCCCCTCAGAAGAAATGTAAAGGCTAAAATAATCCTTTTCATCCCTCCAAATTATCGAAAAGTGATAAAAATAGGTGGGGGGGCCTCCCCCGAAAACGGTGGGTGATGGGGGAAAACGGAAATATTCACATAGTAAACAGTATTTCTTCTTCGTATTGCTTTAAATTATTGAAGTAAATATTATACACATGCTGCATTAAATGGATAGATTTTAAATACATGATAAATAAAACTAATCGTTCAGCATCGTGCCATTTTGGTAATATCTTAGAAATATACTGTGATTTCCAAAAACATGTGAATAGAAATTAAGTTTGATATATAGAATATCGCGTACGGCATTTGTCGCGCACAGGCTCCCGTCCTTGAGATGCGAATGTAATTTATCTGTTACGGATCGTTCATTCATTCTGTTATTGATAGACAATAAAGAAAGGCATTGTTAAAATATTTCCAAATACATTGTGTAAATATAATTGCATTTCAGGATTCACGTTTAGAATATAAATATGGAACGCCGGTAAATGACGATTCAAGTCTTGCTGAGTCGAAAAAATGCCTTTCAATTTATAATACAAGCATTTACATTGTAATTTAATAATTTATTATATATTTACAGTTTGTTATTATTTTAAATGTAACTTAAATATTTAATAAATACTTAATTTCTTAGAAAGAATATTAACTTAACACTTGCACGACTTATTTATTCTATGCTACCTAAAGTTTCCAAAAGAACAAGATTCAACTAATCTAACCTCCAAATGTGATGTTAAGAACCTACAAATTTGATATAAACAAACAAGATTTAACCAACCTAACTTCAAATTTGATGTAAACAAACAAGATTCAACAATCCTAAACTCCGAGTTTGATGTAAACAAACAGGATTCAACAAATATAACCTTAAAGATTAATGTAAACAAACAGGATTGTACAAACTTAACCTCCAAATTTGGTTTAAACACTGGAGATTTTAACGATGTAAGCTCTGAAATTTGATGTGTAATGTCAAACCTAAATAGTTACACACAACCTTACAATAAATGGCATTTGCCACTTTTTTCCAAGGTACACTAGTTTTGTTTTGAAAAACATAATTGCAAATAGAAGGTTTATTTTAATTTTGTTTTGACAACAATATTTTTGAAAAACAACATATTGCGCATTGTTTGGTTCAGAAAGATAGTGTCTGAAGACGACACTATTTTTTTGTACAAAAATATTGTACAAGAAATTACAAAATAGAACATGTCCTATTTCCTTTATCAAAATTTACAAGATTCGCGTTTGGTCATATTTTGTGTATTACACCATGATAGATAATAGTACACTATTTTCTTGTACAAGAAAATAGTGTCGTCTAATACAAGCTTAACGGTCAAACTAGTGTTTTCCGTTCCCAGACTAAGCATGAAGTAAAATTTCGAGTTTAGAATAGCCCCGCGTAGAAAATTTGTCGAGGACCCGAGACCAATTTTCACAGGGCTTTTCTAAACTCGAAATTTTACTTTATGCGCTAAGGGCATAAAACATTGGTTCAAAATGAAGTTCGAAATTTTAAAATTGATGTATTTGAATATAATTTTAAATGGAAGATTTATTTCAATTTATTTTGGACAACAATATTTTTGAACAACAAATTGGGCATTATTCAATTTAGAAAAATGATTTCTATTGTAATGAGAATAAAAAATTACAGGCAGCCCTTCAAAAATGTTAAGTTGGCAGTTATTTGGTAAAGAAGTTATTATTAAAGAAAATCAATCTTAATGTCATTTCATAATATTTAAACAACCATTGCTATTGGTTTTTAGTTTAAGAAAATCTCTCAATAAATAACAGAGTTATCGCGTTAAGCGTTTTTTTTTTATCGAACACCCGGTATATTAAAATAAGAACTTGAAACAAAAGAAGTTCCTAAATTATCGACGTTTCTTTGTTACCTACAAAAATAAAATTGAATAAAAATATTTCTAAAAATGCACTTTTTAAATATACAGAGATTTGTTTCTCTTAAGTTAGTATGGCATATGCATACATATGCATTGTGCATTGTGTATATGTCAATGATGAAGTCATGTAATTCAATGGGAGTGTGAATTCGTGAGTTTTATTTAAGTCCTTGTCAATATTGGCGGATTTTATATTTTGGTTGATGGTTTTCACATTTGGGATTCCGTCAATTGGTTCTCGGGGTCTATTTAGACATTTCGTAGAGCAAGCTCCATGGTTAGTTCCGCCGCAGGATCTACATTTAATCGGCAGGGTGGTGTTGCATGATGTTGTGGCGTGTGATCCGTTGCATTTAGAGCCTGGGTCTCCAAACTATCTTCTTCGCGGGCCACAAATACAATTCTACATAATAAAGTCGGCCAAGATCCGATTAATTTTATAAAATTATGAAAAATTTAAGGAACAATTGTTACAATATTTCAAAATATGACATTTACAAAAAAAAATACAAACAATCGCGGGCCGGATTCATGCAAGTCGCGGGCCGGATTTGGCCCGCAGGCCGTAGTTTGGAGACCACTGATTTAGAGCATGATATGTCTTCCTTGCAGTTTGTTGTGACGTGATCGGATTTATTGCACCTTCCAGAAGGTGCAGGGATTAGTGAAGGCAGTTTACTTTCGATAACTGAGTAAATTTTGTACATGTATCTAAATTTATCATGTAGGAGTTTTGTGTACGCTTTGTGGGACGGTGTAGTTACGCTAATCATATGCGTCTTATAATTATCTTTTTTCGCGACAATACGTTTGCAATAACGGTGCGTTATTTCGTGTGCATTGTAGCACTGATTGTAGTATCTTCTATTTCTTGTTGCGCCCTCTGCGCTGAGTCGTCGAGGCTGCGCTCCTTCGTGTGTTCGGCGTTAATGAGCGAAACTCATGAATGGTTTTCTCTGTCTTTAGTGTATTTAGGTTTTTTTTCTATTTTCTGATTTTCTGTGTTTGTTTTTAAAATGAAACCAGTTTGCGTTTTAATGATAAGAGCGTTGTTATCATATTGATGGTCAAACCATACTTGAGCAAATTGAGTTCGTGTTAAATTTTGTGTGGTAGTGAATGAATATGTATATTCCTGTTGATTTGTGTGTTTTTGTATGTTTGTTGTGTTTTTCTACTGTGTTTGTTTGGATGGTGTGATTACTGTAGTGGTGTTTTTACTATGTGTGACGTCTATTTGCGATTCAGATGTGTGACTAGTAGATGGTTTTTATTGTGCGTTGAAATATTTGAGTGCGGAGAGTAATACGGAATTGGTAGTTTTCGGGAGGTTAAATGTACTTGGCGTTGATTACTGTAAGGGTGTTTTTACTATGTGTGACGTCTATTTGTGATTAAGATGTGTGACTAGTAGATGGTTTTGATTGTGCGTTGAAACGTTTGAGTGCGGAGAGTAATACGGGATTGGTAATTTTGGAGAGGTTAAATGTACCTGGCGTTGTTTGTGCGTCACCTCGGTGAAACTGCTATTGCTGTCTTCTTCCGCGTCTGCATCCATGGCTATATTATATTAATTATCGTTTTTTATTATTTCGTATGCGCTCTGTTCGCGAAGTATAATTTTGTTACATATTATTATAACTTATAACACAACTTTCTTTATTAAAGGATCAATTTCTTACCCCGCAAAAATCCTTGAAAATGTTTCAAATACCTGTTGTTTAATGTGTTTGTGAGTGTTGTTACTTCAATTCATTTTTCTCTTTCTGTAGCGTTTTCTTTTCTAAATAGGATGACATTTTTGATGACGTTTTGAATGTATTTTAAAATAACAACGTCAGCTCCATATTTCCACTAAGACACTAGAAGATAATAGAAGTTTCTGAGAAAAACAATCAAATTTTCCTCATCTACACTCGATATTTTTTACTATAAATTTTTAATCAAAAAACTACAGCACCACAAACTTTATTAAAATTAAAGTAATGAAAAATAATCATACATTTTGTCAAATGTATTGCATTGGAAAACATTAACAAAATATATAATTTTAAGTTGATTATGATGTTTTTTAAATTGTACGTAAAAAATATAAGAAAACGCGCAGGTACACAAATTTATACAAGAACTTTCTTTTCAAAATAACTTAAATGAGCATCTTCTGAATATAATTTGGTAGATTTCTTCGATGCATTTCTTTTACGTCAATGACTATTCACTCTGTCAATATTGCTTATTCAGATTTGTAACTGATATACAAAAATTAATATTCAAGAATGAATGGATCGACACACTTCGCGGTAGGTACTTGACATTATTTACACCCTGATAATCACTGTCGTGCAAGTACGACTAACATCGGCGTACATGTACGTCGTACATGAACGAATAGTGGATGGGTACGTTCGGGCGGAAGTGCAATTCAAAAACGTATTGAGAACTAACATGACCGATCTTGTGGCTGTGTAGGGTTATCAAGCGCGACCCAGGTGACGGATAGGGAAATACCACTTTCTTAGATGAAGTGGTTAGTGATGGCCATAAGTGCCGCTCCAGAAGTAAAACCCTGCGTAGCGGCACAAAAACCGTCACCGCGGACCAACTCCTCCCAAACCCAGGTTGTCGTGACCATGGGATTGAACTTGGGGTTTACGGCGCCTAGGACCAATACTGTTCTACAGCACGTCCTAGTCACACGAATGGGCCTCCTCTGCAGAAGGTGGTCATGTCTCGCATCTGCGGGGGTAGGTTTGGGGGGTCTGAGCTTAACCACTTGGACCAAGAGGAGAGCGGTACAACCTCAATAAAAATCCTGAATCCCAAGGTGGGTACAGGCCAGAGGGATGCGTGGCTAGATAGATAACTAGTTTCTACTGTACCAACGTTCAGGAAATGGCGACCCCCGGGCGCAGCGCAAGCGGGGCTCTGCGCTGGCCTTTTCGTGGGAACTAAAATGAAACATAAATCCCAAAAAACAACACAAATAAATAAACAACACGAGGGTTGCTGATGAGGTCCCCCCTCCCATGCAAAACCAAGAAAAAAGATGGAACCGGAGAAGGGTGGGCTCCGGACCCCCCACTCCCCAGTACATTCGGAAGAAGGGAAGAGCCCTCGGGTTTCCCACTTTCGACCACAACAAAACAAACCCAGAAAGGCGGGTATCCGCAACCCTCACTGGAACACAGATCTCCGCTCTTGAGGGGGGAAAACACCAGCAAGCCTGTTATCCGCCGGGTAACCGATAAAGTAAGCGGCTCTGAAGCCAGACGCCGCCAAATAACCAAGAATAAGGGTCGTGAAAACGAATCCCAGTCCCCCAAGGTCCCTAAAAGACCCCAGGAAGGGCACTTTTCCAAAACCAACCGACCCCCTAGTGGCTCAACACCTATGAGCTACAAGAAGGACGCTGAACAAAGCCTGAGGGTTGTCATCATTAATGAGGACAACCTATACGGCAAGGTCAACTAGGAAGAGGCAAAATCCATCGAGATAAGCCTCCGAACCGCACACCTCAACGTGGTAAAAACCACGATAGTAGGCGACTGGGCACCCCGATTCACGGGGCTCTCACACCTGTGAGAAATCCTGAGGGTAAATTGCGCCGACCAAGAAACGCTGAAGTGGCTCATAAAAACAGTACCCTCCCTAAAACCTTGGGAAGGCGCCAAAATTAAGGTAGTTGGTCAAGACCAACTACCTAAATTCACAAAAGCAACACTATGGGGACCAGTAATGCCATCCATAGAGTTCGAAAACAAGGACTCTATAATACAGGAACTAGCGGTCCTGAACTCTAACCTCGACATTGGCAAATGGCCATCCTTTCACCACGAGAAGAAGGAAGAAGGCTATCTACTAGTCCTCGGCATACCCGACAAGGACAACTGAGGGCATCCGAGCGAGAAGGCAGAAACCGCCTTTACCTCGGGTTCTCCACAGTCACCCTCAGACTGAACAAGGAGGGAGGAAAGTAGGAGGCAGAGGTCAAAGTCAGAGGTACCATCACTTCCCCAATTGCTCAGTCCACACCAACAGGTTCCAGTCAAGAGTATGACCCCACAGAACCCCTAAGCAAGGACATCAAAGAGGAGACGGTGATCCACCACCCTCAAACTGAAGTGGCAGATGAAGGGATCGGGTACACCGCCCCCCTCACCAACAATCTAACGCCACAATAAAGTGTTCCCCCAACAAACAACCAACCAAGAGAACACAAAATCAGGTAAGCAAATCTCCAACAATGCTTAATAACCCTAACACATCGTCTTGTACCAACAACTAATATGATGTACCCTCAACCTATTAAAATAATTTAGGCAAACTTGCAACACTGCAGATTGGCGGTAACCACAATCTGCAGCCACCTACTTAAAACAAAGAACACGATTGCACTAATTCAGGAGCCCTGGATAGTCAATAAGAAAATAACAGGTTTTGGAAACTTACCTGGGAAAATACTATATAGAAACACTTCGGATAGACCCCGAACCTGCATATACTTTCCTCCAAATGTCACAGATTACCTCGTCCCAAGCATGACAACTGGAGATCTAACGGTAATCACTCTAGAGGGCAGGTATGTCTATCTGGCCTCGGTTTATCAACCCTATGACTCACAACACCATCCCCCAACACCAGAATTACAGAGGATGGTAAACCAATGTGAGGCAGAAGACAAAAATATGATCATTGGCTGCGACGCTAATGCAAACCATACTGTATGGGGAAGCACCAACATAAATCAAAGAGGTGAACCACTGTTAGAATATCTAATAGGCACATCTGTAAACATACTAAACAAAGGCAACGAACCAACGTTCATAAACACAGTAAGACAAGAAGTGATCGATATCACACTTGCATTACAAAACATAACACACATCATAATGGACTGAAGGATACACAATGAGGCAACCATGTCAGACCATCGGTGGATAACATTCACTATACAAATCAAAGAATGTGAAGAAACTGTTGCATATAGGAACCCTCGCAGAACAGATAGGCTAAAGTATAGAAAACTTCTCGAGGAATTATGTAACCTTCTACACACCAACAATACATACAAAAACACAAAATAAATCGAAGAAGCAACAAACAAACTAACTGTTGCTCTCATCGAAGCCTACAACAAATCATGTCCCGTAAGTACCCCCAAAGAAGAGAGGAAAACACCATGGTGGAGCACCCGCCTCGAAGACATGAGAAAAAAAGCCCGCAACCTTTACAACAGGGCCAAGAACAGCAAAAGAAAACCAGACTGGGATGTTTACAAGGATCACCTTCGCATCTGCAAAAGAGAAGTCCGTGCAGGACAAAGACAAGCCTGAAGGAAGTACTGCGAGGACATAGAGTCCAGCAGCACTGCCGCTAGATTCAAAAAAGTTTTTTCTAAGGACCCCCATTACCTTGGAAGCATAAGAAAAGAAGATGGAGAACTAACCTTAAACGAAAAGGAGACCCTCCAACAAATGCTACAAACGCACTTCCCCGGGTGCGAAACACTAGATGTCAATACACACGATGTCAAGCAAAACTCAGCCGAGCCGAACGACGAGGATAAGAAATTAGGTATGAAGATAGTTACAGACCAAACCATAACATGGGCAATTAAATCATTCAAACCATACAAGTCCCCAGGACCGGATGGGATATATCCGGCCCTGCTCCAATGGGGACCGCCTGGACTCACGACGCTGCTCGGGGCCACGTGGCTGCCTGGAGCTCCGTTACGTACCCAGGTCCTTAAAAGTAGTGTTCATTCCCAAACCTTGCAGGAATGACTACACGAACGCAAAATCATTTAGACTGATCAGCTTATCCTCGGTTATGATAAAAACGCTAGAAAAGCTATGTGATCGCCACATTAGGGATAACATTCTCAAAACCAAACCTATACACCCAAACCAACACGCCTACACACTAGACAAAAGCACTGAATCTGCCCTACACCTGGCGGTCTCAAGGATTGAACAGGCATTGGCCAAACAAAATGACCACACTCGGGACATTTATCGATATCGAAGGAGCCTTCGACAAAGCATGCTTCCAAAACATACACAAGGCAGTCAATAAATCAGGTGTCGACAAAATGCTCTGCAGCTGGATAGGCAATATGCTACAAGTCACAGCATATCTTGCAGATGACTAGAGGCTGTCCGCAGGGCGGAGTTCTATCACCACTTCTGTGGACACTACTAGTAAATGAACTGATAACGAAACTAAACATCCAAGGATTCTATACGATGGGATACGCGGATAATAATAATAATAATAATAATCTTTATTCCATGGACTAATATACAATATACATACAAATATACATATAGTGTTATAGAATTGGAAGAAGCGTCATAGAAATACAATACAATAATTAAATCAATAATACAAATTCAAAAATACCCAACTTACCAGAACAAGCTTACGCCTCTTTTAGTTTGCAAAACTTTAAACAACAAAATATAAAATCACGACCATGTTCGTAATTTTATATTTTACAATAATTACATTTTAATTTCATTTACGTTATAGTGCATATGGTTTAACAGATAAGCTTTCAACCTTTTTTTGAATATATTTATCGAAGTAATAGTTTTTAAATCACTTGGTAAATTGTTATATAATTTGGGCCCCAATATATTCGGAGAAAATTTGGAAACATTAAGGCGGTGGCGGGCAATATGAATGTCTTTAACTGTTCTCGTACTGTAAGAGTGAATATCACTGTTAATTAAAAATCGTTGCCTATTTCGATAAGTATATAGTAACAGTTCAAAAATTACTAAACATGGAAATGGCAAAATTTCCAATTTTTGAAAGAATGGTTTACATGACTGTGTCCTAGGGATACTAGCCATAGATCTTATAATTTGTTTTTGAGCTACAAATACGGAATGCCAATGAGTTGAAGTGCCCCAAAAACACAGGCCGTAAACCAGTCTAGAATGTGCATTAGCATAGTAAACATGTGTCAGCTGATCAATATTTAGAATAGTTCTTAAACATTTCATCTGATGCGATGTTTTATTCAGGCTCTTAATAACATTATCGCACTGATTTTTCCAGTCAACACAGCTATCGATCTCCAGTCCTAAGAATTTTATTTTATTACTACAATTTAGTGGCATATTATTCAAAGTTATATTTAAGTCATCGTTTAATTTTTGTTGTTTAGTTCTGAATCGCACATAAGATATAATTGGTTTTCAAATAATAAATTATTAATTAACTCTACTAAAACAGAGTTAATTAATAATTTATTATTTGAAAACCAATTATATAGGTTTAGCAAAGTATTGTTACATTTATTAATCAACAGATCATCATTCCGATCACTCACGACAACCGATGTATCGTCAGCGTACATAAATACATTGCTAGGTACCATATTGACAATGTCATTTATGAAAATAATAAATAGAATGGGTCCCAAGATAGAGCCCTGAGGCACACCAAGTTTTATATTTGTGGATGATGACAAAGTTTTGGAGTTATTGTTGGTAATACGAACGCACTGTTTTCTATTTTCTAGATATTGGCTAAACCACCACTGGGCGACTCCTCTGATTCCATACAGGTTCAGTTTTGTGAGCAGTATTTCGTTATCGACACAGTCGAATGCTCGACTAAGATCTAAAAAGAATCCAATGGGATATTCGCCAATATCTAGATATTTAATAATTTTATCATAAAACGAATGAATAGCGGTTGTCGTTGATTTGCCACTTAAAAATCCATGTTGGCTTTTGCTTAATATGTTGCCTTTTTTAAGAAATTTAGTAACCGGTTCATCATACAAAGTTCAAAAATTTTAAAAAATACTGATACTAGTGAAACCGGTCTATAATTTGAAATGTTTCTTTTATCATTCTTTTTATATAAAGGAACAACAACACTTAATTTCAACTTACTTGGAAAAGATCCTGTTTCAAACGTAATATTGATCAAGTATGTTAAGGGTCTTAGCAGTTGATGGGCAGCTATTTTAATTACATGATCAGGAACATCATCAAATCCAGGCGACCGATTACTCTTTAATTGTTTTAATAGGACATCTTGTAGTTCAATTTCGGTGTATGGTTCTAAGAAAAGGGAAGATGAAACCGTTTGAATAGTTGAGTAAATCGGTTGTCTCGATTGAAAGCTTTGATGAATACTGATGGGTTCAGCTATGAAAAAATTATTAAATGTTTGTGTCAGTTAAAGAGAATTTGATATAGTCCCTTCTTCTGTATCTATTTCAATATTTTTACTACAATTTTTTTGTTTACCAGATAGTTCGCTAACAACATTCCAAGTGGTTTTTTGTATATTAGATGACGTTTTCGTCATCTAATATACAAAAAACCATTTTATTTTGATAGAATGCTTTTTTTCTGTTATATATTAGGTTATGGTGTTGCTTTTTTTGTCTAATATATTCAGGTTTAAGTTGAGGGTATTTTTTTGTAATGAATATAGATTATGCAATTTCCTGCTTGAATCTAAAATTTCAGAATTTACCCAACCTTTTGGATTACTATCCATTTTTGATTTGAAAAGCGGAAAGCTCATATTATAATGATACAGAAATATACTGTGAAACGCGTCAAATTTTCTATCAAACTCATCTTCAAGATACATATTAAGCCATTCTTCTTGACTTAAATGACTAATAAATATATTCATATTTATTTCGTTATATGATCTTTGAAAGCTCACATGATGAATTTTTTTCGGAGTAGTAGAGTTAATTTTGCATAATAGTGTTTTATGATCCGAAATATTATTTGTTAAAGTGGCATAAGACAATTCGGTGGAAATATTTGAATACACATGGTCGATACATGTGGAAGTAGTTTCTGTGATACGGGTAGGTTCAATGTTTACTAATTTAATATTAAAAGTTTGTAGAATATGACAGATCTTCACCAAATTTGTTGAGCTTACCATAGAATCAATGTTGAAGTCACCACATAATATTATTGGTATTCCAATTGTAAACAAGCTATCGAGAAGTGCTTGCAAATTGTTCATAAATGCTTTTATACAACCCGAAGGAGGTCGATAGATTGTGATAACTTGAATACACTGCGTTTTGTTAAGAGTCCATGTTACCCCACAGATCTCAATGACATTATCAATGCAGTAGGATGTTACATCTAGCGGTTTAGTGTTTACATTAGTACCTCGCCATATCGCCACACCACCGCCCCGACCTGAACGACAGTAACGTGACTCAAGAATATAATTATTTATTGAATTTGTTAAGAGAAAGTTAATATCTGCCCAAGTTTCCGTTAAACATATAAACTTATTTTTAAATATATTGGCATCTATTACAATTTCATTAATTTTTTCACTTGACAGAGATCTCACATTCAATATGTAAAAATCGTAATGAGTTTTACCTAACGAGTTATTTTAGTTGGTTCCCGTCTTGAAAATTCGAGTTCCTTGATTTAAAAAAATACCGATTAATGAACGCGTGTTGGAGCCAAAACTGTTCATTAATAACTATACTTTTTACATTCAATAGATACACCAATTTTAAACGAAGAATAATCAGCATTTTCGTACTTTGGTGTTAATTTTTCTATAACAAACGAAAAATTACCAGCTTTCGATAGGTATTTTTTAATTTCCGCGCAGTTAACATCCTTTCGTAATCTGGAAACAAAAAAACATTTTTTCTGCTGCACTTCAGCTACTGGAAGATCATTATTTGTGGATTGGCCGATAAATTTAAACGAATCTCTGTTTCTATTCTTTTTGTGAATAACTTTTTTCCATTTGGGGTTATCAGATTTATTTGTCTGGTCATTGACCCCTGGTTTATCGATTTGTTCGACCAAATTGTGATTATTTTCCGGAGTATTGTTTACATTTTTTTGTAATTTAATGTTCTTCGGGATTGTACCTTTGGATCCATTTCTCGTTAGTTGGATGGATTTATTGGCAGGTTTAATAAAGTTCTTCGGATACATAATTCGGTTTGCTTCCTCGATAGATTTGAGGTTATTTAATTCCTGTGTTAATTTAGAAATTTGCTTCTCTTGACTTATTATGATGTTACTTTGCTTAGTCACTTGCCTTACGAGATCAGACATAGCAATATTCCTGAACGGGAAATACGAAAGCATCCTATGCAACAGAATGCAGGATGCACTCATAACTGCGGAAAACTGGTGCAACTCCAACTCACTATCAGTGAACCCCACAAAAACAGAAGTAGTGACCCACTGAGCAAATCCATTTAAGTAACGTTTCAACAACATTAAAACAACGTTTAATGTTGCTACAATGTTGATACAACGTTATTTGTTTGCTTTTTGCTTAGTGGGGATGTTCACCAACAAACACAAGATAGGCTCATACACTTTACCTACCTTGTGTAGCAAACAACTAACGCTATCGAAAGAAGTCTAATACCTAGGAGTATACCTTGACTCCAAATTAAATTGGTCCAAACACCTTGAATACAAAACTGATAAAGCAAGCAAAGCCTTCTGGCAATGTAGCAGAGCTATCAGTAATACCTGGGGACTATCACCGAAGATAGCACTTTGGATATACACAGGTATTAGACCGGCACTTAAGTATGGAGTTCTAGTTTTATGGCCTAGGACGAACCAAACAGGAGCAAAAGCAAAACTAAATCACATCCAAAGGCCAGCGTGTACGTGCACAACTATTGCATTTAGAACAACATCCACTACAGCATTGGAAACGATACTCTGCCTCCCACCGCTTGATATACATATCAAAGTAGTGGCAGAAAGACTGAAAGCCATGGATACTTGGTCATACCAAACCTCAACAGGACACGAAAGCATTCTCAAATGGGGCCCGCCCCATCTGAGCGGCAAACTAGACCAGAAGATCCCCCAATACATCTTTAACAAGAAATACACTGTGAACCCAAATAAGCAAACACAAACGAAAGACCACTTGATGTTCACAGATGGAAGCAAAACAAAAGCAGGCTATGGAGCGGGCGTATACTCGGAAGCTCTAAACATCCGCAAATGTGTTCCCATAGAGAACCATGCTACCGCAATACAGACCGATATCTACGCAATCATGGAAAGCGCCAAATCAATCTGAGAAAACAAAACATAACTATCGCCACCGATAGCAAAGCTGCATTAGCAGGATCATTTATTAGCAGATAATGTTCTTCGTGATAAACAGGGAAAATAGGCTGCGTGGTAATGAAAACTAAAATTAATTTTTATTTCTTCTTCCGACACAATATATAAGCTGCGCCACTGGTTTTCACTAACACTTAATTCACTTATTATAAAGTTATCGCATTTTTATTAGTTAATGCAAACATAAAGTTAAATTCTATGTTTGGAAATCTATGGTTGCTAAGTACCATATTTTAACCTGTTATGTGATTGCGCTCCTATAAGCAACAGTTTGGCCGCAATTTTACACCATTTAGGTTTAATTTCAACATTCATGAGACAAATAGAACACAAAAAACACTATCAATGCACACACACGTTGTCTATAACAGTACTTCTTTCTCTAATATGTATGTGTATTCGAACGCGTTAGGTCTCAATACGCATCTGTTTTTTGCCAGTCTCGTCAGCAGGCTCGGCTAGCTTCATATAGAATCGGTCCGCTTAAGGGCGGTCTTAGATGGACGTTTTTAGCGCGATAGAGGAGCGGGACGGATCGTTTTTTCCGCTCCGTTTTTAGCTCTTATACGGAGCGGATTGAACGCGTTTTGCAAGCGGGTGCTATGCGAGTTCGCCGCCGAGCCTTCGGGGCCTCTATCATTCAGTTGTGCTACGCTGAGTAATAAGCATGGACGAAATAGATTTAATTGTGTCATATTATTTATTTATCCTTTATTATTCATAGACGTTACTGTATTTATGTATTTAATGTTTTTATAAATATAAATATTACTTACCTAAATTCCACATGCACTCCGCCCACTGAGCAAAAAACAAACAAATAACGTTATATCAACAGTGCAGCAACATTAAACGTTGTTTTAATGTTGATGAAACATTACTTAAATGGATTTGTTTCTTGAGCGGTACCTGAATTTCTAAGATAAAACTTTCTGTATCAAACATACTTATAAATTCACGTTTTAGCGCTAGGTTATAGACCAGGTATGGGCAACCTTTGACATATTGAGGGCCAAACTTTAGCGTGCAAATACGTTCGCGGGCCGCGTTTAAAATTACTTAGTGCATTTTAAAGTTGTGATAATATTTTTTGCGATAGATATTAGACATGAAATAATACGACAATGTTATTATAGTACAATTTATTAAAATAACAAAATGAAATTAAAAAAAATAATGGTACATTATAATTAAATCGTTAAATTTGCAATTGTTACAAACTACGAAAGTTAAATACACCGAAATCAATGAGACACTTGAGCTTGAATTTGGAAAACTAATCCATCGATATTTGGATTAATTCCACTGACACAAAGACGTAAAGAATTTTCTAAATTATCGTCAATCAGTCTTGTACGATGTGTTGATTTGTTAACTTTCATCAATGAAAAGAACTGTTCGCATTTATAAGTACTGCCAAACGCACAAATCAATCTTCTTGCGAATTTTCTAAGCTGCGGAAAATTGTCTTCTTCTAGGTATTTTTTGTAGAAATCGCACAACTCTACATCTTCAAATTTGGATTTTAGGAGTAAGTTTTCTTGAATCTCGATCAACTCGATTTGTAAGTGTATTGGAGCATTTTGTACAATATATGTTGTAGGAGTAGCAAATAAACTGAAACAGTCTTCCATGTTTTTGAAGTCGCAAAATCTGTTTGAAAATTGTTCCGACAGTAACTTGAGTTCTTCAGCATATTGAGCATAAGCAATATTTTCATACGCAGAGAGCGTGTTGAAATCGTAACTGTTACCGGACAGCATCTGTGACTCCCACAAGCGTAGTTTGATCTGAAACGCTTTTAAATGGCTGTACAAATCATTTACTAACTGTCCTTGTTTTTGAAGTTTCAAATTTAAATCATTCAAATAGCCTGTAAGATCGACCAGAAATGCTAAGTCACATATCCATTTTGGGTCACTTAATTCAGATAGTGGTTTATCTTTTATTTTCATAAAGTCTGCTATCTCATTTCTAAGCTCGTAAAACCGTTTCAACATTTTTCCTTTGCTCAGCTATCTGACTTTACAATAATATGTTACGTCGTTATATTCAGCTGATATTTCATCCAAAAACGCCTTGAACTGACGATGGTTAAGCCCTCGGGATCGAATAAAGTTGATGGTTTTTACTACCACATTCATAACATTCTGGAGTCGAATGGACTTAGAACACAAGTTCTGTTGGTGGATAATGCAATGAAGGACTATCAAATCATCTTTTTGCACATTTAATTCTGTTGCTTTTTCATTCAAAATTCCGATGAAACCTTTATGTAAGCCGACCATAGAAGGTGTACCATCAATGCATACTCCAATTAATTTTGACCATGGCAAGCCAAAACTTGTGAATACCTTTTGAACTTCAATAAAAATATCCTCTCCGGTAGTGGTTCCTTTTAGCGGCTGTAAAGCAAGCAATTCCTCAGTAACAGTGAACTCCTTATCAACACATCGAATAAATATAGCCAGTTGAGCTGTGTCAGACAAATCGGTGCTCTCGTCTAATGCTATGGAAACTGATTCAAAACCAGCCATACGGTCAGTCAATGTTGTTTTTATATCATTAGCCATCATTTCTATACGTCGAACAACAGTTCGTCTTGACAAATTAATTTTTTCAAATTCTTTTTTGTTTTCAGGACACATAATACCGCAAACTTCTAACATACACTCACAAAGCAAGTTGACGGCTCGACCAGTTCGCTAGGATATCGCTTGTCCAAGTTATCACCTCGGTAGCTCAAATAGAACTGAACTAACGTTCGGGCCATCCACCCGCTTATATAGGCAAAATGAACGAATAATCTGGAATAAACTAGTTTAGAATAATTGAGAAGCAATAAATCTTTTGATGTGTCGCCCGTGAGGCGGCAAACCTCAAAGAATTTGATCGAGCAAGTCGAGTGGCGGCGATTATCAAAGAGTGAGGCGGCAAACATCAAAGAATTTGATGTTTGCCGCCTCACTGTCACTCCCGTGAGTATAAGTACCTAATGTAATATTTTTTTAATTGGGTTTTACAAAATGTCTCGCGGGCCGGATCATATCTTACAGCGGGCCGGGGGTTGCCCATATATGATATAGACAATCACTTTTTTTCCTTTTATTTAACCCGTAACCGGTATACAAATTTCTGTCAAAAATTTCACACACTTTGATGGGTAATAACCTGCATATTAAAAATAGACTGTGAAATGGGCATTTCCCTAGTATGTTGGCCAATTGGAGAGTCAGGGAAAAGAGAAGCTGCTGGCAGTACAAAATTTACGAGCACAGAGACCGCTCTCAAAAAAATGATTATTAATTCTTTTAATTATTTTGTTCTCATCACACTATTTTTACAAGAGATTGGGGGCGATTTTAAATTGTTAGTTATTTTATTTTTCGTAATTTCTAGAAAATATCAAAGATTTTTTAAATATTAAATAAAATTATACTCATATCTTAGAGATGGAAATTTACCTAAAAATTTATAATTTATATTTTTTGTTTATTTATTTTTTTAATTTTGGACACTTATCTAAACGCAAAAATATTTATTTTTGCGTTACGACTAAATATTGTAAGAAAAATATTACAAATTTAACTCGCTTTGGCCGATTTTTTACAAAAATATTGCAAAAAATGCCCGCTTTGAAAACGCGTTTCACCCGCCCGTATAAGAAGGCGCATAAGAAACCATGTGTTAAAACTGAAAAACGCGTCCGTCCCGCTCCGATCAAATTTAAACAGACGCGAGTGCTGGCGTTTTCTTCGCCTCGCACCCGTCCGTCTACGGACTATCATATAAACCTATGTGTTAAAACGCAAACGCTTGCGCCCGCTCACGTTCCGCCTCGCGTTTAAAACGTCCATCTAAGAGGTCCCTAAATCTGTCTCTTTCTGGTTCTGGTTCTCTTTCTAACTCACGGGCTTTAAGGGCCACAGACTAAAGCGTGGACCCCAGGTGGCGATACTGTTCTCGTTGACATTGAAGATTGCACATCTGCTTTTGTATCGTTTTGTTTAAGTGAATATGTGTTTGCCGCCAAAAACGCCATTTTATTTAGTGTTTTCATACTGGTTCATCGTGTAATTTTTATTTTCTAAAATTAATTCAATTATTCGTAGGATTATGGCTAGCTTATGCATAATTTGTGGTCGTGGGGAGAATTAAGTGACGAAATTATTTAATTTCCCAAAAAATCAGGAAAAACTGCGTTTGTGGCAAGAAGCACTTGGCGTTTCTTTGGTACAGCTATCAAGAAGAAAACGGATTTGTAATTTACATTTTTTAGATGAAGCGTTTGTTATCGGAAAAGCTGATTTACAACTGACTCCAACAACAACAACAAATAAAGATAGTGAGGTTAAGCCTACCATTTTTGTGAAAATTCAGGTGTTGTTTGCCCCCTGGCAAATGAGGCTCGAACAACTACAACAGACAGTGAATTTAACCCTAACGTTTCTGCGGAAAATGCATTAGTTATTAAACAATCAACGGCTCAGGTTATTATATTTTATAAGTAAGTTAATCTATCAACAACTATTTGTTTTTTTTAGGATGTTGAAATTGATTTCACCCAAGAAATTGAAAATTCTAACACTACTGAAATGGAAACAAATGCACATGTAAGTAATTAGTATACTATGTTTTGTTGGGCGTAGCAAAAAAAATCCAAAATTAAATCATTTATTTTTCTTCAAAGGATCTGGACGTTGATTTGGGCCAATAAGTTTTAGATACAGATACAGAGCAGGTAAATACTATAGATTTACAATCAAATAAAAATCTTTTACAGGTAGAATTGCATTCCGCACTATCCACATCGAATAAGCGTTAGTCTCTATTGGACTCTTTAGTTAAGAAAGAGGTCAACTCATCATCCAGGAAAAAATTACTTATAAAGGTAAATAAAAACAAGGAAGATCATTTACTCAAACTAAGAAGAAAATTTAAACAGACTAGGCAATCATTTTCACTTTCCCCAAGGGTGTTGTAATTTCTACAGATTGAAAAGGCTACTACTTCATCAAATTCATAAGATACACAACCCATCTGGTACCGAACCTAGCCAGTTCTACAGGCCTGCTGCTGCCATTGTTGAATTCTTTTAGATTTTGTTTGGGACAAATAATGAGCAAATTTAAAAAAATGTTCTTTTATTCTCTGTTTTTCTTTCTTATTTCTTCTGTTGTAAATTCTTTGTTTCTTTATTATTTCTTTTATCGTAAATATTTGCACATTTTTATGTACTAAAGTAATTGTAAATAATAATGTTTTGTTTAATATGAAATGTCAAAATGTATTTAAATTATTGTATGTTTGTTCATGATAGAATATATATGTATGTATTTATATTGTTATAAACTGTTTTTGTTTAATCCTATCACTATGCATGTATAGTGTGTGGATTTATTTTGTATTGTAGCACATTATCGCCAAAATCTGATAATTGCAAACATTTCCTGTGAAAAAATTGAATTTTTAACAGAATGTGTTAAAGTTATCAGCTTTATGCGATATTTTGCAACTACAAAATAAATCTGCATACTGATGAAAAGATTTGTGTGAGCGGTTGCATACCTGAAAAGAGGTGTAAATGGAGGGTTGCATACCTATGAACTTTCAAAGAAATCGTTTCCTGTAAATTAATTTAGTTTCCTGTAAATAAATTGTACGCTCTACAGCGCCATCTGGAATCCGTTCACGAATTTTGAGTGAAAGATATTTTATTCGAGAGAGAGTGAGTTAATTTTAGCGTTCCAAATTTAACACAGAGCTAATAAACCGTAGTGAAATGTTAGCAGTGGCGAAATGAATTCACAAAAAGTGGGTGAATGATTGGCTTATGAAAAGAAAAGCCGTTTCTCGTGTAAATCTATTAAATGAATTAAGATTAGATCCAAAAGATTAAAGGAATCTCCCTTGATCTTTTAAATTTAATTACGCCTTTAGTTTTAAGGCAAAACACTCATATTCGACAATGCCTTACGCCTCATGAACGTCTTACGCTCGCTAAAGTTCGATTAACCCTCCAAATAAAGATTTAATATGTGGACGCGTATCATTCATATTGAGAATGTATTGATCTTGCAATAACTATGTATGTGAAGTTGGCAATATTTGTATCAATTACCCGGGGCATCCACCATTTGTGAATACACATAATTTTACGAACACATTAAAATAACCTATGCATGTACCTTTTTCAATTTAACCACACTTAGGACGTTTCTTACGAAAGCGTAGGTCTCGTGCCCAGACATGGTTATTGTTGGGTAGTCACCGGTTGAACAAAATTTTTTCAACTGCAGTTTTTAGTTAGTACCCAATGGTTGCAATGCAACAAGATTTATTCACATAGGATATGTACCTTTATTTGATTTCGCCACACTTAAAACGTTTCTTATATAAACGTAGTCTCGTGCCCAAACATGGTTATTGCACGGTAGTTAAGTTTGGAAATAACTTTTTTTTCGACTACAGTTTATAGTTAGTGACCCTATAGTTGCAATGCAATAAGAATTGTCCACATGAGATATGTACCTACATTTGATTTCGGCACACTTAGGACGTTTCTTATATAAACGTTGTCTCATGCCCAGACATGGTTATTGCTGGGTAGTTACAGGTGAAAAAACTTTTTTTTTCATCTGCAGTTTTTAGTTAGTACCCCTATAGTTGCAATGCACAAGAATTATTCACACAGGATATGTACCTTTATTGATTTTGCCACACTTACGACGTTTTTTCTAAAAACGTAGTCTCGTGCTTAGTTATAGTTATTGCTGAGTAGTTACTTGTAGAAAAAACATTTTTTTTCACTACAGTTTTTAGTAAGTGACCCTATGGTTGCAACGTAACAAGAATTATCCACATGGGATATGTACCATTATTTGATTGCCCTAAACTTAGGACGTTTCCTATATAAACGTAGTTTCGTGCCCAGACATGGTTATTTCTGGATTATTGCTGCGTAGTTTTTACATGTGGCAAACACTTTTGTTTTCGACTGCAGTTTTTAGTTAGTGACCTTATGGTTGCAATGCAACAAGAATTATTCACATGGGATATGTACTTTCATTTGATTTCATTTGATTTTGTGCCCAGACATAGTTATTGCTGGTTAGTTACAGGTGAAAAAAACTTCTTTTTTCGACTGCAGTTTTTAGTAAGTGACCCTATAGTTGCAATGCAACAAGAATTATTCACATGGGACCTTTATTTGATTTCGCCACACTTAAGACGTATTTTATAAAACGTAGTCGCGTGCCCAGTCATGGTTATCACCCCATTACAGGTGAAAAAAACATTTTTTTTAAGTTAGTGACCCTACAATTGCAATGCATGGGATATTTACCTTAAGTTGATTTCGCCACACTTAGGATGTTTCTTATAAAAAGGTAGTCTCGTGCCCAGACATAGTTATTGCTAGTTAGTTACAGGTGAAAAACATTGTGGTGTAACTTACTGTAATAAGCTGGTACTAAAACGCGAACCTTGTCAAAGAGATAAAAAACTTTAAAATGAATCCTACATCACAAAAATACTAGATTTGAACTCTTATATTTTCCTACGGAAGAGAAAAGAGTACAGATTCTTAAATACAATATTCAAAAATCAGATACCAACATTTTTAATAGAGCGCGAATTGTCCAAATGTCCAAATCTTGTATATACAAGGTGATTAAAAAATATGGAGACAATTTTAAAATGCTGTATTTTCTAACATAGGTATATGTTGTATTTGATTGTGTAAGTTGTAGGGAAAAGTGGGGAATTACGTCAATGTCAATATCAGTTGTGATAGAAAAATTTTAAATGTTCCAACAAATGTCAGTTTTATCGTTCGACATGATAACAGATTTGCGTAAGCACTCGTCTCATCAAAATGCATTCTAAACGTCTTTCTATATAGTGTTTTTTAATTTTGTGTAAAACGTGTTTTCAGCCATTAATATTTGCGGTATTTTCAGTCACGTTTTAAAGCCGATTACATAAGTAA
Source organism: Philonthus cognatus (assembly GCA_932526585.2). NCBI lineage: Eukaryota > Metazoa > Arthropoda > Insecta > Coleoptera > Staphylinidae > Philonthus > Philonthus cognatus. Next base: position 67,968,937 of record OW052243.1, on the reverse strand, counting down.
ATATTGCAAAATAATTACTTTTCGTGTATCTTCATGATTTTAGTTTATAGGCATAGTCATTATACGGACTTTTTTTTTAATTTTCACTTTGTGCAACTTAAGTAAACAATAATTACAAAAATGTAAATTTGTCTTTGATTTTTAATCATGTCTTACAACTCCACAAATTTTTGTAAACTCTAAAAATGTATCTATTTGACAAGCATCATAAAATGTTCAAACCGTTATAATGTAACGAATTGCTTAAGCCAATAGTTGTGTTATTAGGTGTACTGCAGATTATAACTTTTAAATACGCAAAATATCGATGTTGATAGTTGTTCTCTCTTAAAAATAAAACCCGTTCTACAACTCCCCACTCAACCCGATTTCCAAGAGTGTGTTAGAAAGTTTTAAATTTTGCCGCTTATCACTCTAGCGCGGCATAAAAACGTCAGTTGTAAATAAGATGTAGACAACTCAGGAATGCAAAAATCTAATAACGCATCTGCTTAGAATATTATATACTAGAATATTTCCTACACCACAACTAATTAGAAAGATTGAAATATATCATTTTAGATTGAATTTACAAAATTGGAATAAATCGTATAGTGTCGGAAAACTAGTGTCCATCATATTGAGTTTGAGAGTATTTCTTATATCTCTTATTTTATTGCAACTTTAGCGTCACTTACTATAAACTGCCGTCAAAAAAAAGGATTTTCTACCTGTAACTGCCCAGCAATAACCATGTCTGGGCACGAGACTACGTTTTTATAAGAAACGTCGTAAGTGTGGCGAAATCAAATAAAGGTATCCCATTTGAATAATTCTTGTTGCATTGCAACAACGGGTCACTAAATAAAAACAGTAAAAAAACATGTTTTTCCACCTGAAACTACCCAGCAATAACCATGTCTGGGCACGAGACTACGTTTTTATAGAAAATGTGTGGCGAAATCAAGCAAAGGTACATATCCAATGTGCATAATTCTTGTTGCATTTCAACTATATGGTCACTAACTAAAAACTGCAGTCGACAAAAATGCTATTTCCACCTGTAACTACCCAGCAATAATCATGTCTGGGCCCGAGACTACGTTTTTATAAGAAAGGTCCTAAGTGTGGCGAAATCAAATAGATTTACATATCCCATTTGAATAATTCTTGTTGCATTGCAACTATAAGGTCACTAAATAAAAAGTGCAATAAAAAAAAATGTTTTAAGTGTGGCGAAATCAAATAAAGGTACATAACCTATGTGGATAATTCTTGTTGCATTGCAATCATAGGGTCACTAACCAAAAACGGCAGTCGAAAAAAAGTTATTTTCACCAGTAACTACCCAGCAATAAATATGCCTTGGCACAAGACTACGTTTTTACAAGAAATGTCCTAAGTGTGTCAATATCAAATAAAGGTACATATCCCATGTGAATAATTCTGATTGCATTGCAACTATAGGGTAAATTACTAAAACCTACAGTCGAAAAAAAATGTGTTTTTCGCCTGTAACCACCTAGCAATAACCATGTCTTTTATAAGTGTGGCGGAATCAAATAAAGGTACATATCCTATGTGGATTATTCTTATTGCATTGTAACAATAGAGTCACTAATTAAGAGGTGCAATCGAAAAAAAAAGTTTCTTTCACCCGTAACTACCCAGCAATAACTATGTCTGGGCACAAGACTACGTTTTGATAAGAAACGTCCTAAGTGTGGCGAAATCAAATGAAGGTACATATCCTATGTTGATCATTCTTGTTACATTGCAACCATAGGGTCACTTACTAAAAACTGCAGTCAACAAAAATGTTTTTTCCACCTGTAATTACCTAGTAATAACCATGTCTTCTATAAGAAACATCCTAAGTGTGGCGAAATGAAATTGCAACTATAAGGTTAATAACTAAAAACTGCAGTGGTGAAATTGAAAAAGGTACATTATATTAAGTATATTAAATGCCTAGGTTTTTTTTAATGTGTTGGTAAAACTATGCAACATTGTGTGTATTGACAAATGGTGGATGCGTCGGGTAATTGCTAGAAATATTGCCAACTTCACATACATGCTAAAACTATACAACGAATTGATTATTAAGGCACAATTCAAATTTGAAATTAAAAAAATAACCATTATTTCACGTATTGTTTCTCCAATGCAAACAGAGTAAAGAAAAACAAAGTATCGCGTATACAGGGTGAGTCACTAAGCGGAAATCGTTTTTGGACTGCTCGTTAAAAATAAACATGAGTTTATTCACACAGCATTGGGTCTCAGTTGAACCGTTTTCGAGTTATTTCATTTTTTTGATAATTTTGACGATTCAGAGCTCGACGCCATTAACAATATCTTCAAAATGAAATAAGTCAGAGTTGTGCGGCTTACGGTTTAGAATTCGGGAAGAAATGTAGTATTTGTTTAAGTTTTTGCCATTAGTCAAATTTTCTAAATTGAACCGAGTCCGTCGTCGGTATTCTTCAGTACTTCAAACATGCATAACTTCATTTTATTAAATGGAACCATCTATCTTGTGACACTTTATCTGATGCGAAATTAAATTTTCCTTTTTATTGATACCGGGTTGTTGCCATAAGTTCGCATCAGATAAAGTGTCATAAGATAGATGGTTCCATTTAAAAAAATGAAGTTATGCACGTTTGAATTAAAATGTCAATTTTCATATTCCATAAAATAAAACACCCTGTATAAAGTATGAATTCTTCGTATTTTTAACGACTCATTTAGACTAAGTACAACATTTCAGCTCAATATCTTCGATTTTCACTTTTCTCGTCATATCTAGATACAAATTATAGACTATTAGAAACACTAAATTGGTTGAATTAGATGAAAGTTTATACTTTTTACTGTAAGCAAAACTATGTCAACAACAATCATCTAGCATCATTTGTTTTAAAGATTTTTTCTCACAAAAACTTTGTTAATTAAAGAGGTATGGAAATAAGATTGTATAGACAACCTAAATTAGTCCTTAGAACTACATTGAAATTGACAAATTTTATACAGGGTGTCTCATTTTTTTTTTATATATTGCAGTTATTTTTTTTTTGACATTCCAACTATATTTTCCTGCTTTATCCAATGGTATAAAAATCCAATACAGCTGCTATTTGAAAAATTGAACCTTGATGTCGTATTTTAAAAATGGGACACCCTGTATAAAATCTGTCAATTTAGTTATGTTGTTATTATGTTATTTAGGGTACATTTTAAATTTCAGCTCATTAACTTTCTTATTAACAAAGTTATAGAAAAAAGAAATGTTCGTCGATTTTCACTTTTTTCGCCATATCTTGAAAACAAATAACGCCTAATTAAATTTATTAACGTATTTTTATTTTATATTAAAAATGGACACTTTTATTTAATTTAACCGTTTTCGTATCTCTAATAGTTTGAAAAATCCCAATGGTGAGCAAGATAAAGCAAACGAACAGTATATATCTAAATTCTGTCATCGCTATTGCTTGTAAATAAAATTCGGTAAATAGGTGTTTTTAAAATAGTAGGCCCAAGCTACGCTTTAGTTTATCTACATGTTGTTATTACTAATAGTTTTATATTTCATTCATCTCATCTTTTTGTTCATATCGTGTAAAACTATTAGAAAAAAGTGTAAATATTATAATGTTGTAAACACTGGTTTTTAAAACAAATTTGGTAATTTACTTGCGATGTAAATGAAATAGAAATTTTGAATTAAACATTTGTCACTATCCGGCACGATGGAAAGACGGACCAAAATTCAAGCGGCGACAGAACATTCACGACAGTGGATGGCCCACAAGCCCAAAAAAAAGATTTTTCAATGCAAATTGTCTCTGTTATTAATTATTTTGTATGATCTTGATCTCATATAAAAAGTATTATTATGTCGGAAATCATGTAATGAAAATTATATTTTTTTTAACAGTATCTCAAAATTAGACAAAATGTGATTGCAGATGAAATCTGATATAAATTATTTAATTTCAGCAATAGTTACATATGAAAATTCTTCATGTCCTCTGCTGTACTATTCTCGTCCAGTTTTTTCGTGAAAAAACGTTTTAGTTATTGTATAGGATAGAGTGGGGTAGGTTCTAACATAGGGCACCTCCGAACACTTCAAATTTTCATCTTTCTGAAAGGTCTACACATTTGTTATTTTGAGGGTTGATAACACTAACAATTTAATTCTGTAATGCAAATGTTGTGCTGAAATTGCAAGATTAAGTGAAGTTATTACAGAAATATCATAACGTGCTGCACAAAGTAAGCTTATTAATGACTCGGGTAGAAAATATTTTCGAAGGAAGCATTTCAAATTGTTAACTAGATCTGTTTGAAAATAGATATTTGTACACTACATAAACCATATTTTATTCACATAAAAAAGACTGTTATTTCTTACTTCACTTTTTGTTTGTATCGTTAGATGTACATTTCGAGACACAAGGTGCTCATTATCAATAACAAACTTTTTGTTTGGTATTGATAATGAGCACCTTGTGTCTCGAAATGTACTTCCAACGATACAAATAAAAAGTGAAGTAAGGAATAACAGTCTTTTTTATGTGTAATAATCACTTCACGTAATCTCAAAAACAGTCACATTTTATTCACCTTGTGAAATATAGATTCATCACATGTAAACTCATGTTGAATGCATGGGGCAGATCTGAACATCGGAGATGAGGCACTTTGGGACTGCTAAATGTAAAGGCCAAATTATAAGATTTTTCGAATATGAGTACTTTTAAGTCAACACCACTCGATCATAAGCATTTTCAAAATAAGGTGTCAAAATTGTTTTAACCAGTTCCTATTACAGGAAAATCAAAAACACTTTCAGACAATAAACAAATGCAATTATAACTTTTTTTAAATATACACATCTACTTTCGAAAGTACTTAATCGATGTCCAAATGTGCCCTACCATGGGGCATCTCTGGACAAATGCCACTTCATTCATATCTATCTTTTTACAGAAAAACTGCTGGGTATTATTTTAAATAAACTGTAAAAGTAGTTGCTAGACACGTCAAGTTATCTTCTAAATATATATTAGTAGCTCCTGGCTAGAAAAATAAGGTTAGGGAGTTAAATTACAAAAACCGTCCGAACCTACCCCACTCTACCCTACTTTGATAACATTTACATAAATCTAACTTTTTTTCCTGTTCTAAAAATGTGTTCTTTTCTAACAAATATCATTTATTTAAAGTTCAAATGCTATCTTTACTACTAATGGCCGCCGCACGAAATGCGTGACATTGAGGTTACACTTTTTTCTTGGTTCGTATATAGGAAGTTAGTCATCTAGTACAGCGCTTCCCAAATTATTTTATGTTTGAAAATTGAATAAAACCTTGAAAATGTCAGACTATTAAATTGGATAAAAATCAAGTTAAAAATCATGAATAATAACAATTATCCTTATCACGTCTCAACCTGTCTTCCTGCAGACCCCATCAAAAATTAATGAAATATAAGTATATTTTGTTCATTTTCATATAATAATGTATAAATAACATACAAGGATTTTTTTTAAACATAAATATTCAGAGAATAAGGTTACGCTTCTTTTAGTTTGCACAACTTTAGACATAATGTATAAAATTACGAGACTGTTCGTATAAAATAAATCTTAATTAATAAGACTACTAAGACAATAATTATCCATTGAAACAACTACTTCCCGTGCAAATACATTGCTGGATATTAAATTATACAATGAAATATTATAAATCTTATTTGATTGGTTACAACGTTATATGATAGTATATGTAACATTTAGGTCAAATTCTCTTCAAACCAACTAACAAATACAGATTTTAGATATTTCACAGTAAGTAGTTGTTTCAATGGATATTTAGTGACTTAGTAGTCCTATTAATTAAGACTTATTGTTTGCAGTAATTTATTATATTATGTTTAAAGTTTTGAAAACTAAAAGAATCGTAAGCTTATTCTCTTAAATTTAAATAGTTTTGCATTTGAATATTTATGTTTGAACTGTAGCATAAGGTAAATAATTAGGTCGCATATTCTCCTTACCTGCTATTAACATAATCCCCCTGTTTACCAACAAATATCAACCTTATTTTCACTCAATCCATTTCTGAATAGATGTTCACAAGAGACACAACACTTTTTCCAAGTTTTTCCGTTTCGCTACGCGACCAAGCAAAAATTTCACGCTTTTTTAAACTCTTAATTTTACTTCATACTTAATCAAAGGGTAGAAAACACTTATTAGAAGCTTCAAATTGAACGATTTTCAAAAATATATGTGTACTTGAAAGACAAATTCCCTGTATAAAAACTATTTGCAGTTTAATTTGGCTATAAAAATAGTTCAAATTAATAGGATTTATTAAAATTAAACTATTTCCGTATTTCTGTATAGAACAGTAAAATATCTCGACTAAAGTTGAACTTACGAGTCTTTAAAGCGACGAATTTCCTAAAAAAACATTCGATTTTGGTGTGTTTCAAAAATAATCAAAAAACCATACAGTATCAAAATTAGTTGAAAATTTTGGAATAATTTTGCTAAGAGATATCTAATTTTAATATTTCAGACCAGCCAACTTAAATATCTTGCCTAAAATTGTAGTCGAGTCTTTTCTTCAAAGCAAAGAATTCTTTAAAAATCCTTGGATTTTGTTATTAAAATGACTTCATATTCTCAGAATTATTCAAGGAAACTTATTTTTGGTAATTCAATTTTCCATAATAAATTTCTTTAAAATTAAAGTTATGAGACTTAAATGAGCATTAACAATAAACGTAACTCGAATGAGTTTTCAGTAGGATTTTTTGGAAAATCATTCAACAATTTTTATGATATTAAAATGAGTGCAAATTCTTAGAATATTAAGAAATAACCATTTCTGATAATTCAATACAGAAAAGGGAAATAATTTGTCTAATAATAAGTATTATTTGATAATTATAGATATTTAATAATTATTAATTATTTAGTGTAATATGTAGCAGATTTTATATTAGAACTAAGTTATAATCAGAGTTTTAAAATAAAATATCGATTTTAGGCATTTTTTAAATTAAAACCTGTTCTGTGTATTCACCCAGAAAATAGTATACATTCCTTGGTATGTAGCCTAGGATTTTATTAAACCTAAAAACAAATAATGGAGGTTAGTTATTAGTATTTTGAAATATTACTGGGGGCTTAATTTATTTTTTGCAGTAGTTCCGTCACTGTCGATATTGATGCACTACTATATTTTCCCCTAAGCCTGTGCTTATTAGTTTCATTGATTTCCCACCTTAACATTCCTTGTATTGATATTTATCAGTAAAATTTAGAGAGGCAAGGTGTTTTTTTTAGTATTTAATATTCGATAATACCTCAGGGTTGTGCATATGGATTTCCCTGTGATAAAATATTGACTACGAGAATGGGATTATCTAAAATGAAATATCTGTCATAGAAAGAAAGTCTATAATTGTTAGATATTCTTCTGCTTCTTCTTAGATTATGTTGTAAATATAAGAAAACAAGGTTTTTTTATAAATATATTGAAAACGGGCAACAATATGGATTTAAAAGAGATACAGATAATGTAGGTCTTATATGTCCTTATATTTTTTCAAATCACTTATATCTAAATTCGACAATTAATTATCTTTCGCAGATGTTTTCATGATACATAACACAATGTCAAACAAAAATCTTATAAACAATAATTTGGTTTAAGTATATTCAAAATTATTAGTTTTATATATAGGGTCTGCCAGTAGAGCGGGAAAATTTAAAGTACTAATTATTTTCATGAAACATTTATTATCCGATTTTTTTTGCACAAATCTGGGTTCAGTTAAGAATGCCATTTTACTTTTTAAAAATAACACCGCTCAAGTGAAAACCATTTCCATGTAAACATTCTTTAAATCTTGACAAAAAAATTTCCATCACTCGACATAGCAGGTCATGTTGAATTTGCAATTTCTTGTCTGATATTCCGATTTAATTCAGGCATGGTTTGCGGTTTATCAATGTAAACTCTGCTCTTTAAAGATCCCTAAAGAGTATAACTTGTGGCCCGTTTCATAAAAAATGTTCAGACCATGTGTATACTGGTCTGCATTAACAGTGTTTTTTCCTCTACCGTCTTGGAAAAATGTGGCCCAATAATGCCAGATGATGAAAATACTGAAGATTTAATGGCTTTTCATGCAACTCACCTGTGTTTTCATCACTCCAATATCAGATAAGAAGTTGCAAATTCAACCTGACCTGCTGTTTATGTTTACACGGTAATGGCTCTCACTCAAGTGGCGTATTTTACTGAACTTAAATCTGTATAAAAAAATTAAGAAAATAAATGTTTCGTTATAAAATTGGGTACTTTAAATGTTCCCACTCACTGTCGGACCCTATATTTTCAAAATATATGTTTTTATGACAATTTATTAAGAAACAAATGTGACTAAATAACAAAAATCATTCTCGCCAAAATTAAATTTTATAACAAACCGTTTAATGAATTAATTAGCCGCAACCTGTTAAAATGTAAAACATAATTAACTGGTTATTATTGTATATAATACAGTAGGCCTTGGTTGTAATCAACTTGAAGGGATAGTTAAATTTATTTCTTTACAATTAGATGTTTGTATTCAAATGTTAGAACAGAATAAATACAACATATGTGGCAAAATAAAATATATAAATATGTTTCGTGAACATGTTTATAATTATTATTATTAAAATATAAAATTATTTGATAATTCAGGTACATTATATCCCATATTTCATCATATACTAGTTTAGTATAACAAGTAGAAATTTAGGTTAAAAGATATAAAAATAGAAGGATGTACTTTGTTATTAGTAACGATTTGCTGTAACCAGGACGTTTAAGTCAAAGATATTCTTGTGCAAATTTAATGACCTTGGCTTCTAAGCCCTGTCGAGCAGTAACCAAGGTCTACTATATGATTTTCAGTGTATTAAAAATAAATTTTGGCAGAAAATTTATTAAAGCTGGAACATACGAATCTGACCAAACAAGTGTCACAGTATCACAATATTTTACAGCGTGCTCCGAGTAGTACATAATAACCATTTACGAAAAAAGATTTTGTCTACTCCGAGAATTATGTCACAAATTACAAGACTATTAAATTATACACTTTTTCTGCATGTTGGCTAACAATACGTTTGCATGCCAATGATGTCTTTGGCTGAATCATACAGTTTCACAAAAATCTCAGTTAACCCTAGTAGATTTTCGTAAACGGCTATTATATTTTTATACACATAACGTATTAAAACACTTTATTTACAAAACTGAAGAAGCAAGCCCTTAATTACTATAAAATTGAATGGAATATAATCTATAATAATAATAAACACAGTTGTTACATGAAAATGTTGTATTACAAATTAATTGATTTAAATCTACAATATACATGTGAAAGATCATTTAAAGGGATTAATTGACCAATTGTTTTTGTGATATGGCCTGAATACAGGTGTGCTCCAAATAAATTAATGCTTATTAAGTCCAGTTTATACAATCATATTTTATGAGACAAAAAGTTTGGATAGTTTCGTATACAAACAAACATTTACATTGGTGAAACAAGAGATGTTTGTTTGTATTGGAATACATTGATGCAATGTTTTTGTACAAGGAAATAAGTCTATCTAAAGCAGGCTTTAACCAAATGTAAATAATTTCTTATTCAAAAATTAAATATTTTATTTTTCATAAAATAATTATTTCTAAATTAAAAACTGTACAAGTAGCATGGCAGTGAAAGCAGCATACAGGGTGTTTATATTTTGTTAGACTTTAGAGGGACATAAAAACGGTTTAATTGAAGTAAAGTATACACTACAGAAAATGAACGTAACACGATTCTTTAATTAATGTTTAGGAGACAATCATAATAAAAGAATATTTTATTGTTATTCATTAAGACTTTTAAATTTCCAAATATGTGACTGTAAATCAGTAAAAAAATTAAATAGTTTGTGTAATATCATTACTATTAAAAATCGAGTAAATAATTGTAATTTTACACAAAATATTAAAAACAATATTACCGATTTCTATTCACACATTTAAAAATAAAATAGAATTGTCTACTAAATATTAATTAACGATTCGTATTACCTAAAGCTTTTAATTCATTTTCTGCACACCCTGTAATATGATTCGTCAACACGTTCACTGTCATTTTGGTTTATTAAAGCAAAAAGAAAATTCTTGATGGCCATCTCAGTCTATATCACTCAGGGTTAATATCAAATAAAACTTTAACATAAACAAAAACGCAACAAGTATATACATTGTGAAGCTACTTATTTTCTCTTAAGACTATTACTTATGAAATTTACCTAACACAGTGAACGTGTTAATCAACTGATTTATTTTGAAATTTGATAGAATGTAATTATAAGTAATTTTGCCCCAGTTTAACCATTGTATTGTCAAGAATCAAAGATTCTCATACGTTCTAGCAAAATGTTGACACCATGTATAAACCAATATGATCTTACTCAGTGTCTACTAGTGTTGTGAGTTGGCGAAAATTCTAGAGCACATCCTCTGTGACTGAAATGGCGAAACATAGAGAACGTTCTGTTGGGAAATGACCAAAATAATGTTCATTCCTCTGCTCGCTGTTTTCTCGCGGGCTAGATGCGCTGTCATCAATTATCCTCCTCGCACACACTGTTGTTTAGCTAACTGAGGATATCGTTTTAAAGGAATATAATTAATATTAAATAAATATTTATTTTTTAATTTATGTGACTCAGTGAGACACGCGCTGTTTGTTGTGGAGTTATTACATTACATTTGAAGAGTGTGACGAGGATAAATGATGACGGCGCATTCAGCCAGCGAGAAAACAGCGAGCGGAAGCATGTAAATTATTAAGGTCATTTTCTAACAGAACGTTCTCTATATTTCGCCATTTCGGTCATAGATAACGTGGTCGAGAATTTTCTCCAACTCACAACACTAGTGTCTACACAACACTTTCATCCAGCGGCACACTAGGCAATAAGAATTTGTTTAGTGGCACACGAAATAGAATCCAATAAAATTAGAGATCCTTTACTAATATGAATAAAAAGCTAAATATCTAATTATTTGTATGTATATTTCGTGGCACACTTGGTATGCACTAGTGTGAGTGCCGCAACATGAGGTTTGGCAGATACTGATCTAACCACTATTTTTCTTCTGTAAGCCATTCCATTATACCTCTAATATATTTACATTATCGTTAAATTTGTACATTTTGACATTACAAATAATACAAATAATTACTTAATGTGTTACTGTTTGTGCGCAGTTATTGAAAGATAAAAAATAAATACTAAAACCAGTAAAGTATACTTTTCAGTTGATATTAAAATGTGCCAATAATCAAATTTGAAAGTCAATCTCAAAAACCTATATTAATTTCAGTCTTTAGAATTGTAGAGTGTCATATTAAGCCTGTTTTACATTATATATTACTACATGGAAAAATTTGTGTCATATAAATACAATTGTTGTTTGTGGAAAATAGACATTTCATCATTATATGCTTTATTTTGAAACTGCTCTAAGTCCATTTTGAAAAAAAATTACATAATAACTCATTTTAATGGTTTACACTAAATGATCGACAAATTATGTGGTACCTCATTTTTCTTTTTAAATGGTTTAACACCACTTTCAAAATAAATAGTCCATATATTATTATCAAGCATGAATACATTATTACTTAAGGCGAAAACATACTCAAGTGAAAAAAAGAGGTAAGAAGTGAGGCTAGATAAAGCCTTGTTTGTGGACTAGTGGAGATTTAAAAGTTCCCTCTCAGCTCCCCGCTAGTCACTATACAAGTATCTAGATTCACTTCTTGGCTCTTTCCTCACAGAACTATGGTTTGAACCTTAGTCATTTGTATCCAAGAAGTACATCAATCAATTATTCCTAATATTATTAAAAATTGTATAAAATGTAATCATCTAAAATGGTCATGTAAAACAGGCTACAGACTAACAATTGACACATATTCGAGTACCAATTCTAGAAACTATATTTATGGCTTGAATTTCACCAATGGGATATTTTTTGAGGCAAGACATTTGTCACACACCCATTCGGCATAAACTTCTGCTGTTAATAGCTGAAAGGCGGCTTCTGTTAGACCTGTGCATCCCCTGTGGAACCAGAAATTGCATCCACTCTCGCAGAGGATTGCTTGATCGTTGTCATGTACTTCCTTGTGACATACTCCACATGGGTATATTGGTGGTGCATTGGGATTTTGAGAATTAAAAACCTGAAATAAAAAGAACACAAAATATGTATTATCAAAAACTAAAAACATACACATATATAGATTGTTTTTCATTGGAATTTTGTAAAATATTAGAATTAGAGAGCAAAATTATGTCAAGAAGAAAATTAAACTACATTCACACTACTTACGATTACACAAATCAAGCAATAAAAATAGTGTGAGGCTGAATTTGCCTTCAAGATCCTGCAAACCCCTTTCTCTCAAAATAAATTAAAACTTAATCATTAAAAAAATATATTTTAAATACGTGCTTCGAATATATTTCATCACAGCTTCAGTAATTTCGTTTGTTTTCAATAGATTTTGTGTTTTCCAGCATGGCAATTTTTAATATTTTATTGCACGAAAATTCAATTCAATAATTGTTAATTGCAAACAACTCATTACCCAGAACATATTGACAAATTGAAAAAAAACAGAATTGAAAAAGAAATGACGGATGTCGAGGAACAAAATGGATTCCAAGCTGCCAGATCCTGCATTGATAGTATATTCTCACTTAAGCATGTTGTTGAAACGGGATTAGCACACAACCTAGAAACACATTTCGTCTTTATGGATCTCATTAAGCTTCACGATAGCGTACCACTTTCGCAATTATTGAGAAACCAGAAAATCAGCGTGAAATATATATATATATATATATATATATATATATATATATATATATATATATATATATTTCACGCTGATTTTCTGGTTTCTCAATAATTGCGAAAGTGGTACGCTATCGTGAAGCTTAATGAGATCCATAAAGACGAAATGTGTTTCTATATGTGTGTATATATGTATATATGTATATATATATATATATATATATATACCAGCACAAGAAGTAACGGTCGTACTACGTTAGAGGCAGAGTTCGGAAAATTTCCTAACAGGGCATTCGACCAATAATACGGCAGGAGAGATGTGTGTAATCTACTTTATTGTAATACCAAGCTTTCGGGACTCATTTTGTCCCTTCCTCAGGGTTAACACTAAAAAGAATGAGCAAAAAAACAAAAAATTACTGATCTGAATTAAACTGTTAGTTGATGACGAATTCTTGAAAAAATATTAATTAGCGAATAAATTTGAGCTTACATTTGTGATTATTTGAACAAACTATTGTTAAACTGACGCTGTATTTGTTTTTCAAATAATTGCGATTTTCTGGTTTCTCATATATATATATATATATATATATATATATATATATATATATATATAAATATAGGTTAAAATAGACAACAAAAGAATACATTAGACAACTGTTAATAAAGGACTAAAACAGGGCTGTTACATAGCCCCAACACTTTCCAAATATAATTATAGCATTTTCGGATTACCATACAAAATTGAACTTAGTGCGCACTTGGTGCATGCAAAAAACGTTTCTACTATGCTTTCCAAAAAGCAAGGCATGTCATTTTCGAGTGCTGTATTTTAAAAATAAAAAATCTCCGAAATAAATTGAATGCAGGTTTACATTCCTTGGCATGTTTTTTTTATAATTAATAAGATAATCAAATTTTTATTACAAGTATTTATCGAGATAATAATGAAAAAGCGTAAAAACGTATCTTCATTTTTGTGTACTATTACAAAGACCAACTTTAACGTTTTATAGAAATTGATTGGCTATACATAAAAATTTGAAAAAAATACAGGTAATAGATAAAACCTATGTTTATATAGTAACGCCAGTAAAAATTAAATATATCAACCTATCAAGGCACTATTTAAAAAAAAGTCGAGCCCTAGGTTCTCGGGTATTACACAATTATATTGCAAAATATATGATTAAATTGTAAATATATGAAATATTCGATTTTTAATGGATTGAAAACGCTACCAAGAGATGGAAAATATTTACGGTCAAAGTTAGGCGCGGAGCTGTGTAGCATACTCACATCTCTCTCTGCGGCCTGAAAATTGAGTTCGAAATAAAAATGTCTCGATTTTAATAATGCATCTAAAGTTTTTTTAAGTTTAGAATTCATTTATTCATAACATAAAATGTACACAATGTAGTAGTTCTTCATATTTTACCGGCAATAAAAATGTTAAACATTTTTTGTTTAATGAATGCATGACACTTGAAATAGATTCTAGTAACCACCTTATTTTTTCAATAAACTTAAACATTTTATAACCAAGATACATGCAGTTAAACTCGAACCGCTTTGAAAAGTGCATGAAAACACCACTTTTTTGTAAATATATGTCGAACATGTATTATTTTTGCAAATAAAATTCTATAAATAAATCAGCATATCTAGAAATGATGTATCTTTATGTAGTTTAAATTTGAAAACTATCGACCGCGCCGAATTAAAAATATTTAACATCAAAGTGACATGCCGCGCTTTTTGAAATGGATAGTAGTGCGGTTGAACTACACCAGTTTCGGTTCGATTTCCGTACTTCACCTGATTCAGTTTTATTATTCAAGATTACGTCTTAATTTTGTTTATATTTGAAACATCAGTTTAATCCGCCGCTATACTGACTAAACAGAGAACGAGCTCCATGAGCATGTCGAAAAGTGCACACTTAGTGTGCACTAAGGCCAACGTCATATTTAATCCTAACATAAAACACGAAAAAAGTGTGCACTGGAAATATAATCCGAACACTCTAAACCTACACTACGATTTAGTCATATACTTATTAGTCTAATACATATATGGGTTTAGTGCAGAAATGCAACAATGGTGCGATAATCCGATAGCGCTATCAAGCGAAGCTCTAACAGCGGAAAAATAGATTCAAGAGTGGAACGAACTAACAGTAGATGGAGAAAGTAACCAAGACATGAATTTATTCTGTGGAGCTCCAAATTATAAAAACACAATAAGATTAAAATGTACAAAACGATCATTGAAGGTATTGGGACATATAGAGGGTAACTGTGATTATAAAAGAAACAACTCTAAACTTAATTCTATGGAGACGATGCAGCACACGCACAAGAATTAACAGAGTTAGGAATGACGATATACGAAGGGAAATGGAAATAGGATTAGATGTTATAGACATAATCAAGGCTAAACGACTAAACTGGTATGGACACCTAAAAAGAATGCCTGATTCAAGATAGCCAATAAAAATATGGGAATGAACGCTACTAATGAGGAAATAGAGAGGATTTAGGGAGAATAGATGTCGACGAAGCCATGGAGGCTAGCCATCTTGCCTCCATGGCTCAGAGGAAATTGTATCGACAGAAAAACTGGAAACAAGGAGTCGCCATATATACAGGGTGCCCCAGATCAACCGTATCAGGCTTTTTTGAAAAAACCGCTAGTCCTAGAGAGTTGGGACAAACAAATTTAGAATGTCAAGAACTCCAGGTCCTAAAAAAATTAGCAACTTTGAGAAACTTTTAAGTAATATCTGATTAAAGTTATGAAATGTTTACTGTTCATGGCTAACTTATTTGAAAAGATGAAGTTTCAAATGTGAGTTGGACCTCTAAGATATTTTTAAACCTTGGCTGTGGAGTCGCTAAATGAAATATTCTACTACAACTTCTCTATCTCAATTTTTTTAAAATCCTACACAGCTTAAAAATAATACAATGAAGGATAGTGGCTTAATTTTGAAAAAATATACTCAGTAACGACATGCTTGATATGAATAACTTAAGTTCATTTATGAAGTTTCAAAAGTATACATTTTTTATGACATGTTAATTTTTATTTGCTAAATACCAGCAAAATTAATTAAAACGTAATAAAAGGTCAAAAATATGCGATACAAAATTATAACAAAAAAATATTTTTTTTTTTGATTAAGGTCATATTTTACATGTAGAGATTCTCGATTACGAATTACTTATCACACTTTTAGTTTTTCTTAATTTTTTGTAATAACTTGTAATATTTAATAATGAAAATAGTGTTTCTAAGTCATCTAAAACTTTTTGTAAAAAATGACTTTATTTATCGAAAAAATGGATAATAAAAAAAGTTGTTCCTATTCGGGCCGTAATCCAGGGACACACGGTATATAACAATAAAATAATTTTAGAGGAGCAAATGATTGGTCCATTAAATATATAAAAGCGAATTTATCGTCTTTCTATAATGGGCAGACAATGCATTTCCAGATAAATAGATAGGGCAAAGAGGACCAATAAAATGGCCAGCTAGATCGCCTGAACTGACGCCACTAGATATTTTTCACCAAAATTTAAAAGAGTTCCGTCTCAAGATTGAAAAAAGTCCAAAATGTAGCCATTAAAAAAACCTTAAAAATGAGGTATTACTCGATACCCTTTTTTCATTGAATGAGGGCCAGCCACATTCGTTCGCTCAGTTCCAATTGTCAACTTATTACAATCGTTTATCTTACACACTTTCATATACCGTGTGTAACACAAAGCAAGCTCACCTCGTTTACTTTTTTTATTATTTGAGACATCCATTTAAAACTTTATAAGTTCATACTAAAAACAAATTGGAGTTTAATAATTATCCAAAAACTTTAGTTGCACAGTTTTACATAGAACACCCTATACAAATTTTGTTTTCGGATACAGAATGTCATTTAACATACAAATCAGTTTTTTTTTAAATTACATGTGTCATATTTTTTCATAAAGTAATTTTGCATCTAAAACATTGGTCGCGTTCAGGGAAATGTAGCGCTGCAGCGCTTTACGAAAGCGGTGTCGCTGAATGGTGCCGCTGTATGTGTACCGCTGCAGCGCTTTATCAAGCGGTAAAGCATATATTTTTCCGCTTGATCGCTTTTTAAACCGTGCAGCGGTAAACAACACCGCCATATTTTCGTGATATAAGCAGCTAAACACGCTTTCGAGGTTATAGACGCTCATTGTTCTTTAATCTGTTGTTCTTTAATCATGGAGAAAAGTATTATTATATCCATTTCCTAGTATAAGTCAACAATTTATTCGTTACATAAACAAACATAATATTTAAATTAATCTTCAATTACTTGATATATTCAAAATCAGCGTTTAAACTAAACTTTTATGTGAATTCAATCTTCGATTCATTCCCCTTCGCTTTCAGAAAATACCTTTAAATTTGCACGTTATGTATACAAACAGTAGTGAATACAGACATCAACCGCTTACCGCTGCAGCACTACATGTCTAAAAATTCCCTGACCGCAACCATTGATATTTTCTAAAAAAAATGTTTTTTTTTAAGTTATCTTCTTAAGAAATACTATTTTGCACTTAATGTCTAATAGTTATTTATGTACAGTACGTCTGTCCTATCTTGCCCGGACGAAGTGGCAAAATTGTAAGAGGTAGAAGGGATGGGAGTTCTGAATAGGTTTCACGAAGACTTCGCGCCAAGCATCTCCAACTCAAGAGCTATCTCGGGCCGCATAAAGAATGTTTATGTTTGAGCGGGCCGCAAAAGTAGTATAATTAAAATTTTGACCTAAACGTATATACAGAGAAGTTTTCTTATAAGTATACATATCTCGATACATGTGGTGTACAATTTCAGGCATTTATTGGTTTTTAAAAGTGTTCAATTTGAAGTGTTTTCACTCCTTAATTAAGTATGAAGTAAATGTTGAGTTTAGAAAAGCTGAAAATTTTGATTTGCCGACGCGAGCAAAGCGAGGCGCGCCGAAAAATTCATTTTTTCAGGATTTTCTATACTCAACTTTTTTTTACTTTGGCACAATGTTTTAACAGTGTATTTAAAACTTGACTTTAAATCAGTGTTTTATACGCGTGGCGCATGAAGTAAAATTTAGAGTTTAGAAAAGCCTGATAATTTGGATTTGCCGGGCGCTCCGCTCTGCTCCCTAGATTCAAATTGAACTCTTTTTAAAAATAACTAATGCCTGAAAATTTATTGATAAGTAGTTAGCAGTTACCAGTAAGATGGCATCAACGAAACCGCGTTATTATAAGAACAAATTATAACTTAACACAAGTGTCATTGCAAAGTTCCACGTCAACAAGTTTAAGCATTAACAAGCAAGATTTGTTTAACAAAAAAATCGATAAAATGGAATGTCGAGCCATCATTAACAACTTGATTTGAAGATGTTACGGGGTAAGGACGTTTACGAAGACATAGTCAATACCCTTTATAATGACTGCCCTTTACATCCCACTGTCAAAAACTGGGTTGCTTGCTTCAAAAGAGGACAATTTTCCATTCACGATGATAAGAGACCGGGAAGATTTATTTAGTGTCAACTTCAGAAAATATAGATGCAGCCCATGACTTAATATAATCAGACCGTCGAATTTGACTAAAATAGTATAGCCGAGACCTTCAGGATTTTATACAAAAGCGTTCGCCACAATGTTCATGTTGATTCGGGCATGAATAAAAATCCTGAAAATGGGTTTCCAAATGCCAGAACACGAATCAGAAGCGAGCATGAGTGGAAACATCGCGTTCAATTCTTGTCCGATTTGAAACAGATCCGAAGTTTCTGAACAGAGTTATTACTATGAATGAAACCTGGGTACAGTTCTATGATCCAGAGACAAAACAGCAATCCATGGAATGGAAGCACTCTAGATCTCCAAGGCCAAAGAAATGTTTCGTTTAAACATATTACTTCCATGTTTTGGGGTACACACCTTCATTAATTGCCTAACCAAAGGGAAAACAATAGCTGGAGAATGTTATTCAGCAATATTAGCAAATGTGAGCAAAAGGATATTGGAGAAAAGACGCGGATAGATCTTGAAAGTCACTTTGTCTTTTTTAAACTGAAAAAAGTTTCGAAGGTGGCAAAATTTCTTCCAATGAAGAAGTGCTGAAAGCTGTGGAAAGCTGGTTTGTAGGCCAAAGAGCAACATTTTTTGCGAAAAGGGCTTAGATGCTCCACAGGATCGCTGTAATAAGTGTGTTAAGTCAAGGGGGGTCTATGTTGAATAATAAAATAGTTTTAGTTCAAAATTTTCATTGCTTCTCTAATAGGCTAATAATATACATGTATATCAATATCCCTTTCTTCGATTATTTTCTCTTTTCTCAACTAAAAAAAAGTTTAGAAGGTCGCAAATTGTCTTCCAGTGAAGACGTGCTGAAAGCTGTGGAAAGCTGGTTTGTAGGCCAAATAGAAAAATTTTTTGCGAAAGGCTTAGATGCTCCACAGGATCACTGTAATAAGTGTGTTGAGTCAAGGGGGTCTATGTTGAATAATAAAATAATTTCAGTTCAAAATAGGGTGTTTTAGCGAGGACGGAAAACTTGATAGTTTCCTTAAAATAAAAAAAATACGAAAAAAACGTTTCAGATGCAAGTTACATGAAATGATTGTTTTCACAGTATAATATTATTTTTGGATTTACAGGATGTCCCACAATTTCTAACTTTGCTACTGCAAAGCCCCCATTTATTATTAACTTTTTGGATTTCTTGGTAAAAATGAATGCCAGTTTGTTGAATAATCTTTAGTCTAAGTCGTACCATTTTGAAGTTATTTGACAATTTTTTAAACACTATAACATTTTAGATATTTTAGGTTTACGAAACCTAAATATTTCGTAAACCTAAAATATCTCTGGAACTAAATGAGATACAGAGTTACAGTTTCCGTCGTTCTCTTGGGCATACAGAGCGCTAGAAATAGATGGCTTTTAAATAGAACTATATATTTTGTTTGACACCACTCGACTTACAATTTTATCCTTAGATTTATAATCATTTTATTAAAAATCAATAAAAATGATTAACCTAATCGAAAAAAGATTCAATTTTGCATTGAATTGTGTCAAAAAAATCTGGAGTGGCTCCCACTTAACTTACCGAACACTCTGATTGCGTATATATTTGTTTGTAAGAAATAAAGAATAAAACAGATGTCACTTCCGGCTAAACCGGAAACGCGATTTGACTCAAAAACACTAGCGACCTTCCAGCCAAGGTCTAAAACGTACCTACAAAATTTGAGATCGATCCTTTATTCCCTTCAAAAGTTAGCGTGTTCACAATATGCACACACATATACACATAAATACTCACAGACAGCATGGTAAAAATATAATAATCGTACTCAGGGGACTTGAAAACGTAAAGAAATACGAAAATTGGATAGTCGGATTTTTGACATGATTACAATACTTTCCTTATACAGTAGTTTCTGAAAGTAAAAATTATATGGTTCCATTTAAAATGCGACGTACTCATGCGGACCACTGCGGCTCCACAAAAGGCCTCTTCCGTTAGTGAACTCAAAAACTTGTTACTTTCCAACACTGATGTGTAAGGAAAGTATTGTAATCAAGCCAAAAAACTATCCAATTTTATTATTTCTTTACATTTTCAGGTCTCCTGAGTACGATTTTGATATCTTTACGATGATATCTATGTGTATGGGTGTATGTGTCTGTACCTTGTGAACACGCTAAATTCTAAAGGTAATAAATGATTGACCTCAAATTTTCCAGGTACGTTTTAGACTGGAAGGTCGCTAGTGTTCGCACTTCTGGTTAAGCCGGAAGTGACATCAATGTTAATTTTTTCCTAAATATATAGTGATTTTATTCGATTTATAGAAAGTACATGTAATTCTGCGAATAGTTATGTTTGAGAACAGACATCCTAAATAAAAAGTCATTTTTGACAGTAACATATTCACATTAAATATGAAACGTCATCAAACTCGATGTCGCAGAGGTCGAGCATCCACCTGGCATTATTTAAAATGTTTTATTCTTTATTTCTTACAAATAGATACGCAATCGGAGTGTCTGAAAGTCGAGTAGGGGCCACTCCTGATTTTTTTTCTATCTGCTAACACTAACCTAACCTCTTCGGAAGAGCGTCTTTGTTGAGCCGATGTGAACGGGCCGTAGAGGTCCTTTTAAAACCATCAAGTTATCTTATCTTTTCTTATGACCTATGCCAATCATTCAATACCAACATAACTTTAACCCTAAATTTCAAATTTTGCACGAATGTAACAAAAGTCGTACACTAAATGTGTTAGAAGAATTAGAAATGATTAAATATAACGAAAAAGATATTTTATTAAATGATCAAATAGAAGTTCCGTTTAATTAATATTTAGTTTTGCCCAAAAAATGTTTGTAATAGTTTAAGCCTAATTACCTTCATAATGAATGTTGCCCTAAGGCCAAATGTTATTTAACAAACTGATATTCATGTTTAATGAGAAATCAAAAAAGTTAATTTTTTCCTAAACGATCGAAGGAAATAAAATTTAAAGTGTAGAGTCAATAAGAAATTTGAGCTTAGTGATGGACTCTGATCTTCGTTTTAAAAGTCATATTGGAAAATGCATACAAAAAACCTACTTGAACCTTAAGTTATTATACCCACATCGCAAAATTCTTTCAGAAAATAAAAAATCTAGTTATGTGATTACCTAGTACTTAGTCATTTTAACTACTGTGACTCAAGTCACTCAAGAGCGTATACAAAAAGTTAAGAAATCTTGTTTACGATTTGCATATGGGATACGAAAATATGACCGATTTTCGTATAAATTAAAAAATGCAAATTGCTTTGGTATGGATCAAAGACGGTTATTACATAGCAGTGGGGTTATATTCATACGTAAACCACCATATCTGTATGCAAAAATTAAATTTCCTACAGATGTCCACAATCTGAATCTTAGATTCAGACATTTATTATTGCCTAAAATATGTAATACAATGTTTTTTAAAACAAGTTTTACATAAAGCATATACAACATATATAATTCTATTCCAACAAATATTACATCGTTAAATGTGGGTGCTTTAAAAAAATTAAACAAATGTTGTTATCAAACGTTGATATTGCATAATAATCTTTTATTTTAAGAGCACACTTGTGTAAATTGTATTTTTTGTTTGTTCTCTTTCATTATTTTTTTTCTTTATGTACATGTTGATAAGCTTTCTGTTTTTACTTGAAGGGCTAAGACTTAGATCATCTTTATAGTTGTTCTTAGTCCTATTTGCACATATTTTATTTTTAATTTCTATAAATAAGTATTAACATTTAGTTATATGATATATTCATATTAGAAATGTAAAACTCTGAATGATTGCAAAATAAATTTATTATTATTATTAATATTATATGGGGTTTTTCGATTTTAATATAAAAAAGTTGTGTGGCCCCTAGGAATTATGGGGTACCCTGTATATGCGAAAATAACGTTATGTTGGGAAGAAAGGTATTCCAAGCAGTTTGTATCTGAAATATCAAGCTATCAGTCCTCGCTGTATATTATTATATTAGCCGAGTCGAAAAGACATTATTTGCGAGCAGCGGTGTTGGTATGCTTGGAGATGAGCATAAAAACGGACCCTGTTTAAAAAAAATCAATAATTTTTTATACACGGAGCGGCCCGCAAGTTTGATACTTCTGATCTACGCTGTTGAGTTTTAAACTGAGAGCATTCTTGAAGAATGCGTGCTTGCTTATTACAGGGAGTAACATAGCCAAGCTGCTTTAAGAGCACTCGATAACTACAAGATCCAATTTGAGCTAACATAGGAGTCCATTAAAAACCTGACGAAACTGGCGACTGTAACCATTGTAACCCTACACATAGGCAAGATAGCAACGAGAAAGCCGATGCTCTGGCAAAGGTTGGATCTCGTAGACCCTACATTGGGCCAAAACTAATGCTTTTGGATCCCAAAAATAAGACCAAAGACTGCTTAAATACTCCTCCCAAGGAGGTGTAACTGAGCAATCAGACTCAGTAGAAATATAAAATGCGATAATGTTCGTATAAACTGAAAACAGTAAGTCTTAGTAATAAGACTACTAAGACAATAAATATCCATTAAAACAACTAATTTCCGTGAAAATACACCACCGGATATTGAATTATACAATGAAACATTTAAAATCTTATTTGTTGTGTTACAACGGTATTTTGAGTATATGTAACTCTACGTCATATTCTCTTGAAATCAACTAACAATAAAAATTAGCAATTACAAAAAAATGCAAAGGTTATAGACTAAAACCAATGTCATAGGCCATCTATAGACGCGTTTCGAGAAGATTTATCCCTGTTCAGTACAGCTTTGTTTCTGACGTGTTAAATAAAAACACATTGAAATATACTTACTTGGAAAACGAGATGTATGTGATATGAACAGATAAACAGAAATAGATTGAGTGAAAACTAGGGTCCATATTTAAAGGCCATAATCCCTATGTCATTAGTAAGTAAGGAGAATATTAGTCCTAAATGTTTACCTTATGGTAACGGGAAGTTGTTGTTTGAATGGATATTTATTGTCTCGGCAGTCTTATTAATCAAGACTTATTGTTTGCAGTTTATACAAACATTATCGTAATTTTATATTTTATGTTAAAGTTCTGAAAACTAAAAGAAGCGTACGTTTATTTGTTCGAATTCAAATTAGTTTTGAATTGGAAATTTTCATTTGTTATAGTAGAAATAACCTTAGAATTGTTACGGGAATGATAACTGGACATTGCGTCCTAAATTGTTCACAGAAGATCTAATATGTAGACTTTGCTATGAAGAGGATAAATACGCCTCACTACTTGAATGCGAGGCATTTACTACCTGGAGGTAAGCAAACCTTGTCCAAGGGAATCCAGTCCACTTACCAAAAAAAAATGATCAAAAGGCTGCTGGGATTAGCTAACGAAACGGAACTTTTGGATTTATCACGGAAACAGAAGAAGCACAATAAGCCACATGGCTGCAGTGCTAGGACAGAAATAACTAAAAAAAAATAGATTTTAATTTGGTTGGCGTTCACTTTGTGGTACATCTTAATAACAATTTAATTAAAACACTTAACTTTGTTTTAGCACTTTTCTTTTTACTTTTCAGTGACTATAGTTTCGACTACAAGCTAGTCATTATCAAACAAAGTTTATTACAGCATCAAATGGAGAGGTATACATTATGTCGGTCTGGTCATTAATGAGGGGAATTTCCGGATTAGCTTTTAATTTGTGAATTTAGAGCGCTCCTAGTAAATCCATTCTTCGGCCTTTATCCGACAAATGGATTACTAAAAGCATGCTGTTTTCATTGCAGGTATGGATGTTTTCCAATAAATGTTGCAAAGGTGGACCTGTTGTTTTTTAAGCGTAATGAGTTCATATGCTCTTTAATTCTAATTTCAAAATTTCTACCAGATTGACCAATGTATGCTCTTTTAGATGTTTCGCACGTTAATTTATAAATACCGGATTTTTGTTTTTATCTATGGCGGTTTTGGGGTTGTGAATAATGTTGGCTATTGTACTGTACGGTTTAAAAACTATATTGACGTTACACTTTTCAAGGGATCTTTTGATTTTGTTGATAATATTTTCGAAATATGTTAGTGGGTAAAATTTATTTTTATTTGTTGTATTTGAAGCAATGTACTTGTTAGGCACTTAGTTTGGTAATGACTAGCTTGTAGTCGAAACTATAGTCACTGAAAAGTAAAAAGAAAAGTGATAAAGCAAAGTTAAGTGTTTTAATTAAATTATCAAAAAAATTGCTTTTGGGAATGATTTGCGAGTTTGGAGCACGAGTATAAAGGCCCTTCACATCCATGATTCCTACAACATTTAATTTATGACTATTTTTGTACACATAACGAGTAGGAATATCAACACATTTACAAACATATATACTTAACAATATGACATAAATGTAAATTAATAGAATGTCTATTAAACACAGTTTGTTTTGCATTTAGATGAGACCCGTGTTGTGCGGGCGCTGTGATAATTTTGGAAAATATGAATAATACATTATTTTGATTACTATTTACATAATTATGTTTAAGTATTAAAAATTGCATCACTCTTTGTGGTGATTCAGATTTCCTACAACAATTATTTTACTTTACCTTTTGGATAGACACATGAGTTTGATTTGTTGATGAACTGTCATAAATAAAGGATAATAAAAATCGTTTAAAAAACTAAATTTAAAATGTAATGGTGATTTCAGCACTAGTGTTGACAAGTTGAATAGACAAGTCATATCCTCGCTCTTAAATACTTTGACTATAAGGGTCAAATATTTATGGTGAATTAAAAGAATGACACAGGTTTGAATTTCCCGGATTATTTTAACGTCACTACTTACGGAGCCTATCCCCCTCAACACACAGGTACACATATTGGACATTGTTACAATACATCAACTGGAACTGAACGTATTAATGAAGAAATACATACCATAGGTTGATCTGCTGGATATACTTTTCCGGCACTCACTGGTAGTGGTTTCTGGTACATATTATTCATCGGCATCATGAAGTTATTATTCATACTTCCTATAAATTATAACATTATTTTAGAATATTCCATTTCGCCCATACCAAAAATTGTTGAGTTCTGGTGTAAACGTTCCTACTAAAAAAATAATTATAAACGAAAGACATATTTATTGTTAGTGGTGTATACCAGTAATAAGGAATCTGCGGGGCTCTGAAACATTTTATGCGGCCCCCGGAAGGATAACAATTCAGGTCAAATTATTCAGGCCAACTGTACAGTAACTGCCTGGTCTCAAATTGTTTAGAGTGAACGGCAAAGCTATACTGATGAGAGACAAATCTCAAAACCCGCCTGAATAATTTGACCTAAATTGTTACATTTTATAGTAGGTTACTGTATGTAACAGCAAACACTTCATTGTATAATCCAATATCCGTCGGGGTATTATCTCAAAAAGTAGTTGTTTCAATAAGTATTTGAATTAGTGTTTATATAATCGCGCTTTTAACATTTTTTATAATTCGCAATGAGTAAATTAATGTGAACTACAAATAAAAAATGGGCATAGTACTTTCCCCGTCGGTCATATTCCGGTTTCATTTTTGTAAAACGATGAGCACGTTTTTGCTTTAAAGCAGAAACTAACATTCACGACGATCAAAAACCAATACCAGATTGAAGGGCGGCCCGTTGGCAAATTTTGCAAGCCCGGCCCGGCTCGGTCATGAAATAATTGACTTGAGCCCGGCCCGGCCCAGCCCGGGTAAATAATAGAACAGGTCAATATTTTAGGCTGAATAATTCAACATTTTTACGGAGTTTCAAAACACTAGTTTATAAAGATTTTTATCACGCTTGTCAATATATATTTACTTGGTTATAGATATAGTTTTCAATTAAAAATAAAAACAAAAACTTTAAAAAAATTAGTCGGGCCCGGCCCGTTCTCATATTTTGAATTGGAAACCCGGCCCAGCCCGCTTGAAAAATTCGAAACCCGAAACGTTACCGGACCGACCTGGGCACCATCAAGACTGGATATACGTACTGTACGTTACTCGTTTTTGACCCGAACCTTTAAATCCATCCTATAAGAATGTATCATTACATTCAGCCTCTAAACGTTCTATCTTCAGAAGAGGCCCTCAGCCGTAACATTCCTAGATGTCAGAAAAGCCTTGGACTTGGCGTGGCATCGAGAGTTATTATATAAATGTCACCCATTGAGATATGCAAGACCCAATTCAACTACTTTATCAATTCCTATCCAATAAAAAAAGGTAAAATTTGAATCCAAACTATCCTACACATTGCATTCTAACCAAATGTAACAAATTCAACCACGACCCGTATAATGATGACTCAAACATATCAATACCTCTCGTTATGTCCTGCAGTTTGCAGATGATACCGTCCTTATAGCATATACTACAAGTCTTATTTCCGCAATATCGAAATTATTACACACTCCTTAATAATAACTAATTCGCAATAGAAAATAGAACAGTCCATTTAAAATAAAAAATAATATTAGAACATTGATTAAAACACTTGGTTTGTTCCACTAATTTTCTATTTTTACAACAACTAGTTACAATATCTTTAAATTACTATTGTTGAAAGAATAGTTATGTTCTATACAATGTTGCGAACGAAAATTGATTATTTTCTGTTGCTTTTTTATGTTCATAAAAAACATAAAAAAGCAATAGAAAATAATAAATTTTCCACTGGACTATCGCAACATTGTATAGAACATAACCATTTTTTCAACAATTGTAATTTAAACGTTTTATATTCAGGTAATAAGGGATGTAACTTGAATTTCCGAGAGGGATTAGATATAAACAAAGCGATAAAAAGTAGAAACACCACGCATAACAACATCGAAGACGTTTGGCACTCCCCCATTACGACGGCCCTTATTAGCTGAAATTAGCTGTAATATTTGTATAAATATCGAAACGTTTGTAAATTTGTGTACATATCTTCTTGATAATGACCGAAGGTCGAAACTAGTTGGAGTAAAAATAAAAATCAGTGAAACAAACTAAGTGTTTTAATCAATGTTCTAATATTAATTAAATATGTTTCACCACTGGATAAGTGAGAAATTAATTTATTAAAAATAAGAAAGTTGGTGTTGACTTTCGGTATAACCGGAAGTTGTATAATCTTGAAACAAAATCTTCATTGACAAGCACACTCGATTACATAAATGCTGAAAATCTCATTACAATATATAAATTAAAAGTCCATATACTTTTAATGTGCGGTTTCGGTGGGTCACCCTGCATATTATTTGGTTTTTGAATCCCTCATAAAAATTGATTCATATTTGATCTAAGCATTTGATTTTCGTAATAATCCGACATTTTTCGAAAAAAATTACAATTGCAATGGTTTCGCAAAACTTATCTTTTGTTTAAGTCAATAATTTGTATACGAAGATGTTAAATAATTTTCTTTAAAACGTATAAAGGTACGGATAAAAATTATTAATTTAATCAAAAGAGAACTAAATTTTGAGTCGCTTGGTGTTAAAAAACATGTGGTTCCATTTAAAAAAATAATATTATCCTTGATTGAAAATTGTTAATGTCAACTGTTCTTATTCTACAGTCACCTAACTCGATCGAAGCAACTTTATAGTGTTAACGATATCGCCCTCTATGCTCAAAAGAATGACGGAAACCACAACTCTTATTACTTAATTAATTAAGTTTCGGAGGTATTTTTGTTTAACGAAACCACTGCAAACGTTATTTTTATGCAGAAATGTCCGGCAACGCTGAAGGGGTATGACTTAGACCAAATGTTTTTTAAAAACTTATTTTTTGTGAAGAATGTATCACGCAATATATTATTTATTTTTTATAATATATTGCGTCATACATTTGAAATAAGTTGCATCCGCTACTGCCTATACATACATACATACATACATACATACATACATACAAATATCTTTAGGTTATGCAGTTCTTAAAGTCAAGTAACTTTGGTAAAGAAACTTTTTTCCCATCTTTAACGAAAGCTGAGATATCTTCCGAGAACGCACTAAGGGACACCCTGTATATATAAATACCGGATGGCCATGAAAGTATTGCCTACGCAATTACTCAGGCAATATAAATGGTAGACATTCGAGTTTTGGGATGTATATACAGGGTGTTCATTTGAAAACTTCCCAACGCGGATTTATGGAAAACCACTGATTAAAAGAAAAATCGCCGAGACACGTCCAAAGATTTCCCAAGGGGGACAACTTTTTAACCAAAAACGACTTCACCCCCTTTTACCCTCTGCCCCCCGGGGTCATCCCCTTAAAAATTTTAAATGACAAGGGGTATCAAGTAATAGCTTGTTTGAAAGGTTTTTCAAAGTGATTTATTTTGACGTTTGAATTTTTAAAATCGGTCAATTTGTTTACGGAAAAATTAGAAAAATCTTTATTTATCTTATTTTGTTCAGATAGAAAAAAAAAACACACGAAAATATCACTTTTTATTTTATTAAGTGTTCAAAATGTTGCCAGTTATTGGCCAAATAATGATATAGGCGATGTTCAAATTCCTGCCGGACATTTTCAAAAACATGTTGTGGGAGATCATGGCAGCTTTCGGTGATGCGTTGACGAAGTTCATCTAAACTTTCAGGTTGGGGAGTGAACACAATAGATTTTAAATTGCCCCATAGAAAAAAGTCTAATGGCGACAAGTCAGGAGATCTAGCAGGCCATTCTATAGGCCCTCTTCGCCTAATCCATTTATCTGAAAATTCGTCGTCTAGCCATTGCCGAACCGGAAGAACATAGTGAGGAGGAGCGCGGTCTTGCTGGAAATATATTTCAGCCTCATCAAGTATAGGGTTTCCATCGTCTCCGATTTGGTTTTCAATGATTTCAGTGATAAGCGGATTGATGGTATTTTCCAACATATCTAAATAAATGCCTCCATTTAAATTCCCATTAATAAACAATTGCCCAATCACTTTGTTTCCTAAAATGCCTGCCCATACATTAATTTTTTGGGGGTACTGAGTATGCCCTTCTACAAAAGCATGAGAATTTTCATTGCTCCAATACCTGCAGTTATGGTTATTAACAAATCCATTTAGATAAAATGTGCATTCATCAGTGAAGCAGATATTCTTTACATGAATGGTATTATCATTAATAATAAATCGCCTATCGAAATCACCCTCGGTTAACTCATGCAATATTTGCATTTTGAATGGATGAAATTTATGTAATTTAGTAACTGTGTGTACAGAGCCTAATGAAATACCAGTCGCATCACCAATTTTGCGTAATGAAGTATTAGGATTTATGCCAAAATAACCCAAAACTTAAATTTGAGCGGCTTCATTTAAAACTCTACGATGATTACGTTTTTTATTTGCAACAGATCCAGTTTGAGTAAATTTAGTAACAAGGTCCAAAACATACCTATGCGAAGTTATCTTGTCCGGATGTCTGGCGTTAAATGTGACGGCAGTTTGCCGAGCACATTGATTTTGGGCACCATAAATTAGAATAATTTCCACTCTTTCGGCTAGTGTGTAAACCATTTTGGAAGTAAAATATGAATCAATAAATTTATTTTCACTATCCCAAGATTGTCACAAAGGTAACTGACAGCAAATGGAATTGTTTCTTTTCCACAGCAACTAACCCAAACTAAACAGGTATAAGAATAAATGTTATCTCCGTATTGATGAAAAGAAGGCGAAAAAAATTAGGGTTTTTATTTGGTTACTGCCAAGATTTGTTGGTTTTTGAACACTTATTAATAAAATAAAAAGTGATATTTTCGTGTGTTTTTTTTTCTATCTGAACAAATTAAGATAAATAAAGATTTTTCAAATTTTTCCGTAAACAAATCGACCGATTTTAAAAATTCAAACGTCAAAATAAAGCACTTTGAAAATCCTTTCAAACAAGCTATTACTTGATACCCCTTGTTATTTAAAATTTTAAAAAGGGGATGGCCCAGGGGGGCAGAGGGAAAAAGGGGGTAAAGTCGTTTTTGGTTAAAAATTTGTCCCCCTTGGGAAATCTTTGGACGTGTTTCGGCGTTTTTTCTTTTAATCAGTGGTTTACCATAAATCCGCGTTGGGAAGTTTTCAAATGAACACCCTGTATAATTTAGACATAGGTTGATTTTGATACAGTATTAACTAGGAATACTACTAGTAAGAACTACTGTTTGCTACAAATTTGGAATAGATTCAGAAAGAGAAATCATATTTAATACACTGGAAAAGTGTGACAAAAAGGAAATTCCTCTTAATATTTTGTCAGCGCTTAAAAAATAAAGTTCCTGGGGTGCTTGCTGTGCATTGAGTAATTCATCGCCAGCATTTGGCTGCGAAAAATCTGAGTGTACGCTCCATACATCAGTGCAATGTGCTATTAGAGCAGTTAATAAAATCAAAAGTAACTCGTTAAATGACAGATTATTTAATCAGCTTTGCATTACCAATATTAAAGATTTAAAGTGATTGCTGCTTCACACAGAGGTGCGCTGGCTGTCAAAGGGGACTTGTTTGACTCGATTTTATAATCTGTTTGGGTCTGTGATAGAGTTCCTAGAAAATAAAGACACAAAATTGCGCGGCAACCTCATCTTATCAAAGAACGATATTGCGTACTTGACAGACTTATATAAATTGTTTAATGATGTTAATCTTCAACTTCAATGCGACGACTTAAATTTGGTTAGGACAAAAAATAGCGCTGCTGCTTTTGTATCCAAACTGCTATTCTACAAAAGAAATATCGGTAGACGGCAATTCAATATCTTCCTAAATTTATCAGCAGTGTCATTCAAGAACGGCGACTTGCTTATTTACTGTCAATAACTGTACTCTTCACTTGAAAAACCTTCACAGTGATTTTAAGGAACGATTCCAGGATTTTAAACATGGACATACCAGACTGTTCTTTTATCCTTTATCAAATGTCAGCACAGCAGGATCATCCCAGTTAGAATAATAACTAATAGAACTAACGACAAATGAGGAATTAAAAGTTACATTTAAGAATAGCTACCAAAATCTTTGGATGCAGAAAACGATTTCCTGTTTAGCTGAACGTGGATTTCGTGCTGTAGGAACGTTGGTAACTAAAAAGAGAAATCGGCTCCATGTTACTGAACGCGGCGAATTTGCCCTTAGGACCAGTCTTTTGCAAAGAAATATGATAAAAAATTCTAAACATGTTCAGATAAATAGTTAACTATAGTAATTGTTACACTAGTTGTTAGAGTCTTAAAAATGTTTTAAGTGATGAAAACTAATACATTTGAAGACAATGCAATATCAAAATGCTCTTGCAAAAATCTTGATATAATATTTTTTTATCGTTTGAAACCGAACACGAATTTAATGCAATATAATTTTATCTATTGACTTATTGACCAAGTTTCATTACAATGTTGGGAAATAGTCATTAATGGTAGCAAACATATTCTACGCAACTGATATTTAACCCAACCTAATACCATATAATTACCTAAGATTATTAAGAAAGTAATACAAATATATTGTTTTAGCGTTAGGAATTTATAGTATACACACAAAACTGCACAAGTTTACCCATTTTATAAAATCTATATTTTTAATAATAATAAAGTTATCCATACATTCTTATACAAAATTATAAATATTTTGCAAATAATATCTAAATTCATGATATTCTTATAAGGTATTTAAAATATAACTATTGGATTTGTATATTTTTAAGATTGTTTTTTTATAATATACTGTACAAGTTTTTGAATTATCGACGTTTTCCTTGTTACCTACAAAAATAATTTTAATTAAATATCAATATTTTTCGAAATTCACTTTTCAAATATATGTAATTTTATCACCTTATTGAAACTATACTTTAGATTGTTTATCTACATAGACCATTCTAAAATCATTGTAGACATTGTCAATCAAAATAACATTAGTATGTATTAATTTATAATAATTTGATAGCAACACCTTAGTCAGATTTTCTACAAGGTGCCTTTTGAATGTAGTCGGCATTAATATACATTAATTACATTTTCTTTATTTGTATACTCATAAAGAAATATTTATATGCAATATATAATTATAATGATTGTAATTCATATTTATATAATAAAAATAAGTATTCGAAATGAATTGTATGTATGTCAAAAGAAATTAAAATCGTGAATATTTATCCAGTTTACTTGTGTCACAGTTCGTATATATCCAGTTAGCCAGTCACTATATAAAATTTGGTAACCGCGTTTAGATGCTGCATCCAGAAGCAGCGAGACTGGTGATTGGTGTATATAGCCGTCTGTCTTACTCTTACCCCACATCCTGATAATAGTATCTCTTTTTCTATTTGATTTCCAGTTCTCCCATAAGCATTCTCCCCTCGCTTGTGTCTACTGTAATTCAATACCTATTCATTCATTCTCTCGGCGCAATCTAAACAAAACATGCAACGATTTCCGAACTCATAATTTTTATTATACGTTGTGATAAAATTCGGCAGGCACTATAAACCAATACACAATCAAAAGTACTTTTAGCAATTTTCTAGCAAAAATTGGCCCGCTTAAGATCAGAAACAATTAACACTAACCTGTCTGATCATCTAGGACAAAAATTATCTGGGGTTGTATCAAGGTGGACACAAAATCAGTAACAACTAGAATTATTAATACAAAAACACTTAAGAAAATGAATACTGACTTTGGCAATATAAATTGGAGTAAATTGCTTCTTCATTGTAATGATTGCGAAATGTATTTTAAGGTGTTTGATAAATCATTGAATTATTATATAATAAAAAATGTCCCGCCAATACAAAAATAATCAATCATTTAAAAACAAAAAAAATCATGGTTTACAAAATGAAATTGAATTCTATTGTCAGCTATATCTTCGTCCAAATAGCTCAGATATTTATAACAAATACAAACTAGTAAAAAAGCAATATAAAACATCACTACAAGAACAAATTAGGAACCACGACTCAATCATTCATTATAAACTCAAAAAATAAATCGAAATGACTTCGTTATCCAGCTTCGAAGAATGAAATTCGGAATATAATAGATACTATGAAATCAACATATTCTAAGGATATTGATTATGTCCTCAGTTCTCATTAAACACACAGCGGCTTTTATTTATTTATTTATTTATTTATTTATTTGCAAATAAAACATAAAACATACATCAATATAAAGACTTTTATAAATAATAAAATAATGTGTTAAATTAATGCTTATCTGCAAAAGGACTAAGAGCAACTTAAGTTGATCTATGTCTTAGCCCTTCATAATACAGGTTAATAATATAAATAACAGCTACAATAGTAATAACAGTGCATATTTTTTTTTTTTTTTGGTGTCTCAGAACTTCGGCCTCAATGAAGATGATACGGTTGTGGAGTAAAGTACACATTTTTACGGAGTGGGTGTCGCTATTTTCTAGCTATGAAATTTCATTTTTACCTAGTAACAACTTTTTATAGAGTTTTTTAAATGCGTTCACATTCGTTGATTTTAAATTTGATGGTAAAGGATTATATAGGTTGTAAATATTGTAGGTAAAACATCGCTTGAAAAATACTAACTTGAAAGAGGGCGGTGATAATAGGTTTCTGTACCTAAGATTTAGAGTGTGAACATCCGTTCGAAATTTTATTTTAGAATATAAATATTGTGGTTTACAGGTGAGCATAACCTTATGAAATAATACAGCACAATGCAACGACCGCCTCTGTTCCATAGTTAACCATTTTGCGTCTTTTAATTTATAGGATATATGATCGTATTTAGGTATGCCATATACAAACCTCAGACAAGCCTTCTGAACCTTCTGAATACGGAGTTGTGTATATTTATCTATACAAGGAGCATAAACAACGTCACAGTAGTTAAAATGACTTAGGACTAGATAGTCACACAATTGAATTTTTTTGTTTTCTGATAGAATATAGCGATGGGGATATAAGAGCTTTAAGTTTAAGTAAGCGCTTTGGATGTATTTCACAATATGTTTTTTATATCGAAGGTCGGAGTCAATAACTAGGCCCAAATTTCGTATTGAGTCAACACATTTTAGTTTATTTCCTGAAACAATAATATTAATTTTAGTTTTAATTTCATCTTTCCTTTTCCCAAATATAATTACTGATGATTTTGACGCATTTATTCTCAGACTATGCCTGCTAGATATTGAAACCAGGTTTTCCAGGTCTGCATTAATTAATATGTTAGCATGATTAAGGTCATTGGCAGCAAATGAGTAATATAATTGTGTATCATCGGCGTAAAGATGAACTTTGCAGTGTTGTATGCATTTAGTTAAACAGCTTGTGTATACGGCAAATATAATTGGACCTAGAATTGACCCCTGCGGTACCCCTCGATTTACTTCGATTTCTGATGATTTCCCTGCATTTGTTTCAACATACTGCCTTCTTTTATGTAAATAACTTTTTATAAATTGTATTGCATTAGGTGAGAATCCCACATAATGCAGTATAGCCAGTAATGTTACATGGCAGATGGTATCAAAAGCTTTGGAATAATCGAGTAAGATTAATGCAGTGGTATTTCCTCTATCTGTTTCTTTAATTATGTCATCTGTTATTGATAACATTGCTGTTGTACAGCTATGCAATTGACGGAATCCTGACTGGTAACAAGGAAGAATTTGTTGATCAGTTAGAAAATTGCAAATCTGGATTTTAATAACCTTTTCGGCGATTTTTGATAGAACCGGTAGTATGCTAATTGGCCTCAAGTCTCCAAAGCTCGTAATATTTTTTTTTTTTGGGACTGGTATAATATGCGAAATTTTCCAAATATTTGGAAATTGATTATCAAGTACACAGGAATTTACTATATTTGTAATGTATGGTATTATAAATGGGCAACACATTAAGATCATTGTGATGCTAATATTATCTGCGCCAATGGCGTTAGAACGCATGTCTAGTAAGAGTTTATATATAGTATTTTCTGTTACTGGTTTAAATGTCAGGAGTTCGTCAAATTGCTTAAAGGCATTTTTGCTGTAAAATTCTATCAAGTCATTATCAACGATGGACGTACTTGAGGAACAGCTAGCGAAGTAGTTATTTATAGCATCAGGTTTGTTTAGTGACTCGGGTAAAGGAATTTTAGTTTTATTTTTATGAATGTTTAGTTTTTTAATAGCTTCCCAAAAATTTTTACTGTTATTGCTCCTCGTGCTGTGTTCTAGATATTGTATTTTTTCATTACGTACTGCTATGTTTGTTTGGTTTCTAAGCGATTTGTAATATTCCCAATCATTTGTATTTCTAGAGATTTTATATTTTTTGAATGCTTTATCCCGTAGTGTAATCATCTCTTTAATTGTCTGTGTGAACCACTCTGGTTTTCTTTTACTTAGTTTAATTTTGCGAATAGGCGACAAAACATTAAATATTTCAGTTAAGAATGAATTTAATAACGTAACTTTTTCGTTTATATTTGATGTTTGAAGTACGTAATGAAAAGGTGTTAGATGTAAAAAGTTTTCTAGTAAATTTAAATCAATATTTTTTAGATTTCTTGTGTGAATTATTTCTGAGTTAGGTTCAGGTATTTCGCAGTTTAGTGAACAAGATACTAAGAGATGACGATCATTTACGTGACTGAATAGATCAATTGAATCAACAACATAGTCCTCTTTGCTATTTGAAATTAAAATGAAATCGATTAAAGTAAATTTAATTATAATAGATCCCTACACGGAATCAATTAACAGGTCCTTGTCTGAGGGTATATTTCCTTTTATTCTAAAAACAGGGTGTATAATACCTGGTAATATAAAACGGGATACGCACAACATAAGTAACTATAAAATTATATCTATACTACCAAATTCTCAAAAATATTTGAAAGAGTCATTTATTTAATTAAACACAGCTATATTCCTTTCTTCACTTTTATTTTTCTTGCTAGATGTACATTTCGGGTACTAAGTACCCATTATCAATAGCTATTGATAATGGGTACTTAGTACCCGAAATGTACATCTAGCAAGAAAAATAAAAGAAGAAAGGAATATAGCTGTATTTAATTAAGTGACTTAACACCTTCACGTAACTCATACAACTACATTAGAGTCATTTATAATAGAATAATGCATTACATTAATGACAATAACGTAATGTGCAAACAGCAATATGGTTTTAGAACAGATCTTACAAGTCATACCATTTATAATTTCCTAGAATTAATTCTCAGTAACCTAGACAATAATATAAATGTGTATTCCATCTATATAAACTTAACAAAAGCATTGATTGTGTACCACATCAATTACTGGCAAATAAAATGTCAAGTTATGGTTTGCGAGGGAACTGTTATAAACTCCTATGATCGTACTTACATAATAGGAAACACATAACGTCTTTAAACATAAATAATAGGCAATGCAAGTCAAAGGATGCTGGCCTGAAAGTTGGTGTGCCTCAGGGAAGCATTTTGGGTTCGATGTTGTTTCTATTATTTGTTAAGGATAAATGCTCACATCACAATGATTGCAGATGATACGACTTTGTGCTTAAAAGATAAATGCTTAAATGTATTAAATACAGCAACAGAAGACATTTTTAGGTCAACTAAGTTTATGGCTTGAGTCTCACAATTAAATAGCAAATACATCGAAGGCTTATATCATGAACATTAAAGCGCCAATGGACGAAACAAATGTGTCCTTAAATACAGGCACAGTTTCGTTGGTAATTTCTGTGTAGTACAACCTATCAAATTATATAATAACTTACCTCGTTTCCTCAAAATGCTGCCTACTAAAATGCTACTAAAAAGCTAACACTTATTATATTTGAACAGAGCTTCTACACATTAGATGAATATAATAAATATTGCAGTGACAATAAATTGAAACTAATGGCCGTAATTATGACTCACTATTTTTGCATAAGTTTTGTTCTTTTGAACTGTGAGTTATAGTACTTATTTATATTGTTTTTATCTGTACAAATATTTTAATCTGTTCACCTAGTTATCAGTTTTATTATCATATTATTGCTATTGTTAAGTTAAGCTGATCAAACATATGTTGACCCATTCACGAATGGGCGGACTTTGTTACACAGAAGCACATGATTTGAAATGAAAATGCTATTCTTTCTTTTTGCATTAAATTAATCTATCGTTTGTTTTTAATATAATATTTGTTTCGATTGGTAGTAATTTAGTAAATTTGTAATTTAAAACCGGTTTATCGGCAATTTATCGGTAAATTCTAAAATTTTCTTAAAAATAAATGCCTAGAATAGATGACTAAATTGTCTAAAATCTATAAAATTAAACAACAAACATTTCCGTATACTTTTTCAGATTACAAAAACATGTAAGTCTAAACAAGATAAATTCAAATTCAAAACTATTTGAATTCGAGAAAATAAGCTTACGCTTCTTATAGTTTGCACACTTTAAACATAATATATAAATTTTATTTTATAAAATTGTATTGTTAGTTGGTTTGAAGAGAATTTGACCTAAACGTTACATATACTTTAATAGAGCGTTGTAACAAATCAAATTAAATAAGATTTTAAATATTTCATTGTATAATTCAATATCCGGAGGTGTATTTGCACGGGAAGTAGTTGTTTCAATGGATATTTATCGTCTTAAATTGTCTTATTAATTAAGACACTGTTTGCATTTTCACGAATAGTTTTTTCGTAATTATATATTATGTAAGTCTAAAATTAAAAAAACTTTGAAAAATTCACGTTTTTTCGTGAATATTCAAACAGCCATAACTTCGGTCGATGTGGATGAAATTTGATGAATTTTTGAGTTTTTGGAACGCTAATGTTTCTCTTTAAGGACACATAAGTGGATATAACGAAATTTAAGCATTTCTGCATTTAAAAGTCCTACCAACAAAAAAATGTTAAAAATGATAAAAGTTGAGAAGTTATACTGTGCCCAAAAAAAATCGTAGCTCTACTTCAAAAAAAGCGCAACAAAATTCCATCATTTTCCATTGAAATAAGCGAAAAATCATGTCGATCCAATTATTTGGCTCGAAGTTATGGCAGTTTTTTTAAAAAGTGTATTTTGGGGCATAACTTTGGCGGACAGGCATAACTCTGCTCGCAAACCTGTGACATTATGCTTAAAGCTTGAAGTTTTCTCTTTGAGGCATGTTAGTCAGATCTTTAAACATGCACATTTTACCCCCTTTCACCCCCTAAAGGCGATGAAACGTTTTTCACTTTAAAACTTTTAACTTTGTTAACTTGTACAATGCGCAAAAAAATGGGGCTTTAAGCAAGGGATATCCAGAATAAATTCAGTCCTTCTCCTTTAATATGCGCAAAAATTCAGATCGATAAATTGATTTGGAGTAAAGTTATGACAATTTGAGAAAAATTGATTCATCGCCTTTAGGGGGTAGAAGGGGGAAAAATGTGCATGTTTGAAGATCTGACTAACATGCCCTTAAAGAGAAAACTTCAGTATTTTTAAATCGCATAATGTCACAGGTTTGCAAGCAGAGTTATGCCTGTCCGCCAAAGTTATGCCCCAAAATACCCTTTTTAAAAAAACTGCCATAACTTCGAGCCAAATCATTGGATCGACATGATTTTTCGCTTACTTCAAAGGAAAATGATGGAATTTTGTTGCGCTCTTTTTGAAGTGGAGCTACGATTTTTTTTTTGGCACAGTATAACTTCTCAACTTTTATCATTTCTAACATTCTGAACATTTTTTTGTTGGTAGGACTTTTAAATGCAGAAGTGCTTAAATTTCCACCACCACTTATGTATCCTTAAAGAGAAAACTTGAGCGTTCCAAAAACTCAAAAATTCATCAAATTTCATCCACATCGACCGAAGTTATGGCTGTTTGAATATTCACGAAAAAACCTGAATTTTGAAGTGGCGCATTTTTTTGCGGTCGAGTGTATTTAAATTTATATCTATTGATAGATAAAATAGTGAAAAGTAATCAAAACAGTTATATTGCATTTTCTAAAAATTGTGAAAAAAACATCAATTCTAAATGAAATCGTCAAAAACAACAAACAAATATTTACCAGTCAATAAAATTCGCAAATATTGACAATTTTAACCAAAAAGAAAATGCAATTGTATTTTTTTCGATGTCTATATTTTTTCGTATAAATCGATTAAATTGAATTTGTTTATTTATTTTCAAGATCAATTTATAATATAAAAAACTACCATTTTTGTTGAAAATATTAATAAACACAGTATAGAAATGTTGACGTCAATAAAATGAAAAGATAAATACAGGGAATTCTTTTAGGTATACATATCACGATTTTTCTATGTACGTTTTGAGAAATTCGTTTTTTTTGTTGAGAACTTTCAATTTGAAATCTTTAGCGAGTGTTTCCAACCGCGAAGTGTAATATACAACTTTTTTTTAAATTAAAAGAACTACGACAAAAAGTACATACACATTAAATGTTTATTTCTTGATTCTCTAAACTTTTATTTGAAATATTTTCCAATTGTGTTATTAATTTACAAGATACAAAGAAAACTCTAAGAAAAAACATCCACTTCCGGTTGCCGTATTTAACCCAAAAGTTGATCATTTCCAAATATTATGCAATAGAACCTATATACAATCCTATGAGCCGTTTTCGCTGAAATCACTCAACAAAAGGAGAGACTGACCGACACCACCGAGATATCACTTGATTCGGATTCCTGGGACCCCGAAACGTATACTTCCTTATAAAAAGACGGGGGGGGGTCAATTTTTGACCGATCACAATACCATGTCCACCTTCATGGACATGAACAAAAATAAGAAAATGTTTCTATATATACCTTTTGCGAGCACAGCGAGCATAATTTTGACTTCAGTGCTGTTCACTTGATTTAATAAAAAATTATATATATTTTAAAATACATCTAAATCAATTTTCTCGATGACGGCTTGGAATTTAAACGTGACATCAATACAAAATAAAAAAGTCTAAGGTCAATTACTGTTCATTTAATCACTTCCAGCCGGGGATCAAGCCTCTCACGAAACGAGTCTCCCGTAAGTCACTGGACATACATCGCTCCCCAACAAGCTTGCAAGCGAAGCGAGTCTCGCGTAAGTCGTTGGACATACATCGCTCCCCAACAAGCTTGAGAGCGCAACGAGCCAATAGAAAGTCCTGAAGCTACCTTGATTGCGAAGGTTCTCGCGAAGCGAGTCTCGCAGAAGTCACTGGACCTACAGCGAGCTAATGGGAAATTCTGGAGCTACCTTGATTGCGAAGCGAGTCTCGTAGAAGTCACGAACCTTGCACCTGGCGAAGCGAGTCTCTATGAACTTGCTGAATCTACATCGCTTTCCGATAAGGTTGTGAGCCAATGAGAAATCCTGGAAATAACCAGAAGATAACTATCGTTCCTCGATAAGCATCTCTCGAAGCGAGTCTCGAGGAAGTCCCTGGGCTACATCGCTCTGCAACAAGCATGTCGCGAAGCGAGTCTCTTGGAATTCCCTGGACCTACATCGCTCCCCAAGTAGCTTGCGAGCGCAGTGACCCTACGCGAAGTCCTAGAGCTACATCTATTGCAAAGCTTCTCACGAAGCAAGTCCCGGAGATGTCCCTGAACCTTTATCACCCTCTGACAAGCATCACGCGGACCAAGTCTCAATGACGTTCTTGGAGCTACATCGCTCTCTAACAAGCATCTCGCGAAGCGAGTCTGGGGGAATTTCCTGGACCTACATCGCTACCCGCAGAAGTCCCTGAACCTTTATCGCTTCCCAACAAATGTTTCACGAAGCGAGTCATGGGGAATTCGCTAGACTTACATCGCTCCCCGACAAGCGCGAAGTCCTAAAGCTACATCGGTTGCGAAGCTTCTCGCGAAGGGAGTCTTACAAAACTCCCTGAACATTCATCGCTCCCTGACAAAAATCTCACAAAGCGAGTCTCGCGAAAGTACCTGGACCTACATCGTTCCCTGACAAGCTTGCAAGCGCAGCGAGCCTACGCAAAACATTGGAGCTACCTCGATTGCAAAGCTTCTCACGAAGCGACCCTAGTAGAAATTAATCTTGTAGTTACATTGTAGCAATGTTGTATCTGTATTTATATCTTAAATTGTTAATCAGTGTGCAGAGAATCGGCCTGATTGCATACCTTAAACATTACGTTTAACAGTTGACTGTTATGTTAAGATTAAGGTTGAAGATAACAGGCGTAATGACGTTTATGTAAAATTTCGTATTCCGTATCGATACATATGTTGGTCGCCCAACGTTAAAAGAGAAAATAGTTTTTATACCGGCTTAGAGAGACAGGGTGATAGTATTTTTAACTAGTAAAACAAGGACAACAAATTTTAACATTTCACTGGCTCTCCGACGTAAAAATTCAACTTGGTGCTGTGGGTAAAAGCGCTAACTTCTGTCCAAGGGCAGTGGAGAAGACAAAAATAAACATTTAAATTTGTGAATAAAAAGTAAAGCCATCGTATTGCAGATACTCACAACACTAAGTAATGAACACACAGAGATTTTATTTAGTATCATAATTCGTTTAAAAATACATAACCTAAAAATAGAGCTACAAAATAATTGTTTTCTTCATTATTCTTACACTTGGCTTATAAATGTTTACTAAACCTCCAACTTAACTTCATCCGCATCCATAAACACTACTTTATAAACAATTAATCTAGAAACTGCGAAACCTTTATTACAACATCGACGATTTTGGTGCGTGTAATTTTCGAACGTAAACTGTAAAATTTAACGGGTGTCATGACGCTTAACGTTGAGCGTGATAAAGGTTTGCGGAGATACGGAATACCAAATCGTCATTTTTTTAAGGATAGCGTGCTGGTAAAGTTTGCGGTTTTTGATACTATATTAATATTTATTATAAATACAATATTGTATAAATCCAGTATAAAAATATTTAGATTTTTATATTGTATCAATAATAAAAATTAAATAACATATTCAATTTCTGTACAATATTGCGTCAATAATGAATATAAATATAATTTATCACTCAATAATGATATTTAATTTCTGTAGAATAATGAATATCATTCATCCTTCAATGTAAACATTTAATGTATGTGCAATAATGATAAATGGCATTATTCAATACATATCAATATTGTGTCAATAACCAATAACAATGATCAGTCGATAACAGATATCGGCCAAGATTGCGCAGTTGTGAGCTTATTGATTCCTGCTGAGCTGACACGCTAACAAACGCCAGTTTTTCCTACGCCTATTCTTGTGCAACAATGATTCTATGTGATCAAAATTCTAAGTGTTTGGTTATTTCTATGGTA
Source organism: Philonthus cognatus (assembly GCA_932526585.2). Classification (NCBI taxonomy): domain Eukaryota; kingdom Metazoa; phylum Arthropoda; class Insecta; order Coleoptera; family Staphylinidae; genus Philonthus; species Philonthus cognatus. The sequence goes on along the minus strand of OW052243.1, from coordinate 67,926,071 downwards.
AGTACTTACAATACTTATCAGTATGCGCATGCATGTAATACAATCATCGGCTCCCATAGCCGATTTTTACCAAACACCACATAAGAAATATCCGGTCTACCGGCGCCGGAACCCACCAGAAAATTTTCCGGTGCCCAGCTGGCTAACGACTCACCCTGAGCAAATGCCTTCAAATGCGCGAACTCGAGAAAACTGTTTACGCACGAGGATTCTTCTGTCATGGAAAATGTGCAAAATCACTTATATAAAAATTCTTCATTTTGATCACAGTTGCCTTATATAAATCAATTTAAAATTATCCTAAAAAAATCAATAAACACTCTCATGATAGTACTAACAATATTTTCACCGATCGTTAGAATTAGTTGTTAAAAGTTTACCGACGAACTTATTTATAAAATATGTGTAATTAATATATATGGGTAATAATTATTAGCTGTAAATATCGAAATTGGTCTATTTCTCTTTATGGATTATTGTGATTGAACATTTAATTTTTATTAAAGTATAGGAAATGTGTAAACACTTTTCACTGAAACTGACAGTTCAGCTGTCAACTTTACCAATGCTGCCACTTAGATTTTGCGTGAGTGGTTTTAATATTACATGACACGTATCGTAAAGTGATGCTGGAAATGCGACTTTCGAATTGTCAAAACGATGTTTGAAACCTCACCTTCGAGGCGACGAGTTCACAAATAATTATAAATAACAATTTTACAATCTTGTATAAATAATTAAATGTTAACACAAAATCTTGTTGTAACAATATAGAATTTAAATATAAAAATTGTTTATATTTACATTGAATCAATAATGTATCAACATGTATAATCTTGGCACAATAATTATTTAATATAGAAAACAAATAATCTCAATTGTTATTTTTATATTTTAATTCTGTATTGTTACATTATGATCTCGTGTTAAAATGTAATTATTATTACAAGACCGTAAAATTGTTCTTCAATATTTATACAAGATTAAAGACCTACATTGCTCCCCGATAATCTTGCGAGCACAGCGGGCCTACGCAAAGTCTTCGAGCTACCTCGATTTCGAAGCGAGTCTCGCAGAAGTCCTTGAACCTTCATTGTTCCCCTACAAACATCTCGTGAAGCGATCCTCGCGGAAGTACATGGACCTACATCGCTCCCCAACAGGCTTGCGAGCGCAGCGAGCAACGAAAAGCCCTGAAACTACCCCGATTGCGAACCTTCTCGCGAAGCGAGTCTCGCAAAAATCCATAAATCTTCATCGCTCCCCGACAACCATGTCACGAAGCGAGCCTGGGGGAAGCCCATGCAAAGTCCTGGAACTACCTCAATTGCGAAGCTTCTCGTAAAAGTTAAACGAACGGAACGCTTCCTGCGCGAACCAACCCGCGAGCGCAGCGAGCAGGCAAGCGAGCGAAGCGGGCTGGGGTGAGCGCCAGCGAGCTACAAAATCTACCCAATACACGGACTGCTTCCTCCGTTGACCGCATCTGAAATACCCTAACAACACTTTAATTTCTATCAGCAAGCATTTGGCTTGCGCACCCAACTATGATCAAAACAGCCATTAAGATCTTACTATTTACCCTTGCTACTATTATTCTACTACACAAGCTCCGATTTGATTCGACTTCAGTTCCCCGTACGGAGTACCGGGCTTACAGCTAGTGTGTAGGATAAAGATAAACTACAACGAGACTATTTACTGTACACAGAACGCGAGAGCCTCTAGCATACGTGCTTTTTAAAGAAAATAACATTTTTGCCAATTCAGGAGCACACATACCCTCCTTTGTGGGGTGTTCTAGTGTAGACCTAGGGCTCTTATATTCAAGCAACTTTTGTAAAGAAATTGTTTTTCTATCTTTAACTTAAGCTAAGGTATCGTCCGAGAACAGATTAATGGGGAACGTGTATAATAATTTTCAATATAATTCTAATCATTTATTTTGCGCTTTTATAAATGATCTATTATTTAGTATAGCAGTACTATAAGCATTGAACAAAACAGGCACTAACAATTGCATAATGCTAGCATGGACCAAGGGCCATGAAAACAACGGGAGGAACATAAAAGTAGATGATCTATCCAGAAAAGCAGCCACAAAAACATCGAAATATTAAATAACTCTATACGGAAGTTAGAGAATCTATAATAATAATAAGGAATCAATGCTCTAGTTGCAGATATTCGTGATAGTCAACAACGAGGGATGAATATGACCACAAAGGAGGCATCACAACAGGATTAATAGTTAATGTAGTGAGCGTGGCCTTAGTTACTCCTCTATATTTTGTTTGTAATGGACTATTTGCTCAAACTTGTCTAAAAGATCTATATAAAAAGTAAGAACATTGAAAATATGCAATCCCGTATGCGAGACAGAATCTAATGTGCTTTTTAGATCTAGGAATAATATAACCGTGCGCTTGCCTTTAATAATTATAGCATTATAAACGATTATTGCTTGATATCAATTATTGTATCTAATATTGTTATATTTGTCATTGGTTGAAAATTTAATGATTTTATGTAAATAGTCTGCAAACATATTGCATGGATTTTTATAATTTAATGGTTGAAATGCTAAATGAAAAATTAGCATTGACCTTGCAGAATTTCTTAATAGGTCTAGCTTTTACCGGAGGAGAAGTAGTTACTTCAAATACTTAATACGAAACAACGTTTTTATATTTCATCAATATGGCCGAAATGGAATGCTCCTATAAACTGGGCTTATTAATATGAACATTATGTTGTATATTCATTTGAGCTTTGTAAGTGAGCTAATAGATCACGCTGTATGATTATAAAGAAGATGCACAAAAAATAAAAAAAGTACCTGCATTAGAAGATACATGATTCATAGTACACTGTGATGGTCCACCCATAGGACTCATGCCACCTCCCATTCCATTAATAGGATTGCTCATAGGGCCGTTCATAGGAGATGATATTCCATTCATAGGCACGGGTCCATTCATTGGTCCATTTAGAGGACTATTCATAGATCCCATAGAACCACCATTATTCATAGGTCCCATTGGGCTCATCATTGGACCATTGATAGGGCCATTTCCCTGCATTGGTCCTGACATGGGAGAAGGACCAATGTTGTTGATTGGACTAGGAATTGGACCTAAACACAATTTTCATTTTATAAAGTGGGCAATAAATATGGACTTCTAGACAAACGTCCAAGTATTGTCTGTTACTAATTACTCAAATAATGTATTAAAGATTTAATTATCAGAATATTAAAAAAAATCTAAATATCTTTTAATTTGTCAAAACTAAAGACGATGGTTTAATTAAGATTCAAACTACTTCATGTAGAAGGTGTTCATCCAAAAAATCTAAATTAACATCAGATTTTACGTCACCCAAAGCGTAGCATATGTATTTAAAAAATCGTGTATTATAATAAAAATTGCACATTTAATCTTATTATTAGTATCATTTGATCTAAAACACAATTAAATCATGATGATGGTTGCGACCGTAACTACGTGGTAATTCATAATCACTGAATAAAAACACTTACTATGTTTTTTACCACAAAATAATTATTGTATGTATATATATTATATTACACAAATATACACATAAATTCACGACTTAAAGTTTCGACGTTTGACGGTCATTTTCAAGTGAAACAAATTACAAAAAAGGTTACATTTATACAGGTACAGTATGTAGTGTGAGGGTAACAAAACAAATTAGAGTGAACGGGTATATAAATTTATAGATTAACGGATTTCGAAAAGTGGCGAATACACTAAATCTGTTTGTTCGTTTAACAGATTAACGAGGGGATTGTTCGTCCGTTTGAAAATTTCTGCGGATTCAAGTAGATTAAGCTTTGTGCCTTTGGTACAGTTATGTAAAATTTTAATTTTATTGATTTTTGGAAATGTATGTTTGCACTCTAAAACATGGTTGGAAAACGAACTGGAGTTTTGGTTCAATCTAAATGCGCGAAAATGTTCCGAATATCTCTTTTCGAAACTACGACCGGTTTGGCCTACATAAACACTATTGCATTCGGAACAAGGAATTTCATAAACGCCCGATTTCTTTAAGGGATTAATTTTGTCTTTTGAATTAAATAGAATGTTGGATAATTTGCAACTGGATCTATACGCGATTTGATGGTTTTGTTTTTGAAGAATGTGAGCAATTTTTTCTGTAGTTTTACCAAAGTAAGTTAGTGTAATGTATGGATCTTGGTTCACATTTTCCAGTCTGGCATAAATGTGGGTCATAGTAGTTTGATAGCGTTTATTATTAATTAGGTTTTGAATAAGGTTGACTGGATAACCATTAAAAAAAAAAAAAAAAAAAAAAAAAAAGACCTTTATTGGCATATCTTAATATCTTACAGACTATTTACAATTCATTCGTTATTTCTCCATTTCCGTATCCCTCTTACCCTCCCTTCTCTTTTCCCTTATAACCATTAATTTTTGCAATATCTAAAATTTTGTTTAGTTCTATGGTTCGATTATTGGGTGATAAAGGAATTGAAAAAGCCCGGTGTATCATTGAATGATACGCGGCTAGTTTTTGCGACAGTGGGTGATTAGAATTATAAGGGATAGTGGAGTTTACGTTGGTTGGTTTTCTATAGGTATCGAATTCAATTTTGTTGTTATTGTGGACTAAGGTCAAGTCTAAAAAGTTAATTTTATTATTTTGTTCGCGTTCCAGTGTGAATTTTATTTTGGGGTGTATATTATTAATTAAGTTTAAAAACTGATCTAATTGACGTGAGGTACCACTAAAACAAGCGATTATGTCATCTACATATGGGTGCCAGAATGATATGTTTATTTGTGAAATCTAGGTTAAAAATGATCTCCTCTACATGTGTCATGAATAATGACAAAATAAACAAATTCATTAAAGAAGAAAATCTAGCCCTTCTCAAGAAAGATCCGACAACGTCTTTCCAATCACAAATTAAAAATTTGCTGAAAAACATTAAGGTTATTTTATCTGATTTCGAAAAATATCAAATTATTAATATAAATCCACTAGCACCAAGACTGTACGGCTTAATAAAAACCCACAAACCAGATCTCTCTATAAGGCCCGTAGTATCATATATTAATAGCCCATCTCGTACATTAGCAATTAAATTAAATTACCTTGTTAAAAAATACACACACTTTACGTCAAAATGTTCAATTAAAATTCACTTGAGCTTTCCAATCATTTAAAAACAATAACCACCCCTAAAGGCTCAAAACTTGTATCCTTTGATGTCACTAGTATGTTTTCCAATATTCCAACTAATGAATGACTAAAAATTATCCAGAATATGTTAGATAAATTAAATATTGATGTTATCACTAAATCAGAACTTTACTTCGAATGCCTCAAGTGTGTTTACAACAAAATTATTTCCAATTTAATAATCAATTTTACCAACAAACTGTAGTTCTGGCAATGGGATCGCCCTTGAGCCCCCTATTAGCAGACTTATTCATGGCCTAGATTTCACAAAAAAACATATATCATTCTGGCACCGATATGTAGATGACATAATCGCTTGTTTTAGTGGTATCTCGCGTCAATTAGATCAGTTTTTAAACTTAATTAATAATATACACCCCAAAATAAAATTCACGCTGGAACGCGAACAAAATAATAAAATTAACTTTTTAGGCTTGACCTTAATCCACAATAACAACAAAATTGAATTCGATACCTATAGAAAACCAACCAATGTAAACTCCACTATCCCTTATAATTCTAATCACCCACTGTCGCATAAACTAGCCGCGTATCATTCAATGATACACCGGGCTTTTTTAATTCCTTTATCACCCAATAACCGAACCATAGAACTAAACAAAATTTTAGATATTGCAAAAATTAATGGTTATCCAGTCAACCTTATTCAAAACCTAATTAATAATAAACGCTATTAAACTACTATGACCCACATTTATCCGAGACTGGAAAATGTGAACCATGATCCATACATTGCACTAACTTACTTTGGTAAAAGTACAGAAAAAATTGCTCACATTCTTCGAAAACAAAACCACCAAATCGCATATAGACCCAGTTGCAAATTATCCAACATTCTATTTAATTCAAAAGACAAAATTGATCCCTTAAAGAAATCGGGTGTTTATGAAATTCCTTGTTCCGAATGCAATAGTGTTTATGTAGGCCAAACCGGTCGTAGTTTCGAAAAGAGATATCCGGAACATTTTCGCGCATTTAGATTGAACCAAAACTCCAGTTCGTTTTCCAACCATGTTTTAGAGTGCAAACATACATTTCCAAAAATCAATAAAATTAAAATTTTACATAACTGTACCAAAGGCACCAAGCTTAATCTACTTGAATCCGCAGACATTTTCAAACGGACGAACAATCCCCTCGTTAATCTGTTAAACGAACAAACAGATTTAGTGTATTCGCCACTTTTCGAAATCCTTTAATCTGTAAATTTATGTACCCGTTCACTCTAATTTGTTTTGTTACCCTCACTCTATATACTGTACCTGTATAAATTTAACCTTTTTTGTAATTTGTTTCACTTGAAAATGACCGTCAAACGTCGAAACTTAAGTCGTGAATTTATGTGTATATTTGTGTAATATAATATATATACATACAATAAATATTTTGTGGTAAAAAACATAGTAAGTGTTTTTATTCAGTAAAACACAATTATCTTTCCATTAAAGTCGTTTACTTTCTTGTACGTTGAATTGGTAAGTAGGAATCAGCAAAAACGTAAAATTCAATGTCAATTTCCTATGTCCGACTTTCAGGACGGACACCCATTATAAGGTTATTAAAAAATATATATATTTTGAAACGGATGTTCTATTTTTATAAATTGGCGTATACAAAACATAAAAACAAATGTATACTCATAAAGACATAGGGTTTATTGTATTCAGCTTAAATGTTGAATATGTCTAACAATTGTGTTCAATAAGCAACAATCTTTCTTCTATATTGTGAACAGTATTTTGTTATAGATCTGAATAAAGTTATTAAAGACATGAAAGCAAATTTTAAGCTACAGGAGTACATGTTCAGAGAATAATAGACACCTTCTGGTAGGGTTGGAAAAGAACTAGTGCTACTTATTTCTTTTCGTTTTATAGAAACAACAATATTTCCAGAATTTTTTAAACAACTCAAATTTCACAAAACATATGTATTTTTTATTATTCGTTTGATCCCTCAGATCCTTTCATACTGTTACCTTCTTACAAGGTATGGCGGGATCAGACCGGAGTCTTCGGACAAAGAATGATTCAAAAGACAAATGTGCCAAGATTCGATTCTGATAGGCAGTGGTATCGTTAGTTTGGGAATGATACCACTATACACCTTTTCGACGCGTTACCTAAGACGGAAAGATATAAACGGGAGCTACACGGGACTGTATAAGCCTCCTAACGATCTTCTCCACGAAATGACAAACAATCCATAAAGATGAACGCTGTCCATTTTTAATAGAATGGTTCTGCAGATCTTCCAAAATTTTGAATCAAAAATCTAAGTGAAGTAAACTTTAATATTCGCTAATTTAAGTTATTGTGTGTATTGTAATCATTTGTATCACGTGTGCGAAAATTCACATATTTCGGTAGTTCGGAAAGTGGATGAAAATATAACTGAAAGATTCCATTACATTCAGATCTACAATAAATTGGATGATATAAAAAATGATAATTTAGCGCTATAACCTAATTCTAACAAATAGATACACTTCAAATAAAATTCGTCAGGTTTATATGAGAGTCCCTAGACAGACGAGTGCGAGGCGGAGAAAACGCCAGCAGCCGTCCGTTTAGGAACTCTCATATAAACTCATGTGTTAAAACGCAAACGCTTGAGCCTGCTCCAGGTTCCGCCTCGCGTTAAAAACGTCCATATAAGAGCGCCCTTAATGATGCCAATCTCCAACTTCAAGGCGACGACTTAAACTTGATTAGGAAAAAAATCCAAACTGCTATTCTACGAAAGAATAATATTGAGCAATTTGTTTAGAGTTAAACTCATAAATTGAGACTTGGTGCGACTTTAAAACTAGCATATATTGCCAGACACGGATCCGACGCACTGTTTAAAAAAATCATAACCTTAATTTTCGAAAAAAAAAAACATAATTTATCATCGGATATGAACTAAGCACACTCTAATTATATATCTTTGACATATACAGGAAAAGAGAGCATTACAATAGCTGAAATGTTAACCAAACGAAACCTAACACCTTTATTTCGTACAAATAATTCAGTAGGGTAACTCATTAAAAATAATAAAGATAAAATTGAAGAGACTCAACACAGTGGGGTATGTTTGCTAACTTGCGGCGACTGTCCGAAAATGTATGTGGGCCAAACCGGAAGACCGTTTAGGGATAGAATCAAAGAACACAAAAAGGACTTGCAATTGGAAACAACCAACAAATGGACCTACGCTATCCATTTCCAAGAAACAAAACACACTTTTGGAACGGAAAAAATACTACATGTGAAAGGAAAAGGTTACTTAACGACCAAATAGATTTAACAAATTCGCCCCTACTTAACTTATTTTACTTGTATCCTGACACCCCCCCGCTCTTAATGTAATAGGTATATAATAAGCTTTGTACATATTTTTAACCATTATTCTTCCCCTGAAGAAGCCACAGTATGGCGAAACAATTGTCGCGAGTACAATAAAGTGTTTGAAAGCAATAAGTGATTTATTTAAACTAAAATCAAAGATATAATTTCTTATCGGAGTTGAACTAAGCACACTCTAATGACCAATATTAAGCAATTTGCTTAGAGTTACACTCATAATTTTAATTTAATCCGATGATATGAACTAAGCACACTCGAATTAACAATAGTAGGTAATTTGCTAAGATGCACTCATAAATTGAGACTCAGTGCGACTTTAAAACTGACATATATTGCCAGCCACGGATTGGACGCACTGTTTTAAAAAATTCATAACTTTGATTTGCGAAAAAAACATACAATTTCTCATCGGATAATAATTAAACATACTCTAATTTACAATATTAAGCAATTTCTTCAGAGTTACACTCATAAATTGAGACTTGGTGCGCCTTTAAAACTAACACATATTCCCAGCCACGGATCGGACGCACTGTTTTTTAAAAATTCATAACTTTAATTTCCAAAAAAAAAAACATAATTTGTCATCGGATCTGAACTAAGCACACTCTAATTAACAATATTAAGCAATTTGTTTAGAGTTACACTCATAAATTGAGACTTGGTGCGACCTTAAAACTGACATATTACGAGCCATGGATCGGACGCAATGTTTTAAAAAATTCATAACTTTAATTTGCGAAAAAAACCATAATTTCTCATCGGATATGAACTAAGCACACTCGAATCAACAATATTAGGCAATTTGTTTAGAGTTACACTCATACATTGAGACTAAGTGAGACTTAAAAACTGATATATATTTCCAGCCACGAATCAGACGCACTGTTTTAAAAAACTCATAATTTTTATTTGCGAAAAAAAACATAATTTCTCATCGGATATTCATAACTTTAATTTTAGGAAAAAAAAAACATAATTTCTCATCGGATATGAACTAAGCACACTCTAACAATATTAGGCATTTTGTTTAGAGTTACACTCATAAATTGAGACTTGGTGCGACTTAAAAACTGACATATATTCACAGCCACGGATTGGACGCACTGTTTTAAAAAAATCATGACTTTAATTTGCGAAGAAAAACATATAATTTCTCATCAGATATGAACTAAGCATACTCTAATTAACAATATTAAGCAAGTTGTTTAGAATTACACTCATAAATTGAGACTTGGTGCGGTTTCGATTTTTAGTCTAATAATTTTTGTTCTAATGCTACTAAAAAATCCTTATTTTATTTTACGACGTGCATGGTATTTTATATTAATTTTAGGAAGCCGGTAGTATTTTTTTACAGGACAAAGTTGGAAAAATGTTTCATTGAATTCCCCTTTCGAGTGCCAGTGGATTATTGTGTAAAAACTAGCTATGAAAAATGCGAGCATGCGGGGGAAACTGTTCGGTGGGGCAGATGCCGCATTTCCCTCCGAACAGTTTCTCCCGCATGCCCGCATTTTACATCACTAGTAAAAACCAGACAACGGAGCACCAAAGGTAATAAAAAAACGCGGAGAATTCCGTGCAGAATTTAATTTTTGGTGATTGTTTTAAAAAATCGCCGTCAAAATGATAGCCCCTAACCTAGCAAAATTTTATACATTTGGCTTGCTCATCCCAGGCCGAATGGGAGTCCGTAATATAAACATAAAAAGACCACTCCCGACCGTAAAATCTGCCGAATAAAAAAATTAAGAATTTATCGGAAATTTAGTTTTACCCTTCAGAGCACCTCGACCATTGCCATACATCTCTAAACAGTTTACGTTCACCCTCCGCTTTCTAGACCGGATAAAACCCCCAGATGGGTCAATTCCGACGTGTAAAGGCTACTGGCGACGCTGAAAAGTGCCGAATAAAAAAGTTAGGTATAACCCGAAATTGAAACTGTTGGGAACACCGGCAGAGCAAAAGTAAGCCATCAGGCTGCCTACTAAATGAAACTTTAAAAATACCATCAAACTTTCTACTGTTCCCCAGAGACCGAATGGGGTGGCAAAAAGTATTAAGTATTAACCAATTTTATTTCAAAAATCGATTTGAAATTTCTCAACGTTGATCGCAACGGTATAACGCCTCGCATATGTTTTAAATATTTTTAGGCCCAAAAATGTCTCCCTTTATAGACATGAGAAAAACAAATTTTTAGAAAATTGTTTGTAATCTTAACAATTGATTACGTTCGAGATACCTTTTGCGAGCACAGCGGGCGACCAAGGTAATTTAGAGTTAATTTGGTCACGTCCAGCCCGGGATCAAGCGAAGCGAGTCTATCGTAAGTTACTACACATACATCGGTCCCCAACAAGCTTGCGAGCAAAGCGAGCCAATGGTCAGTCCTAGAGCTACCTCGATCGCGAAGCTCTCTCGCGAAGCGAGTCTCGCATAAGTTCCTGGACCTACATCGCTCCCCGTCAAGGTCCCAAGCGAAACGAGTCAATAGAAAGTCCTGAAGGTACCTCGATTGCGAAGCTTCTCGCAAAGCGAATCTCGCAGAAGTCACTGGACCTGCATCGCTCCCCGACAGGCCAACGAGCGCAGCGGGCCAATAAGAAATCCTGGAGCTCCCTTGATTGTGAAGCTTTCTCGCACAGCAAGTCTCGCAGAAGTCCCTAAATTTTCATCGCTCCCCAATAAGCTTCTCGAGAAGAAAGTCTCGGAGAACTCCTTGGACCTACATCGCTTCCTGACAAGCTTGCGAGCGCTGTGAGCCGATGGGAAGTCCTGGAGCTACCTTAGTTACGAAGCGAGTCTAGCAGAAGTCCAAAAACCTTCATCGCTCCTTGATAAGCATCTCGCGAACCTCTCTAAGTGTATGAACATGCTGGAGAGTGAGAAGCTAGCTTAGCATCGATGCTAGCTGCATGAATCAATGTGCGTGCGCAACTTAGAAGTGAGCATCGATCATCAAAAGCCGCACGTAAATCATGCGCGTAATAACCAACGCGCGCGACTATCATTATTTCTAATTAGTATTCAAGATGTCGTCAATCAGAGCAGAAGACATGTGCTATTCGAAAGTTCTGGTTTGAAGCATCTCGTAGTAAAAAATATGCAAAAGTATAGTGTTCACCCGTTGAATAGACAGCATAAATTATAAGTAAATTTGAATAAAATATAAGGCATTGGTGTATGTGAATTAATAAACAATTTAAATATTTGTTCTTTTAATAGATAGCTCGTAATAGTCTCTGGTAAATGCGTACGTGTGTAAATAACCAGAATTTTGAATAGTCTGTCTGTTTTTATATACAATAACTGCAGACAATACTCACAATCTGTAAGGAAGGTCATTGATCTTTATTGACGACTAATGAATTTTCGTTAGTGGATTGAATTGGGAAGAATTGAGTTTGCATTAAAAAATATAAATAATATAATAGCCAAACAATTGTAATTTATATAATAATGACAAATGATATGCATTAAATTCGAATCACTACAAAAGAGCAGATATTTTTACACATAAAACTCTAATTATTATTAAAAAAAACGATATAATATCTTTTCGTGCTTATACAGAATTTTGAGTCGAGTCAATGGCTTTTGACTCGACTCAAAATTCTGTATAAGCACGAAAAGAAATGAATTGAACCAGAAATTTATTTAAACTGCGAATGACGATGGTAACACAGTTTTATATTTTATAAAATTAGAAAAGATCTCGGTTGTGAAAAAGATATATTGTCGATAAGACGGATGCTCAACATTCGTGCTTATTTATTTTACTTCTTTCGCCCATTGACGGCATGCATAATATTTATAAACTGAATCTGAAATAGTAAACACTTTTTTGTAAGCGTATTGTTCGTGACTCCATTGTAACGTACCTATATTTTAATTATAATTTCTATTGCACTACGTTTACATTATAAAGCACAGATAAAATCCGAGACAGCGAGCGCTAATCATTCAAAACCAATAATTCTAAAGGCAAATATTATTCAAATTCTAAACCTAATGTTGTTGTTTTCTCATTACGCTGTTTTCCGATCTTATGCGTGTTGGGTCACGTAGGCCCTTCTTGCACATTGACCTGTATAATTGTAATTAGGGTGGGGAAGGTCTTTGCAAGCGTTTGAATGTTTTTCAAAAGCCAGAACCTTCCTAGACTTGTGATTAAATAGATTAATTTTCTATAACTGTAAATTATCGTTGAGTCAAATAAAAAGTGTTAAAAGTTTAATAAGTTCAAGGTTTTCTATCTCTACAAATTCCACGAACAAACCCAACATCGACGCGAAAGAGTGTTACAAATTAGTGTTACAAATTCGAGTGTGTATTCCTAAAATTGATCGCACAGTCGCACAGTGCGTCGTCCAATGGACAAAAATCAAAATTCCAAGAATTTCTTTTTCAGGTAACACTTGCGTAATCCTCAAAAGGGATTACTAATTCATCAGGTAAACGGATTATCCGTTCTTGAACAAATTTGTATCACTCTGTTTTATACCCTTAAAGTGAACACTTGTTCAATAATAATTTTAGTTGCGTTGCGAGTGCATTAATATAATTGTGTTTTTAAACAAATGTATTTTTGATTAAAAAAAATATTGTCATGGACTCTCAACCTGAAGGTATGTATGTATTATTCTTATAATAAATTCTTCTAAATTTATCACATGTATCAAAAAATTAAATAGTGAAAAGTATTGATTTTTTTATGAGAGTTTAAACTTTGGATAGAATTTAAAAAAATACCTATCAAAACATATTCTTTAAATTAACGTCAAATAAGCTTTAGACTATAAACTTAATAATGAGCTAAGCAGTACCCGCTAGTAGCCGTTAATATCAGCGTAATATTTTTTTTAGTTGACGCGGCGCGGATTATAAATTTAGACATTTTCAACATTTGGTTGGATAGCAAAGGCGCAGAGAAGGAAAAAAATATGTTTTCATTTCTGAAAACTAAATTTAAAATAGACAATCGCCTAAATGAGGTTTTAAATGAATTATCTAAATTTTGTCGCTTAAAATGTTTGAATTTTAAAACCGTTTGGATAAAGTGCAACAAAAACAAAAAATTGTTATTATCCCGGCACAATGTATGGCTACATTCCATAGTAGTGTTGCCAGAAAAAATTCAAGAGCTTGTAGGGGATGAAGAGATAAATTATGAAGCCTCCACATCTCGAGGACGACCCCCCAAACCATTCGAAGAATGTTTAACTAAAACAAAAATTCGACGGACTGAGGATTTGGTTATAAATAATAGCTATGAAGAACTAAGTTTTGCGGCAATGCGGTTAGATAGTTCCGTTGATAAACGAAAATCTCTTAAACCAGTTCAAGCTTTAGCATTATATTTGGATTTGGGCTTATCGGAGAGTAAATACAAAATTTTGCGTTGTACGATTAATTGTGTTAGTGAGGAGTGCGTAACGAGCTTACACGTTTTGCGACAAACTAAAAAACAATTTTTGTTAAATATATCGGTGAATGAACTATCTGCATCTGTTTTGCTTCAAAATATTTTAAATAAAACAACCGAATGCATAATTAAAACAATAAATATAAAAGGTTCAATTACTGCAACATTAATTTGTAAGTGGGGATTCGATGGAAGCTTAGGACATAGCAATTACAAACAAAAATTTTCAAATCTTGAAAATACAGATGAGTACATATTTTTTGTGGCATTTGTACCATTAAAATTAATATGCATTGAATCAGGACAAGAATTTTGGGCTAACCCACGTCCTGGTTCGAGCATATATTGTCGGCCAATTAAATTTCAATTTATGAAAGAATGCCCTAAATTAATTCATGACGAGGAAGAATGTATGAAAAATCAAATTACCAAATTGCAAAATTATATATTAACAATTTTTGAAAATACTATTAATGTTTCTTTTGAAATGCATTTTACGATGGTAGACGGAAGTGTTTGCAATGTACTAAGTGAAACAAATGCAGCTTCTAAATGTTATATTTGTGGTGCAAAACCCACAGAAATGAATAATGCATCTATTCACAAAAAGGAACCAAATCCCGAAAATTACCGTTTTGGTTTGTCTACATTACACAGTTGGATACGATCATTCGAATGCTTATTAAACATTTCGTATAGGTTAAATTTTAAATCTTGGCAGGTTAGAGGAAATGAAAATAAAGTAGTATTCGAAGAAAGAAAAAAACTTATCCAAAATAAATTCAAACAAAAACTTGGATTAATCGTAGACAAACCAAAACCGGGATTTGGTTCATCAAATGACGGTAAAATTTTATCGAAGAATGTTAAAGACTTATATTTAAATTTGTATGGGTGGTACTACATGCCTAGTAGTCTCCACAAATTGTTAATGCATGGGACACAAATTATTAATAATTTTGAAGTGCCTATTGGTCAGTTAACAGAGGAAACTCTTGAGGCTACTCATAAATTAATTAGAAAATATAGACTGTGTCACACACGCAAAACATCGCGATGTGATACAAATAACGATTTATTTAACATGCTGACATTATCATCGGATCTCTACTTGGCAAGTTTTCGCAAAAAATATAGCTCGAATTTAAAAATTAAAACAAATGATGATATAATTGAATATTTAGTTATAAAAAATACAGAATGTAGTGAAGATGATGGTATTTTCAATTTTGATGATTCTGACAAAGAGAACAATTCAGATGAAGATAGTTTAATTTAAAATTTAATGTAATTATGTATCTTTTTTATTTTAATTTGGTTAATTTATTTATAAATAAATATGTTGAATAGAGGTATTGATTTAATTTAACCCATTATGTATTTAATAGTTGCTTAGAATATTTTTCTCCGTTCATAATAATTTCGGTTCAATATAACATTTTATATTAAAAAATATAATATTATTTATTAATAATGGAAATATGATTTTTGTCTCATTTCTCCACAAGCGCGGTGCACTGTGGGTCGGTCGGCTGCCAACTGTCAAATTCACATGTTCAATCCCTATCTAAATGAAAGATTTCGTACGACCGAATCGTACGAAAAGAGTGTCACTCTCGAGCACAGACCCCGTCGACTTCATATTGTTACCGGCGTGTCATTTTGACACGTCGTAACACGTTTAATTTTTAATTCGCGATTTAATGTAACATCGGACCTCGTTGCATTTCATTCCCTTTTACAGTTTTATAAAAATTAAACATTCTTTTAGTTTGAAAATCCGTTAAGTTCGTACAGAAATGTTTGCCTTTTGTTTTATATAATCCAGGGCAATAAAACGATAAACCGGCAACGTATTTTCGAGATTGGTAATAAACCTTTCTAAAAATTCGGATTACCTAAATCCCCAAATTCGGCCGAAATAGATTAAAGTTCAGCCGGAGAAATTTTCCCGAAAGTGACGATCACAAAGGATCACCGGCTCAAGCATAAGGGCAGATTAAACCACTGTCACCGCCCGGTGTGTCGGTCCCGAAAATACGTTGACCGTACCTACGGCACCATAAAAACATTTCTTTAGGTTAAGTACAGTTTTCTCAAAATATTTAGTTTGCCGTTTGCGTGGTTCATTTTTAATTAATAAAATTATATTAATTTAAATATGAACCACGAGTTATTAATTATCCGAAATGTATTCTTTATCCGAAATGTATTGACACGTTATTTTTGTATATAAAATGTTTAATTATGAATTGCGTCACTTTAATAATTCGATTAATTTATTAATCTGTGACAGCGATACCAATTGTATATATACACAAATAAGACAATTAACTTTGTTTGTATAACTGAGGATTTTATTGTGACTATAGTTTCGACAACTTTAACTTGTCATTATCAAACATAAAGTAGTACTACTTTATGTTTGATAATGACAAGTTAAAGTTGTCGAAACTATAGTCACAATAAAATCCTCAGTTATACAAACAAAACAAAATTGTCTTATTTGTGTAAATAATGATGTATAACGAAGTAGAAGCCTCCACAGTGAACAATTGTATATATATATATATATATATATATATATATATATATATATATATATATATATATATATATATATATATATATATTTACATCATGTTCGATTTAGACAAACATTTTAATTACTCATGTTCATTTTTTTAGCGTGCTTACAGAGCACAAGTCCATCTGCGATCCACCAAAATAATAACCAAAACAACCAACTCTCACAATCATTTAAATATATCTTCACTGAGATTTGTACTTACAAATCATTTTATTTTAAACATTCTTTGTAACAACAAAGAGCACAGGTGTGTCACCCTTAATTCTGTTAACGCTCAAGTGACGCTCAGCGAATCAGCATCGAGCGTTACTTCGGCCAATGAGAATTGAGGATGATCACCTCCACCAAGGGCTAACCAATGGGTTTGGGGAGTAAGCATCCCTACCACGGCCTCTGCTAATGGGATAAGGGTGAAGATACTCTTCCAGAGCTCCGTTACCCCCAACTCATCCCTTGGCAAATTTTCTGGCTATAAAATAGCAATACAGCCAGAAAATAGGGAGTATTCGGCTAACGTCTAAAAAGTGTTCTTGGAGCTTCGTTAACACAATAAATCCCAAGAGTGAGAGCAGTACCAGTGTTAGTAAAGTTTTTGTTATAAGAGTGAGTTGGTTTTGGTGGTGAGCAGATTGACGGTAGTTTGTTTATGAGATTTTTTTTTATTGATTTTTTTAAGAAGGAAAAAAATGTTTGTCTAAAAATTATTTTTACTTCATACTTTTTAAATAATTTTTAATTCGTTAATATTTTTCCTTAGCTCTGTTTATCAAATATATTTTTTTTCTTCTTATATTTCATTGTTAATTCTTGTTTATTATTTTATTTTTCTGTACTAAATATATTTATTATTATTGCTGATTTTTAAAAAAGAGCTTGTTATTTCATAAATTAAATCTCATAAAAATCCTAAAGTAAAAAGTGGTTTGATATGGAGTGATCACAGAGTGAGTACTAAGTTATTATTTTTTTTTTTGAGCTTATAAACGTGACAGGGTTCCGACCGGAAGTGGGATGTGTCTCAAATCAATTTTTACAAGTTTAATATATACAAAAACTTAGTTTAATTCAACACACTGCCACCCCCGGTTCAAGTGACCCGTTACAATATGATTATGTAAGTTCACATATATAGTGATATTTCGATTATGTCGAAATTTCAAATTTCCCGCATGTTTGAACATGTAGGCTCTACAAGAATAATTCAAAATCAAAACTATTTGAATTCGAGGAAATAAGCTTACGCTTCTTATAGTTTGCACACTTTAAACATAATATATAAAATTACAAAAATTGTATTTGTGAAAATGCAAACAATGTCTTAATTAATAAGACAACTTAAGACAATAAATATCCATTGAAACAACTACTTCCCGTGCAAATACAACTTCAGATATTGAATTATACAATGGAATATTTAAAATCTTAATTGATTTGAATTTGATTTGTCACATATACTTTGTAGAGCGTTGTAATAAATCAAACCAATAAGATTTTAAATATTTCATTGTATAATTCAATATCCGGAGGTGTATTTGCACGGAAAGTAGTTGTTTTAATGGATATTTATTGTCTTAAGTTGTCTTATTAATTAAGACATTGTTTGCATTTTCAAGAAATAACATTTTCGTAATTTTATATATTTTGTGGGCTCTAGTTTTCAATCAACAGCTGTCAGATCTGAAGGCAAGAAAAATGCCGATAAGACGAAATCGTCGCAAGATCAACGTTAATAAATACAAAAAGTTAGAACCGTAAGTATATATAATATTTGTTAAATGTTAAGCTATTGTGTATTATTTTAAACAAGTCTACAGTCAAACAAATTTAAAACCAGGGTTTTACTACAATATTTCTCTTTATTTCTTCGTAGCACATGTGGATGATATTCAAGTATACGAAATACCCATGGTCGTGGAGTATATCCCCGTTGTTGTTGGATTAAGCAATTCTGAATCTTTGGGGATGGGCGTTAACATAAATAAATAAAATCGTAAGCTTATATAATATTTCAAGTTTTTAAGCTATTGTGTAATCTTTTAATTAAGTCTGCAGTCAAACAAATTTAAAACCAGGCTGTCTGCATTATTTCTCTTTGTTTCTTCCTAGCATTTGTGAATGATCTTTAAGTACTATGCGACAGCCACGGACGTGAAGATTTTCTTCACACCGGGCTAAGAGCATTCTTCCATGGAGAATGTTCCCGTTGCTGTTGGATCAAGCAATTCTGAAATTCCATCTAGTCACAAAGTACGATCCCAGAACATAAAGTAATGTCTTGAATTTAATTAATACTTTTTAAAATATACATTTAACATGTTCATTATGTCTTTGTTATTTCTCGCATCGCACGGTAATTTAATACCGTGCGGTGTTCCCCGCACCGCACCCTTCAATGTTATGACCCCCTGCACCGCGCACCCCGCTCAGCAAGAAGCCCGCCTGCTCCCCACGCCGAATGACATTTGCGATTGCAGCGCCGCCCCATCGAGTGGCTCAATTAACTAAAATCATGATACGTGGAGCCCCCTAGAAGTTATCAATGTAATTTAATCTATGCTCTAGCATGTTCATACACTAACAAGTATCTCGCGAAGCATGTCTCGGAGAATTCCCTGGACCTACACCTCTCCCCGACAGCAACATCGGTTGCGAAGCTTCTCGCGAAGCAAGTCTCGCAGAAGTCCCTCAACCTTCATCGCTCCCCGACATGTATCTCGCGAAGCGAGTCTCGGAGAAGTCCCTGGACCTACATTAATCCCCGACAAGCATCTCGGGAAATTTTCTGGATCTACATCACTCCCCGACAAGCTTGCGAGCGCAGCGAGCCTACGCGAAGTCCTGGAGCTACCTCGGTTGCGAAGCTTCCCGCGATGCGAGTCTCGCCAGTGACGGCTCGTGATCTAAAGAAGTTGGTTGTTTTTTTAGCGCACGCGCACTGAAACTAAACGGCCTGCCGTACCGAACCATACACCTTTACTAGAACGATACTTTAAATTAAATAATTTCGCTCGACTTTCAAAAATAGAGAGAGAATGTTTTCGGAGTTACAATAACATTTTTATACATAATATGGTTAATTATAAAGATACACTGATATATTTCACATAATCTACCTAAAATACCTAGGTAATATTTTGTAAATTACAACTAAGTCATTATTTAATTATTGTTTGCATTTTTAAATTATATTTGTTGTTTAACGATATTTAAACATTGAAGATATGTTCTGATTTCTGAAATAAAATTTTAGACGAATGTGTTTCAACTGTATTTTAATACCGGTAAATTGTTGGCCTTATTAATTTGTATTAAAGTAAATACCTATTTTACTATAAAAATTAAATAATAATATGAAAATAATCAGAAATACATTGATAAATAAATCTTCTAGTTCTAAAATTAAAATCTGTGATCTGTAGCGTAACCGAATTTAAAGTGTGCATTGACACATAGGCATCGGTGTATTGCGTTGAAGAACGGCGAGTACGGCCCCGCCAAATTTGCCATACTAGAGTAAACCATTTGCGGACGTACGTTCGCGCTGAAGGGGAAATGTAATGAGAGAAACTGCACTGACACTCGTGACGACGTAGCGCTTGCATTAATCTTAATAATCTGAAAATATACGGCTGGCCGATTATGCGGATACGAAGTTGCTTAACATATATTAAATGAAAATAAATACCCGCATTTATTGGCCTTATACTAAGTGCTTATTAATATAACTACCCATTAGCCTGTTATATGTTAATTATAAAAAATGCGCAATATTTATTTTTGAGAAAATAAAAATTTATAATTTTTGTTTAATCAAATTTAACGGAACTTTGCGCGAACTAACCAGCGAGCTACAGAGTCCACCCAATATACGGACTGCTTCCTCCATCCACCGCAGCTCCACTACAATAACAACTCTAATTTCCATTAACAACAATGCGGCTTATGCACCCGACCATAATCAAAAGACTTATTAACCCCTTACTATTCACCCTTGCTACTATTATTTAACTAAAACACCTCCTTCCTTTCATTACTACCGGGACACTATTTTATACAAGCTGCCGTACACATGAACAAACATATAAATAAATGAGAGCACTTAAAGAAGTTAGAAAGCTCAATTCAATAATATTAACTAAAACAAAATTCTAGTGCTGATATAAGAAACAACAACACAGACATCCTGGTTGTTGCGCTAAAATAATAGCAGAGCCCAACATCTGCAAAATGAGGAAATATTTAAAAACCATTTGTGTGCCAGTCTCCGTCGCGAACAGAGCGCATACGAAATACTAAAAAGTGATAATTAATACAAGCAAAAAGGGCTAATAATATAGCCATGGATGCAGACGCGGATGAAGACAGCAGTAGCAGTTTCACCGAGGTGGTGCACAAAAAACGGCAAAGGACACCAAAACCTCCAAATCCGGCGAAGAAACGCTCGACAACGCCATGTACATTTAACCTCCCAAAAACAATCCCGTATTACTCTCCGCACTCAAACATTTCAACTCACAATAATAACCATCTACTAGTCACACATCTCAATCACAAATAGATGCCACACACAGTAAAAACACCACTCCAGTAATCACACCATCTATATAAACACAGCAGAAAAACACAACAAACATACAAAAACACACAAATCAACCGGAATATAAATACACATATTCATTCACCACTATACAAAATTTAACATGAATTTAATTTGCATAAGTATTGTTTGACCATCAATATGATACCAACGCCCTTATCATTAAAACGCAAACTGGCTTTATATTAAAAACTAACATAGAAAATCAGAAGATAGAAAAAAACCTAAATACACTAAAGACAGAGAAAACCATTCATGAGTTTCGCTCATTAACGCCGAACACACGAAGCAGCACAGCCGTAGCAACTCAGCGCGGAGCGCAAGCGCCGTCATACAGCTGCATCATAAAAAGCGTGGAACAAGAAATCGAAGATGCCACAATCAGCGCACAATTAAATGCACAGGGGATAACGCACCGTTATTGCAAACGAATCATCGCAAAAAAAGACAATTATAAACCGCACATGATTAGGGTAATTACATCGTCCCACGAAGCGTACACAAAACTGCTACATGATAAATTTAGATACATGTGCAAGATTTACTCGGTTATCGAAAGTAAACCGCCTTCACCAATCCTTGCACCTTGTGGAAGGTGCAATAAATTCGATCATGTCACAGCAAACTGCAAGGAAGATATCATGCTCCAAATGCAACTGACAATGGAGCTTAGTCTACAAAATATCTGAATAGACCCCGAGAACCCATTCAAGAAATCCCAAACGTAAAAATCATAAACCAAAATATAAAATCTGCCAATATTGATAAGAACTTAACAAAAAACTCACCAATTCACACTCACATTACATTTCACGACTTCATTATTGACATATACACAACGAAGATAAACTCACCGACGACGACTAACAGAGAATCGCTTATTAAAAAACTAAGATCACGTTTCATAGACTCATTCCGCATCGATACATATGTCAAGTTTTCTGGGAACAAAATGTTTATTGTTATGTTCGATCTTGACTCCCCCAATACCATCCTGCCCGTAGCCCCGGTTTTAGGAATTCATATAGGATACGCTCAAATTGTTAACGATGGCTAATTTAAATATCCTCCTCACAAATATCAACTCCCTACCATCCAAATCCCATTTATTGTCCCACTATCTTATCCATAACCCTATACATATCAACTTGATGGTAAAAACCAAAACGGATAAACCTTTTTCCTATAATAATTGGTCCTATATTCAATTCCCTTCCTCTACTCCTAACGTAAATCGACGGAGAGGTTCAGTAGTTGCTGCAAAACCAGAAATCAAACTAAAAAAAGCCAATCCTCCTAAAATAAATCACATCATGAATGAATGTTTGCATTCCACTATTGACCTCCCATCCTTTACATTACATATTTTCCTGGTATATATTCATCACACATTATCCATAGAAGACACTATCCTAACAAAAGCGTCATTATATGACCACGTTATCGTAGCTGGTGATTTCAACATAAACAAAACAAAGTCAAGACAACTTTCCTCCTTTATGTCAAATTCAAACTTTATCCGTATCCACACGCCTCCTACTTTCATAATGTCCCAAAATCAAAAAGCAATATTGAACACCTTGTCAACAACGTAACCCTAATTCCAGATCTGTGCTCTGATCATTTATCTATTCTATTTTCAATCAAACAAGATCCTTCCCTCCCTTCGCTCCCTAAACTGATAATTAACTACAAAGACTGTGACGTAACCAAAGTGACACAAGACATGACAAATTTTATAACCTGCAATCAGACAATTAATTCATACTCTATATCCTTATTCCTCAACGAACTTTCCCAGTCTATTAAACAAAAAACTATATTTTAAAACTTATTAAATATAAACGTCAACTCTACCGAGACATAAGACAAACAAACGACAGTACATTGAAACAAAAGTTCAATAAACTAAATAAAGATATTCATAATCTAATTAAAGAATACAAAACCGATCTATAAAAAAGTACTGGGAAGAAATTAAAAAACTTTCCAAGCACAGGTAGACAAATTTTATAAACAAAATACGGAACCTGACAACAAACAGACAGTAACATAGGACAGACAAATTGCAGATAATTTTGCTAATTACTATAGACAAACGTATACTATTTCAAATAAAGATACATATGATAATGACTTTTTGAATACAGTAAACTCCTGGTATAATTCTTATATCCTTGCACCCCCGAAGGCAACATAAAGGAGGATGAATATTTTGAAATTTTGCACAAGGGCAAAAATACTACACCCGGTCATGATAACGTCCCCAGATCCATCGTAAAATCCCTGCCCGATAATATTCACAAATACATCCTTAAAACATTTAACTTCATTTATTCCTCTCAAAATATTCCTTTCGAATGGAGGCAGGGTATTATCACATGCATCCCTAAACTAAATAACGACCCATTATCAGTTACCAATCACCCTGATTCCAGTCCCAGGTAAACTGTTTGAACCCATCCTAAAAAATAAACTGTTGAACCATATTTCCGAATCCATTCCACCATATCAATTCGGCTTTCTTGAACATCGGTCCACTTCCCTGCCACTAGCTATTCTAACATCTAACTGTGAAACAGCGCACCTTGAGGGCAAAAAATCTGCTATCGCATTTTTAGATATCCAAAAGGCATTTGATTCTGTCTGGCATCATGGTTTGCGATTTAAATTAAATTCCTTAAATATACCCCAACACCCCATTAACCTCCTTGACAGTCTCCTATCAAACAGAACCCTTCAAATCAAAATCTGCAACACATTTTCTATCTCATTTATTCCTCAACAAAGCCTACCTCAAGGATCCCCTCTTTCCCCACTTTTCTATAACATTTTTGTCAATGATATTTACAATTCCAGCCCCAAATTCCTAAACAAAATATCATATCCTTTATTATATGCAGATGATACAGCCATCATTTCACATGCACCTACACTACCTAAAGCCTTGAGTACTCTGCAGGGTCTGATCGACACTATACAACTATGGCTCGCCAAATGGATAATCACCATAAACCCTAACAAAACACAGCTCCTAATTCCATTCCATCGTACTGACAACTCCCCATTTTGCATTTTCATAAATCACCAACCTATATCTCCCTTTCGCACCTGCAAAACTTGAAGAAAAACTTAAAAGCAGGGCAAGTCATTTCAGAACACTCACCAATAAACAACAAGGTATCTCTACAAAATCTGCTGTCCATGTATATAAAATGATTTGCCGACCCCTGCTAGAATACGCCGCTATACTTTTTCATAACCCCCGTCCCGCTGTGTTAAAGAATTTTCAAGTAGCTAAACGATCAGCTCTCAGAGTACTCACCAAAATTAGGCACCCCCTTAATCCCCTTTATAACCCATCCAACACTCTTCTCTATGAAAAAACCAATATTACTCCTATCGAAGAACGTCTTCTGTATCTATCACAAAAATTCGCCTCCAATCCCAACATCCTGGAAATCATCAATCATATATGCATTCCTCTTAACCCCAACATAATCCCAAAAGTCAAATTCACGGAACACACAATTCATCAATTCATATCATCATCACATACTGATAGCAACAATCACAATGAAGTTGAATGACAGTGACTTGACAAAGACAACGTCAAATTTACAATAATTAAATTAATAACAATAAAAACAGGCTGAAAGACCTATGGTCGATAGCCATTTTATAGAATCAATTTTAATTTCTGTATACAATTTATAATCTGTTTGTATTTATAAATATTGTAAAAATTCTATAAATAAAGATGTTATATATCTACAATTTTCAACAGAATCTGTAAAAGATGAGTGATTCCCAAGACCCTATCTGATAATGCAATAATTAAAAAAGAGAGGGCTTGTCACATCCTACACAAATGTCTGGTTGTATCTACATATAATAAGGACGCTTGACGTGGTTAAGTAAAAACAATCCTAATGACAAACAATTCTAAATAGAAATGTTTAGAAAGAAAAAAAACGAATAAGCATCCAATTTAATTTAATCAAATTGTACCTTAACACATTATTTATTGTATATTATCAGCAAAATAATAGAAATTACATCACCCAATCCTTAAATATAACGATACTTCTTAACAGAAAGGCCAATAGTTGATAGCCCTTTTGAAATTAGTGCGTTCTCGGAGGATATCTCGACTCACGCTAAAGATATGAAAAAATGTATTTATCAAAGTTGCTTCGTCTTACGAACCTACAAATATTTTTATGTATACAGAGATTGCCATAAAGACAATAGCGAATGCAACTTGCTTATTTTAAATAGATTACCGTATATTATTTGGTTTTTGAATTCCTCATAAAGATTGTGTATCATTTTATGAAAAACGTTTGGTCTAAGTCGTACGGTTTCGTAGTTTTTTGACATTTATGAACAAAAATTATGTATACACTAAGCCTAAAATATCTGTGAAACTGAATAAGATATAGAGTTGCAGTTTTAGCCATTCTCATGAGAATAAAGAGCGCTATCGGCTGCAGTATAAAATTATTGCGCTTACGTTATTTGGCAACGAAATAAAAACTGTTAAATTTATATATTTTTAATCAATGGTTACTTGATTTTATGTATAACTGTTTCTTACATCAATCGACTCAAAATGAAAGACCCTAATTTAATAATAATAATTTTTTATCTTTTCTGTAGATGTAATATAATTGTCTTAAAAAACTTAAAGTTCCGGATAAAAGTGATAAAAAGAGAATTGAATTTTGAGTCGATTGGTGATAAAATATTATATGATTTTATTTAAAAAAATCAAGTTACACTTAGTTGAAAATTTATAAATTCAACTAAACAAAGAATAATATAGTTAATAGGTTTGAACTAAATCAATTTAGTTTAATATTTGGTAATGGTCTGTAAAGACTAAATCGAGTGTCAAGAAACTAAAAATAGAATCATGGAATATAACAAGTGGTTTTCTTCACCTAATTTAAACAAAATATATAAAATAAATTAATTTAACTAATTACATAAATGTAATCAAATATGAGTTTCTTCATTATATATGGAAGAAAAACTATAATGCTTCTGAAAGGATGTGAACCTGCAACCTCTAGATTTCCAGTCTAGGGAGCTGCCATTTGCGCTGTCAGAAGCATTATAGTTTTCTTTCCATATATAATGAGGAAACTCATATTTGATTACATTTATGTAATACAATAAAATAATGTTTTTTTTTTAAAACTTATTAAAACAGAGCTTTGTATGTGGTAAATAAAATAATATCTTAACCTGTTATTCTTGTGTGGTGTATGCTATTATACATAATTTAAAATAATAAAAAATAAATAAATAGATAAATTAATTATTTCTGTGATAATATTACCTGGAATAGGACCATGCATGGGTCCATTAGGACTGGACATCATATGTGGCCCCATTGGATTGCCCATTGGCCCATTCATTTGAGGACCATTTCCCCTCGGCCCATTCATCATCATGCTTTGATGGTGATGTCCCCCCATTCCTACCATGGGTTGATTTCCTGTAATAATAATACCATTATTGCATAACATTTTACACTATAAAAAACTTGAGAATTAATTATGTAAATATTAATAAACTAATTTCATCTCTTATACAGGATATTATAATAGGTTACTATTATTATTTTAATAGATTCTAGTGCAAAAGTAGATTATTTTCTTTTCATATTAATAACACAAATACAGGTTGGGTAGGTAGTCCTAGAAAGTTGGGACAAAAAAAATTATTACAACAGCCTTAATAAATAGTTAAATAGTGATATTGATTTTCCCCAAAAGGTTGGCATCTCTAAAAGTTTACTTTAAAATGTCAAGATCTCCAGATTTTCAAATGATACAATAGATCAAAAGTGGTATCTTTGAAAATGTCTTTAAAAAATAAGCAACTTTTGTAGGAAACACAACTTTGTTACTGGCATTCATTTTGAGTAATATCTGATTAAAGTTATTATTAAAATTCAATTTTTCCAAGCTAATTTATTTTAGAAGATTGGGTTTCAAATGTCAGTCAGACCTCTTAAATGTATTCAAGCCAGGGCTGTGGAATCGCTAAATAAAATATTCATCTAACTCTGTTCGGCTCCTCTATTTTTCGAAAATCCTATGCTAATTCCGACTTCTGCTCCAACTCAGGTGAACATTTTAAACCTATACTTAATAATGCGATTTTTTGAAATACAAATAAATGTTTGGTTTCTACTGCATGTGGATAATTGCAATCTAATAATATTTTTGGACAAAAAATCGATTTTTTTAATATGCAAATTATATAAATTTTATTTAAAATTAAAAATTCAGTTTAGGTTCAAATTTTTGGAAAGAAAACGAAATATGTTGAGCACAATTATTTTTAAATAATCATATTGAAAGTCGGAGTTGAAGATATACAAAATTTCCAACTCTACGGCTTCAATTCCTTCATCACAAAATACATAAATTCCTGCTCCACAGCTTTGGGTCTAACCCCAACTCTGAGTCCACAGCACTGTTTTCCATTTACTTCTAAACACTGTTGAGCTGTTTTGGTCCCACTACCAGTATCCCTAAGTATCTACTTTTAAAACAAAAACATGTTTCATACAAAAGTTGCTTATTTTTTAAAGACCTTTTGAATGATACCACTGTCGTCCCATTTAAAAATCTGTAGTTCTTGACATTCTTTAGCAAACTCTCAGGGATACCAACCTTTTTGGGGAAAAACAATATCACCATTTGATTTTTTAATACATTTTGTTATCCCAACTTTTTCTTTTCTCCAAAAAAGCCTAATACAAGTGGTCTGGGACACCCTGTATACATATATAAAAAGACAACGAACATCCTTTTACTCTAATTTTGCGCTCTACAAGCCGCCCCATCCATTATCCTAGCACACTCACTTGGTATTTGAAGCTTGTACATATATACAGACTTTGTCAATTATAGGTGATTTTGAATGTCAGTATTTATGAATGCTAGTGCATTGATAAGACCTTAGATCTCATTTTGCTTCTACAGTTAGTGTCAGTTTAATTCCGAAACCCTTGACTATCATCGGAGCGGCGATCTAATGCCAATAAAATATTTATAACGTTAAATAAAATTAAACTAAATATGAATAATGGCCCATTAATTTAAACAAATAAGAAATAACAGCGTACTAGGAGTTTGAAACAGAGCGATAAAATAAATTTGTCAACGTGACCTAATTCACCGGTTATTCTTATTTGTTTATATATATATAAGTTACCTAACGTTAACATAACAGCCTCCGTTCATTATAAACAATAGCACTTATTATTCATTTATCCATTTACACATAATAGTGCTCATTTTGCTTTATTGTTATCATATGCTTATTTCGCTATTTTATCTTATTGTATTAGATTTTATTATTGTATTATTTAGATATGAATTAGAGATCAAACCGTGAACACAGATGTTAGAAAATAAATTCCTTTTTAAAAAAATCGGTTTGTGGACTAATACAGTTAATTGGCGTAGTCGATTGGATCCTGAAAAGTGAAGTTTTTGTCCATTTTCCCCTTTTTACGAATTAATTCGGGAGTTTTTACGATGGACATCACCCTTTAGAATGGCCCTCCTAATATTGAACATTAAGCAGCCCAGACAATTTCTGTCCTGAAAGACATCGACCACCACGATCACGTGATCTTCAAGTGGATATCGAAAGTATCCCATGGAAATAATACTTTTAATGTAAGTTGCACAAGCTGATTGATTTTTTAATGCGAATAGTTAAACCAGTGATTTATTTATACAGACACAAATTCTGATTCATAGCTCATTTACTAACTTATAATCTACATCTTGTTCCTAACAATAAACCCGAATATATGCAAATGATTCCTGAGTTTGGGGGACAGCCGGAATTTTTACCTAGATTTATTGAAGTATGTGAAACACTTTTAAATAGATTTTATAATGCTAAGGATGGTAATTATTTTGTAAATGATTACTTAATGAATACCATAATTTTAAGGGTTAAGGGTGAAGCTGCTATTAATATCTCATCGAGTGCAGTTAATAATTGGTATTCTTTAAAAAAATGTATTACTAAATTCATACGATCCCGTTTGTCACCGGGATCACTATACTTTAAATTATGAAATTTGCACATTAAGGCAGAATACAAACGAATCTGTGTTCGATTTTCATAACAAAATTAAATCTCTTCTAAATGTACAAGTCGCTTATATAACAAATCATGTTGCTGATTTGCAAGAAAGACAGTACTTGCGCATATTTTTTAGGACTAATGCTTTAAAAGTTTTATTAAGAGGATCAAAAGATCCCATTGGATCTCGAATGAGGGTCAAGCACCCTGTAGATTTAAACGCAGCATTAAATATGCTAACTAATGACTTTCTAATGGAAGTCACGATAAAAAATTCAATAAATAAAGATAAAAATAAAATAGTTGCACGATGTCCCATTCCATCTTATTCTGTCAAGTTTTATTAGCCACGTAATAATTACAACAATGGTCTACGTTACAATAATAACAACCAATTTAACAGCTGTTATCCAAATCGGAATAATTCATTCTAAAATAGATATTTCATTCAATAGAAATAATTATAATAATAATAATCATAATCCTTACGGACCTAGTACTTCAAATACTGTAAATAATTCTGCACCTAATTTACAAAACTCGACACCCATGTCTGTTACCACAGGACAAAACGCAGTATAAAAGAGACCAAAATGAGTACGGTGGAAATTAAAACTCTCTGAATATGATTACACGATTGTATATAAAAAGAGAGCATTAAACAAAAATGCAGATTTTCTTTCCAGAATAGAAATGTATGTAAACGATGACAATGTTAAATTAGAATCAGTTGAATCAATAATAGCACCGATGGGAGATTCACATATAGACTTAGATGAAGATGAACTTCATGAAATTCTTGATGATAGTAATAATGATAAAAAAAAACATTCTTGATATCCCTATTTTAAAAAAAGCTGTAAATTATGGAAATAATCTAATTATAATCTCTAAAGTAAATTATGCCCCCTTCACCACTAGTAGTTAGGTAATTACTTAACAATAAAAAACAACGTATAAATGTACAATTTTCAAAATCAGATTTTAACAAGAATGTCATTAAATTCCTAAAAGAATATACAGTTCCTAATATTAAATATCACTTATACTAACAATGCAAAATACTTTAAAAATTCTGCAAACAATTTTATTAAATGTGCGGAATTAATTTGTGACGTAGAAAGTAATGAAGAAATAGATGATACAATACAAGCATATTACGAAGAGAAGTGTAACCATCGTGGTATCGACGAAACTAAAGTACAAATTAAAAGACGATTTTATTGGCCTGATCAGAGGCGAACAATTCAAAATTTTATTAATCAATGTGAAATCTGTCTCGTTAGTAAATATGATAGGAAGTCGTTAAACTTAAAATTTAATATTACTGCAACCGCAATGAAACCCTTTGTAATAGTGCATATTGACAATATCGCTTTAGAAAAAGTTAAATTTCTTACTGTAATAGACTTATTCTCAAAATATACCCAATTTTATAAATTAAACTCACAATAAGCAACAAAGATTGCCAATAAACTAATTAGATTTTTTACACATCATGGTATACCCGAACAAATTATTTCGGATAACCTAGAATTCAAAAATACAGTAATTAAAGAATTACTTGATTCGACTTTCGTATGTCGTCGAGATAGGTCGTTATAACCTCTTGTACTGTACACGTGAGTCTGTGTTGTTTTTTATCTTAACTTTTTTGTGTTCTTTTCTATTGTTCTGATTCCTTCACGCTAGGAACGTACCTTGACGTGGTGTGGGGGCAAGGAAAGGTTGAAGGCCAACCGGAGCGCGGAGATACGGGCCTCCTCTATGGAGACCCGGACCCCTGTGCTGCTGTGAGGTGAGACCGTATCGCTAAACGTTCCGAGGCTGATACAACCTCCTTGCTGTTACAGTCTCCTTTGTAGAATCACTTCACCTCTATACAGCCACTCTTGGCCAACTCTTCAATCATTTCTGGATCCCCTTCAGTTCACCGAACTGATCGGGACTCAAAGGGGGATCCAAACCCAGCTTGTAATCTTTAAACTATCAATCTTCTTCTATACACCCAATCAAAATGGACAAGCAAAACGTGGAAACTAGTCTCCAGGTGGGTACTCAAAAATCCCACCCCGCATCAGCGGGCTGCCCCATCGGATCTGGAGGGGGCAACTGTCCATCCGTGTCAGGCCTTCAAGGCAAACACAAGTCCGAGAAGGACTCCAAAAAGTCGGGGAAGACTACGGCTAAGGCTGGCCAAAGCGACAGGCATACAACGAAGACTTGAAACCCTCTGCAAGGGCATTCAGAAACAGAAGAGCGGCTCACCGAATCCGCCTGAAATTCGAGTCCGTTCCAGAGACCGAGCTTTCCGACCAGGATAAAAAGTCTCTGGAATGGGCTAGGAAAATAATTAGGGAACACGGGGAGAAACCCGCTGCGACCGCAACGCCCAAGAGGCAGCGATCGCAGGGGGAGACCCCACCGTGCCCTAAAAAGGTAAGGAGGACCGGGCCCTCTCCGAAAATTACACCAGGCTGCACCTATAGTGATATCCTCAAGGAGCACACTATATTTGCGGTAATAGATAGGAGCCACAGGGAGGGTTCAATCTCGCCGGCGAACTGGCAGCTGGCAGAGATGGCCCTCCTTATTAAAGTCTATAAGGAGGTTCTGTCTGCTAATCCAGGAACGGCTCCCAAGTGTCGAGACGCAGGTTGGCACCAGGGTCACGTCAAACTGGTGGCCTGTGCAGATCAGAGGTCTGCTGACCTGTTCAGGCTGGCCATAGGGAAGGTAGGTGAGGTCTGGCCGGGTGCTGCTATCGAGGCTGTTACCAGGGACAAGATCCCGAACAGATCTCGGTGCAGGGCCTGGGTCCCGACTGAGCCTGCTGACCCGCCGACGATTGAAGAATTCATCCGTATGAGCAACCCGGAGTTGCCGACAGCGGATTAGATGGTGGTCAGTGTAGGGGAGGCGAGGGGCAATACCAGACCGGTGACAATCACCGTTAACGAGGAGTCCGTCGCCCTTCTAGAGACCTGTGGTCCCCCTGGCTTTGGGGCGATCACCCTCAAAATCTATAGGAAGGATCGGGAGACCGCTAATTCCAAGAAGGAGGCGGCCTCTGAGGAGCCGATGGAAACAGCTCCACACTCTGGTGTGGAAACTGGTCCCCACACTGATGTGGACAGTGAGCCTGTACTGGAGGCTATGAATCGCTTGCGTACGCACTCGGAGAAGACGGAGGAGAGCGAAGGAGACGAGGATCTCGCTCTCTTCTCCGGATCCGATCCGGATGATGATGACGACCTGAACACCACGGTCGTCAACCCCTAAAGCGGTACGATGGCGAAGGTGATTCAGATTAACCTGCATCACTGCAAGGCAGCCTCGGCTGCGCTAATACTTACCCTAGGAAGGGATGGGTACGATGTCGCCCTGATCCAAGAACCGTGGATCGTAGGAGATCGGGTTTGCGGACTGGGCTCAGTCGACTTTAAGGTCTTTTACAAGCAAGGGGTAGGTAAACCCAGATCGTGTATCTTAATAAACAAAAGGCACTCTGCTTTCCTGTTTCCCTGTTTCAGCGACTGTGACACAGCTGTCGTCTCCATGGAGAGTGGCCCTTACCAGCTTTGGGTGGCCTCCTCCTACATGGCCCATGACAAGGGAACCCCCCCCCCCCCCCAGAAGGCATGGTAATGGCGGTGGGAGAAGCTAACCGGAAGGGGGTGGATCTCGTCATCGGCGCTGAAGCGAACGCTCATCACTCAATATGGGGGAGCTCCGACACAAATGACAGAGGTGAGTTGCTACTTGATTTTATTCTGGCCACTAACCTTTCCATATGTAACATTGGTAGCGAACCCACGTTTATTACTTCCAACAGACGCGAGGTTCTAGACATAACTTTGGTCTCGGACCAAGCGCACAATAAAGTTAAAAACTGGAAGGTCAGTGGTGAACACTCCTTCTCCGACCATAGGTATATAGAATTTCAGGTGGATATGCGTATCCCAGTAAATCCTATAATCACCAACAAAAGATTAACGAACTGGGATACTTATAGGGCCGTCCTTACTAGGGTTTTGTTTTGCGATACACCACGCAGACCTTCCACTGAGGAGGAGTTGGATTGCTTGGTAACTACCCTCACTGATGCCTGTAATAGCGCAATGGGCGCAGCCTGTCCTGGAAAAATCCCTAGAGGAAAAAAGAAGCCTAAATGGTGGAACCAGGAGATTTCCTCCCTAAGAAAGGAGTGCAATAGGCTGTTCAACAGGGCAAAACAAACCAGCGAATGGTCTCTGTACAAGGACAGCCTCAGAGCCGACTCAGAAAAATACTACCGGGGAACCCAGCTATCCCGGGTTTTCTCATGAAGCAGGGTGGTGAGTGGACCACCTCATGCGAGGAGACCCTAGAGGTGCTAATGGAGACTCACTTTCCCTCCGACGCTGGTGTGAGAGGAGCTCTCCGGACACCCAAGAGGAGCTGCCCGACGGGGGATATCCTGAGCAAGGATAAATTGGCTTGGAGTGTGAACAGCTTTAAGCCCTTCAAAACCGCAGGCCCGGACGGGATTATTCCTGCTGAATTACAGATGGCTGCGGATATTATCAATCCCTGGTTGGAAATAATATTCGAAGCCTGCTTAACTCTTTTGTACATCCCGCAGAGGTGGAAAGAGACTAATGTGGTGTTTATACCCAAAGCGGGAAAAATATCTCACTCAACACCGAAGGACTATAGGCCGATTAGCTTATCCTCCTTCCTACTCAAGACGCTGGAGAGGTTAGTGGAGGCGTACATAAAAGAGCGCATACATCTAGACCTCTGGTCGACTAGCCAACACGCGTACACTAGGGGCAGATCAGTAGACACAGCTCTGCACGCCCTCCTAAGTCAGGTTGAAAATTCCATGTGTAAGAAAGAGTTCACGTTGGCGGTATTCCTGGATATCGAATGAGCCTTCAACTTCGTGCGCCCAGGGGCGATTTTGTCGGCCCTTGGCAATCTGCACATGGACGAGTCGATATGCCTCTTCGTAGAGGAGCTGCTAACGAGGAGGCACATTGTCTCTGCGCTGGGCGGCTCACGCTCAAGAAGAGAGGTCAGTAGAGGTACCCCTCAAGGGGGTGTCCTCTCTCCACTATTATGGAATATAGTTATGAATGAACTACTGAAAGGACTAGAGTCTACGGGGTGTGAAACAATTGCATATGCTGATGACGTGACCCTCGCGGTCTCTGGTAAACACGTAGGCATCCTATCTGAACTCATGGAGAGGGCACTCCGCAAGGTAACCCGCTGGTGTGAGGAATGTGGACTGGGGGTAAATCCCCTCAAAACTGAGCTTGTACTCTTCACCA
Organism: Philonthus cognatus; assembly: GCA_932526585.2. NCBI lineage: Eukaryota > Metazoa > Arthropoda > Insecta > Coleoptera > Staphylinidae > Philonthus > Philonthus cognatus. The sequence goes on along the minus strand of OW052243.1, from coordinate 67,891,399 downwards.
GAATGCATAGGATACCAAACTTCAAAGCTCCCGTCCTAAACGGCACGGGACTGGTGGTAAAGGAGCAAGCCAAATATTTGAGCACCTTAGTCGATAGGAAGTTAAGTTAGGAGCCCAATATTCAGGAGAGAGTACGGAAAGCGCAGGTCGCGCTGTACTCGTGCAAAAGAGCTGTGAGCAAGAACTGGGGACTGAAACCAAGCGTTGTCCACTGGATGTACACGACTGTGGTGAGACCCATTCTGTTCTACGGCGCTGCAGTCTGGTGGACTGCTCTTGATAAGAAAATTCACCGGACCGCACTGGGTAAGGTACAGAGATCAGCCGAACTGCTCATAACAGGCGCGGTTAGATCTACCCCCTCCAAAGCGCTAGATGTAATACTAAATCTAGCTCCTGTTGACCTTTACTGCAGGTATGCTGCAGCTACCACAGCGATCAGGATCAACTCGGTCGGGATATGGAATAGTAGCAAACAGGGCCATGGAAGGATCCTGAATGAGCTTGTCGATATCCCACTGAGGACTGATAGCTGTCTTCCAGAACTTACCTTTGGGAACAAGTTCTCCATTTCCACCCCGGACAAAACCGAATGGGTAGAGGGCAAGATTGTTCAGGGAAATGAAGTCTGGCTCTTCACGGATGGCTCCAAGTCCGAAAACAGAGTAGGGGGTGGAATTTTCTCACATGAGTTCAGCCTCAAAAAATCTATTCGACTCCCAAACCACTGCAGCGTCCTACAGGCGGAAGTCATGGCTATTCGAGTGGCAGTGGACTGGATAGGTAAAACCGACCTTCAGGTAAACCATATCAGGTTCGTCACCGATAGCCAGGCCGCCATTAGGACATTAAATAGTCCCTACTGCACCTCCAAGGTGGTCAGAGACTGCAGAAAAGTGCTTAACAAGCTCGCTAACAGCTGTGATGTGGGGCTCATCTGGGTACCAGGTCACAGTGATATCAAGGGAAACTCAATTGCCGACGGCCTCGCAAGGAAGGGGGCAAGGATGAGAGACCTATCTACTGAACTTTCCGCCGACATTCCTCTTAGGGAATGCAAGAGACTATTAAGAGACCAAATGACATCATGGGTTAACCTTAGGTGGAAGGAAGAAGACACGTGTCACATAACAAGGCAGCTATGGCCTATGTGTGACACTATAAACAGTAAAAGATTAATTGCACTTAGCAGAATCGACATAAGGAAGGCAGTAGGCATCATCACGGGTCACTGTTTTCTGGGTGGACACGCACAAAAGATGGGTCTCAAATACAATGACTACTGCAGAGAATGCCTAGATGAGGAGGAGGAAGAAACAGTACTCCACTATCTAGGTCAATGTCCTGCTCTTGAGGGGAAACGAATGAAGTACCTCAGTCTGCACCATGCAAGTGAACTGGCGGAGCTCTCACCTATAAAGGTGGGAGATCTGATCGGATTCATTAGGTGCCCAAATTGGGTTGTATAGGGGAAGGATCTCTCATGGTATCACAACGGGCCCTATGGGCCTAAGTGAACAGCCTCGGCTGTTGCCATATAAACCTAACCTAACCTATTGTTCTGATTTCTATTTTTAATTTCTGCACAAAAACTAGTAAAATTGATTTAATTTCATGTCTGAAGTCATACGGGGCTCGGAGCCCCCTGATATCCCTCTAGATGTTGAGATGAAACTAACCTTAACTCCTCAGGTGAGTGAGGCTTCCTTCGGGAGTCTCAGGACCTCCGGAGGTGTCCTCTCGAGGTAAAGATATGGAGGAAATCCATTGTTTTAAAAGCACTGATCGTGCTCCATACTCAGTATATTCAGAAAAAACTTCAACCTCAAATTCCCCCCCACTCCCTCTCTTGAAATGGTTATTGGTAACATCCTATACAAAAATGGATACAAGATTACAACTTCTAGAAGGGGACGAAATAGAGTTTGTGCCCAATTTAGTAATTTTTCTGATGCAAATAAATTATTACAAGATAAACAACATTTAAAAAATTATAATTTAAAAGCATTCATGCCGCCTCAATTGATTTCTGTAAAGGACATTACTAGGGATGTGGATCCGGTTTTTACCGAGGAAGAAATATTGAAAAATCTAAATGACTTGAATGAGTTTAGTAAATTGCATGTAAGAAGGTGGAAAAGGAAAGTTATTAATGAGAAAAATGTAGAAAGTTACATCAATACATATACAGTAGTAGCCACTACTGTATATGTACAGTAGTGATACACTTCTATTGTACACTCCTCCCTAGATCAATAAAATTATTTTGCACTTCTAAAACTCCAAAAATATTTATTCCCTATGTAACACAATGCCACTCATGCCTAAGATACGGCCACACAAAAACCAATTGCAAGAGCAAAATGAAATGCTCTCAGTGTGAAACATCTGAACATCAAACTTCTCAGTGCTCCCTTCTATATCCTAAATGTATTTATTGTAATGGTAATCACCTCTCCACTGAATTGAGTACGCTTTCCAAAGACAGATGACTCCAGAGATTTTTAGACAAAAAAAAAATAATATATGCCTCGCTACAACGTGTCTTTTATAGAAGCAGCATCGATATTAACACAGGATAAAGTCATTAACACTTATAATACTCCTATAAATCCCACATTATTGCCTCGTAATTTTCCTCCTCTTTAACCAGACTTCACTCACATTTTACAATCTCCAAACCCCAATTTCAATTCTATGTTTGTTTTTATAGTAAACATTTTTTCAAAGAAAAAAGACCATCCACTTCTAAGGAGGTTGATCCCCTAGTAAAACAACATAGAGATATAATCTATGCACCTAAATCTTCCACACCAAAAAAATTGTGTTTGACCTCTAATTCTCCCACTACTACATGCTCTGATGTTAAATGTGATAACAATCAATTCCTAGAAATCATACAAAAACTTTACCATTCAAATCCATCTATTTTCATAGAAACTATCTTTAATCGCATTCCAGTCGACACTCTAATCAATCGTCCTTCTTCTCTTCCTCATCAAAACACCTTCATTGGAGATGAAAATTAAAATTCTTCAATGGAATATAAGAAGTTATAATTCAAATAGTGGCTCTATCTTAATGATTTAGTATTAATAGAAAATCCTGGCATAATCTGTTTGTCTGAAACTTAGACTAATGATTCAAGTTATTTTAAAGTAAATGGATACGTTCTACTTTTGAAAAATAAACAGGATTTAAAAGGTGGAGTTGCAGTTTTAATTCAACCTTACATATTGTATAATGAAATCTTGCCTAATGTTTACTTAATCCCTGAAAATGCTCAATTTATTATCATTGAATTTGCCCAATTTGTTCTTGTTTCCGGATATGTCCCACCATCGGTAATACGCCCTTTAACTACATGGGAATATTTACTGTCATTTGGATCTTCAACTTTATTGGTAGGAGATTTTAATTGCCATTTAAAGGTATTAAATAAAGTTTACTCAAATCCTTTAGGTAAAATCTTGAGTCAATTTATAGATGCCTATAACCTAATTATTTTGAATGACAATAAGTCTACTCGTTTAGTAGGTCCAAATCTAAAACTCGGTATAATTGACCTTTCTATATCATCCCCATCACTTGCTTCTTTAATTTCCAGTCATACCTTACATGATAATTATGGCAGCGATCAATTTCCTGTTATTTCACATTATGTCTCAAATTTGGCCCTAGTAATTCCATCATCTTAATCAAAGTCAAGATACCAAAATGTTCGCCTTGTTTAGTGGCCTGAATATACATCAAAACTTGAGTCAGTTTTTTATGAAGAAGTTAACTATCACTCCTTTATTAGCAAAATAAATGAAGCTGCTGATCATTGGATACCTTATTATACAAAGGTTACCAGGTTACCTAGATGTCCTTGGTGGGATTCATCTTGTACAGAAGCCAAATTATTACGGAAAAATGCAATTAAGAAGTATTATGGTAACAAATCTTTATAAAATTTTATAGAGTCCAAAAAGGCCATAGCTTATTCTAAAATATTTTTTAAGAATAAAAAGAAACTGTCATTCATAAAATTTTGTGAATCCTTATCGAGGGATACCCCTATCTCATCAATTTGGAGGACCATTAAAATATATAGGAAATCCTTTCTACCTCCTTCTTCTAGAATTCCTTACCATGAAGCTATACAACATTTTTTTAATAATCTTACTCCACCATATGTTAAAGATTTGTATAATTTTAAGTGCACTACTAGTTCACATTCATTTGTTGCTTCTAATTTTACTCTTCTCCGGGTATTGATAAGATTACATTTTCAATGATGGAGAACTTACCCGTTTCAGGTAAAATAAAGCTATTGCCAATATTCAATAATATTCTTGACACCGGCACAATTCCGGAAGTCTGGATAAAACAGATTGTCTGTCCAATCCTTAAACCAGACAAAAGCCCAGGTTCTCCCTCTAACTACCGACCAACCTGACATCCTGTATTAGGACAATTTTTGAACACCTAATTAAAACTAGGTTAGATATTTGGGCTGAAAGAAATCGCATGTATCCTTCTATGCAGTTTGGTTTCAGAAAGGGAAAAAGTACCTTGGATAATATTACTAAATTAACATCAGATGTTCATTCTGTATTCCTGAATGGAGAATCAACACTAGCATTATTTTTAGATATATACGCCGCATTTGATTCTGTTATCCCTTTTATTCTTGTAAGAAAATTAATTGATTTAGGTATTCCGGTAAATATTATTAAATGCATTTGGTTTCTTATGTGATTTAAAGTACTTTATCTGAAACAAGCAATCCTAGATACTTCTTTGTGGAACTTCCACAAGGTTCTATCCTCAGTCCACTCCTTTATATCTTCTATACTCTTTCGCTTGTTCTTTATTGCTTGGGTGGTAATTTTCAATCACTATACAATAGAGTTAACAATGCTCTCGGATTGGCTTTTGAGTAATGGTTTGACACTTTCACCCCATAAATCTCAGAATATACTTTTTACTAAAAAAAGGAATATATTAAACTATCAATTAAAATTTAATGATACTCCTATTCCAAAAGTTCAAAATGTGTAATACTTAGGATTAATATTTGATCCAAAACTAAAATAGAATTCCCACATTCAATCAATCTTAAATCAAAGGTATTCAAAATTTTGAATATTATCAAAACACTTTCTCACACTTGTTAGGGATCTGACCCAGTAATTCTTCTTACCTTTTATAAATCATTAATAAGATCACGTATAGAGTATGAATTAGTAGCTATATCACCTTTATCAAAAGCCATAACTAAAACTCTTGGTCAAATGCAAACCTCATGTCTTAGGGTTATCCTGGGAACTATGAGATCCTCTCCTTGCCGAGCCCCTGAAATGGAAAGTGGCATTCCTCCAATTCCACTCCGATTTTCTTATTTATGCAGAAAATATTTTTTAAAATGCATAGCATATAATATGAGCCCATAGTTAAATCATTGAGTAAATTACATAATAATTTGGTGGCAAAGGGTAAACCTATCTCTTAACATTATTAAATCCCCATGTATCCCTTGTTATAATTCTTCCTTTTTCTCATATTTTAATCCAATAAAGATTATATATGATTTAGATATACCTATAACCCCTTTATTTATAAAGAATTTGATGAATTAACAAATAAAAGATTTCTCAATTTTACACGGTGTTTTACAGATGGGTCTAAGCTTTCTTCGCCTGGTTCATGTTCTTGCGGAATATACATTGAGCATAACGTTTCTTCTTCTTTTAGAATACCGTCTACATCCACAATATTAACTGCAGAATTAAGAACTATAAAATAATATTTAATGATTATTAAACATTCAAATATACAGAAAGCAGTAATTTTCACTGATTCTAAAAGTTCTTTGCAATTATTGGAACGTACAGGAATAGATCAACACCTCTCCATACTTTTCTTAGAAATTAGAGCAATTTACTTTAGTTTCATAACAACATGTCAGTCCCATTCATTTCTGTTGGATACCTAATCACAGGAATATAACCGGAAATGAAATGGCTGATAAAAATGGTCACAATCTTGATCCTGTAACTTTTAGTTTTTCACACCAAGACCATTACCCTGTATTAAAAAAATTGTATTCTTAAAATGGCAAACATTCTGGAGTTCATCTCAGAATCACATTAAATATCATAGCATACAACCTTCCATCCCCACACGTCCTTGGTTTTTTAGTAAGAAAGCTTTGGGAAGAAGACTAATCACTACCATGATCAGAATGAAAACGTTTCATAATTCATCTCTTTCACATCTCTATAGAATAGACCAAGTAACATCTCCAAACTGCAGTTGTAGCGAATGGGGTGATTTAAATTATCTATTTTTTGAAATTATTATGAAAAATGCAGAATTTTGTACTTTTCTTTAATTTTATTGGGTCATACCTCTCCTATTTCCATTACCTCTGTTTTATGTAACCCGACAATTGACTCCTACATATTTTTATATAATAATAAAAAAAAAATATATAATAACAAGAAAAACGTTTAAAAGAAGTATAAAGAAATCTGACTGCTGTGACTGGTCGACAGGGCTTCGAAGCCAGGGCCAATAATCTCGCAGAAGAAGAAAGAATTACTTGAAGTACATGGAGTAAAATTACACTTCATTAGCTCTCAACACTCCAATGGAATTATTGAGAGTCCACTCTACCATTATTGAGCACATACACTTATTAAATAGTCAAGATTCCTCAAAAAAAAAACAAGAAAAACGTTTAAAAGAAGTATAAAGAAATCTGACTGCTGTGACTGGTCGACAGGGCTTCGAAGCCAGGCCCAATAATCTCGCGGAAGAAGAAAGAATTACTTGAAGTACATGGAGTAAAATTACACTTCATTAGCTCTCAACGCTCCAATATCGAATGTAAGATAAATTATGCACTTCTTGCATAAAATAATTCTATTCATTCTGCGACGAAATTTAAACCCATTAGATTAGATTAGTAAATAATTATATTAACCATAGAGATAAAATTAAATTATTCTATCAAAAAATGAATGAAAGTCTTACGACGGATAACTCAAAAATTATGGCAAAACATAACAAAGCTCGTGAAGAGCTACCTAAATCCTATTTAACTAGAGTATTTGTCAAAATAGACAAAAACATTCAAAAACAAAAATAAATACAAACAGGAAAATCTTACAGAAATAAACCCTAAATTGAAAATAGCAAAAATGAAGGCAAAACATCAAAATGTCATTGAAAAAATGTATATTTCAAATATTAAATGACCTAGAGCTCAAACTCATAACAGTCCAAGCTATACGGATTTCATAAATTATATGTCATGTAATGAAAAACTGTTAAATAATAATCCACAAGAAAACAATGAAAGTTTATTTTGCGCCCCTGATAATTATTTATTTATTTATATATTGTTGGTGTTACATATTATATTAATATAATTTTCACAAGTCAATGTACATGGAGTAATAATATATACTACAGCCTAGGTGGTAAATTAAAAATATACAATATATGCGTAATCCCATATATATGTCAGGTTTTTATAAATTAGTCAGTTTATAATATATATGTATATGTACGTTAAGATTAAACACTAACGTTTATAATGTGTATAAAACAAACCCTTACATATAAGACGAACATACATACTAATAGTTTAAAATATTTCCATTCTCTAGCCCACTGTGTAAGTGCAGATTTGCATATGAGTGCAGGAACTACCCTATGTTTCAAAACAAAATTAGGACAAGTTGAAACTTAAAAAAAATCAAAACCCAAGAATAAATTCAATATGTCATCTAAAGGATCGTAACCGATATATTCTTTATTTATTAACGAAATCTAAATATTACGAAAAACCCGCATATGAAGATTTTTATAACACTATAATTAAACTAAAGCAATTCTACATAAAAAATAAAATTAGTAATTTAGCTGTACTACTGTAATCAAATAAAATCAATGTTACAATATATTTTCAATGACACAAAAGTTTATTGTCTTTCTGACGCAAGGTGCAGAGATAAGAAATGTTGCGAAAAATTTAGGAATAATTCCTACGAATTTAGGACCTGCCAAACTACAAAAAACAGAACACACTTTTGTCCACTATTATGACTTAATACCTGTATATAACAAATTTGAACATTTAAACCCTCAATATTAATTTTTGATTTTAACAATCCAAAATATATCAACGTTTACAAAAATATTTGATAATTATTATAAAACAATTAAATATACTCAAAGTAAGATTACTAATAAAATCTTTGATACTAAACTTCAATCAATTAAGAAAAATAGAAATAAAAGAGGTCTAATTGATGGACACGGAACGATAGTAAAAACCAATACCGGGAATTTGGATGCAAACGATGGAAAAAGAATTGACCAAAATTTAATCACTTAGAATTGAATCAAAAAACTATCAATTACAAATGCGATACAGTATAAACCAAGTACTTATCAGAAAATTTAGTAAAATAAAACTCTACAAGATTTTGAACACAATAAATTAATTTTAAAATCAAAAATTCTAAAATTTAATGCATTTAAAAATGAAGTAGAACATGAAAATATTTTATTAGGTAAAGATTTATTTATTTAACTTATTATTTTATACAATGTAATTCTAAATATAGAATTACAGGATATTGAAAATTCACTTTTGTTTTGCAAATTAGGATTTTTACACCCTAGCATTATAAGGCCAACTGAATTATATAAAGTAATTGAAAAAATATCAATATATTACAACGAGCAACTCCCTTTTGAACTTAAGGCTGAAAACATATTCGATTTTAGAATGATCATAAATATAAATTAGAATTTAGAAAATACAAAAATTAACTATTTCCTCTCTACCCCAATCAATTATGAAAATGATTTTAACCTTTACCACTTGAACCCTATTTCTACTAAGTTCGAATCAGACTTTGTGTGAAATTAAATATTTACTCAAATCAAAATTTGGTAGTAAATATTATCAATGTCCAGATTCTCTGCTAATGAATCACCAAGCTGAATATGAGAAAACAATTCTACTACATGAAGACAACTGCCAGCACCAAATTGAACACCAACTCAAATCACATGAAAATAATTCCTGACATAAATCAGTACTTGGCAGTATTTTCAACCCAAGAAAACATTAAAGTCGAATGCCAGAAGTCCCGAAATCACCAAATTAGATTTCTGGAATCTACTCTTGGAATCCCCATTCTTATCGACAACCCACAAATTAAATTCAAAGAATCAAAATACAACCTGAAAAAACTAAATCTACAAGAAGTACCCATTCTTTAACAATTGCCTTTTCTGGATCAGCGACCCAATATCCTGATGCCAAGTATTTGGACCACAACCCTGCACATCACCGTCTTTATCGTCGCTGGATATTTCATCACCAGATGGATAAGAAAAAAAATCAAGGACATCATCAAGAAGACACCAGGATCCACTTCCAACTTCCTGCCAATGCCAGAATCTAAGGGCGAAGGAGTTATATGACGCCAACATAACAGACTCCTTTCATTACAAACAATAGGACTTATTATTCATTTATATATAATCCTGCTTATTTGCTTAATTGTTATCACATGCTTATTTCGCTATTTCATCTTATTATATATTTTATTATTCAGTTATGAATTAGAGATCAAACCGTCAACACGGGTATTAGAAAATAAATTCTTTTTTAAAAAATCGGTTTGTGGACTAGTAAAGTTAATTTACATTTTTTAGTAATTGTTTTATTTATTTGTATTCTATACCCTACTATTGTAGTTTGTAATTTAAGTTGCACTACTATCCTTTTCAAAAAGTGAGGCATGTCACTTTTAAATTAAATATTTTTAATTCGGTGGGGTCGATAGTTTTCAAATTTTAACTACATGAAGATACATCATTTCTAGATATGCTGATTTGTTTGAGAACATTATTTGCAAAAATAATACATGTTCGAAGAAAAGGTAGTGTTTTTCATGTACTTTTCAAAACGGTCAAGTTTAACTGGATGTATTTTCGTTATAAAATGTTTAAGTTTATTGAAAAAAATAACGGGGTTACTAGAACCTATTTCAAGTGTGATACATTTAACAAAAAATATTTAATGTTTTTTTTACCAGAATTATTGGGTAAAAAAAATACTAAAAATCGAATATTTTAAATATTTACAATTTAATAATATATATTTTGCAATATAATTGTTAAATAGCTGAGAACATAGGACTCGACTTTTTTCAAAATAGGGCCTTAATGGGTTGACATATTCAAATTTAATTGGCATTACTATATAAATATAGATTTTATCTATTACCTATATTTTTTTTAAATTTTTATATATAGCCAATCAATTTTTATAAAACGTTAAAGTTAGTCTTTGTAAAAGAACACAAAAATGTAGGTACCGTTTTATGTAATTTTATTATTATCTCGGTAAATAATTGTGATTAAAATTTGATTTTCTCAATAATTATAAAAACAAGTCAAGGAATGTAAACTTGCATTAAATTTTTGTCTGAAATTTTTTATTTTTAAAATATATCACTCGAAAGTAATTTTTTGAAAATGATAGTAGTGAGTACCATAGCATTTGCAACGTTGAGTTTGCATCTCCCTTGTTGTTTTCATATTATTATTAAATAGATTTAAGCTATAAACTTTATGTAAAACTTTTTAAAAAGATATATAACGTGAATAAATTGAATTGAATTTAATTCTACGTCGAATAGTGTCAACAAAATTATATGATTCTATTAAAAAATATCAAGTTACCCTTCACTGAAAAGTTATACTTTCAACTGCTTTTAATTCATGGCCACCTATCTCTAGCACAGCAACTTTATAGCATTAACAACAGCACCCTCTATGGTCAAGAGAATGACGAAAACTACAAATCTTTATCTCATTTAGTTTTAGAGATATTTTAGGTTTACTAAACCACTAAAACGTCCATTATTTCCAAAAATATCGAATAACTTCGAAATGATACGACTTAGACCAAATGATGTATTAATAACCTGGCATTCATTTTTAACAAGGAAACCAAAATGTTAACAATATATGAGGTGTCTCATTTAAAATAACAAATTTCTATAGTATCCAGTTATTAAGGGACACCCTCTATATGCAAACATAATTTTATGTTGTGAGGAAAATGATTGCATGCAACTTGTATCTGAAACTTTTTTTCGTATTTTTAATACTAAAAGAACTATCGAACTTTCTGCCCACCCCATATACATATTAAAAATTAAACAAATTCAATTTGATTTTTTGATTTTTTTTAATTAACTAAGACACATATCTTAGGGTTATTAAAACTAATCTAACAGACTTATCATTAATTTTACAATGATAAAAAATAGACATTTAAAACTAGATTTTGTGCATTGACTTTCTCCAGATGTTTTTAATATAGGTACACTCGCGCACTATGCTCTGCTTTTAGACACAGTTCACTAAACAGGGTCTGGTTGGAGAGCTTCTGCATTTACATCGGTAAGGAGGCGCGTTTCATGTTTACCAGCATACTTTTTAATCTCTTCTTTAGAAGTCGCTACTCCAAGATCTCTAAAAGGTCAAAGTTACGAACATACCACGGAGCATTTACTATATTCCGTAAGACTTTATTTTGAAAGGTTTGGATTATATTTTATATTACAGTCATTGGCACATCCCCAAAGTTGAATGCCATATAGCCACACGGGCTTTAATACCTGGTTGCAAATGATTAATTTATTGTAGATTGATAACTTGGATTTTTTCCCCAGTAGCCAATAGTGTTGTTTGTGTGTGAGATTAAATTCAGTTCTTTTCTTTTTCACATGTTCTTTACACCGCGTTAATGCATAATGGTAACCATTCTGTTATTTGATTTTACTTCGTTAAGCTCGATTTTCTATTCTTTTGTCCAATTTACTACTTTATTGCATGCTATCTGTAGTTTTCTATTAGAACTCTCTAAGTTATTGTCAACTACCCGGAGAGCAGTGTCATCGGCAAATGTAGCTATTTTTACATCTTCTAGAGTTGGTATGTCGCTAGTATACAATAAAAAAGAATAAAACCGAGGACACTTCCTTGTGGCACACCCGCATTTATGTATTTCAGGTCGGAGTACTCATCTTCTTGTTTAACTCTGAAGACTCTGTTAGATATATAGGATGTAAATATTTCTACATATTGTTTCGGTAGTATTGTCTCAAGTTTTTGTATTAATCCTTCATGCCACTTGCCATCGAAAGCTTGGGCAACATCTAGAAATACTGCAGAGCATACTTGTTTTATCAGTAATACGATGTACCTTATCCATTGTTAAGTACTTCTGTCTAAATCCAAATATATATTCAGAAATTATGTTACCATTTTCTATAAATGATTTTAACCCTTTACTACACGGAGTAACATATATGATACATATTATAAAATACGTCATAGTAAATACAATTTAATATTTCTATTTGCGGGATATGTTGGATATTAACTAGGAAAGTATCAGAGACGTATGTACATATTTTTTAATATACAAAATTGTTTGGCCTCCGTGTTCTGGTCGTTCATTCAAGCAGATTTGAGTCTAGCGTTCAGATTGGGTTGCGTTCTCTTATATACTGCTTTCAAAAAGTACTTATTTCACATCAAAATCATATTTTTATACTTTAGTGTTTGAAAAGGTATGTACGTTGATTTTATCCATCTGTTGTGTTAAAATTATCTTATAAATTCAATCAGGAATCGTTTAAAATATATGTAGCATACGTGCAGATTTTTGCAGATGTTTAATAATAATAAATAAAAGCAATAATATAGATTTTGTCATTATTTTTCTCGTATTCCCAGGCAGTTTTAGCATCAAAAAACATTTGCTTTTTTAAATTAAAAAAATCGTACAGTAAAGGGTTAATTTCTTCAATAGTAGCGTTTCGAATAATTTTGATACGATTAGCAGGAAATAATCGGCCTGTATGATCTAACGTCCATTGGTGGTTTGCCTGGTAATGGCAGCATTATTACTTCCACGGCTTTCCGGCAAGAAGGTATATGTCTCAGCCTAAGAGCTGCATTGAAGATTTTTGTAAGTATAACTATGCCTTTTCTAGGCAACTGTTTCAAGAGTTCACCAGTGATCAAATCATACCCTGGTGCTTTCTTTGGGTTTAGGTTTCTTTTAATTTCTTCAGCCATTTCTTTTGGAGTTACGCTTCTGATCCTTTTATCTTGTGTATCTCTCGGATGATGGAGATCTGATGGTATGTTCTCCCCATATCCTTGTTCGATTTTGAATATGTCAGCTGGATGCTCAGCGAACAAATTTGCCTTTTCCTTATTGTCTTTTGCTCAGGGACTCTATTCATTTTTAATAGGGGGTATTGATGAGTTAGGACGCTTCCATTTTTAGTAGCATTTCAAAGAGAAAAGTCAGTTTCTCTATCTGACATCAGTGATTGTAAGTAGGAGGTTATAGATTCACGATTAAGCTTTTGTATTTCTCTTCTCAGTTTCTGTGTTTTGCTATTCACAACAGTCTTGTCAGACGGGTCTCTTGATTATTACCATTTTCTTCTAGCTCTTCTCTTTAACAAGTTCCTACGAGGATAATTTACTCCTTTGGTGAAGTATTATATGAAATGACATGAGTGATCATTCGAGCGATCTCTCAAGCAATCATTCCAGAGATCTCTTAAGTGATTGCACAAGAAATCTCTCTCGAGCAACGACTCGAGCGATCTATAAAAGATCTCTAGATGTTTGATTACACAGGCCTACAGCAAATCATCATGCTGATTGTAACTGAATATTTTTTTCATGATCCTACATTTAGGAGATATGAGAATATGCAAAAAAACACAATTGTTTGTATCTATTACCATTTATTTCAATATTGGAGACAGAAAAAGCTGCGATTCCTTTGAGTAAGATTTATGGCAGTCTTGCATGATTTCCTAGCAATAATCAGCCATCATGTGCTCATTCCAACGGCTTTGGTACTGTGCTTCCATATTTTGTTAGGTCTTTGTGGAACCACTCCCAACTGCAAGCTTGACAAGCATGCATGATCAAACTTTTTGTACAGGCATGCACAAATTCCCTTCGGCGACGCACGCTCAAACATGCTTGTACAAGCGTCAGTTTGTGGTTGAACCATGTTGAGTTCTGACGACGATGCGCTTGGTTTGACTGCCCTTCTTCCCACATTCATTTATTGACTGAACTAAAGATATATCCTCAGGATTAGCACAATTATGTCAGAATGAATGAAGAAACGTATTTGCACCTTTTATGCAGGGGACATCCTAGCATTTATATTATACAACCTGAACTCTTTCTTGTTTTGGCGGTAGTTCGTCCTGAAGCTATTAATCTTTTTAATTACTAGCTTTTGAATCTATTTCGCTAATAATAGATCGTATGCCGCCTCCATTTTAGGTTTGTTGTGGTAATTATTAGATTTAATACGCCATAGACATGAGTGATTATTGTATATTTGAATGAAATTGTCAAGTAACACTCAGTTTTGTTTTTAAAATCGCTAGACATAGCTCACATTTACTTAGTATGACTCCACTACAAGAGCGCACGGCTTTCTTTTGCATGTACAAGCTTTTACATTCATACACACTCAGTTTTGCTTGTGCAAGCGCGCTGTTCAAGCATGCATCATGAAATTTCCATCAAGCCTCAAGCTGCTTGTACAATCAATGTCCTTGTAAAAAAGTTGATGTTTTTTTTGATGTACCCACTAATATATTTATTACATATTTTGCAAATACAATTTGGAACTTAAAGTTTGTTAGTGTCTTCAATTTGTAAGCTAAAGTAAATACGCATTTTGCACTAATTCAGTAATAGATTTCTAAAACTTTTTCACTGTGTATTTGCCACATACGTAACAGAATGTATTTATATCGTATTGATGTCGACATAATTTTTTCAAGTTTTAAACCACGCGATAATAAAAATAATTTTTTAACACAACTGCTCACAAGAAAATATAAACAATGCAGGTAGCTAGACAATTGTGTGTAGTTTTTAAACTTTTATGTCACTAACAGTATTACCAAGTCTTATGCAATAGAAATATACTTACATTTCAGCGGCAAGAGTTTTTTGATATAATTTTGTAGACCTGTGTTATTTTCATAATCAAAAAATAGATTATCATTATTCAAATGATCTTATCAGTAATTAGAAGTAACGCAAATACTAAAAACCTCGAAGTTACTAAAATATCCAATAAGACCTATGTCACAAAATTATTGAAGTAATCAAAACAATGATCCTAATTAATTTTATTTATGGAGAATATTAGGTACAATCGTTATTTTGGTTATTTCAATCTTCAATCAGTAATATTATGTATGCCAAAATTATATCTGAAAGTCAATAATTGATGCGAGTGAACGTTATGTTTAAATCAATGTATTCCAACGATATTACATGCAGGTCATGATATTACATGCAAAAAATTATAAACAAAGTTAACAAACCATCATGATTAACACAATCGTTGAGTTATTACATTTTATTACTTTTTGATAACTACACACATATGTACAGTTACTTAACAGGGCAAGATTGACCAAAAAGAATCGATTACTTGCAAATGATTTAGCACCTCGATCTTTTCAAACAGCTTAATTAGTTACTTATAAGAGTTGTAGGTTACTTATGATAACTGGCCTAACCTAAGACCACTCTAACCATTACATAAGTAATTGGCTAGTTGCTAAGGTAAACCGAGCCATAGATTAACGTGCATGAATGTCCTACATGCATGCGTTCCAGTCAGTTCGTGCATAAATGAGAATGTATAGGTAAATTTGCACGACGTTCAGAATATCTGACGCTGCTTGAATTTTAAAAAGTCCTTCCGTTTTAAATTGCACGTTTAATTTGGAAAGAACGTACCCATACATTAATCGTTCCAGTTGGACATGCAAGCACAATGATGCAGACTCAACATGCACGATAATCTATGGCCTGCTTAAGGTATCAGATTAAATTTTAGATTAGTTATCAGTTATTCATCGTAGTATTAGGTTAGTTGAGCAGATGATCTCTGTTTGATAGATCTTGCATGAATATTTCTTTAAATTTCTTCATTCATTTTTTCACATTTAATCAGTGTTTTATACGCCTGGCACATGAAGTAAAAATTCGAGTTTAAAAAATTTGGATTGATCGCTCCACTTTACTAATCGACTAAACCATATTTTCAGGCTTTACTAAACTTGGAATTTTACTTTGTGTTTAGTCAAGTTTAGTTAAGGGTGCATGAAAATAAATCCCATCGTTATCCCAGTATCGGACTAGGCTTAAAAGTTGCGTAATGAGTGAAAGTTTTTTAGAAAAAAAATTCAAGGAAATCGATCAATACGTGTTTATTGGAAATCAACATTTTATATTAAAAATTTGAAAATTTTATAGAAATATTTTCCGAATATTTTTGTATAAGTGACCTTGGTTATAATCCATTAAATTATTAAGACATATCTATTACATTTCATAAATGGCAAAAACTATTGCTGGTGGACCTGAGAGAAAGGTTATTATTAACTTTTAGTACTGATAGCTGAAACATGTAATTTTAAAAATTCGAAAAAAAATAGATCCGATTGTTATCCCATTATCGGACTAGGCTTAAAAGTTGCGGAATGAGTAAGTCTTTTAGAAAAAAAAATTCAAGAAAATCGATCAGTACGTGTTTTTTTATAAATCAACATTTTATATTAAAAATTTGAAAATTTAATAGAAATATGGTTTTTAAAATTTTTTGGATTTTATATTTAAAAAGTATATTGAAAAATAAAAAATTTAAAAAAAAAGGTTGAAATCGGCTAATTTTTCGCAAAGTTATTAGCATTTTAAAAAAAAGAACGTTTTTTTTTTCAAAAATCGATATCTCGAAAGCGGCTGCACAAATAAAATTTAAAAAAATCACGGAGGCCTCTCTCATTTGGTACTATAACATAATAAAATATAAAAAAAATCGGAGATGCAAAAGCCAGATGGTATCCGATTTGGCGTGGAATGCCCTATATATATACTGCCTAGAAATTTTGAAATGCCATAAGATTTTACAAATCAAAATGTGTGCTTATTATTATTATTATTAACTGTTTTTATAGTGGAAATAATTTCTTATTTTTTTAAACTGATAAAACAGATTACAAATTATATTTAATATTTAATAAACAAAACAGCAAGGATATATCATATTTCAATAATAATCATAATGGCTTCAGTGATATTTTATTAAAACAAAAGTATTTCATCCTTATCTCATTTCGACTCAGTGGACAGTTGATTGAAACAATCACTATTGTTCAGTCAAAGCAACCAAACACATCTGTCATAATGAGTGAATATAATTTTGAAGAAGTTGATGAAGAAATAATGTGGTACTCATTTATCGGTCACCGAATTATGAAGCATGAAAGTTCCGTCTTCACGCCAATTGAAGTACAGCCATTAACAAATTTTGTTCCGGTGGTAAAACCTATTGTGAAGTATCCCATTGCCAAAATTACACGACTGAAGTTAGAAATGGCGGTCCCTAAACTGAAAACAATACCAGAAGATTCAGAGTTGAAATTGGAAGAGGATGATGAGAAAGAGTTTGTAGATGTACCACTAGAGCGTTCTTATTTCACATCCAGAGACAATAATGATGGAGAGGGAAGTGTTGAAGCCGAAGCACAAGATAAGTCAGAAGAGGATAATAAAAACGAGGCGAAGAATTTTGAGCAAAAGTAAAGGAATCGTATAATTATCACCAATTATAAATCTTTCAATCAGTATTTTTCAGATATTTTTTGTAGTTGTTTCACGTTTGTAAACAAACATAACCTCTAAAACGAAATGTTATATCAGTTATCTTTCAATCAGTATTTCGATTTAAATAAAGAAAAGTCATCTTTTATTTTATTGTTTTTAACATGTTTTACCTTGGATGTAGGTACGTATTTTTCAGATATTTTTGTAGTTGTTTCACGTTTGTAAACAAACATAACCTCTAAGAGAAACGTCGTGTGTCAAGTTAAGCAGTAAAACGCAGTGATTACTACAAGTGAGTAAAAAGATTTTATAGTGTTTTTGGCTTACACGGAATCAGTGCGCGGGCAGTGACGTCATTCCACAGGGCTTGTTTTAAAACCGCATTATTTTGTTCGCCAAAATATCTCTACTGGATCTGGAGCAATCACTACCTGGGCCAGTGTCGCTTTCTTGCCCTTAATCGGACGCAGAAAACGCAAAAACCTCGGTGCGTGTAGTACTAGTGCGCACTGAAGCAGTAAGCCGAAAACGCTATTAGATTTGTAATAGATTAATTGATTTTTCTGTAATTTTTGGTACAAAATCAAAACCCACAGATGTTAACTTAATGCGCGTACTTTAATTGAGTTTTTTTTTATGATAAGGGTTCCCAAACAAAAGATTAGTTGATCGCGAAGGAAAATTTGGTTGATTCCAATTACAGTAGTTTCGGAAAGTTAAAGTGTGCCGTACTTCGAAAACACTGTCAAAATATTGGTCGTATTGACAACGTACATAAGGGCGAGAATAAAATTGGTTATGTTTGGAGGCCTACTGTACCGTTGTTTTACATTTTTAAGAATTAAATTGGTCTGATTTGCTAAATATAATGTATTATTTAATGTTTTGAACGAAAACATTTATTGTAAACGACGGAAATATGTTTTAAAATGAAAATGAAAGATGTACAGCGCTTCGGTGGATTTCAGGTACAGCTGTCTAGCAGGAGCATGACCATAGATTTAGTATACCGGGTGATTCGTTTAACCTGGAATAGCGTATATCTCGAAAAATACAAATCGTGCAGAAAAAAAAAGCAGGATCCAAAGTTTAATATGTTCGTGTGAGGAATCCGTTAAGGGGAATATAACAGTGGTCTGAAATTTAATGTTAGGTTTATTTAAAAACTAAAGGTCCTAGAAAGTTGAAATTTTGACAGAGTATATTAAGCCTAATTGTCTAGTAAAATATCGAAGTACTTTTTTTTTAAACAATTTGCTTTCAGAGGTATGAAAAAAATAATGTTAAATTTTTCAAAATTAAAAAAAATATTCCCATATCTTACTAGTTTATACTATAAGGAATATAATGTGAACATTTCATAAGAATGCGATAGCTCATGCCCGAGTCAGGTTAAAATAAAAATCTTGAAAAATAAGACCGTAAAATACCGCCGCCTTGCGGATCTTCTCTTAGTTGAACGCATTGTACACTCATCTGCACAATTATTGGAGGGGCGAGCAGCATGCGGCCAGCGTTTATCCCTGGGCCGGTGAACGCTGCGCGGCTTCGCGTTTGTTTTTCTTTTCTTTTTTCAATCATAGTTAACAAAATCGGCTCGCGTCGTTAGCATTTATTCTCGTAAAATGAATATTTCGCAATTATAATCGATATTTTATTGTACTAGTGTTTTATTTTCATGATTTCTGACTGCTAATGGAATAAGTATTTTTTTTTCTGCATGTTCACTAATATAGAAAACACGAAATGTTTCACTAATTTAAATAAAGATGTGTAATATACCTTTCTTTTCTTTCCTTATTATTTGACAGTGTCGGTATTATTAAATTATTTTTTAAAGTTTTTTAAGCTGATTAATAAGCCAGAAGAAATCGAATAACAATCAGTCTTGTTCAAATCATTATTTCGTCTTAAATCTTTCGTTGTTAAAGCAGTTGTTAAATGCCATTAAACTTCTCGCAATAAAACTATTAAAGTAAATTGTAAAGTTTCTATCAATCGGACCTATTTGAACCAACTGCGACTTCATCAACGAATCAATGATATCAAAACTATAAGAATAGTAAGAATAACACCAATATGGCGTTGTCGTAGATTAATGTTACAAATCAACTATTTTTTACTGAGCACAGGTAATATTTGTATGACAAATGTTTAAAAAAATGTAGGGTTTAACTGCGTGTTTATTCATCGTTAATTATTTTAGAAAAAATAGAACTATAATAATAATAAGGTGGTTATTATAATGCATTTCAAATAACAAGCTTCTTGCTCAACATTGCACCGAGCCCAATATATTTTTTTCAAATTTGGCTGATTTATGATGAGTCATATTTTGATAGTAAGTAAATAAGAAATAAATGAATTGTAATTTAATGTGCGCTAGCTAGCGCCACAAAAATTAGAGCTAGCGCCGTTTAGACAAGAAAGTTACGGGGGTTTGAACTTTCGGGGGGCTAGGTTGATGCTAGCCCCCGAGTTTGGATTTTTCAAGTTTTCTTACAGTATTCGGATTCCTCAGAGCTAGCGCCAGCTAGCGCTACCAATTTAAAACCTAGCGCCACCCCCACAACCCCAAAAGATTATAAATCATTTATCCCTAGCCCCCCGAAATGAGATTTTTTTAATAAAATTGGGTGTAAAAGATTGCTTAGAGCTAGCGCCAGCAGAATATGAAAAAAATATTCTCTCTAAAATATCAGGTAAAAAAAAGTTCACATCCAAACTTTGATGTGAGAGCTTTCAGCTCCTGTATGCGTATTACCATTTACTTGCTGAATTTCAATACAAAATCATGATTGGCATATAAAATACCGCTTCCAAGAAATATGTTGGCGTTGTAATTACTTTATGTATGTTCAAAGACACTGGCTATTACAAAGATGATGCCTAGAAAACAGTAGCCTAACTGACAAGTTTTTTTTCAACAAAGTCGTACTTCGGGGGGCTAAGTTGACTGAGCCGTATAATGTAAGCAACAACTATCAAAACATTTAAGCTAAATATTTCATATGTAACATGGATTAGATATTAAGGTTTGCTTAGAGAGTTGCTCCTTCATCAGGCAAGAAATGAATCTTAAACTTAATATGAGTAATAACCTAATAATATTTAAGTTGAATACAACATAATAACATACAGGGAGTTTTTCTTTAAAGTATACGTTTTCCAAATTTAGCTTATTTTCTTTATATCTTTAGATATTCCTTGTTTTTTTAAAAAAAGTTCAATTCAAGGCTTTAAACGAGTGTTTTCCACTCCCAGACTAAGCATGAAGAAAAATTTCGAGTTTAGAAAAGCCCCGTGAAAATTTGTCTCGGGTCGCGCAGCGACCCTAGACAAATTTTCTGGGCTTTTCTAAACTGGAAATTTTACTTCATGTGCCACGCGTATAAAACGCTGATTTCAAGTAAGGTTCAAATATACATAAATTTAACAAAAGTGTTCTATACGCGTGGCGCATTAAGTAAAATTTCGAGTTTAGAAAAGCCCACGGGGCTTTTCTAAACTCGAAATTTTACTTCCTGCTTAGCCTGGGAGTGGAAAACACTCGCTTAAAGCTTCAAATTGAATTCCTGTAAAATCAACATATATCTAAAGATTTAAAGAAAATAAAGTGAATCTGGAATACGTATACTTTAAAGAAAAACTCCCTGTATATTGTAGAATTACGATATTGAGATAGATTACTTGACTAGTTTCGCTTTTTACGGCATTATCAAGAGTGAACTTTGATAATGCCGTAAAAAGCGAAACTAGTCGAGTAAATAGAAACAAATAGTGAAACAAACCAAGTGATTTTAATTTATCCTTTAATATTACTAGCTATGTCGTTGTTAGTGTTTATAGACTTCAGTATAGCAATTACAATGCCAAAAAAAATTTTGAAATCGTACGGTTAGTTTCCGAGTTATAACGATTTCAATTATCAAAAACAATCGTCAGTTACGCCACTGTCTTACTAGCGCAAGCTATCTCGTTGCCAGTGTTTATAAACATTAGTATAGTAATTACAGTGCCAAAAGAGTTTTTTAAATCGTACGGTAAGTTCTTGAGTTATAACGATTTAAATTAGCTAGGAGTGAAAACACAATTGTCAGTTACGCTACTGTCTTCTAGGCATCATGTTTCTAATAGCCAGTGTCTATGAACATAAGTAAAGTAATTACAACGCCGAAATATTTGTTGGAAGCGGTATATTATATGCCAAACATCATTTTGTATTAAAATTCAGGAAGTAAATGTTAATACGCATACAGGATCTGAAAGCTCTCGCATCAAAGTTAGATGTGAACTTTTTTTATCTGATATTTTTGAAAGAAAATTTCTGTCATATTCTGTTGGCGCTAGCTCTAAGTTATATTTTCCACCCAAATTGATTTAAAACATCTCATTTTAGGGGGCCGGGGTTAAAAATGTTTTATCATTTTTTGGGGTTGTGGGAGTGGCGTTGGCTTTTAAATTGGTAGCGCTAGTTGGCGCTAGCTCTGAGGAATCCGAATAGTGTAAAAAAACTTAAAAAATCCAAACTCGGGGGGCTAGCATCAACCTAGCCCCCCGAAAGTTCAAATCCCCGTAATTTTCTTGTCTAAATGGCGCTAGCTCTAATTTTTGTGGCGCTAGCTAAGGCCGGTCTAGCGCAATCGCTTTTTTCAAAAAAGTCGAATTTCGGGGGGCTAAGTTGACTGAGCCTATTTATACACATCATCATTTTGTAAATCCTGTACTAAACATACAAAAAATAGGGCAGCTCTCCGTTTAATTTTTTTCAATCTATTATTTATTTGTTGCATTCATAAAAACTAGAATATTTGACCGAATATAAATTGAAATTCTCCCCAAAATTTGGGGTATTTACCCAATTTGGCAGAGGCCAAATTAATACACATTATTTTCATGGCAATAGCAGTTAGGGAAGATAATATTCCCATTTAAAAAATATCATTGAAAATCCTATGTTCCGTTTATTTCATATATGTCCGGCATATAAATATTCACAATGAGCTTATGAACATGAATTATTTTATTATTATATTTTTAAGAAATAATCTATAATTTAATAAAATAAAACACATAGTTTGTTCGGCTGTCGAAACTGGAGTCTTAAAAGTAAAAATAATGTGTTATAATGACAAGAATAAGAATCATCAGTTTTGTAAATACCGAAAAATAACACAGGATCGCTTTCTAACAAATTAAAAACAATACATAGCTTGTATGTATTATCAGCGTGTTTAAATAATACGAATCGACACTTTCTTTCGGTCCGTCTTTTTTATACGCTTTTTTTGTTCGACTATTCCACGCGACGCGAGACCCATCCATTTATGCCAAGGAGCAATGCACAAATGCACAGCGAACTGCCGCTTTTCTCTCTGACTGTATTCGCCCCACTTGTGCTGTAAATTTGGCATCGGATGAGCTACTCTAAACTATGTGGGTCTTTCCAACACGATCGACGTGTTACACTGCAATAATCCCCTTAAAAGTAAAACTAGAACTCCACCACCCCCCCTGTAGACGGGATGTGGTGCAATTTTGAAATATTAAACAGGAACCCCTATTTTTTATCTCATATTCGGATATTATGTCAACAAGTGTGTACCTTTTATCCGAACCTTTTTTTTCGATTCACGACAGATGGCATATTTGAAATGTTTTAAAATGACTAAACAACTTTTTCTTTTTATATGAAGCAATAAGCGCGTGGTGCAACTTTGAAATTTTAATAGGAACCCCCATTTTTATCTCATATTCGCATACTACGTCGAAAACTATTCGAAACTATTTTTTCGATTCGCGACAGACAGCGTTGAAATAAAAAAAAAATAATAAAAACAATTAGAAACACTCATCCGTTACAACTAATGTTAATTTAGCCTTTGATACATGTGGAAATGGGCGTATTAACCATACAAGAGAGAATTGAAATGGTTCTTGTTTATGGAGAATCTTTCCGTACTATTAAGCAGTTTACTGCAAACGGAAGTGTTCAATCTAAAGAAAGAACCCGTCCAGCAACTATCACTGGGGAAGGTAATTCGATTGCTGTATTAGCTGCAGTGGCTAATAATCCCCAAGTCAGTACACAGGAAATTGCTCATAATTCTGGTGTGTCACAAAGCAGTGTTTGGAGAATTTTAAAAAAGCATAAATATCATCCTTACCACGTCTCTTTGCACCAAGATCTTCATGGTGTTGATTTTGAAAATAAGCGAATACAAATGAACCCCAATTTCTTTTTTTCGGTATTATTTTCTGACGAATCAGCTTTCATAAACCATGGAACTGTTAATCGGCCAAACATGTATTACTGGAGTGTTGAAAACCTAAACTGGCTGCGTCAGGTTTAGCATCAGCGCCCTTGGTCTGTTAACGTGTGGTGCGAAATAATTGGCGACAAACTTATTGGTCCTCAGATCATTAAGAACAATTTAAATGGTGAAATGTACCGAGATTTTTTGGACAATGAACTGCCACAGTTGCTTGAAGACGTGACTTTAAATGTCCGACAGAACATATAGTTTCAACATAATGGTTGTCCAGCACACTATTCCTTATTAGCACGCGAAATACTTGATCGTAATTTCTACGAACGCTGGATCCGATTAATTGGCCTGCCAGATCACCAGATCATACTTCGCTAGATATTTTTTTTATGGGGATATCTGAAAAGCAAAATTTAACAGGTAGTACAACTCGTAAGAATATAATAGAACGAATAGAAAATGCTTGTACCCTCATTAATAGACATACTTTTCAGTTGTGTACGGTCTTTTGTAAAGAGGATCGACAAATGTATTAAAGTTCAAGGTCGCCATTTTGAGCATTTACTAGAATAGTAAGAGACGGAAGGACTCACTGTTGTAAATGCTTAATCAAGCATTCCAAAGGTTAAGGGCTCACGTTAATTAAGCACCCCGAAGGTAACAAAAAACGACTACGCCCACGTCGTTGATCCTGGGTTACGCTCAGGTAGTTTATGTACGGTTGCTTCGTATAAAAAGAAAAAATTGTTTAGTCATTAAAAAAAAATCAAACATGATTACAGTGCCATCCGTCGTGAATAGAAATAACAGTTTCGGATAAAAAGTACATTGTTTTTGACGTAGTATCCGAATGAGATAAAAACATGGGGGTTCCTATCTAAGATTTCAGAGTTGCACCACGCCCCGCCTACAGGGAGGGCGGGGAGTTGCCATTTTACTTACAACCAGTGACGGCTCGTGATCTAAAGAAGTGGGTCGGCCGAATGTATTTTGGCGCACGCGCACTGAGACTAAACGGCCTGCCGTACCGAACCATACACCTTCGCTAGAACGATACTTTAAAATAACTAATTTCGCCCGACTTTAAAAAAAAAAAGAGAGAATGTTTTCGGAGTTACAAGAACATTTTTTAACGTGTTTATACATTATGTGGTTAATTATAATTATACCCTAATATATTTCACATAACCTACCTAAAATGTCTAGGTAATATTTTGTAAATTACAACTAGGTGACTATTTAATTATTGTATGCATTTTTAATTACATCTGTTGTTTAACGATATTTAAAAATGCGCCATATGTTCTGATTTCTGAAATAAAATTTTCGACGAATATGTTTTAACTGCTTTTTAATACCGGTAAATTGTTGGCCTAAATGACCAATTTGTATTCAACTAAATACCTATTTAATTTTAAAAATTAAATAATGTGAAAATAATCAGAAATATTTTGATAAATAAATCTACTAGTTCTATTATAAAAATCTGTGATCTGTAACGTAACCGAGTTTAAAGTGTACATCGAGACATAGGCATCGGTGTATTGTGTGGAAGAACCATTTGCGGACGTACGTTCGCTCTGTAGGGGAAATGTATCGACAGAAACTGCACTGACACTCGTGACGAAGTAGCGCTGGCAAGAATCTTCAGAAATGAAAATCTACGGCTGGCCGATTTTGCGAATACGAAGCTGCTTAGTAAACATATATTAAATGAAAATAAATTCCCGCACTTATCGGGCTTATACTGAGTGCTTATTAATTTCACCACCTATTAGCCTGTTATATATTTATTATAAAAAATGCGCAATATTAGTTCTGAGAAATTAAAAATCTATAAATTTTGTTCAATCAAATTTAACGGTACAGCCCGGCCGACCCTGCCGTCCCTGACGAGCCGTCACTGCTTATAACGTATTCCTCACACGACAATATTAAACTTTGGATTCTGCAATTTTTTCTGTACGATGCGTGGTTTTCGAGATATACGCTATTCCAGGTTAAATCAATCACCCGGTCGGTATATTAGATGAGGCATGCGACCGTTCTCATCGTGCCAACATCTGAGGAACGGGGAGTGTTGGAAATTGTTTACTTTCGTGCTTGGTGTACTACAGCTGATCTTTGTTTACATTTTTTAAATCGAATAAATACTATATTTTGGGTGATTTGAGTTACAAGTCATGTTAGTTATTAGTGAACTATTATTCGTAAATGATTAGTGGATAACATAAGTTTTGTTTTTAGTTATTAATAGACACAAGTAGGAAAGTCGAGGGTATAGCCTCTTTTTGCTGTACTGTATTGCTGTACATGTCACCTCTTGCAGAACATAAGAAACTTGCAAACCCTTTCCATGATATAACATAGTTTATTTTAATTATAGTAATACTAACTGTATTGTATTCATCGTGTTAATCATGGGCGCAGGCACATGTGCGGCACTTGCCCATATGTGCAAACATTTTTAAACTTAAGAACATTTCGTGCGTAATGTATCAAGGTGGTGCAGGCCCTGCAGGCATGCGCATTAAAGTCACGCGGGTAATTTCATAATATAACCAAACGACGCAATGCGTATCATTTATATTATAATTATACTTTAGTGAGGTTGAACCATTGACCCAACAAGAGGGGACTGACAGGGCTCTAACCTGGGGCCCTGGATCAGGAGGGCACGGCGCACCGCAGGGGAATGTATATGGTATTATGCTACTCTTGATCCTAAGGAAGGGGGGCGGGGGGCTGGCAGAGATCCCGGCTTGAGGGGGCCGAGTTAGGATGTAAGGGCCATACGTTGAACATATCAAATCTTTTTACAGAACCATAATCAGGAGCAACAAATAAATAATACACAATTCGTAAAATCCTTTTTGTAAATTACAATTATTGAAAAGAGGTATTAAACATAACAAAAAACAAACATTGCCAAAAAATAACGCAAGTTGTCCTCTACTTACCCTGTAAAAATGATGGCCGTATCGGTCCATAACAAAGTTTTATAATTTATTTTGTTCCGCGAGACATATACAATTAGACCGCGAACGGAGCGCGAAAAAATGCACATGATTTAGAAATGTATTACTTTGTCCACATTTTATCAAATGCAATCTTTTTAATATATATTATTAACATTGTATTACGGGGTCATTTCGTGAAGATTTAATTTTAGACATTGTTATGAATATTTTAAAGTATTACATTTTTATCTTCAATTTTTAATTGTAACTAACTAAAACGTAACAAAAAGCAAACACCATCAAAAAACACCTCCTGGTATCCTCTACCCACCCTGTAAAAAGCCGTGTAGGTCATATAAAAACTTTATAATTTACTTTGTTCCGCGAGTCATATTAAATTTGACCGTGAGCAGAGCGCGAAAATCACACGTTTGAAAAATGTATTGCATTGTCCACGTTTTATCATATGCTACCGTTTTTATATACAAGGTTGGGCAAAAGTATGAGAACACCGGATTTCTGGCTAAACTATACGTGGGATAAAAATATACTGTTAACAAAAGTTTTTGTAGTCATTTTAATCTATTCAAGGACGTAATGCGATTTCCAACAACTATCCTAATTTTCGTCATACCTACGTCATCGGTGTTTTTTTTAAATGGGATACCCTGTATATTTTAAACTTTTTGGATAAACACTTGTTAAACACTTACAATGATGTCGGGTTTGGTGGGTATGCGACTTGTGGTTTTTACATTAGTTATTTTTTGGTGGAGTTCGTTCTTTGTTATGTTTTGATATATTTAATTGGACCCTACTATCTTTTTCAAAAGCGAGGCATGTCGGGTGCTGTATTTCAAAAACAAAAAGTCACTCATATTTTTAGATAAAAAAAACAATTTTTATCACAATTATTGATCGCGTTATTATAAGAATACACAAAAAAGTACATACATTCGCCGGCTTTTTTTACAAAGGTCAACTTCAACGTTTCGTGGAAGTTTAGTGGCTAGGTATAAAAATCGGAAAAAAATCACCAGTTAAATAAATCCTTTATTAATATAGCGCCGCAAAAAAATGTATTTTTAAAAAAGTTCTCGGTTATTTAACAATAAATTTATACAAACAATTAAATTATTATTCATCACAGAATTATAAAACAGAATGTAAACATTATATTATGAATAGATGAAATATTCAATTTTTTGTAGATTAAAAACGTTTTATTTTTAGCCTGAAAACTGTTTTCGCTATAAAAATATCTCGATTTTATTAATGTACCTGAAGTTTGTAAAAATTTGGTGCCCATAAGTTTTCAACCTTATTTTGCCCACGCCCACTTTGAGGATATTCTTTTTTCTAGAGCCCCCCATTTTTTTTACTTACCATCTGTCGCGAATCTGAAACAGCTATTGCCACGATTATATTTAAACGTCGCCACCTAATTATCTCTGGGTATTCTACTGCTCCCCCGAAAGTCTCAAACGCCCACAGGGGAGCGTTATCACCCACGTTGAGAACCTATGCCTTAGTCCAAGTTTCATTTAAATCCGTTTTTGAATAACCGAGATTGTAGTTCTTTATATTTTACGCTATAATTCTTATGATAGAAAGAATAAACATTTTGTGTTTAATGCATCACACTTAAACTAGATTCTAGTAATCATTTTATTTTTTTCATTATTCTAAAATGTTTAATAACGAAGATACACGCAGTTAAATAAACTCAACCGCTTTAAAAGTGCATGAAAAAAACACTACTTTTTTTGAAAACTCCTGTAGAAAATGTATTATTTTTGCAAATAAAATTCTAGAAAAAATTCTGCATGTGTAGAAATGATGTACAAAAAAAGACCTTCATTGGCATAATCTCCACACCTTTACAATTAATTACACATTTACATTTGATTACCTCACCCACATTCCCGTATCCCTCTTACCCTCCCTTCTCTTTTCCCTCTCCCTCCCCACCTTTTCCAACGTCCTTACCCCGCTCCCATCCTCCCTCATCCACTCCACTACCCTTCTATTCCCTTTCGCTCCCAGCCACTCCTCTTTCACCCCCTCACATTCCTCCGCCAAGTGTCCCCACGTATCCTTCCCCTGTCCACACAACACACACCTTCCATATTCTTCCCCCATCCATACTTTCCTTCCTCTCTCCTCCGATCCACAC
This sequence comes from Philonthus cognatus, assembly GCA_932526585.2. NCBI lineage: Eukaryota > Metazoa > Arthropoda > Insecta > Coleoptera > Staphylinidae > Philonthus > Philonthus cognatus. Next base: position 67,862,231 of record OW052243.1, on the reverse strand, counting down.
CTCGCCCTTGCCACAATCACCCTATCCTCTCTACCCCATCCCTTCTCTATCAAATACTTCGGCACCCTCCCATACACCTGCCACCTCCCATGCATATCATTATACCGGCTTCTGTCAATACACCCTTGTCTTTCCTGCCCTTCCACCTCCTTCCCTTTCCCCCTCACCCACTCATCCACCTTCACCCCATTTCCTAGCCATTCCATTACCTTCGCCTCCGACAGCCCTACCCTCTCATACATTTTCCTCCTCTCCCCCCTCCATCTACCCTCACCCCCACCCACACTCGTCACCCATACATCCTTCACCAATCTCTCTTCATCCAGTTCCCACAATCTCATCTCGTACCTCACCACCCTCACCATTGCCTCCCACTCTAGCCTCTCTCTGTTGGTCTCCTGAAGCACTATGTAGCTAAGTGTGGACCTTTCCACCCCCAACATGTGCTTCAGGAACCACATCTGCTCCCTCTCTATCATCTCGTACCCTCTCGTCCCCCATACTTTTACTCCATACATTAGCACCGCTCTTACACACGCATCCCATATCTTACACGCAACCGTCACATTGTTCCCCATCCACTTCCCCCACGCCATTCCCCACGCCTTACCCTGCACCCACCTCGCATGCTCCTCATACCCTCCCGTTCCTTTAAACCAAAACCCCAAATACTTGAAACTCTTCACCCTCTCAATAACTACCCCCTTTCACTCCAATTCTTTCACCTTCCCCTCCCTCCCTTTATTTCTAAACTTCACCCACTTCGTTTTCCCTACATTCACATTCATTCCCCTTTTATCCATAAACCTCTCCACTCTCTTCAACATCTCTTTCATCCCTTCATACTCTCTTGCAACCAACACCACATCATCCGCATACGCCAGCATTTTTCCTTTTACCCATCACCACTCCCCCCGCCTGCCCTTTCCTCATCACCTCTTGCAATTCACTTACGTATACATTAAAGAGCATCGGGCTCAGCGGGCACCCTTGCCTCAAACCCTCCCACGTCCTAAAGCACCCCGACACCTCCTTCCCCACTTTCGCCACCACCCATGTCTCCTCATATACTCTCCTCACCCACTCCACCATCCCCTCACTCACCCCTCTCCTTCTCAAACATTCTATCAAGCTTCCCCTCGGCACCGAGTCATATGCTGCCTTCAGGTTCATAAACACCGCATACATACATCCTTTCTCTTTCATCACTCTCTCCACCATTCGCGCCAGGGTAAAGACCTGCTCCCTCGTCCCCCTGCCCCTTCTAAACCCCCCCTGCGTCTCTGGCAGTATCCCCTTCTCCTCCACCTCCACCTCCATCCGATTCCTCACTATCATCATTGCCAGCTTATACCCAATACTTGTGATCGTTACACCCCTATAACTACTGGCCTCCTTCTCATCCCCTCCCTTATACACCGGACACATCATCCCAACCCTTCATTCTTCCGGCAAGCTCACCTCCCCCCTCCACATCTGATTCAACAGTTCCCTAAATTTCGTCTTCCCCTTTTCCCCAATCTCCTTCCACATCTCTGCCTTGAGACCATCCCTCCCTGCCGCCTTTCCACTCTTCACTTCCTTGAACGCCCGCTCCACCTCCTCCTTCGTGAACTCTTCCCCTCTGTCTCCACCTCTGCTTTCTGCAATTTCCCCTGGTACTCCGCTTCCTTCTCTGTATTTCCTTGTCCATTCCCTCAGCGAAACCCCTACCTGCCTCCTTCTCTCCCCTCTCCTCAAAATTCTCCACATTTCCGCCTCGTTTTTACATTCCCTCAAATCCTCTCTCGCTTTTCCACCACCTTTAGCTTCTTCTTCTCACATAAGCCCTCATATCTTTTCCTTGCCGCCACCTCTTTCCCCTCTTCTCCCACGCTTGTGAAGTTAGCCATAAAGTTTCCAGCCATAAAGTATATTTCGTAATGTTTGTTCGTCGATATCTCCATAATTACTTAGCAGATGTTAATGAAAATACACACACTAATAGAAAAAGGCTTGCGCTTTAGATTAGTGCTAACCACAAATTGATACAATGTATACTTTATGAGTAAATCGCATAATTCGATTTTTTTATTACTATTAATTACAGGTTAATTAAAACTCCGATTTTCATGAAACTTATACATTCCATGTAGAATTTAACGCTCTATCCAAATATGTAAAAACTATTCGCTGGCAAGTTAAACTGCAAAAGTTATTAACAAAAAACCACAAAACAATGGATTTTTAAATGTTGTCCGATTTAGATGAAATTAGCATATTAAACTCGAAATTTTATGCTGATTACGAAAATATTATTATTTTTTGCTGGCAAGTATTTTTTGATCAGTTATAGCACATTCATTGACGCTAGATAAACACTTTTACCCCTGAAAATGGTCAGAAATCCAACGAACAAAAGCGTACCGCTGACAGATTTATGACCGACCCTTCTGAAAGGCTTTTCTAATTCGAAAGTACCTTCAATTTCTTCTCTCTACGTAATCTAAATAATTGTTCCAAACTGTTACTTAATTTATTTAACAAATATACACACAACAAATATTTCAGAAATGCATCCGTCAAATAATTCATTAATATTAACGGACATAAAACGATGAATGAATTGATTTTTTTTTTAATTATCTCATCATTTATTTTCTAGTTTTACTCAGAATTTTATAAAATTTGGCTAGCTTATACTCTTGCATACGCTGATCATAAATATCAAAAAAGTTTTCACTGACATGTAAAATTGCAATAATTATTAACGTTTTAATCGCAGAAACAAACATTTAATATTTTTTATTTTTACTCGGATTTTAATAAAATTTGGTCACGTTGTAGCCCGGAGCACATTAATTACAGAAGTCTAAAAAGCTTTCGCTGGCAAGTGAAATTGCAACAATTATTAAGCCAGTCATAAACTTTAAACAATTTTTATTTTTTCTTGAATTTTAATAAAATTTGGTAATGTTGTAGTCCAGAGCACACTGATTACAAAAATCAAAAAAGTGTTCGCTGGCAAGTGAAATTGCAATAATTATTAACATTTTAATCGCTGCAACAATCTTTCAAAATTGTTTATTTACACTCCGATTTTAATGAAATTTGGCAATGTCATAGTCCGGAGCACACTGATTACAAAAATCAAAAAAGTTTTCGCTGGCAAGTAAAATTGCAACAATTATTAAGCCAGCCATAAAGTTTAAACAATTTTTATTTTTACTTGTATTTAAACAAAATTTGGCAATATCGTAGCCCGAAGCACACTGATTACAAAAATCCAAAAAAATTTCGCTGGCAAGTAAAATTGCAATAATTATTAACATTTTAATCGCTGCAACAATCGTTCAACATTGTTTATTTATACTCCGATTTTAATGAAATTTTGCAATGTCGTAGTGCGGAACACACTGGTAACAAAAATCAAAATAGATTTCGCTGGCAAGTGAAATTGCAATAATTATTAACATTTTAATTGCAGCAACAAACTTTCAATATTTTTTATTTATTCTCCGATTTTAATAAAATTTGGTAATATTGTAGCCCAGGTCACACTGATTACAAAAATCAAAAAAGTTTTCGCTGGCAAGTAAAATTGCAACAACTATTAAGCCAGCCATAAAGTTTAAACAATTTTTATTTTTACTTGTATTTTAACAGAATTTGGCAATATCGTAGTCCGAAGCACACTGATTACAAAAATCCAAAAAATTTTTGCTAGCAAGTAAAATTGCAATAATTATTAACATTTTAATCGCTGCAACAATCGTTCAACATTGTTTATTTATGCTCCGATTTTAATGAAATTTTGCAATGTCGTAGTCCGGAGCAAACTGGTAACAAAAATCAAAATAGATTTCGCTGGCAAGTAAAAGTGCAATAATTATTAACATTTTAATTGCAGCAAGAAACTTTCAATATTTTTTTATTTATTCTCCGATTTTAATAAAACTTAGGAATATTGTAGCCCGGATCACACTGATTACAAAAATCAAAAAAAAATTTCGCTGGCAAGTAAAATTGCAACAATTATTAAGCCAGCCATAAAGTTTAAACAATTTTTATTTTTACTTGTATTTTAACGAAATTTGGCAATGTCATAGTCCGAAACATCTACGATTTCCATTATTGGATATATCGTTCCGATGAGATTAAACAAGATCGAAATACAATTAAATGAGAATTGATACTTCCCAATTTTTATGCTTTTTGAAATTTAACGACACTTATTCGGCGCCCTTTTTACCTATTGGTACATTTAATCCAGTTAGGTAATTCCTAACCTTGTTGTTCGAGTGAATTTACTAAGATTTTAATACCGTGTCCTTTGAGCGGTTTTTCCTAATGTGGTTCATTTAGAATACCTTTCCCGCTTATGTAATCCGTAGGAGTAATCCTTTTGGTACGTTTTGTGAATATAATCCGACCAAAAATAAAATAATTTATTTAATCAATTTCACTTGTTGGTAAAAATTTGTTTTAATATTTAGAATCAGCGTTTTCTGGACTATAATATTACCAACATTTATTAACATCCGAGTAAAAATATATATTTCAAGTTTATGGCTGGCTTAATAATTGTTGCAATTTTACTTGCCAGTCAAAACGTTTTTCATTTATATAGTCAGTGTGATCCTAGCTACAATACTACCAAATTTGATTAAAATCGGAGAATAAATAAAAAATATTAAAAGTTTGTTGCTGCAATTAAAATGTAAATTATTATTGCAATTTTACTTGCCACCAAAATCTATTTTTATTTTTGTAAACAGTGTGCTCAGGACTACGACATCGCCAAATTTCATTAAAATCGGAGTTTAAATAAACAATGTTGAACTATTGTTGCAGCGATTAAAATGTTAATATTTATTGCAATTTTACTTGCCAGCAAAAACTTTTTGGATTTTTGTAATCAGTGTGCTTCGGACTACGATATTGCCAGATTTTGTTAAAATACAAGTAAAAATAAAAATTGTTTAAACTTTATGGCTGGCTTAATAGTTGTTGCAATTTTACTTGCCAGCGAAAACTTTTTTGATTTTTGTAATCAGTATGACCCGGGCTACAATATTACCAAATTTTATTAAAATCGGAGAATAAATAAAAAATTTTGAAAGTTTGTTGCTGCAATTAAAATGTTAATAATTATTGCAATTTCACTTGCCAGCGAAATCTATTTTGATTTTTGTTACCAGTGTGTTCCGCACTACGACATTGCAAAATTTCATTAAAATCGGAGTATAAATAAACAATGTTGAACGATTGTTGCAGCGATTAAAATGTTAATAATTATTGCAATTTTACTTGCCAGCGAAATTTTTTTGAATTTTTGTAATCAGTGTGCTTCGGACTACGATATTGCAAAATTTCGTTAAAATAAAAGTAAAAATAAAAATTGTTTAAACTTTATGGCTGGCTTAATAATTGTTGCAATTTTACTTGCCAGCGAAAATTTTTTTGATTTTTGTAATCAGTGTGACCCGGGCTACAATATTCCTAAATTTTATTAAAATCGGAGAATAAATAAAAAAATATTGAAAGTTTGTTGCTGCAATTAAAATGTTAATAATTATTGCAATTTTACTTGCCAGCGAAATCTATTTTGATTTTTGTTACCAGTTTGCTCCGGACTACGACATTGCAAAATTTCATTAAAATCGGAGCATAAATAAACAATGTTAAACGATTGTTGCAGCGATTAAAATGTTAATAATTATTGCAATTTTACTTGCCAGCGAAATTTTTTTGGATTTTTGTAATCAGTGTGCTTCGGACTACGATATTGCCAAATTTTGTTAAAATACAAGTAAAAATAAAAATTGTTTAAACTTTATGGCTGGCTTAATAGTTGTTGCAATTTTACTTGCCAGCGAAAACTTTTTTGATTTTTGTAATCAGTGTGATCCGGGCTACAATATTACCAAATTTTATTAAAATCGGAGAATAAACAAAAAATATTGAAAGTTTGTTGCTGCAATTAAAATGTTAATAATTATTGCAATTTTACTTGCCAGCGAAATCTATTTTGATTTTTGTTACCAGTTTGCTCCGGACTACGACTGCAAAATTTCATTAAAATCGGAGCATAAATAAACAATGTTGAACGATTGTTGCAGCGATTAAAATGTTAATAATTATTGCAATTTTACTTGCCAGCGAAAATTTTTTGGATTTTTGTAATTAGTGTGCTTCGGACTACGATATTGCCAAATTTCGTTAAAATACAAGTAAAAATAAAAATTGTTTAAACTTTATGGCTGGCTTAATAGTTGTTGCAATTTTACTTGTCAGCGAAAACTTTTTTGATTTTTGTAATCAGTGTGACCCGGGCTACAATATTACCAAATTTTATTAAAATCGGAGAATAAACAAAAAATATTGAAAGTTTGTTGCTGCAATTAAAATGTTAAAAATTATTGCAATTTTACTTGCCAGCGAAATCTATTTTGATTTTTGTTACCAGTTTGCTTCGGACTACGACATTGCAAAATTTCATTAAAATCGGAGCATAAATAAACAATGTTGAACGATTGTTGCAGCGATTAAAATGTTAATAATTATTGCAATTTTACTTGCTAGCAAAAATTTTTTGGATTTTTGTAATCAGTGTGCTTTGGACTACGATATTGCCAAATTCTGTTAAAATACAAGTAAAAATAAAAATTGTTTAAACTTTATGGCTGGCTTAATAGTTGTTGCAATTTTACTTGCCAGCGAAAACTTTTTTGATTTTTGTAATCAGTGTGACCTGGGCTACAATATTACCAAATTTTATTAAAATCGGAGAATAAATAAAAAATATTGAAAGTTTGTTGCTGCAATTAAAATGTTAATAATTATTGCAATTTCACTTGCCAGCGAAATCTATTTTGATTTTTGTTACCAGTGTGTTCCGCACTACGACATTGCAAAATTTCATTAAAATCGGAGTATAAATAAACAATGTTGAACGATTGTTGCAGCGATTAAAATGTTAATAATTATTGCAATTTTACTTGCCAGCGAAATTTTTTTGAATGTTTGTAATCAGTGTGCTTCGGACTACGATATTGCCAAATTTTGTTTAAATACAAGTAAAAAAAAATTGTTTAAAGTTTATGGCTGGCTTAATAATTGTTGCAATTTCACTTGCCAGCGAAAGCTTTTCAGACTTCTGTAATCAATGTGCTCCGGGCTACAACGTGACCAAATTTTATTAAAATCCGAGTAAAAATAAAAAATATTAAAAGTTTGTTTCTGCGATTAAAACGTTAATAATTATTGCAATTTTACATGTCAGTGAAAACTTTTTTGATATTTATGATCAGCGTATGCAAGAGTATAAGCTAGCCAAATTTTATAAAATTCTGAGTAAAACTAGAAAATAAATGATGAGATAATTAAAAAAAAATCAATTCATTCATCGTTTTATGTCCGTTAATATTAATGAATTATTTGACGGATGCATTTCTGAAATATTTGTTGTGTGTATATTTGTTAAATAAATTAAGTAACAGTTTGGAACAATTATTTAGATTACGTAGAGAGAAGAAATTGAAGGTACTTTCGAATTAGAAAAGCCTTTCAGAAGGGTCGGTCATAAATCTGTCAGCGGTACGCTTTTGTTCGTTGGATTTCTGACCATTTTCAGGGGTAAAAGTGTTTATCTAGCGTCAATGAATGTGCTATAACTGATCAAAAAATACTTGCCGGCGAAAAATAATAATATTTTCGTAATCAGCATAAAATTTCGAGTTTAATATGCTAATTTCATCTAAATCGGACAACATTTAAAAATCCATTGTTTTGTGGTTTTTTGTTAATAACTTTTGCAGTTTAACTTGCCAGCGAATAGTTTTCACATATTTGGATAGAGCGTTAAATTCTACATGGAATGTATAAGTTTCATGAAAATCGGAGTTGTAATTAACCTGTAATTAAGAGTAATAAAAAAAGCGAATTATGCGATTTACTCATAAAGTATACATTGTATCAATTTGTGGTTAGCACTAATCTATAGCGCAAGCCTTTTTCTATTAGTGTGTGTATTTTCATTAACATCTGCTAAGTAATTATGGAGATATCGACGAACAAACATTAAGAAATATACTTTATGGCTGGAAACTTTATGGCTAACTTCACAAGGGTTCTTCTCCCCCATATCTTACGCATTCTCCCACAGCCTTCCTCAACTCCCTCTTTGCCTGCCTACACTCCTCATCGAACCACGCATTCCCTCCTCTTCTCTGTCCCTTCTTTTTTCTTCCGCATCCCACTATCGTCTTTTCCATCTCCTCCATTGTATTGACCTCTTCCCATTGAATCCTTGATAGCCTCTTCCTCATATCCTCCATCGCCTTCACCCCACACTCAAGGTATTCGTTTTCTTGCCATCTTTCCTCTTCTCTTTCCTTCTCCATCCACATCTCCACCGTTACCGGTAGGTGATCCGATCCTAGCACCTCTTCTACCTCCATGCCTCTTATATCTCTTCTTTCTATCCCCTTGACCACCACATAATCAATTACTGATGCCCCTCTTGGTCCGATGTACGTTTTTCTCCCCTCCCAATCGCCCTCCGTACATCCGTTTAAAATCTCCCATCCCTCCTCCATTACCCACTCCTTCATCCTCCTACCCTCCCCATTTATACATTCATCCTGCGAACTCCTCTTCACCACCGCGCCGTCCTCTCCAACCCCTCCTCCCGTTTCCCCTATTCTGGCATTGAAATCCCCCCCCCCACAATCCATTTTCCTCCTTCGCCCGCTCTCTCGTCTATTTTCTTTCTTATGTCTGTCCAATTCTTGTTCACGTACACCACCCCTACATCAACCCGATATCCTCCCTGTTGATAATTTACCCACACTAGCCCTTCGCATCCCTCCATCATCTCCCCCTTGTTTCCTTCACTATCCTTTCTCCATCCAACAATCATTCCCCCTTGGCCCTCCCTCTCCTCGCACTTTTTACTGCCTCTATCATCTCCCATCTAAACCCCCTCGGCAGCCATTCTTTCACTTCTCCCCATTCCTTCTTCACCATCCAGGTTTCTACTAACCCCACTATGTCCTTCCCGTTTACCCACTTCTCAAAGTCTTTCTTCCCCTTGTGCTCCTGCCCTTTCGACTTTATTCCCGCCACATTCCAAAACCCTATCTTTATCGATCCTTCTTTCCCCACTCTCCCACATTTGCTCCCTAGTCCCCTGCTCCTCTTATAGACCTTCTGCCCCTGCCCTACCTCCCCCCCGACTATATTTAATGATGCCTTATTCGTGTCCTTGATCGTGCTTGTTCGCATCGTATCCGAGTTAGCTGTAATTCTTTCTTGTATCAGTTTTTTTGGTCCGCTCTTCGTCCACCAGCCGTAAGCCTCTTTTCTCTTGCGTCCCACTTAAATTCTTCATTGTTTATCACTAGTTTTTGGTACCCTACTTTAATCAGTTTTCCTTGACTAGCTTGTTCTCTTGTTATGCTCCTAATTTCTTGTTGTATTTCCCTTTCTTTCTTTGTTAGATCGTTATCTAGGTATATCTTCTTGCCCTTTAGCTTGGTTTTGGCCTTCATTATTTCTTGTTTTTCGTTCCAGGTTTTAGTTTCTGCTATAATCATCTCATTTTTAGTCCCCTTGTTAATTTTACATGCTGTTGTTAACGTGGTTTTTATATTCAGTTCATTTCTTATAAATTCTTTTATTCTTCCAGCAATATTACTATCTTCAAAGTTCAGTCCTTTAATTACAATATTATTCTTCCTTTTCTCTTTTTCCATATTTTCTGTTTTATACTCTAGTTCCCCTATTCTGCTATTTAATTGTTCCTTTTCTTTATTCCATTCTTCTTCTTTTTTTCCATGTCTTCTCTTAATTTTCTTAATTCTTCTTTTATTTCACCATTATTGTTCTCCATACTTTTTTTCACATCTTTCATCTCGGCCATCAAATCTTTAAACATTTCTTTCAACTCATTCATTTTCTGTTCACTCATTGCGTTTGATGGTTGTGTGCAATGTTTTTGTGCTTCTGTTCTCTTTTCAACTTCTTTTCTGTGTTCTGGAGATCTTAGCACTTTTTTGCTGGCTTTAAAAACGCCTTCCCCTTTGTCGAAGTGTGTATCGCCTATTTCGTTATCTCTCCCTCTCTTTTGACTCATTAGTACTGTTCGTACTTGCTTAATGCTTTCACTATTATGCTCCTTAGTTGGGTTGGTCGTAGTATTTCGTGTGCCGTTATTTTCTGTTAATACACTGAGCTGAGTTATGTTATGCAACCCAACATGCTCAAATTATTTCCAGTTAACTCAATGTGCTGTTCTATGCAACCCAATTTACACTTTAGCAATTTTCTGTTAACACATTGATCTGTGCTATGCAACCTGATTTACACTTAATCTCGTGGCGCCAAAGGTAATTCACAGATCAGCCCTTCGGGTGAATGATCTCTACCACTATTGTCTATTACTTAATTGTTTCTACCTTTTTCCTTTCACACTGGTGTCCTTATCACTTATTTCACCCTCACTTCTACTTCCGCGGTTATTTACTCGATATTCCTCTAAAAAATAGGTTTTGTATCGGAGCGAATTATCCGCACGTACAACGATAAACGAAATGATGTATCATTGTTTGGTTTAAATTTGAAAAAATCGACTCTATCAAATTCAAAGCATTTAACTTCAAAGTGACATGCCTTGCTTTTTAAAAAGGATAGTAGTTAAAGTCAAAAATTGAAAATAAAAATGTATTATTTTGAAATAATCATATTTTTTTTTCTAATTCGATCATCAACAGTGTAAAAATTATAGTCGTATAGGTCCATAAAAAGCTTAATAATTTGTTTTGTTGCGCGAATCATATTAAATTTGACCGCGAGCGGAGCGCGAAAGATACACATATTTTAAAAATGTGTTTACATCTGTAAGCCGAACATTTCGGAGAGGGTTTGAACTTTCATCCCCCCCCCCTGGCTACGGCCTTGATAATAGTTAATAAGCCATAGAGCAGCGGCGGATCAGGTGTTACGCGGGCGCTGAAAATCTTATCTCCCGGCGCAAAAATACACAAATTTATGTTTTTAATATAGCGTTGAATGCGAAATACTAGTCTATGTATTCTTCATTCAACGAATCCAGTAAAAAATGAAAAATATGCATGAATAATGTTTATTTTATTAATGTATATATAATTGCGTGAGGATACCGATGTCAAGATAGCCATAGATTTTCCAGCCACGGTTTTCTCCGGCGCATCCACCATCGCATGTAAATTAATATAAGTGTCTACATAATTTAAGGCAGATTATTAATTGAAGAGTGAGAATTAAAGCAATACCAGTCCTAAAACTGTTTTAAAAGTTTGAAATCTTGTCATTTTATTCCAGTCGTTCTCATGATAAAATCGTAAAAGAGTTATTATAAATGTGTTCCTATTGTTTATTGCTTCAATCGCTTAATTAAGCTCTAAACTGCAGGTGAGTGTTTAAAAAGTAAATGTGAATTACAACTAGCACACTTAAATTTAAGTTTAAAATCTTGTCATTTTATTCCAGCCGTTCGAATGGACGCGAGAAAAAATCGTAAAAGGATATTAAAAATATGTTCTTATAGTTTATTGCTTAAATCACTTAATTGGGCTCTAAACTGCACGTCAATTCAAGTTTGAAATCCTGTAATTTTATTCCAGCCGCTCGGATGAACGCGAGACAAAAAATCGTAAAAAGTTATTAAAAATATGTTCCTATTGTTAATTGCCTGAATCGCTTAATTAGGCGCTAAACTGCACGTCAGTCTTTAGAAAGTAAATTTTAATTATAACTAGCATACTTAAATTCAAGTTTAAAATCTTGTCATATTATTTCAGCCGTTCGGATGGACCCGAGAAAATAAATTGTAAAAGTTATTAATTTTTTTTTTCCTATTGTTAATCGCTCAATTAGGCGCTAAACTGTACGTCAGTGTTTAAAAAGTAAATTTTAATTACAACTAGCATACCTAAATTGAAATTTGAAATCTTGTAATTTTATTCCAGCCGTTCGGATGGACGCGAGAAAAAAAAAATCGTAAAAAAGTTATTAAAAATGTTTTCCTACAGTTTATTGCTAAAATCGCTTAATTAGGCTCTAAGCTGCACGCCAGTGTTAAAAAGTTAATTTTAATTACGACTAGCACACTTAAATTCAAGTTTGAAATCCTGTAATTTTATTCCAGCCGCTCGGATGAACGCGAGAAAAAAAATCGTAAAAAAGTTAATATAAACGTTTTCCTATAGTTTATTGCTTGAATGACTTAATGAGGCTTCAAACTACACCTCAGTGTTAGAAACGTAATTTTTAATTATAACTAGCACACCTACATTCAAGTTTGAAATCTTGTAATTTTATTCCAACCGTTCAGATGGACGCGAGAAAAAAAATCGTAAAAAAGTTATTTAAAATGTAGTCTAGTTTATTAGATAAATCGCTTAATGAGGCTCCAAACTGCACGTCAGTGTTAAAAAAAATAACTACAATTAGTTTGAAATTCTATTATGGGCGTTCGAAAGGACGTTACATTCTTATCTACGCGTTAGTACTTAAAAATACATTTAAAAGGCGTCAAATATTGTTTTATTTGTGTTCGACTAAGCCCATGTACGAAAATAAATTTAAGCGCGATAATAAAAAATTTGGATGTACTGTAGTTTTAGGACTGGTATTGCTTTAGTTCTCACTCTCTTATTAATAATCTGCCTTAAATTATGAAGACACTTATATTAATTTACATGCGATGGTGGATGCGCCGGGACAATTTGTGGCTAGAAAATCTATGGCTATCTTAACATCGGTAAGGAGAATTCTGACTTAGCGGGAATTCTAAATATCTGCGCGGCAGACTCGTTCACTTCGAGATGCGGTTGCAAAAGTTTGGGAACGGTGTTGAGGTGGTAGTAATCACGGTTTATCAATAAGCAACCACCCAGCCTTAAGCGCCACCCGCAACCCCGGGGATGAATCCCAACAGAAGAAGACGACGAGAGATCAACGCAAAACGTTAAAGAAAAGACAACAGTAAACAACGTCGCGACATTTTTAATCATTTCTACACTTTCTATATTTTTAAGTTTTATATTAATATTGGTGCCATTTAAATATAAGTCTCAATTCGATTCAAAACAATTATTTGCAATTTTCAACAAAGTTGCAAATTGGTCCTTCGATAAATATTCACAACAAGAGTAGTAACATTTTTGGTCCTTCCAATCAGATCGATTTAAGAGTTTTTTTGATGATTAAATCAGTGCTTTGTTAATTAAATTAGAGTTAAATTCAAACACCAATCGTGGTTCCCAAACGAGGGAGTGATCATCAGTAGTCAAAAGGAGCAGCATTACAGGGAAGCCGGGGATGCTATTTGGACAAACGTCGTTGCCGTACCGTACGTGTCGATTCCTGGACGAATCAGCGTTCGTGCAGCACGGGGAAGCCGCGGACGCCCTCAAGACATCACCAAACAGGACAAATGTTGCAGAATAAGCCTACTAGGTCAAACAACTCAAACGTAAATTGATAAGGTAGGCATCTCCTTGTTCCTTTTTTATTTTTTACTATGTCTACCGTACAAAAACCTCAACTCTCAAATGAAAGTGATCGACCTCTTCGTACGTAAAACAAACACCTCCAAGGAATACAGTCAGATATCATTAAGAATTTAACATCAGAAAGGGTTAATGCCGAATTAATTATAGACTTAGTTGACGAATTTTTAAGTTTATTAAGGAATTTTGTTTAGAAAAACGAAATAATTATAATGAAGAATTTCCGGACAAGTTTAGCTTTGGGTTTGATTTGTTTAAAAGAGTTAAGGTTTCAAGAATTCAAGTAATAAATTAATTAAAGTTCAGGAAACAGTAAATAATAATCCAAATGCTTCCGCACAAGTTAAATTGACTGATGTAGCATTACCTTCGTTTAGTGGTGATTTTCAAGAATTGTTACAGTGTTTTAAATCATCACTTAAGGATGATTCAGTTGTTAGAGTTAACAGAAGTAAACTACGCAAATGCATAGCAATTATTAAGGAAACATTTCGAACATTAAGGATTCATGGTAAATTATTAATTTACCGCGAATTAAGAAAGAATCAACCAGTGATTATAGGAAGTTTATCAACACGATATCACAAAACACCAGCGCGCTTAAATCGTTAGGACGTCCAGTTAATTCATCCGAGGACTAGCTACTTTATTTGATTTTAATGCGTTGTCCAAATTCAATTAGATTAAAATGGGAAAATCAGCTTAGTAATTCCAAAATACCTACTATAAAGGATATAACCAAGTTTTCACGTAAACGATTACGATCGTTAGAGATCAACAGCACCAGTGGTGACAGTAGCTATAATTTAAAATGTAACACAACAAATAAGCCAACAATAATTCACTGTCATGTTTTATGTGTTCAAAACCACATCAGTTGTTCATTTGTAATCAATTTCGCGCATTAGATGTCACTAAACGATTAGACCAAGGGTCATTCCACACCAAATTAACCAATGGTCTGAATCTTATGTCTTTAGATCATTATAATTTTTTTTATATGTTGTAGTACTAGCTTAGTAGGAAACAAATATGAATGTTTACCTTTTTATGGCTTTTATTGTCATAGCTATATATTTTTGAAAAATCCGAAAACGGCTGTTTTTCGGAATGTTAAGAAATATTTAAACACACATATTTAAAAAACTATTTGTCCTAGAAAGCTAAAATTTGTACCGTGGTTATAGGATTACAAGGGCTTTGATTTGACATGTAACATGATTGTATCGTTTTACTTATATTTTTTTCTTAAAACCAACAAAAAATATTTATTAAAAAAAACAAATCGGAATTTTCCATTTTTTTGAAAAAAAAAATACTACAACTTCCCTATTTAGTTAGTACAAAGTTTCATGATGGTATTTTAAAGAATTAAAATACCATCATGAAACTTTGTACTAACTAAATAGGAAAGTTATAGTTTTTTTTTCAAAAAAATGGAAAATTCCGATTTGTTTTTTTTAATAAATATTTTTTGTTGGTTTTTAGAAAAAATGTTAAGTAAAATGATACAATCATGTTACATGTCAAATCAAAGCCCTTGTAGTGACAGAAGTCACACTAAAATTAATTTTAATCTGAACCCTAGGCGTGTGGAATTGTGGAACTAGGCCTATAATAATTGTTGCCATATTATAATTCAATATTTAATATTTTATTTCTACAGCAAATTCAACTTATTTACTTTTATTTACTTTTCCTTAAAGACTACTCACACAATTTTTCAATTTTATTTATTTATTCAACACCAAAATGAGTACATAAGAATATTTGCACTTATTTAGTAAAGTCGATTTATTTTCTTTGGCAAAACTTGCGATGCTGCGGCCATCTCAACTGCTGTAACTTGGTAGGTTCTACCTGTTGCTGTAGTTGGATTTAATTTGCACAAAATATAGTTCACTGGTATTGTAAGGGTATCCGCTCTCCTAGTGTATGTAAACGATAGTGATGGTTCTTCTGGGCGAATAAATGAAACATGAACTTGCTATTCAACATCATCCTTTGAGTCGACATGAGCCAACCACCACTCGTTGTCGTAATCACAAGCTACAAAGCTCACAGTTTCTTCAAATTAAATATCTTTATCACCAGGGATGATGTTTACCCTGTATGTTACTGAATCATCAGAAAAAAAAATAAACTTTGGTTTTTACCTTATTTTTGTCTAGAGGAATGAAGGCATGAAATTTCTGCATACCAGAGACAACCACAGCTTCTTCAAACCTTGATTTTAAAGCCTTCTGTTCGTTTATATCTCTTCATTAGCTGTGCAAAAAAAAAGTGATCGCTGGTAATTTCTTTTCACCCCACTGAAAGAGTTGGAAAGGTGTTAAAATATGGTTTTCTAGGGAATTTTGAAGGCTGGCCTTGGCAGCAAACCTTTTCACTGTGCCTCAGACTTCATCGCACACTCCCTTTCCATGTGATGTAGCATAATAAAAGTGCCACTTAGCCTCAACCCCATCAAAATCTTCTTTGTGATGGCATAGATTCAAAAAATTCCTACGGTTTTTGTACTGTGGAGCTGAACCTTCTGAAAAATAATACAGATTCTTCAAATTTGGTAGATGATTTCTTAGACATTGGATTACTTTTTTCTGAAAAGGGTGAACTGGGACTGTGTTGTGTGTTAGACAGTCTGATATAAATACAGAGCTCCGGTAAACGGAGTTTTCCTGTTTCACTAGTTCTTTCCGTAAAATATACTATAAAAGGGTGCCCGATAGCCATAGAATTGTTTCAATGGAACCCTTAAGCCTCATCTTGTAGCACAAACGAATAGTTCTCGGCAATTACATGTTACCACGGCTTTATTTTCTTCCAACGGAGACTTTGTTTCTGAGGAAAACATTGTTGTTGTTTTCCTTGTAACTCATGAGAGGGCCATCAGAGCCAGACGATTTCATTTTATTCAACTGACCTCCTGAAAACATAAGCTTCATATTCTGGTGTGCAGTGCATACATAAACAGAATGAGTGCCACTGGCACTAGCAATGATACAGGTTTTATAGACCTCAGTTCTGCAAACTTTGAAAAGCTAATTTTTAAATTTAGGTATTTAGTTTTAAAAAGTTTGTAAATTTCACGCAAATTTTCCAAAATCAATTTTATAGATGTTTTGCCTTCCCTTCAGTATCCTTACCCATGGAGACAAAATCTTTTTTCCAGGCATTTGCCTACTCACTTTATCATTATTATAAAATTCTTTTACCAAAGTCGCTGTTTCAGGAGGTAAGGTTATTCCGGGTTTTGGGTCCGGAGTCGATAGTATTCTCTTTTCTTCAACCAGTTTTTTAGCTTTCCTTGTCATGTAGTTACTAATAATAAATTCACGTTCCATCCTTGCACAAGACCAACTTTTCGGTAAAACTGTTAAAGTCTGAAGTTTTTCACTCTTGCTTGCTGTTATTGCAAATTTTTCATTTAGCTGATTAACAATTTCTGTCTGCGTATTGTCCGATGAATCCTTGTTACCTTCTGTGGTGACGAGTGTGAAGTTACCAATAGATTCCGCCAATAGATCATAAAAAAATAAAAAAACAATATATTTGATTTTTTTCTTCACAGGCCTACTCATTGTACTCCACTCTAAAGGATAACATTGATAAACCCAGTTTACTACCCCTTTCTACGCCTATACCTCCCCTAATTCCGTTTGATTATCAATTTTCATTATGTGCTCCTTAAAATTTTCAAGTTATTTTTATATACACATGTTCCCTATACTTCCCTTAATCGATTAGAGAAGAAAAAACATTCACACCGCATCCCCGTAACCCCTAAGAAAATAAAAATGCATATTGGATTATAACTATTTTTCGCCATTAAATTTTACAAATAATAAAACTATTTATGTACACACGTATTGCTCGCCTATGTTTCAACAAATATAAAATAAAAAACAAACTACCCCCACCCCCAGATGATCTTAATTTTTTTTTCGAAAAATTATTTATTTTCGGTAATTGCACCTCTAACTATTGAAAATATTTACTTACAGGCGTTTTCTTTATACTTTAATTGTTTACTTTTGATAAAAATATTTTTCACTCCGTAGCTCCCTCACCCCTAAAAAATGCGAATTTGAAAAATAACTGGATTTTTCATGACAAATAACTAGTTTTCAGTAATTGCTCCTTTGAATTCTGAAAATATTTTGCACAGGCGTGTTCCCCATACTTCATTTATTGAGAATTTACAATCAAATTTTTCACACCGAACTTCCCCCACCCCTAAATAATTGCGAATATAAAACATGATCATCTCTCGATTTTTTATGATAAATAATTAGTTTTCAGTAATTGCTCCTCCAAATTTTGAAAATATTTTTACATAGGCGTGTTCCCTATACTTCATTTGTTCTTATTTTACAATCAAATTTTTCACACCGAACTTTCCCCACCCCTAAATAATTGCGAATATAACACATAATCATCTCTCGATTTTTTATGATAAATAATTAGTTTTCAATAATTGCTCCTCCGAATTTAGAAAATATTTCTACACAGGCGTGTTCCTCATACTTCATTTATTATGAATTTACAATCAAAATTTTCACACCGAACTTCCCTCACCCCTAAATAATTGCGAATATAACATCATCTCTCGATTTTTTTGTGATAAATATTAGTTTTCAGTAATTACTCCTCCGAATTTTGAAAATATTTTTACACAGAAGTGTTCCTCATACTTCATTTATTGAGAATTTACAATCAAATTTTTCACACCGAACTTCCCCCACCCCTAAATAATTGCGAATATAACACATGATCATCTCTCGATTTTTTATGATAAATAATTAGCTTTCAGTAATTGCTCCTCCAAATTTTAAAAATATTTTTACATAGGCGTGTTCCCCATACTTCATTTGTTCAGATTTTACAATCAAATTTTTCACACCAAACTTCCCCTACCCCTAAATAATTGCGAATATAACACATAATCATCTATCGATTTTTTATGATAAATAATTAGTTTTCAGTAATTGCTCTTCCGAATTTTGAAAATATTTTTACATAGGCGTGTTCCCCATACTTTATTTGTTTAGATTTTACAATCAAATTTTTCACACCGAACTTCCCCCACCCCTAAATAATTGCGAATATAACACATGATCATCTCTCGACTTTTTATGATAAATAATTAGTTTTCAGTAATTGCTCCTCCGAATTTTAAAAATATTTTTACACAGGCGTGTTCCTCATACTTCATTTATTAAGAATTTACAATCAAATTTTTCACACCGAACTTCCCCCACCCCTAAATAATTGCGAATATAACACATGATCATCTCTCGATTTTTTATGATAAATAATTAGTGTTCAGTAATTTGTCCTTTGAATTTTGAAAATATTTTTACACAGGCATGTTCCCCAGACCTAATTTGTTTAAATTTTACACATACAATTTTCGCACCGAACTTCCTTCGCCTCTAAATAATTGCGAATATAACACATGATCATCTCTCGACTTTTTAGAATTTATAATTAGTTTTCAGTAATTGCTTCTCAGAATTTTAAAAATATTTTTACACAAGCGTGTTCCCCATCTTTCATTTAAATTTTAGGCACTGAAAATGTGATTTATTTAAGCAAAATCCCTTTACCGTCCGACAATAAAAATATTAACATTGTCATCCGGTTTCGAGATAATTCTAAGCAACACATTTTTCAAAAATTTAATTTTCCTATAAAATTAAAAACGAAAGCACTTGTTTTGTTACCTTTAATCAATTTTACTACATATTAACATTTACGGCCTCTCAGCACATTTTTTTTATTTGTGGATATAAAAATCATGTGGCTGGCAATTTCGAATATTCGAGTATTTTAAGGATAAAGAAGTTATTTTATTTTGTTTTTTGTGAGACAGCCCATGAAAAGAGTCAGTGTTTTATTATCAAAATATAATTAAAATGAAAACTGGATTAATTTCAAAATGTTATTATAATTATTTACATATTAATTTTTTATAATTTTCAAATACTTAATGTGTGTTGGACCAATTGGACGGCATTAGGGCTAATGGGAACAAGTCAAAATTATCAACTTTATAGGGTAAACAAATACTGTTGTTTTTTTTAAACACCGTTCACACAAAACTTTCTACATTGCAATTATGAAAAAAAAAAGTTATTTCATTAAATTTAGAATGATTTTATTTATTTATTTAAATAAATGGAGTATTGGAAACACGCCTGTCTAAACATATTTTTATAATTCGGAAAAAACTAATTATTTATCATAAAAAATCGAGAGATGATCATGTGTTATATTCGCAATTATTTAAGGGTGGAGGAATTTCGGTGTGAACAATTTGATTGCAAAATCTGAACAAATGAAGTATGGGGAACACGCTTATGTAAAAATATTTTCTAAATTCAGAGGAGCAATTACTAAAAACTAATTATTTATCATAAAACATCGAGAGATGATCATGTGTTGTATTCGCAATTATTTATAGAAGGGGGAAGTTTGGTGTGAAAATGATGTTTGTGAAATAGTAACAAATAAAGTACGAGGAACACGCCTGTGTAAAAATATTTTCAAAATTTGGAGGAACAATTACCGAAAACTAATTATTTGTCATGAAAAATCGAGAGATGATCATGTGTTATATTCGCAATTATTTAGGGGTGGGGAAAGTTCGGTGTGAAAGATTTGATTGTAAAATCTGAACAAATGAAGTATGGGGAACACGTCTATGTAAAAATATTTTCAAAATTCGGATGAGCAATTACTGAAAACTAATTATTTATCATAAAAAGTCGAGAGATGTCATGGAATATATTCGTAATTATTTAGGGGTGGGGGAAGTTCGATGTGAAAAATTTGATTGTAAAATCTGTATAAATGAAGTATGGGGAACACGCCTGTTTAAAAATATTTTCAGAATTCGGAGGAGCAATTATTGAAAACTAATTATTTATCATAAAACATCGAGAGATGATCACGTATTATATTCGCAATTATTTAGGGGCAGGGGAAGTTCGGTGTGAAAATTTTGATTGTAAAATCTGTACAAGTGAAGTATGGGGAACACGCCTGTGTAAAAATGTTTTCAGAATTCGGAGGAGCAATTATTCAAAACTAATTATTTATCATAAAACATCGAGAGATGATCACGTGTTGTATTCGCAATTATTTGTGAATATTTTGTTTATAAAATCTGAACAAATGAAGTATGGGGAACACGCCTGTGTAAAATTACTTTTAGAATTCGAAAGCGCAATTACTGAAAACGAATTATTTATCATGATAAATCCAGTCATTTTTCAAATTCGCATTTTTTAGGGGTGAGGGAGCTACGGAGTGAAAAATATTTTTATCAAAACTAAACAATTAAAGTATGAAGAAAACGCCTGTAAGTAAATATTTTCAATAGTGAGAGGAGCAATTACCGAAAATAAATTATTTTTCGAAAAAAAATTATGATCATATGGGGGTGGGGGTCTCTAGGTTTTCTACTGCCTCCCTGAAAGTCTTAAAGGCCCACTCGCGGATGCGAACAAGTTTATGACACAAAATTTTATTGACATTCAAATCACATCAGAAATTATTGATTTTTCTACAAACATACGTTGTTTTTCAATTGACTTTTAGAAAGAAGAAAATATTAAAACGAATGTTAAGTTTAAGTCAAAAGATAAAATTCAATGTGAGGAGTATAGAGACGTAGATGGGCGGTTTGTTGTTGCATTACCGTGGAAAACAAATACTTCCACATTAAGAAACTCTTACGGTAGTGCAAGAAAACGATTTTTTTTTAATTTAGAACACAAATTAAGAAAAACAAAATCCAGAATTAAACAAAGAATATGTTGCATTTATATATCAAATTGGGACACATGATTCATGTACCATATTCCGAAAATGTTGGCTATTTTTACCGCATCGCGCGGTCATAAAAAAACTCGAGCTATAGACAGCGACGCTTGTATAAGCATATCTCTGGTCCATTTCTGGTTTATTAGATGCAATAAAATAAGAAATTACGGAAGAGTACCTGTCAACAGACTCGGCATAGCCTATTGTGATGGATGATTAGAAATCGACCGCACATTATTGTTTATGGTTACCGCGCAATCGAATAATAAGCGCAATCGAATAATAAGTTTTTGTAAATTTTTTAAAATAAATCGACAATAATATAAAATCGAAAAAAACTTGTACAATCAAAATTAACTAAGTCCCAATATTTTCAGAAGCTTGCTGCCGACCACCTGTGATTTCAAATAATATTAACTTAGCTTACCTGAACCAATTACCTGAAAATAGTCCCGGCGCGACTAACATTAGGGAATACGCCTATCGCATTATCCGACATCTGTTAAAGATTATCGCAAGTAATTTAAATCCTTTTGCCCAAATATTTGTATCATTTTCATTTTTGAAAGTAATTTTATGTAATAGTGTCATGACGAAGTATAGAATATAAAACACATTTTAAAGTAAATAAAATGTATTTCTATTATATGTTAATAAAAAAACATCATATAAAAAAATCTAAAATATTATGTAATAGTGTCACGAACAGTATAAAATATAAATCAATATGTTGAAGAAAATAAAGTTTATTTTTTATATATCTTAATATAAAAATCAATTTAGTAAAAAAAATTTTGTAAGTATATAATGTATTATAAAACTGAAACAATATGCATAATACTACTGATGTCATGGTTCAATTATAAGTGCTACCACTAAGTAATAAGTACAAAGAGTGGTAATCGGTAGGGTTTTCAGCGTCACGCACTCGCCGTATTTATCGGCTATGGAAATGCTGGCACGTGGGACATGGTGGAGACTTTATATACTGCTTGGTGAATGTGATTCCGCTCCAACGTTGGTAGAGTATATATTATACAGGTTACCGCATACGTAAACTGTGACGTATCTCGTAGTGAAAAATATGGACGTCTGGATATAATAATGATAATCCATGACAATAATAAATATTATTTAATTACTGTTTGTAATTTAATTGGAAATTAATTATGCACTTAGTTTAACAGGTAGGGTAATTCTCTTCATGTTCATATTTGTTTTACAAACATAATGTTAGTATTAAATAATTATAGAATACGTTTTAGGTTACGATTTAAGATTGTATTAAAGGAAATCTATTTGTAATGACAATCTAAATTATTAAATACTAAATATTTTCTAACAATTTAAATGAGTTACATAACTAGTAACTTGCATGGAGTTTAAAGACTCTTAAATCCGGACAGTTAGTAATTCAAACTAACAAAGCCCAAATCGATTGTCCGAACAAAACTATAGTTTGAATAAATTCTGTATAACATTTCTGTACAATATTTCGCCGCTAGAAAGAGCAATCCCTATCATAATAGATAAAAACACGTATTTATCAAATAAATGCAAAATTGAGCTATGTTAAAAAATGGAAATCTTAATCTGCGCTTAATTTTACTCAATTTTAATTATCTTCTCGTTTCTTTGGCTTTCATATAAGACGCAGGAGAGAATGCAAACGTCTACTAATTTTAGAAGCCTGTAACTTTAGTTAGGTTTAACCGAATTTAATAAACTTAATCACATTTGATTGATAATTAAATGCACCTTAAACATTATTTAGTTTGATTTACTGTAGTTGTGATGTTCAGCGCCAGGGGGCGCGACTGAGTCAATAACCATATTTTCTTTGATTTTCTTAAAAATGTTAAATTGGAACGTATACTTTGGTTATGTTAGTTAATTAAAATGAAAAATACCGTGTTAATCTCGCATGGAGTTTAAAGACTCTTAAATCCGAACCGTTAGTAATTCAAACTAACAAAGCCCAAATCGATAGTCCGAACAAAACTATAGTTTGAATAAATTCTGTATAACATTTCTATACAATATTTCGCCGCTAGAAAGAGCAATCCCTATCATAATAGATAAAAACACGTTTTTATCAAATAAATGCAAAATTGAGCTATGTTAAAAATATGGATATCTTAATCTGCGCTTAATTTTACTCAATTTCAACTTACTTCTCGTTTCTTTGGCTTTCATAGAATGGAAACGTCTACTAATTTATAAGTCTGTAACTTTAGTTAGGTTTAACCAAATTTAATAAACTTACTATCCTTTTCAAAAAGCGAGGCATGTCACTTTGAAGTTAAATATTTTGAAGTCGATGGGGTCGATTGTTTTGAAATTTAAACCACATAAAGATACATCATTTGTACATGTGATGATTTTTTTTTAGAATTTTAATGTCAAAGATAATATATATTCGGCGTATGTTTACCAAAAAAAGGTAGTGTTTTTTCATGAACTTTTCAAACGGTCGAGTTTCATTGCGTGTATCTCCGTTATAAAATATTTAAGATTAATGAAAAAAGTAAGGTGGTTACTAGAATCTATTTCGAAAACCCATTTTTATTACCACAATTATAGCGTAAAAAATGAAAATCTACAATCTCGGTTATTAAAAATCGGATTAAAATGGGACTTGGCATAACGTATGTGTACATTTTATGTGATGAATAATTGAATACTATCCTTAAAAAAAACTTGTTTTAAGGTGTG
Organism: Philonthus cognatus; assembly: GCA_932526585.2. Classification (NCBI taxonomy): domain Eukaryota; kingdom Metazoa; phylum Arthropoda; class Insecta; order Coleoptera; family Staphylinidae; genus Philonthus; species Philonthus cognatus. The sequence continues at coordinate 67,838,151 of OW052243.1, read as the reverse complement.
TAACAAAATTCTGTCTGTCTGTTATCTTCAAAAAATAAATTATAGCGAATTTTTAAATAAACCATTACAACTGTAAAATTAAAAAAAATACATTAGCAAAAAAATATATAAAATATAATTATAAGTTTATGTTTTGGAAAACTTTATAGTGGTTTTATATATACATATAATATTATACATATAATATACATATAAACAAAAATAGGTACCTACCTACTTTTTGTAAACAGCCACCCCCCTGGGTGCGCGCCTGTAATACGAGGGTTGCCTTTTATATTTCGGGATTGGGCAACCCTAGTGTTGCAATCTGGCAACTGAGAGCTCTATCGTAAAGTTTGACATTTTTGAGGTTATACGTACTCAGAACGTCTTGACATATGAGCGTTATTTGTGTCGTTTACACTAACTTAAAAGATTTATCTCGGCCAAAGAATGGAATTAAATCGTGAACATTTTCATGCGATTATTTTTTACAACTTTCGACGTGGATTAACTTAACAACAGTGCATGGATGAACTTAATTCAATTTTTGGCGATGAAGCTCCATCAAGGACCAGTGTTTATCGATGGTATGGTGAATTCAACCGAGGTCGTAGTTCACTCCAAGACGAAATTTGTGGAGGTCGTCCAAAATCAGTTGTTGTTCCGTAAACCATTGATGCTGTGCACAAACAAATATTGCAAGATCGTCATGTGACCTATCGTGAGATTGAGACAACCTTAGGCATTAGTGGGACCAGCATACATTGAATATTGCATGAACATTTGACTGTCAAAAAAATTTGTTCGCGTTGGATCCCACACAATTTGTCAATTGCTTAAAAAAAGGCTCGTGTCGATTGGTGCAAAGAAATGCTCAAAAAATACGATTGCGGTGCTTCGAAACACGTCTATGACATCGTGACAGGTGATGACTCATGGATTTACGCGTATGAGTCCGAAAGTAAACAGCAGTCGACCGTATGGGTGTTTCAAGATGAGCCAAATCCAACAAAAGTTGTTCGCGCACGAAGCACTTCCAAGCAAATGGTCGCCTGTTTTTTTCGGAAAAACTGGACATGTCGCAACCGTACCACTAGAACAACGCAGAACAGTCAATTCTGAGTGGTACACAACCATTTGTTTGCCAGTTGTCATCCAAGAAATCAGGAAAACCAACCGGTGAAAACGGATCACTCTTCACCACGACAATGCGAGCTCTCACACATCGGCTCAAACAACTGCATTTTTGAGCACGCAAAACATTGATTTGATGAGTCATCCGCCATATAGTCCTGACTTGGCACCGAATGACTTCTTTTTATTCCCATCCGTAAAAAATAAAATGAGAGGTCAACGTTTTTCGACACCTGAAGAAGCGGTTGATGCGTTCAGAATGCATGTTTTGGAGATACCTTAATCAGAGTGGCAAAAGTGCTTCAACAATTGGTTCAACAATTGGTTCATGGAAAAGTGTATAGATCATAATGGGGAATATTTTGAAAAACAATAAAGCGATTTTCAATGATTAATATTTATTTTTGTTCTCTAATCCCGAAATATAAAAGGCAACCCTCGTATACATATAAACAAAAATAGGTACTTGCCTACTTTTTGTAAACAGTTTTACTTGGATTAAAATTTAGAATAACATAATCCGATCACAAAACTGCAATAACTATTTTTACCACCGTAAAAATTCCACAATTTATTACAGCCATTAAAGGTTGTATCGAATTAGCCGAAAAGGGATTAAGGGATTAGACGACCTATTTGACTATTACGTAAGGATGTTTGTAATCAAGGGTTCTATTTCTGTGTTTACACTTTCGTTAATTCTCGAAAAGGCTATAAGGGGGTTATTGGTTGTTTTGACAAGAGGTACTAAGAAATGTTTTGTTATGAAGGTGGGAGGTAAATTATGTTTAAATGTTTCTATAAGTATTGCCCTTTTCGTTATAATTAGTCAGTCTTAGACTTTTTGTTAATATTCAACTACAATCGCAGAGCGAACAAATTGTTAATAATGGAAGATAAACGAAAATCACCGTTCTCAAGTAAGGAGAAAAAAATGATAGTAAATGCGCGAAAGTTTTTTGAAGAAGAGAAACGATGCGGCAAGGAAAACATTGACATTGAATCTGTCGTAAATAGAACAGCTTGGTGTTTAGCTATTTCAGTTCGTAGTGTTTGTCGTGTTAGTTCTGATCAAAGAAAATTCGAAGATATATGTTCCCCCCGCACATCACCTGGACGCAAACCCAGTTGTAATGGTTTATTTAAAAATTTGTGTTTGATGAGTTTTTGCAAGGAGTTATTAGACGTACTGTGATGAGTTTCTATTTGGAAAAGTCTTTTCCATCCGTTCAAATGGTTCATGAAAAACTGAAAGAAGATATTGCCGATTTACCCAAGTTTTCATCTACCACTTTATACAGACTTTTAATTAAATTGAATTTCAAGTATATGAAACTGAATAAACGGCCAATTTTAATGGAGAGCAACACAATTTCTGCAGCACGTGGACATTTCTTAAATAAAATGAAACGATATCGAAATGATAACTGGAAAATATTTTATACGGACGAGACTTGGTGTGGAGCCAACCACTCTAAAAAATTTGGTTGGTGTGAACAGATCTTACCGGATGAAAAACGAGACAATTATAATTACTACAGAGGTACCATCCAGGAAATAAATGGATACCGTGGTGGAATAATAACTCCATCGGGAGCTGGGAAAAGAGTAATTATTCTCCACATAGGGAGTGAAGATGGTTTTTTGGATGGATGTATGAAGTGTTTTATTGGCAACAAAAATTCTAATGACTACCACGATGAGATGAATGCCAAACATTTTGAAGAATGGTTTAGACATGTTCTGACAATTATACCAGATAATTCAGTGATAGTCATTGACCAAGCACCTTATCACACTATGTTGCATCCAGATTTTAGAAATCCAACAACTGCATGGAGAAAGGCAAACATAGTTGACTGGCTTATTAAAAAGAATGTACGATTGCCATCCGAATATGATTCATTTGACGAAATGTCAAGACCCGCACTGTTATCATTGGCAAAGGTGCACCATTATCCAAAAATGTATCTATTAGATAAAATAGCAGAAGAAGTTAGAGGAGCATCTTTTAAACTTATTTGGTTACCAGTAGCTCACTGTGAGTTTAATGCGATAAAGCTAATTTGGTCATTTGTTAAAAATTATGTGGCAAAAAAGAAGAAAACATTTAAAATAAATGATGTTTTAAATTTATGCAATGAAGCCATGGGAAAAGTTCCTGATACTTTGTGGCCCAATTGTATAAGACATACAAAGAAAATTGAAGACGATTATATAAAAAAAGATCATTTGGTTGATGTCGCAGTGGAACCATTAATTATTAAGGGGATTATTGCAGTGTAACACGTCGATCGTGTTGGAAAGACCCACATAGTTTAGAGTAGCTCATCCGATGCCAAATTTACAGCACAAGTGGGGCGAATACAGTCAGAGAGAAAAGCGGCAGTTCGCTGTGCATTTGTGCATTGCTCCTTGGCATGAATGGATGGGGTCTCGCGTCGCGTGGAATAGACGAAAAAAAAAAGCGTATAAAAAAGGCGGACCGAAGGAAAGTGTCGATTCGTATTATTTAAACACGCTGATAATACATACAAGCTATGTATTGTTTTCAATTCGTTAGAAAGCGATCCTGTGTTATTTTGCGGTATTTACAAAACTGATGATTCTTATTCTTGTCATTATAACACATTATTTTTACTTTTACGACTCCAGTTTCGACAGCCGAACAAACTATGTGTTTTATTTTATTAAATTATAGATTATTTCTTAAAAATATAATAATAAAATAATTCATGTTCATAAGCTCATTGTGAATATTTATATAATAATAATAATAATAATAATTTATTACGGAATCACCTTTTTAACAAAATAATACAAACAAATATATATCAGTGTTACAATAAAATAAATCATAACATATGCAAATAAATTAAACCAGAAATAAGAAATAATATAAACTAAAACTAAAATTAAATCTTACCAATAACAGATGAAATTAAGAGTTGTGTGTATATACCGATCGACAATAAATTGACGCAGCATAGCGTTTATTCTGTGTTGGAGAGTAATAAATGCACAAACAGTAGGAGGAAGCAAGATAGATTATAAACAATACAATTGCGAATGACAGATATTTTGACAATTAGATTGATTATCATTGACCGAAATTTGAAACAGGTTAATAATTATTTTCAAATAGAGATTTAACACACAAATAGAGATTTAAAGTAATCTCTTAAGTTGCCGCTTGAATGTAACGAACATTATTCTATTCAATGGACTGTTGAATGAATAATTTTGCTTACAAGTACGAACATTGGAAATCGCCTTGCTTCTGGATTTCAATAAATATGGATTAACATTGAAATTAAACAAACTTAATAATTCCGAACATTGATTTTCACCTGATATCAATTTATGAAAAAAGCATATGCCGGACATATATGAAAAAAACGGAACATAGGATTTTCAATGATATTTTTTAAATGGGAATATTATCTTCCCTAACTGCTATTGCCATGAAAATAATGTGTATTAATTTGGCCTCTGCCAAATTGGGTAAATACCCCAAATTTTGGGGAGAATTTTAATTTATATTCGGTCAAATATTCTTGTTTTTATGAATGCAACAAATAAATAATAGATTGAAAAAATTAAACGGAAAGCTGCCCTATTTTTTTTATGTTTAGTACAGGGTTTACAAAATGATGATGTGTATAAATAGGCTCAGTCAACTTAGCCCCCCGAAGTTCGACTTTTTTGAAAAAAGCGATTGCGCTAGACCGGCCTTAGCTAGCGCCACAAAAATTAGAGCTAGCGCCATTTAGACAAGAAAACTACGGGGATATGAACTTTCGGGGGGCTAGGTTGATGCTAGCCCCCCGAGTTTGGATTTTTTAAGTTTTTTTACACTATTCGGATTCCTCAGAGCTAGCGCTACCAATTTAAAAGCCAACGCCACTCCCACAACCCCAAAAAATGATAAAATATTTTTAACCCTGGCCCCCTAAAATGAGATGTTTTAAATCAAATTGGGTGGAAAATATAACTTAGAGCTAGCGCCAACAGAATATGACAAAAATATTCTCTCAAAAATATCAGATAAAAAAAGTTCACATCCAAATTTTGATGCGAGAGCTTTCATATCCTATATGCGTATTACCATTTACTTCCTGAATTTTAATACAAAATGATGTTTGGCATACAATATACCGCTTCCAACAAATATTTCGGCGTTGTAATTACTTTATTTATGTTCATAGACACTGGCTATTAGAAACATGATGCCTAGAAGACAGTAGCGTAACTGACAATTGTGTTTTCACTCCTAGCTAATTTAAATCGTTTTAACTCAAGAACTTAGCGTACGATTTAAAAAACTCTTTTGGCATTGTAATTACTATACTAATGTTTATAAACACTGGCAACGAGATAGCTTGCGCTAGTAAGATAGGGGCGTAACTGACGATTGTTTTTGATAATTGAAATCGTTATAACTCGGAAACTAACCGTACGATTTCAAAAAAAATTTTTGGCATTGTAATTGCTATACTGAAGTCTATAAACACTAACAACGACATAGCTAGTAATATTAAAGGATAAATTAAAATAACTTGGTTTGTTTCACTATTTGTTTCTATTTACTCGACTAGTTTCGCTTTTTACGGCATTATCAAAGATAAATGAGAAAGTTATTCAAGAGATAGCTAGTGCTAGCAAGACAGTGGCGTACCTCACGGTTGTTTTTTTTTACTACGTGATAACTTAAATCGTTATTACTCGGTGGAAAACACTCGTTGGGAGTTTCAAACTGAACGCTTTTAAAAAACAATGAATGCCTGAAAATTTACCTAGTACACATCGGGTTATGTATGTACCTAATCAAAACATGGGTATTTTTTTGATGCTACAAAATTGTGATTAAGCTCCTTTTGTTGCTATTCAATTGACTTTATTTTCATTCTAACACAATCTATCTCAATATCCTAATTCTACAATATACAGGGAGTTTTTCTTTAAAGTATACGTATTCCAGATTCACTTTATTTTCTTTAAATCTTTAGATATATGTTGATTTTACAGGAATTCAATTTGAAGCTTTAAGCGAGTGTTTTCCACTCCCAGGCTAAGCAGGAAGTAAAATTTTACTTAATGCGCCACGCGTATAGAACACTAAAATTTTGTTAAATTTATGTATATTTGAACCTTACTTGAAATCAGCGTTTTATACGCGTGGCGCATGAAGTAAAATTTCGAGTTTAGAAAAGCCCAGAAAATTTGTCTCGGGTCGCTGCGCGCCCCTCGACAAATTTTCACGGGGCTTTTCTAAACTCGAAATTTTACTTCATGCTTAGTCTGGGAGTGGAAAACACTCGTTTAAAGCCTTGAATTGAACTTTTTAAAAAAAACAAGGAAAATCTAAAGATTTAAAGAAAATAAGCTAAATTTGGAAAACGTATACTTTAAAGAAACACTCCCTGTATGTTATTATGTTGTATTCAACTTAAATAGTATTAGGTTATTACTCATATTAAGTTTAAGATTCATTTCTTGCCTGATGAAGGAGCAACTCTCTAAGCAAACCTAAATATCTAATCCATGTTACATATCAAATATTTAGCTTAAATGTTTTGATAGTTGTTGCTTACATTATACGGCTCAGTCAACTTAGCCCCCCGAAGTACGACTTTGTTGAAAAAAACTTGTCAGTTAGGCTACTGTTTTCTAGGCATCATCTTTGTAATAGCCAGTGTCTTTGAACATACATAAAGTAATTACAACGCCAACATATTTCTTGAAAGCGGTATTTTATATGCCAAGCATGATTTTGTATTGAAATTCAGCAAGTAAATGGTAATACGCATACAGGAGCTGAAAGCTCTCACATCAAAGTTTGGATGTGAACTTTTTTTTACCTGATATTTTAGAGAGAATATTTTTTTCATATTCTGCTGGCGCTAGCTCTAAGCAATTTTATGCACCCAATTTGATTAAAAAAATCTCATTTCGGGGGGGTAGGGTTTAAAATGTTTTATAATCTTTTGGGGTTGTGGGGATGGCGCTAGCTCTGAGGAATCCGAATACTGTAAGAAAACTTGAAAAATCCAAACTCGGGGGGCTAGCGTCAACCTAGCCCCCCGAAAGTTCAAACCCCCGTAACTTTCTTGTCTAAACGGCGCTAGCTCTAGGCGCTAGCTAGCGCTAGCTAAGGCCCGTCTAGCGCAACAGTTATTTTTTAAAAAGTCGAACTTCGGGGGGCTAAGTTGACTGAGCCGTATAAATAGAGGATTGCAATAACATTCAATTACAATTCATTTATTCCTTATTTACTTACTATCAAAATATGACTCATCATAAATCAGCCAAATTTGAAAAAAATATATTGGGCTCGGTGCAATGTTGAGTAAGAAGCTTGTTATTTGAAATGCATTATAATAACTACCTTATTATTATTATAGTTCTATTTTTTCTAAAATAATTAACGATGAATAAGTACGAAGTTAAACCCTACATTTTTTTAAACATTTGTCAAGCAAATATTACCTGCGCTCAGTAAAAAATAGTTGATTTGTAACATTAATCTACGACAACGCCATGTTGGTGTTATTCTTACTATTTTTATAGTTTTGATATCATTGATTCGTTGATGAAGTCGCAGTTGGTTCAAATAGGTCCGATTGCTAGAAACTTTACAATTTACTTTAATAGTTTTATTGCGAGAAGTTTAATGGCATTTAACAACTGCTTTAACAACGAAAGATTTAAGACGAAATAATGATTTGAACAAGACTGATTGTTATTCGATTTCTTCTGGCTTATTAATCAGCTTAAAAAACTTTAAAAAATAATTGAATAATACCGACACTGTCAAATAATAAGGAAAGACAATATTAAAGGTATATTACACATCTTTATTTAAATTAGTGAAACATTTCGTGTTTTCTATATTAGTGAACATGCAGTATAAAAAAATACTTATTCCATTAGCAGTCAGAAAGCATGAAAATAAAACACTAGTACAATAAAATAACGATTATAATTGCGAAATATTAATTTTACGAGAATAAATGCTAACGACGCGATCCGATTTTGTTAACTATGATTGAAAAAAGAAAAGAAAAACAAACGCGAAGCCGCGCAGCGTTCACCGGCCCAGAGATAAACGCTGGCCGCATGCTGCTCGCCCCTCCAATAATTGTGCAGATGAGTGTACAACGCGTTCAACTAAGAGAAGATCCGCAAGGCGGCGGTATTTTACGGTCTTATTTTTCAAGATTTTTATTTTAACCTGACTCGGGCATGAGCTATCGCATTCTTATGAAATGTTCACATTATATTCCTTATAGTATAAACTAGTAAGATATGGGAATATTTTTTTTAATTTTGAAAAATTTAACATTATTTTTTTCATACCTCTGAAAGCAAATTGTTTAAAAAAAAAGTACTTCGATATTTTACTAGATAATTGGGCTTAATATACGCTGACAAAATTTCAACTTTCTAGGACCTTTAGTTTTTAAATAAACCTAACATTAAATTTCAGACCATTATTCCCCTTAATATTAGAGCGGATGAATCGACAGACAGCGAAACCGGTGGTGAAAGCGGAAGTGAATCTGGGTAACTTTAATGACAATTGTGTTTCTTATATTTATGTAAAATTAAATTTTTGTTCTAAATTCTTATTAATAATTTATTTTTGTCCTTGTTTTAAATTTTTATTTATTTCTACATTTAATAAATGTTAAATAAATACATTAATAATTTTAATATTTAATATTTATCTTATATTTTTTGTCTTTTATATAGTACATTTTTATTATTTTATAATATTTATTTTATATTTGTTGTATTGTATTTTTCTTGAAACTTATTTTTTATTTTAATTTTAATATTTTATATACCGTGCGTTTTATTTAAGTATGGCCATAGTGATTTACATGGTAACAATTGTATCGCATGTTAACTTTCGTTGTCGAACAAAGAAACATTTTTTGTTTTTATCAATAAATCAATAAACTTTCGTGTGATGTTATAACATTTACTTGTTAATAATAATAATCATTATGATATTTTCGCCAAGTTTATTTTATTTACATAATAATTTGTCTTATTCATTTCAACTTTGAAACCGTCTTTTTAATGTTTATTTTTAAAAAATATTATGAAGATAATACACGTTTATTTTAATTAAGTATTTCTTTAATCCACCATCCCAACTGCTATCTTCCCTTTCGTTATAAACCTTTCATCATCGTCCGCATCGTAACGACGATGAACCGAGCGAGACCCCCTCTATTCCCCACGCCTCACTTTCACCGTCATTATTTTATATCTCTTCGAACAATTTTTAATCCACTAAAAATCGAATATTTGATATATTCATAATTTGTTTTATAAATTTTGCAATATAATTGTGTAATATATAATATCTGTTTGTATGTAAATTGATTGTAAAATAACCGAAAACGTAGGTGTCGACTTTTTTTAAAATCGGGGAATAAAGGGTGGACACATTTAATTTTTATTTGCGTCGTTATATAAATATAAGTCTGATCTATTACATGTATTTTTTTCAATTTCTTATATGTAGCCAATCAATTTATATAAAATGTTAAAATTGATCTTAGTAAAAATCCACAAAAATGTACCGTTTTAAACATTTTTATTAATATCTCAGTAAATAAATGTGATAAAAATTTGATTTTCTCAAAATAAATGAGGAACATTCCAAGGAATGTAGATACGTATTTATATATTTTCCAAGATTTTTTCTTTTGAAAATACAGCATCCGAAAGTGACATGTCTCGCTTTTTGAAAAGGATAGTAGTCACATTTGATTGATAAAAAACGAGCGAGCAGAACTCTGTTTGTGAAACCACAAACAGAGTTCTGCTCGCTCGTGGACGAAACAGTGACCTGTATATGCACTTTGTGCATTCGTGTCACTGACGATGCCACTATGAAGCATTAGATGGCGTTAGCTATCGAAATCATAATTAGTTTTCACATATTGGCTTGAAATAGTCAGAAATGTTCAGTATTCCTCAGCACTGGGTCGGGACCACACTGAAGAGGACTTGAAATCCGAAACGCGTCTGTGGTTACCTGGTGCCGGAATACTGAACACAAATTCAATTTTGATATTTGTTTTCTGGTTTCACAAACAGAGTTCTGCTCGCTCGTGTCGAAACAGTGACCTGTATATGCACTTTGTGCATTCGTGTCACTGATGATGCCACTATGAAGCATTAGATGGCGTTAGCTATCGAAATCATTAATAGTAAATCAATGATTGTCAAAAATATTGAAAATATAACTATAACTGCAATTAGAATAATTTATTCAAATGATAATAATAAATAAATAACAAAATGATACTAATGTAAAATTAATATTAACTAAACTTAATGATTTTTTTTGTTGCCTATACAAAAAATAAATAAAATAGTCATTGATGTAATTTGCATTTTTTTAACGGTCAAGTCAAGATGTTTATAAATGGATTGTATTGTTTTTTCTATTATTATCGCAACACCTACCGTGGTTTTGACTAGATTTGTATAGAGAACAAGACGAATCATTAAGTGCAGTTAATTTTAACTTTAAATTAGTTTCATTTTGTTACTTATTTATTTCAAGAATTTATTCCAATTACAGTTATAAATTAGTTTAAATATACACCTAAGTCAGCAATAGTAAGTAGAGCCAATTTAATATTTTTTATTCATTGATTTACTCACTTCTTTTCCTGATAAAATATGAACGTTTTGGCGAGGCCCCTTTATTTGAAAAATGTGTTTTACCTTTTGCACATAAAACAATAATATATTGTTTATTACCATAACAGCCTACTAGATTTTATATTATTTTTCTAGAGTGCGTGGTGTAGAATAGCCCCAGCGGTTTTCACTAGTTTTCACTATTTTTTTTTACAGTATTTCCAGCGATTTTTCTTAGCCACTTTTACTAAGACATTTTTTACCGCAATATGCTATGATGCATGGTTTCTAAGATACAGCCAGTGCTCCTTAATCAAACACCCGGTATGTAGAAAAAAACGACATTTTATCAACTTCCGGTTATAAAGCGGAAGCGGTTAGAGATAAATCAATTTTCATTTCGCCATTGATTAAAACACGAAAAAGTGACCCTGGTTTGCAAAAATGGTTTTTCAATATCGCTTCAAATAAAAAAGTTTTTTATATGTGGCACCTCCAATTTGCACCATCCTGTGCATATTCAATTAAAGTTTTCTTTTTTGAAATGATTTTATTCATTCGATAATAAAAATAATTTCTTAAAACGTGCGTGTCTACGATTTCTATTTATTGGATATATCGTCTTAAAGAGATTAAAAGAGATTGAAACGCTTGCCTTTTATTTAGTTCGAACAAACCAAAAATATGTTCATTTTCCGTAAGTCTATGATACAAAATACTATTTTTTGAAAGAAAAAGTAATAAGTCACTATAAAAAACAATTGATATCCTGTATCACAAACAAACAATTTATAGGGTGTTCCATTTAAAATATAAAAATTGTGAAACCGAAAGCGTAACAAAAGTTTCCTCATCACTACTAAACTTAAATTTGTTTTTATTATAAACACACCAAATTTGAAATTGATATCTCAAATAAAAAACAAATCAAAGGGGGTGAGCCTGTTTTGTGTGTATAATAATGCACATTATTTTATTTTTCTATGCATCAGCCTTATCGTCTCAATCGCCTTTTGACTAGAATCAAATCGCAAAACCTGCAATGCTTGAAAATCCATCAAAATTAAATTAAAAAAAGCACCGAGATAAAAGATGCCAGAACGCTGTTGCGGTGTGTTAATTTTTGTAGACATAAAAACGGTTTACTAATAAAAATAATCAAGTGGTGTTATTATCCGATACAGAAACGATACAAAAAACTTCTCACCTCAGCTATTAATAATGGTTATGAGTTTTCCGCATGTCGAACTAGATGTCGACACTAGTGATGGAAATAATCGCTATGGTATACTGGTATGGGGCGGAACGTACAAGAATCACTTACAAAAACTAACTATAATTCAAAAGTACATCCTTAAGATTATTTTTAAACAAAAGAGACGCTACCCATCCCATCTATTATATTCTGTGAATGTACCCAATATTAGATGCCTGTACTTCCACAGTCTCTGTACATATGCTTATAAACATCGTAATGCCTTAAACTACATGAGATCAAACCATGACACACGAAGTAAGACTAGACTCTATATCCCTAATTGCAAATCAGCCTTTAGCCTCAGATCATTCACCTACACAATCCCCAAAACCTATACTCTCCTTCCCCAACATATCAAACAAAATAACAAAAAAAAATTCTCACAAGTTTCAAAATCTTATATCTTCAAAAATTATCCTCAATTCTCAAAAATATTAGAATAATAAACACATATCATATATTTATTTTTCGGTACTCATTATGTAAACTAAAACAACATTTATGTATCATATATTGCACAAAATTTCTAAGAACTTCATGTCAGCACGCTACAAGTGTTCACTCACTTAGGTGCTTTGAACTATTATTGTTACATCTGGATATTCATTACGTTGAGAAATATATTATAGAACGGATGTTAATTTGTTGAAAATATATGTACTCATGTTATGTAATAATAATAATAAATAAATAATAAAAAATAATAATATATTTGAATAATTAATTATTTTCAATAGTAGTTGAAAACTAGTACTTAGCCTTTCAGTTCGAAAATATGATGAGTGGGGGTGATGTTTGGTACTAGTGAAGTTTAGAATTATTGTATAATTATTATTATTTAATGATTTATTTAATAAAATACAAAACAACCGTCAAATCAGTAATTATTAATTAGAAGAAAAAAAGACCTTTATTGGCATAATACTACCTTACATCTACACACTAATCGCTGCCCCCTCTTTACCTCCTGTTTTCCCTCTCTTCCCCCAACTTCTCCAGTGTCCTTACCCTGGCCCCATTCTCACTCATCCATTCTGTCACTCTTCTATTCCCTCTTATTTCCACCCATTCCTCCTTTACCCCCTCGCACTCCTCCGTTAAATGACTCCACGTATCCCTTCCCAGCTCACACATTACACACCTCCCATACTCTTCCCCCATCCACACCTTCCTTTCTCTCTCCCCTGACCCACACCTCGCCCTCACCAGCACCACCCTTTCCTGAATACTCCACCCCCTCTCCACCAAATACCTCGGCATTCTCCTATGCACCTGCCACCTCCCGTACCTATCGTTGTATTCACTCCTCTCTATACACCCCTGTCTTTCCTGTGCTTCTACCTCCTTCTTTACCCCATTCCCCAGCCTCTCATACATTCTCCTTCTCTCGCTCCTTCAATTAATATTACTATATAATAAATAGTAGTCCTGTCTACAGACATAATAAGCGATACATTTGTTTATAATAATTAATAGTCCAGTCTGCCGAGATAATAATCAACTATTTTACTATACTAATTGATAATTTGCCCGAAAAAATAATCGCTTAAATTAGTATATACTATTTTACTTGATCAAATAATCGCTTAAATTAGTATCTACTATTTTACCCGACCAAAAAATCGTTTAAATTAGTATATACTATTTTACCCGATCAAATAATCGCTTAAATTAATATATACTAATTTACCCGATCAAATAATCGCTTAAACTTGTATCACTATTTTACTCGATCAAATAATCGCTTAAATTAGTAATTACTAATTTACCTGATCAAATATTCGTTTAAATTAGTATATACTAATTTCCGCATAATAATCGATTATATCGATATATTTCAATAATCTACTAATTACTAATTAGTATATCGATTATTCCCACACTAGTCGACACCCGCGAGAGGCCTGAAATGCATGGGCTCGCTCCTCTGAAATTACGTACTCAGTGATTATACTATTCGACTCGAGAATTGTTGTTGCCTACGGTATTTTGCAGCACTTACAACTCCTGTCCGAATTTTTAGGATAATTTTTGTGATTAATTTTCTAAATTTAATTGGAAAATGAGAGAGCCATTATTTTATTAACTTAATTGTTGAGGCAGTTAATAGTTGAAAGTTCATTTTCACTTTGATTTTAGTTTAAATAAAACACTTATTACTTTCAAACACTTTATTGCACTCGCGACAATTGTTTCGCCACACTGTGGCTTCTTCAGGCGAAAAATAAATTATTCTTCGCCTGAAGAAGCCACAGTGTGGTGAAACAATTTTCTCGAGTACAATAAAGTGATTTTCTGAACAGTAGTCGATTGATACGTCCGAGTTTCTAGGATTGTCTTGTAAGTACTGCTGGTATAACCGTAAGTCTTATAATCTTGAAAATATTTTCATTGTAAAGAGCACACTCGACTACATAAATGTAGAAAGTCTCATTCCAATACATTACACCCTGTATAATTTGAAGAGATATTTACAACATTTTACATTTAATTCTATTAAAAATAAAAACTATAAAATGATGTAATTTTATATTATTATTTACTTTTTTGTGTTAACATTTAAAATAGTTTCATATATTGTACATAGCGTTGTGAGTTAGAGAAAATTCTCGAGCACGTTCTCTATGACCGAAATGGTGAAATATAGAGAACATTCTGTTGGAGAATGACCTCGATAATTTACATGCTTCCGCTCGCTGATTTCTCGCGGGCTGAATGCGCCGTCATCATTTATTTGATCACTCTTCAAATGTAATGTAATAACTCCAAAACAAACAGTGTAGGTCTCACTGAGTCACATAAATTAAAAAATAAACAACAGTGTGTGCGAGGAGGATAATTAATGACGGCGCAGCTAGCCGGCGAGAAAACAGCGAGCAGAGGCATAAAAATTATTTCGGTCATTCCCCAACAGAGTGTTCCCTATGTTTCGCCATTTCGGTCACAGAGAACATGCTCGAGAATTTTCGCCAACTCACAACACTAATTTTACATAACTTCATTGGATTTCAAAATTGTTTTAATAATTCATAGTAGTATATGTAATTATTGTCTTCCATATGTGTATTGCCGAAATTCGATACTTTTCCTAAATAATTAATCGGGCTGGAGTGTTTATAATTTATTTGTTCTTTTAGAGGTAATAGAAATAGTGATACACGATTATGTCTCGACGAATGAGCAAATCAAAAACAGAGGACAGCCATGTATAAAACGGAGAAGTGTGAATATTTCATTTTCAAACATATTTATTTCTTAGGTATTTACTGGCCCAGCTATAGAGTATTTATTATACATTATATAATAATTTATAAAAGGTTCAATCTGTAGTATAAGCTTTTAAAAGCGGCGTGTGGGTTCTAAACACCCTTATATTATTGTTTATTTGTCGAAAGCACTTATACAAATTACATAAAAAATATATGTTACATTTCTAAAAAATATAACAAAATTGTATTAGTTAATTGAATTGCTATAATACAATTTAAACAATGTTTAAATTAGTTTATTGCATTTTTATATCTATGACTAACCATATTTATTTTAAAGAAAACAGTCAGGTTCATGAATAAATGAAAATATTTAAATTAATTATCAAGAATATAATTACTATGTTACATTTATATAAAACTCATCTCTGCAAACGCCAACTTAAAAAGTGAAATCCAATATAGAAAGACATAACGTATAATATAAACATGATAATGCATGTTGATAAAAGTGAGATTCGGGAAACAAGAAAGCTATCATCTCCTCAAAAATCACAAGACGGTATTCGATTACTGGAATTACAGATCGATCTGCACCGGCAAAATCGGTGCTATGGCATGTGCTCCGTGACAAGTGGATGGCCTCGTGCCACGAAAGCAGAGCAGTGCTCGTCATTTACATAACTAGTCCCTACCTTCTTAAATAATCTTTAAACTTATTCTGTTTGGTAATAAATCGTAAATTATAATAAGTAACTATTAAATATTGTTCAAAATTTGTGATGTAAAAAAAATGGTAAAAATCAAAGAAACGTTGAATTTTAATAAAAATCAAATCGCATTTTGTGAAATAAATAAACCTTATTCTGACGTTGAAACAATATTGATTGACTCTTTAGGAAATCATAATTGCTCACAGTTAACTCAAATACGTGAAGGGCATTTTTAAAAATTTAGAAAATTAATATAGTTTGCACCAACGTTGGGTAAAATAAAATTGATTAACAACAAAATTACAGTTGTTCAAAGTTAACTGAAATGTAAGTATTTCTTTGAAATGCTGAAAACCAACAAAACGTCATAATTTGATAAATAAAAATTATTAAGAAATAAATTAACTTGGTTTTAACGTTAGAAAAATTAAAATTGATTTATTGGAAGCGAAATAGTTGTTTGAAATTAATGCAAATATGTCTATTTTTAAGTGCCGATAATTTGTTTTCTTTTTTAAAAAAATAGCAAAAAATCAACAAATCGTCATACTCAGATTCCATTTAGGAGAAAATAAAATTTTACGATGTTAGAACAATATATCTATTTATATTCCTTTGTTATTAATCTGTAATGATTATATCTGAGATTAATAAGAAAGGAATATAATTATTTTGTTCCTATGTTGGGAAATTAAAGTTTTTCCTAAATGGAATCTGAGTATGCACTTAGAACTGAACAACTTTGCCCACGGATAACTTTATTATTATTAATAATATAGATTTGAATATTATTAATAATAATAAAGTTATCCATACATTCCTATACAAAATTATAAATACATTGCATATTATTTCCAAATTCACGATATTCTTATAAGATAAAGTAACTATTGGATTTGTATGTTTGTAAGATTGCTTTTTAAAATATATTAAAATGAAAATGTTGAGCAAAAACGAGTTTCTGAATTATCGACGTTTTCTTATTACCTACAATAATAATTGTGATTAAATATCAATATTTTTAAAAATGCATTTTTCAAATATATGTAATTTCATCACTATACTTTAGATTGATTATCTACATAGACAATACTAAAATCATTGCAGACATTGTAAAACAAAATAAAATTTATATTTGTAAATTTATAGCAATTTGATAGCCAGACCTCAGCTTTTCTGTAACACAGCTCTCTGAATGTGGTCGGCATTCATACACATCAATTAAATTTTCTTAATTTGTATTCTCATAAAGAAATGTTTATATGCAATATTTGAAAAATATTGTAATGATTGTAATTCGTAATTATAAAAATATGTATTCGAAATAAAACAAGTAAAAACAGTTGTACGTATGTCAATTGAAATTTTAAAATCGTGAATATTTATCATTTACTTGTCTACTGTAATTCAATACTCATTCATTTGCCCGGCGTTGTCTAACACTCCGCACTCACAATTTTTATTATTCGTTGTGATAAAATTACGCAGGCAATATAAACCAATAAATAAGAAAAATTACTTTCAGCAAATTTGCTCTCTTAGCCCCATCTCGTACCCCAGAAACACACGACCAGCGAAAATTGGCGCTCTTAGGGCCAGTTACTTCAAACACATTGAACTGGTTCAACTGTGAACCCTAGTTCAAAGTGACATCTTAAACTCGAGTTCAGCTTAAACTCAAGTTCAACTTTTATAGTGCAACTGCTCCTTAAAGAAGTTAGTTTTATAAAAATTGCTATTAAAAGTGTAATAAATGCTAAAAAGTAAAACATTTTCAATAATATTGTAGCAGGCGAGACTTTTTATTTAATTATTATTTTATTTTATTGCTTAAGAATTAGCAGAACCAAGGGGAAGCCAATGCTTATGGAAGAACTGGAAATCGAGTAGAAAAGCGGAGACTATGGTTAGGATGTGGGGTAAAAATAAGACTAACTACTGTATACACCAATCACCGGTCTCACTTCTGGATGTAGCATCCAAACACTGTTACCAAATTTTATATAGAGACTGGCTAACTGGATATACAGGGTGTCAATTTGAAAACAAGCCAGCCACAATATCTTTGGAACCATAACAGTTAGAAAAAAGTTTCCAAAAACGTTCCTAGAATATGGAGGGCGAACCCTTTGATTCACATAACAATCTTCTGCAACCAACCTCTTAGGCTGTAGCCACCCTTGCCCATTTTTTTTATATGGCATGACCCCACTTGTGATATATCATTACAAAGGTCTTTCAAAATGCTAATCAGTGATGCCAACTAAGATTTTTATTGTTACATAAAAAATGTAAAATAAAATAATTATTAAATTATAGTATGCTCAAAATGATTTCCATTATTTTCGACGGATGTGAAGTTAGCCATAGATTTCAGCCATAGATTTTCAAATTTCATTATTTCTATACATATTCAAGATAAATAGATTGTTATTACTTTAGGGTTTAAATAAAACATTGAATTAACAAATTGTGATACAAGCACCACAATTTTCAACCCTTAATATTTTTTATCACACCCTTAAATAATAAAATTAAAAAGAAATCGAAGTGCGCCGTCTCCTATAAAAAAGTTTGCAACAAATATGGATTCAGCACAAATTAAACTATTATTTAAACAAATAAAATTCGGACCACCTTACTTTTATCATACCAAAAAAAAAAGAAACAATATTAGTCGCCAGTCTAAAATAGCGGTCGGACAAATTTTAAAATATTTCAAAGTGCGCCGTCTCCCATAAAAAAGTTAGCAACAAATATGGATTCAGCACACATTAAACTATTATTTAAACAAATAAAATTCGGACTAGCTTACTTTTATCATACGAAAAAAAAAAAAAACAATATTAGTCGCCAGTCTGAGATGGCGGTCGGACAAATTTTAAAATATTTCAAAGTGCGCCGTCTCCCATAAAAAAGTTAGCAACAAATATGGATTCAGCACACATTAAACTATTATTTAAACAAATAAATCTCGGACCACCTTACTTTTATCATACGAAAAAAAAAACAATATCAGTCGCCAGTCTGAGAGATCGGTTGGATAATTCTTAAAATATTTCAAAGTGCGCCGTCTGCCATAAAAAAGTTAGCAACAAATATGGATTCAGCACACATTAAACTATTATATAAACTAATAAAATTCGGACCACCTTACTTTTATCATATATATATAATCATTTAAAATCCCTTTTACCCTTTAGGGTGTCGAGATTGTGTGTGTTTATATTCTTGTGTAATTTTCTGTCCATTCTTTTCACTTCTTTCTGTCATTTTGTCATTTGCGTTGCTCCCTTCTTCTGGTGTTGATGTCTGTTTTTGGTTGATGTGCTGTTCATTTCAGTTGTCAGGGTTTGTCCTTTCATGTGTTGTCCTTATAAATTCCTTCCATTGTTGTCTGTCCTTAGCTGTTCGTTTTGCCTTTTGAATTGTTTTACCTCTTCTTTTTATTTCTTTTGTCACTATGTTATCCCAGTTTTCTGGTGGTCTTCCTCTTCCTCTTTTGACTTGGATTCTGGATTCCCATACTTTTCGTGCTGGTCTGTTTTCGTCCATTCTTTGCAGATGTCCCCACCAGGCCAACTGTTTTTCTTCCACATGTTCTGTTATGGTGTTTGTGTTTAGTTCTTTCCTAACTGCTTCATTTCTTATCCTATCTCTTCTAGTTATTCCCTTTACTCCTCTCAAGTATTTCATTTCTGTTGCTTGTATTCGGCTCTTCAGTGTTCTATTTATTACCCAAGTTTCACTTCCATAGGTCAGTACAGGTCTGTAGATTGTCTTATATATTGTCATTTTTGTTGCTGTCGCTATCTCTTTCTTTCTTATAAATTTTTGGTTTAATGCATGGTATAGTTTCATTGTTTTCTCAATTCGTTCATTTATATCCTTTTCCTGTTTGCCATTGTTTTGTATTATTACTCCCAGATATTTAAATTCGTCTACTTGTTCCACTTCTTCTCCGTCTATTAATATTTTTACGTTCTCTTTTGTTTGTGTTATGGCCATTACTTTTGTTTTTGCAATATTTATTTTCATCCCGTATTTCTTCAGCTTTTCGTTCCAGATGTCTATATTTTTCTGTAGGCCAGTGCTACTTCCTGCCATTATTACTATGTCGTCCGCAAAAGCGCATTCTGTGATGTGTGTCTGTATTAGCTTGTAGTGTCCAATTTGTAATTTACTCAGTTTGGGAAAGCATTCTTTTGTAATTTCGTCTATGAATATATTGAATAGAACTGGGCTCATAACTCCCCCTTGTCTCAGCCCTTCTTTTGTTGTAAATGCGGTCGATTTCATATTTCTTGTTGTAACATAGTTGGTGTTTTCTGTGTACAGACTCTGTATCGCTTTTATTAGGTTTTCATTAACTTCTCGTTTTTTTAATATCGTCCAAATTTTGTTCCTTTGTACTCTATCAAAAGCTTTTTCCATATCGATAAATGCAAAATAGGTATTCGTTCTACTTTTTATTGTTTTCTCAATTAATTGTTTTATAGTGAATACTTGGTCTTGCGCACTTCTCCCTCTTCTAAATCCACTCTGTGACTCTTCCATTGTTGGCTCTATAATTTCTCTTAACCTTTTTTCCAGAATTTTTTCGTATGCCTTTACTGCTGTGCTAAGTAGTGTAATTCCTCTATAATTGTTACAATTTTTTGCGTCTCCTTTTTTGTGTATTGGTATTATAACACCTGTCTGCCAGTCCTTCGGTATTTTCTTCTCTTTCCATGCATTGTTACATATCTCCCAAAATAGTTTTGTTCCTTCTTCACCCGTATTTTTCATCATTTCAGCTGTTATTCTATCATGTCCTGGGGCCTTGCCATTTTTCGCACTTGATATTGCCTCTTCCACCTCTTCTATTGTGATTGTTTGTATGTCCTTTTCTTCTTTATCGTTGTTTGTTTCCGTGTTGCAATTTATCTTTACTTCTTTTTCATTTGTTTTTATTACGTTTAATAGTCCCTCGAAGTATTCCCTCCATCTATCCATGATTAGTTCTTCTTTTGTTAGTATTTTGTTGTTTTTATCTTTTATTGATATACTTTTTAGTGGCTTATCTTTTCTAATATTCTTGAGTGTCTTATAAAACAATTTTTGGTTCTCTTTGCTGTCCGTCTCCATCCTTTCCCCGAACTTTATCCAGCTTTTTTCTTTTTCTTCTCTTACTGCTTCTTTGACCATTTTTCTCTCTTTTCTGTACTCCTCGTAGTTGGCTTCTGTTCTATTTTGTAAGTACCTTTTCCATCTTTCTTTTTTGCTCTTTACTAGGCATTTTATCTTTTCATTCCACCAAACTGTTAGTTGTTTCCCTCTATTTGTCTTTATAATACCACATGTTTCTTTTGCTGCCATTGTTATAGTATCTTTATAAATTTTCCAGAGTTCTTCTACGTTTGTACCTTCTATTTTTAGTTGTTTTTCTTCTATTTTTCGCTGAACTGTTTTCTCATATGTTCTTGCTGTTTCTTCATCTCTTAGTTTGTATGTCTTTATAGTTTCGGAAGTTTTGATGTTGTTTGTTTCTTGTTTTTCTATTTCCCAATTTGTACTTTTAATTTTAGCAACTAACATATAGTGGTCTGTACCTATTTCAGGTCCTCTACATACTCTTACGTCTTTTATTTCATTTCGATTGTCTTTCTCCACCAATATGTAATCAATTATCGATTTATCTTTTGCTTCTTTGCCCTGTCTTTTAAATTTATGTATGTCTTTGTGAGCAAAAAAGGTGTTTGTCACTATCAAATTGTTCAGCAAGCAATATTCAATTAATCTTTTACCATTGTTTGTTAACTTACTCTCTCCATATTTTCCTATTACCCTTGTGTGTGAATCACTTTTCCCCACTCTACTGTTGAAATCACCACTGATATATATTTTTCCTTTGCTGTTTTCGTTAACCAAATTCATGCCTTCCCAGAACTCGTCTTTTTCTTCTGCCTTTCCATCCTCATTGGGTCCATATGTAGCTATTATTGTACATCTCTCCTTGTTTTTAGTAATTTCTACTGACATTATTCTCTCCGAGTGCGCCTGCCACTTGTTTATATATTTAGCTAGCTTTCTGTTTATTATACAAGCCACTCCCACTGCAGCGTGTTTGTCATTTTCTACCCCACTATATACCATCAAATGTCCTTTTTTAAGTATCTTCTCTCCTTGTCCTTTTTTCTTCGTTTCTGTTACTGTTAGTATATCAATGTTTAGTCTATCAAATTCGTATGCAAGTTCATCTTCCTTTTCTTTTATTCCTCTAACATTCCATGTTGCTAATTTCCATACTTCTCTCTTCATATTTGCCTTTTCTTCTACATTCTTTTGTTGATTTTTGTTCCTTGCTTTCCCCCCTTGAAGTAAATATTTAATTTTTCTTTTATCCATATGATTTGCTGTTTTCGTTTCCGTATTATCCGTCCGTAGTTCTTCTTTTAGTTTTTTGTCCACTGCACAAGTCCCTTGGCTTCTTCCTGCCACCGCCATTCAGTTTCGTTGATGATTAGTCTCTTATATCCAATTTTAGTTGTATTTCCATTTGTTCGTTCTTCGGCAGCTCTGCTCGTAATAGTTTTTTGTATGTCTTGTTCTTTCTTAGTTAGATCATCATTTATATATATTTTATCCTCCTTATTCCTTAACTTGCTTTTATTTTTCAGGACTTTAAGTTTCTCAGTAAGATTCTCCATTTCTACTAGACAAATGTTTTTGCCTATTTTTGCCGCTCCTCTAACTTTTGCTTCTACTTTCAATTCCATTTTTATAAATCCTTCAATCGCTTCTTTAAGTATATTATCGTCGGTTGTGTCGATTTTTATGCCTGTTATTATTAGGTTTTTCTTTTTTTTCTCTCTTTCAAGTTTTTCCACTCTTGCGTTGTGTTCAGTTTCCTGCTTTTCCATTTTTTCGAAAAGTTTTTCCATATTTTCTTTCATTTCCACATTTTCTTTTTTCAATTCTTCTAATTGTTCCCGGTTTTCTTTTTGTTCTTTCCTCATTTGTTTTATTTCTCCTATTATTTCATCATTTTTATTCATGAGTTCTTTCATCATTGCTATCATTGTCTCCTCATTTTTTGTTTTATTTTCTTTTCCGGTTTTACTTGGGGACCTCTTTGTCATTTTACTTCTTCTGAAATTCTCATCGAATTCCTCCCTTTTTCGTTTGTATTCCTCCTCTGTGTCCAATTCACTTTCAGACGGCATTTTTATTTAGATTTCGCGTTAAGGTACGACCCGGATCAACTCCTCGGTGGTTTTCCCTTTTAATCCTTATAATCCGGTATTCCAGCCCACTCCGGCAACCCCGCCGTACGCACTGTCGTGCGCCCGCGACTTACCCGTCTCTCCTATTCGCTTTTTTTTTTTTTAATCACTAACCTCGCCGCGGTTTGTTTATTTGTTCTTTTAGTCGGGTCCCTGTCGAATTCGTTCTCTATTTTTTTGCCTCGCAGCACCTGTGGTCTTTATCACTCACTAAATTTCACTTCACTATGATTTATGTCCACTACAAACCCCGAATTTTCAAGTTAAATGTAGGTGGATTTTAATCACTTGTTCACGGTTTCACGGTTACTTTTATCATACGAAAAAAAAAGAAACAATATCAACTGGCAGTCTGAGAGAGCAGTCGGATAAATCTTAAAATATTTCAAAGTGCGCCGTAACCCATAAAAAAGTTAGCAACAAATATGGATTCAGCACACATTAAACTATTATTTAACAAATAAAATTCGGACCACATTACTTTTATCATACGAAAAAAAAAGAAACAATATCAACTGCCAGCCAGTTAGCAACAAATATGGATTCAGCACACATTAAACTATTATTTAAACAAATAAAATTCGAACCACCTTACTTTTATCATACAAAAAAAAAAAGAAACAAAAATGGCGGTCGTACAAATTTTAAAATATTTCAAAGTGCGCCGTCTGCCATAAAAAAGTTAGCAACAAATATGGATTCGGCACACATTAAACTATTATTTAAACAAATAAAATTCAGAACACCTTACTTTAGTCATACGAAAAAAAAAAATAAGTTAAGAACAAAAAGAACTCAACACACATTAAACCTTTATTTACACAAATAAAATTATTTGCAATGCATTTCAAATTGCTTTGTATAAATCTTCGAATATTTTAAGGTAGAGTGGGCAGGTTGGGATACTTCAAATTTTCATCTTT
Source organism: Philonthus cognatus (assembly GCA_932526585.2). NCBI lineage: Eukaryota > Metazoa > Arthropoda > Insecta > Coleoptera > Staphylinidae > Philonthus > Philonthus cognatus. The sequence continues at coordinate 67,813,998 of OW052243.1, read as the reverse complement.
CTGAAAAGGCTACACGTTCGGTATTTTGGGGGTTAAAAAAGTAACAATTTAATTGTATTCTTCAAAGTTTTGTGCTAGAATCGAAATATTTAGTGGAGTTATTTGGAAACATCATAAAGTGCTGCACAAAGTAAGTTTTCGTGTAGTCAATTATTTTTGGGGTAGCTTTTCAATTCGTAAACGAAGTATGTTAGAGAATGGACATTTGTGCACTAAATAAACCATACTTTATTCGCGTTGAACATTGTGAAATATAGATTCATCTCATGTAAACACATTGTTTCTTTTTTTTTTTCGTATGATAAAAGTAATGTGGTCCGAATTTCATTTGTTTAAATCAGGTATGGGCAACCTTTGACATGTTGAGGGCCAAACTTTAGCGTGCAAATACGTTTGCGGGCCGCGTTAAAAGTACTTAGTGCATTTTAAAGTAGTGATAATATTTTTTGCGATAGATATTAGACATGATATAATACGACAATTTTATTATAGTACAATTTATTAAAATAACAAAATATAATTTAAAAAAATTGTACATTATCATTAAATCGTTAAATTTGCAATTGTTACAAACTACGAAAGTTAAATACACTGAAATCAATGAGACACTTGAGCTTGAATTTGGGAAACTAATCCATCGATATTTGGATTAATTCCACTGACACAAAGACGTAAAGAATTTTACAAATTATCGTCAGTCAGTCTTGTACGATGTGTTGATTTATTAACTTTCATCAATGAAAAGAACTGTTCGCATTTATAAGTACTGCCAAATGCACAAATCAATCTTCTTGCGAATTTTCTAAGCTGCGGAAAATTGTCTTTTTCTAGGTATTTTTTGTAGAAATCGCACAACTCTACGTCTTCAAATTTGGATTTTAGGAGTGAGTTTTCTTGAATCTCGATCAACTCCATTTGTAAGTGTATTGGAGCATTTTGTACAATATATGTTGTAGGAGTAGCAAATAAACTGAAACAGTCTTCCATGTTTTTGAAGTCGCAAAATCTGTTTGAAAATTGTTCCGACAGTAACTTGAGTTCTTCAGCATATTGAGCATAAGCAATATTTTCATACGCAGAGAGCGTATTGAAATGGTAACTGTTACCAGACAGCATCTGTGACTCCCACAAGCGTAGTTTGATCTGAAACGCTTTTAAATGGCTGTACAAATCATTTACTAACTGTCCTTGTTTTTGAAGTTTCAAATTTAAATCATTCAAATAGCCTGTAAGATCGACCAGAAATGCTAAGTCACATATCCATTTTGGGTCACTTAATTCAGATAGTGGTTTATCTTTTATTTTCATAAAGTCTGCTATCTCATTTCTAAGCTCGTAAAACCGTTTCAACATTTTTCCTTTGCTCAGCCATCTGACTTCACAATAAATTGTTACGTCGTTATATTCAGCTGATATTTCACCCAAAAACGCCTTGAACTGACGATGGTTAAGCCCTCGGGATCGAATAAAGTTGATGGTTTTTACTACCACATTCATAACATTCTGGAGTCGAATGGACTTAGAACACAAGTTTTGTTGGTGGATAATGCAATGAAGGACTATCAAATCATCTTTTTGCACATTTAATTCTGTTGCTTTTTCATTCAAAATTCCGATGAAACCTTTACGTAAGCCGACCATAGAAGATGCACCATCAGTGCATACTCCAATTAATTTTCACCATGGCAAGCCAAAACTTGTGAATACCTTTTGAACTTTAATAAAAATATCCTCTCCTGTAGTGGTTCCTTTTAGCGGCTGTAAAGCAAGCAATTCCTCAGTAACAGTGAACTCCTTATCAACACCTGGAATAAATATAGCCAGTTGAGCTGTGTCAGACAAATCGGTGCTCTCGTCTAATGCTATGGAAAATGATTCAAAACCAGCCATACGGTCAGTCAATGTTGTTTTTATATCATTAGCCATCATTTCTATACGTCGAACAACAGTTCGTCTTGACAAACTAATTTTTTCAAATTCTTTTTTCTTTTCAGGACACATAATACCGCAAACTTCTAACATACACTCCTTGATAAATTCTCCTTCGGCAAATGGTTTTAATGACTTTGCCAATTTTGAGCTAACTATAAAACTAGCTTTCACAACATTATCAAGTTGTGTTCTTTGTTTATGAAACATTTGTTGCTGTTTTTCCAAATTTGCGGTAAGCTTCTGGATTTTGTCTGTTCTTAATTGTCCTGTCAGTGAGTGCAGCGTAGCATGCTTAGTTGAGTAATGCCTCTTTATATTGAATTCTTTTATTACTGAAATGGATTCATTACACAGCAAACAAAAAGGCTTACCATTGTGCAAGATAAAAAAGAATTCTTCAGTCCATTTTTTTTTGAGAACGGCGACCCTCTGTATCTACTTTTCATTTCTTTCCAGCAGACATCATTTTTGTTTACTTTTCGTTCAATAAACTTAATAACAAACTATAGTTAGTAACCACTCAAGATGCACACAAAGTCACAAAGCAAGTTGACGGCTAGAGTAGTTCGCTAGGATATCGCTTGTCCAAGTTATCACCTCGGTAGCTCGAATAGAACTGAACTAACGTTCGGGCCATCCACCCGCTTATATAGGCAAAATGAACAAAAAATCTGGAATAAACTAGTTTAGAATAATTGAGAAGCAATAAATCTTTTGATGTGTCGCCCGTGAGGCGGCAAACCTCAAAGAATTTGATCGAGCAAGTCGAGTGGCGGCGATTATCAAAGAGTGAGGCGGTAAACATCAAAGAATTTGATGTTTGCCGCCTCACTGTCACTCCCGTGAGTATAAGTACCTAATGTAATATTTTTTTAATTGGGTTTTTTCAAAATGTCTCGCGGGCCGGATCATATCTTACAGCGGGCCGGGGGTTGCCCATATGTGGTTTAAATAATAGTTTAATGTGTGCTGAATCCATATTTGTTGCTAACTTTTTTATGGGTTACGGCGCACTTTGAAATATTTTAAGATTTATCGGACCGCACCCCCAGACTGGCGACTAATATTGTTTCTTTTTTTTTTCGTATGTTCAAAGTAAGGTGGGCCGAATTTTATTTGTTTAAATAATAGTTTAATGTGTGCTGAATCCATATTTGTTGCTAACTTTTTAATGGGAGACGGCGCACTGAAATATTTTAAAATTTGTACGACCGCTATCTCAGACTGGCGACTAATATTGTTTCTTTTTTTGTCGTAGGATAAAAGTAAGGTGGTCCGAATTTTATTTGTTTAAATAATAGTTTAATGTATGCTGAATCCATATTTGTTGCTAACTTTTTAATGGGAGACGGCGCACTTTGAAATATTTTAAAATTTGTACGACCGCTATCTCAGACTGGCGACTAATATTGTTTCTTTTTTTTGTCGTATGATAAAAGTAAGGTGGTCCGAATTTTATTTATTTTAATAACAGTTTAATGTGTGCTGAATCCATATTTGTTGCTAACTTTTTTATGGGAGACGGCGCACTTTGAAATATTTTAAAATTTGTACGACCGCCATCTCAGACTGGCGACTAATATTGTTTCTTTTTTTTTTTCGTATGATAAAAGTAAGGTGGTCCGAATTTTATTTGTTTAAATAATAGTTTAATGTGTGCTGAATCCATATTTGTTGCTATCTTTTTTATGGGAGACGGCGCACTTTGAAATATTTTAAAATTTGTCAGACCGCCATCTCAGACTGGCGACTAATATTGTTTTTTTTCGTATGATAAAAAGTTTAAATAATAGTTTAATGTGTGCTGAATCCATATTTGTTGATAACTTTTTTATGGGAGACGGTGCACTTTGAAATATTTTAAAATTTGTCCGACCGCCATCTCAGACTGGCGACTAATATTGTTTCTTTTTTTTTTTTCATATGATAAAAGTAAGGTGATCCGAATTTTATTTGTTTAAATGTTTGTTGCTAACTTTTTTATAGGAGACGGCGCACTTTGATTATTTTTTAATTTTAATATTTAAGGGTGTGATAAATAATATTAAGGGTTGAAAATTGGGGTGCTTGTATCACAATTTGTTAATTCAATGTTTTATTTACACCCTAAAGTAAAAACAATCTATTTATCTTGAATATGTATAGAAATAATGAAATTTGAAAATCTATGGCTGAAATCTATGGCTAACTTCACATCCGTTTATTTTCGAGACAATAATAAAGTCAATAAATGTATTCCATTGAACCAAGTTTTGTTATTATTTTAATATTTTTTTTAGAGTTGTCCATATTTTAATAAAACAATAGATAACTCTGATAAATATTGGGTATTATTGTGTTTATCTGTGTTTTTTCGTTTGTAATTTGTAAAAATAAATTGTTATAATACCTAATTTGACAACAATAAATTGATTTAAATTTTTGTTTGCATTTTTTATGTAACAATAAAAATTTTAGTTGGTACCACTGATTATCATTTTGAAAGACCTTTCTAATGATATATCACAAGTAAGGTCTTGCCATTTAAAAAAAATGGGCAAGGGTGGCTACAGCCTAAGGGGTTGGTTGCAGAAGATTGTTATGTGGGCCAAAATGGTTCTCCCTCTATATTCTAGAAACGGTTTTGAAAAATGTTCTTTAACTGTTACGGTTCCAAAGATATTCTGGCTGGCTTGTTTTCAAATTGACACCCCGTATACGAACTGTGGCAGAACTCAGCCACATGAGGTTTTTGAATAACAGCTCGAATTAAAAATTTATATTTTTAAAAATATCTAATTATGAGGGTTTTAATGTATCTTTTATTTAGAGTTTCAGGCTAATTAAAATGATATTTGTCCCTAAAGTAATATTAAAAAAAAAAGTAAAACCTCGATTCTCCAAGCTAATATAGGAAAAAGGTACCTTGGATAATCAACTTAGGTAACTTAGATTTTAATACTGTGCAAAGAAATATAGAAAATGATATAATTAGTGAACACTTTTTATAAATTGTTTAGCATGATACATGAACAAAAATAGTTGTGAGCTAGTAGAACTTATATCAGCAGTTTGAATAAAACCGAAGATGGTCTCAAGATGTGGAGTAATATATTTTTAACACTTACCCATTGGCCGACACATATTCATATTGGCCATTCCCATCGACATATTCGATCCCATCCCCATAGGATTAGAGTTCCGCACCATGCTGATTCCCATACTGCTTGGACAATCGTCAAAAGGATTTGAAGCAACTATAGTGTCCCCGTATCCCGATAATGGTGGTGGTAACAAATCTTGAACATTTGGTGGTGTCTGGATATTATTCTGGCCATTGTTTTTCCTCCGTTTCTTAGGATTTGATACTCCGCTTGTTATTTCGTTACCTAAGTTTGGTATGTTCAGTCGGAACGATGGTATATGACTCATGTCTATAAGTTTGGTTGAATTAAAGCACCAAATTTGTACATTTTAACTTCCAACTGTAATACACATTTTTTTCACACATACAATGATACTCTAATTTAACTATCCAATAATGGTCCACTAATTTTAATTAAGTTTATTTTTATTACTACTCTCAGGGACAGGACTCAGTTCCTGCACAATTACACATATAAAATGTCCTGCAAGCCCATTTTCAGCATCTTCCCTAATGTGGTAAACATCATAACAAACAATGGCAGATAAACACTGTCCTGAAATTGGACGCAAAGCGTGAAAGCGTTATATCATCCTTAACTTACTGGTGCACATAACATGCGCAGCATCGAAAATAATAAAATTCAATCTAGATCTTTCACAGACAAACAAATAATACATTTTACGTAGTTTGTTCATAAATGTTCTATATATATTATTCATTAGTGAAATTAAGTGTTTTAAATTAAACAATGCTGACTAAATAATAATAATATTTAGCCCGACGTTAAGTTTAACAGTTGACTGTTATATTAAGATAGAGGTTGAAGATAACAGGCGTAGTGACGTTTGTGTAAAATTGCGTATTCCGTATCGACACTCATGTTGACAGTGTTACCAACTGCCCAGATGACATTTTCGCCAGATTGCTAAGCTAGATCTGCTAGAATTCCGCCAGAAAATATCTGAATAAAAGTACAAAATTAAATAAATCAAAATATCGGTCAAAGTTAATGATTTTTTTTTAACATCAGAACAAAATTCATTCACTCTTTTATGATTTCCATCAATTTTATCTGAATAAATCTGATTTGAAAATAAAAATCTGATTTTTAGAAAAGAACACAACTTTTCCGCCGTGAGAAGTAATTCATATTTTTTTGAAGTAGCCGTAAAATATTAAAATTCTTTCTATCAGTATATTTTCAGCAACAAACGTAAGGATAAACCATTGCTTTACACGCCTGGCGCATGAAGTAAACATTTCGAGTTTAGAAAACCCTAAAAGTTTGGATTGGTCGCTCGGCTTCGCCCCACGACCAATTTTCAGGCTCCTCTAAATTCGAAATGTTTACTTCATGCCTAATCATCCACACTGACATATGACGTTTTTAAAGTAAAATGACAATATTGACTTAAAATAACAGCACGTTATCCTTAAAGAATACGTTAAATGATGATTTGGTACTCCGTATCTCCGCAAACCTTTATAACGTTGAGCGCCATGACACCCGTTAAATTTTACAGTTTACGTTCGAAAATTACACGCACCAAAATCGTCGATGTTATGATAACGGTTTCGCAGTTTCTGGAATAATTGCTTATAAAATAGTTTGTGGATGCGGATGAAGTGAACTGTGGAGATTTAGTAAACATTTGTAAGCCAAGTGTAAGAATAATGAGGAAAATAATTATTTTGTAGCTCTATTTTTAGGTGATATAATTTTAAACGAATTATGATACTAAATAAAATCTCTGTGTCTTAATTTAATAGTGTTGTAATTGGCTGCAATACGATGGATTTACTTTTTTTCACAAATTTGGATTTTTATTTTTGTTTTCTTCACTACCCCTGGACAGAAGTTCGCGCTTTACCACTGCACCAGGTTAAATTTTTACGCCCGAAAGCCGGTGGAATGTTAAAGTTTGTTGTCTTTGTTATACTAGTTGAAAAAACGATCACCCTTTCTCTCTAAACCGGTATCAAAACTATCTTCTCTTTTAACGTTGACCGATCAACTTGTGTATCGATACGGAATACGAAATTTTACACGAACGTCACTACGCCTGTTATCTTCAGCCTTTATCTTAACATAACAGTCAACTGTTAAGGGTAATTTTTGATGTACGAAAATCGTCATTTTTTATTCCAGCCTTCCTAGAGAAGCTAGAGTTACGAAACAATTCACACATAATCTTGGGCCCATTTTAGGACCTGTGTGTATCGCTTATGATTCTAGCTATTATAGGTTTTCCGGAAAAAAATCATGAAAATTGCAATTATTTTCAATCACGAAATAATCTTCAAAAATTCTCACGGATTTGCAAAACCCATTAACACCGGACCTATTTTTGCCCCCTGAACATTTCTGTAAAGTTAGATTTTCACAAAATTGCCTGGGAAAGCTCAAATAAAAATTTACACTCGTTTTGCAATTTTTGGCATGCTGTCCCGCCATCTAGGGGCTAGATACGACTCCAAAGCCATTTAACAGTCTACACTTATTTTAATAGATGGCGATTAGAAAAATAGTTGAATCGAAAGTATTAGTTTAATATTATTTTAATATTTATCTACTTTTATAAACCATATTTGATACCATAAAGTTGTATAAAGTGCTATTTTAATGAAAACGATACTTAATTCTTATTCAACATAAATCAAAACAGATGTGATAACATAACCTACTTGTTTTATTATGTAATATACTAAAAAAAATATTTTTAAAACAATGGCATTTTATCAAAACTTTCAATTATCAGATTTATAAGGTGAAAGACGAACATTTCTGTTGATTTCCTAGGAAATAATACTCCAAATACTAATCATAATTATAAATTAAGTATGTGTGTTAACTTGACGATCCAGTTGATATAAAACATAATCAAGTGAACTAAACAAAATTGAATTATTTTGATTAGATATGATTTAATTAACCGTTTCCCTCATTGCTGGCCTCCTTGAAATACATACACTTCTGCTAGTTCGACTGGACCCAGCAACTGGATGTGTCGGTCCCAACGTTGTGTCACTGGTGCAGTGTTTTATAAAATTTGGTGTGCGTGCAAAATAGTGATTCATTAATTTACATATTTTTTTTTATCATTTGTAAAGTATTTTTGGCAATCCTTGAGAATAGAGTTGTCAGCATATATGTGACATTGCTAAATGGAAACATTGCAGTGGTACATTGTAATTGTTTTGTTCTGGGAGAGTGTTTAAAGGATTTCTTGGATAAATTAGGGTTACAGATCCAAACCATATAGGAAGCTGACCCAAATTTTTTTTAATAAATGCACTTTCTGCATGCACATGCTCCAACGGCCCGATTTTTAGTTAAAAACATTTGTTAAACAGAATTAAACGATTTAAATGAATTACGAATCATTTGAAATGCATTTAATTCGTTTAATTCTGTTTAAAAAATGTTCATAGCGGAGCATGGCAAGTAGAAAGTGCATTTATTAATAAAAATTTGGGTCGACTTCCTATATGGTTTTCATCTGTAACCCTAATTTATCCAAGAAAACCTTCAAACACTCTCCCAAAACAAAACAATTATAATTTATTATCACCGCAATGTTTTTATTTAGCAATGCAATGATTTTGTTTAAATGTTTTATAAGTATTTGCTTTTAAACAATACTTTTAAATTATTAATCCAACTACTTCTACACCCTTGTGAAGTTAGCCATAAAGTATATTTCGTAATGTTTGTTCGTCGATATCTCCACAATTACTTAGCAGATGTTAATGAAAATACACACACTAATAGAAAAAGGGTTGCGCTTTAGATTAGTGCTAACCACAATTTGATTCAATGTATACTTTATGAGTAAATCGCATAATTCGATTTTTTTATTACTCTTAATTACAGGTTAATTACAACTCCGATTTTCATGAAACTTATACATTTCATGTAGAATTTAACGCTCTATTCAAATATGTAAAAACTATTCGCTGGCAAGTTAAACTGCAAAAGTTATTAACAAAAAAACCACAAAACAATGGATTTTTAAATGTAGTCCGATTTAGATGAAATTAGCATATTAAACTCGAAATTTTATGCTGATTACGAAAATATTATTATTTTTCGCTGGCAAGTATTTTTCGATCAGTTATAGCACATTCATTGACGCTAGATAAACACTTTTACCCCTGGAAATGGTCAGAAATCCAACGAACAAAAGCGTACCGCTAACAGATTTATGACCGACACTTCTGAAAGGCTCTTCTAATTGGAAAGTACCTTCAATTTCTTCTCTCTACGTAATCTAAATAATTGTTCCAAACTGTTACTCAATTTATTTAACAAATATACACACAACAAATATTTCAGAAATGCATCCGTCAAATAATTCATTAATATTGCCGGACATAAAACGATGAATGAATTGATTTTTTTTTTAATTATCTCATCATTTATTTTCTAGTTTTACTCAGAATTTTATGAAATTTCGCTAGCTTATACTGTTGCATACGCTGATCATGAATATCAAAAAAGTTTTCACTGACATGTAAAATTGCAATAATTATTAACGTTTTAATCGCAGAAACAAACTTTTAATATTTTTTATTTTTATTCGGATTTTAATAAAATTTGGTCACGTTGTAGCCCGTAGCACATTGATTACAGAAGTCTAAAAAGCTTTCGCTGGCAAGTGAAATTGCAATAATTATTAACATTTTAATCGCTGCAACAATCTTTCAAAATTGTTTATTTATACTCCGATTTTAATAAAACTTGGCAATGTCATAGTCCGGAGCACACTGATTACAAAAATCAAAAAAGTTTTCGCTGGCAAGTAAAATTGCAACAATTATTCAGCCAGCCATAAAGTTTAAACAATTTTTATTTTTACTTGTATTTTAACGAAACTTGGCAATATCGTAGTCCGAAGCACACTGATAACAAAAATCAAAATAGATTTCCCTGGCAAGTAAAATTGCAATAATTATTAACCCTTTAATTGCAGCAACAAACTTTAAATATTTTTTATTTATTCTCGGATTTTAATAAAATTTGGTAATATTGTAACCCGGATCGCACTGATTACAAAAATTAAAAAAATTTTCGCTGGCAAGTAAAATTGCAACAATTATTAAGCGAGCCATAAAGTTTAAACAATTTGTATTTTTACTTGTATTTTAACGAAATTTGGCAATATCGTAGTCCTAAGCACACTGATTACAAAAATCCAAAAAATTTTCGCTGAGCCTTGAGTCCTGAGCACACTGTTTACAAAAATCAAAATAGATTTCGGTGGCAAGTAAAATTGAAATAATTATTAACATTTTAATTGCAGCAACAAACTTTCAATATTTTTTATTTATTCTCCGATTTTAATAAAATTTGGTAGTATTGTAGCCCGGATCACACTGATCATAAAAATGAGAAAAGTTTTGACTGGCAAATAAAATTGCAACAATTATTAATTTTTTATTTTTGTTATCAGTGTGCTTCGGACTACGACATTGCCAAATTTCATTAAAATCGGGGTATAAATAAACAATGTTGAACGATTATTGCAGCGATTAAAATGTTAATAATTATTGCAATTTTACTTGCCAAATTTTTTGGATTTTTGTAATCAGTGTGCTTCGGACAACGATATTGCCAAGTTTCGTTAAAATACAAGTAAAAATAAAAATTGTTTAAACTTTATGGCTGGCTTAATAATTGTTGCAATTTTACTTGCCAGCAAAAACTTTTTGGATTTTTGTGATTAGTGTGCTTCGGACTACGACATTGCCAAATTTCGTTAAAATACAAGTAAAAATAAAAATTGTTTAAACTTTATGGCTGGCTTAATAATTGTTGCAATTTTACTTGCCAGCAAAAACTTTTTTGATCTATGTAATTAGTGTGCTCCGGACTATGACATTGCTAAATTTCATTAAAATCGGAGTATAAATAAACAATGTTGAACGATTGTTGCAGCGATTAAAATGTTAATAATTATTGCAATTTTACTTGCCAGCAAAACCTTTTTGGACTTTTGTAATCAGTGTGCTTCGGACTACGACATTGCCAAGTTTCGTTAAAATACAAGTAAAAATAAAAATTGTTTAAACTTTATGGCTGGCTTAATAATTGTTGCAATTTTACTTGCCAGCGAAAACTTTTTTGATTTTTGTAATCAGTGTGCTCCGGACTATGACATTGCCAAGTTTTATTAAAATCGGAGTATAAATAAACAATTTTGAAAGATTGTTGCAGCGATTAAAATGTTAATAATTATTGCAATTTCACTTGCCAGCGAACACTTTTTTGATTTTTGTAATCAGTGTGCTCTGGACTACAGCATTACCAAATTTTATTAAAATTCAAGTAAAAATAAAAATTGTTTAAAGTTTATGGCTGGCTTAATAATTGTTGCAATTTCACTTGCCAGCGAAAGCTTTTTAGACTTCTGTAATCAATGTGCTCCGGGCTACAACGTGACCAAATTTCATTAAAATCCGAGTAAAAATAAAAAATATTAAAAGTTTGATACTACTAACTATGATTCAGGTGAAGGAGTGGATCCTTTGAGCAATATCTTCAGCAATCATATGAGAGATTTCTCGAGCAATTTAAGTGATCTCTGGTAGATCTGAAGATGTTAGATTATTTACATAATCGAACCAATTCATTATTTTCATTCGAATGAATGATCTCTAGTTTCTTATTATGCAAAAGTTATTGAGAGATTTCATAAATCCTCGTTTATAACAAGAGGATAATTAAATCAGAAGGTACTCTGGAAATTTATAAATATGTGTGAGAGAAAACTTTTCTCGCACCAGTCTGAAAATTCTAGTGAGAGGTGTAACCGAATACGAAGAAAGCCCATTCTTGAAGTAATGAATGATATTTTTCTTTCATTACTTACTGTTTTTATTATATTTAAAACTTGGGTAAAATAAAACACTTGTTAAACTAAATTTTCCTTAGAAAATGATCTTAACGGATCAAAACATATGTAAGGCAACAGAAAATAAAAATATGGAACAAAACAAATGTTTTCCTTTAGATAATGATACATGTCGTGTAATGTAGTGATGTGTGTAGTGGTTGCTAGTGAAGATCACTTAAATGATAACTCAGATAATAATAAAAAAAAAAGACCTTTATTGGCATATCTTAATATCTTACAGACTATTTACAATTCATTCGTTATTTCTCCATTTCCGTATCCCTCTTACCCTCCCTTCTCTTTTCCCTCTCCCTCCCCAGCTTTTCCAACGTCCTTACCCCGATCCACTCTCATCCACTCCACTACCCTTCTATTCCCTTTCGCTCCCAGCCACTCCTCTTTCACCCCCTCACATTGCTTGGCCAAGTGTCCCCACGTATCCTTCCCCTGTCCACACAACACACACCTTCCATATTCTTCCCCCATCCATACTTTCCTTCCTCTCTCCTCCGATCCACACCTCGCCCTTGCCACAATCACCCTATCCTCTCTACCCCATCCCTTCTCTATCAAATACTTCGGCACTCTTCCATACACCTGCCACCTCCCATACATATCATTATACTCACTTCTCTCAATACGCCCTTGCCTTTCTTGCCCTTCCACCTCCTTCCCTTTCCCCCTCACCCACTCATCCACCTTCACCCCATTTCCTAGCCATTCCATTACCTTCGCCTCCGACAGCCCTACCCTCTCATACATTTTCCTCCTCTCCCCCCTCCATCTACCCTCACCCCCACACACACTCGTCACCCATACATCCTTCACCAATCTCTCTTCCTCCATTTCCCACAATCTCATCTCGTACCTCACCACCCTCACCATTGCCTCCCACTCTAGCCTCTCTCTGTTCGTTTCCTGAAGCACTATGTAGCTGGGCGTGGACCTCTCCACCCCCAACATGCGCTTCAGGAACCACATCTGCTCCCTCTCTATCAGCTCGTACCCTTTCGTCCCCCACACTTCCACTCCATACATTAACACCGATCTCACACACGCATCCCATATTTTACACGCAACCGTCATATTGTTCCCCATCCACTTCCCCCACGCCTTCCTCGCCTTACTCTGCACCCACCTCACATGCTCCTCATACTCTCCCGTCCCTTTAAACCAAAACCCTAAATACTTGAAAGTTTTAACTCTCTCAATAACTACCCCCTTCCACTCCAATTCTTTCACCTTCCCCTCTCTCCCTTTATTTCTAAACTTCACCCACTTCGTTTTCACTACATTCACATTCATTCCTCTTCTATCCATAAACCTCTCCACTCTCTTCAACATCTCTTTCATCCCTTCATACTCTCTTGCCACTAACACAACGTCATCCGCATATGCCAACATCCATACTTTACTTTTACCCATCACCACTCCCCCTGCCTGCCCTTTCCTCATCACCTCTTCCAATTCACTCACGTATACATTAAAGAGCATCGGGCTCAGCGGGCACCCCTGCCTCAAACCCTCCCACGTTCTAAAACACCCCGACACCTCCTTCCCCACTTTCGCCACCACCCATGTCTCCTCATACACTCTCCTCACCCACTCCACCATCCCCTCACTCACTCCTCTCCTTCTCAAGCACTCTATCAAACTCCCCCTCGGCACCGAGTCATACGCTGCCTTCAGATCCATAAATACCGCATACACACATCCTTTCTCTTCCATCACTCTCTCCACCATTCGCGCCAGGTTAAAAACCTGCTCCCTCGTCCCCCTCCCCCTTCTAAACCCCCCCTGCGTCTCCGGTAGTATCCCCTTTTCCTCCACCTCCACCTCCATGCGATTCCTCACAATCATCATCGCCAGCTTGTATCCAATGCTTGTTATTGTTACCCCCCTATAGCTACTGGCCTCCTTCTCATCCCCTCCTTTATACACCGGACACATCATCCCAACCCTCCACTCTTCCGGAAAGCTCACCTCCCCCCTCCACATCTGATTCAACAGCTCCTTGAATTTTTTCTTCCCCTTTTCCCCAATCTCCTTCCACTTCTCTGCCTTGAGACCATCCCTCCCTGCCGCCTTTCCACTCTTCACTTCCTTAAACGCCCTCTCCACCTCCTCTTCCGTGAACTCTTCCCCTCTGTCTCCACATCTGCTTTCTCCAATCTCCCCCGGTACTCCGCTCCCTTCTCTGCATTTCCTTGTCCATTCCCTCAGCGATACCCCTACCTGCCTCCTTCTCTCCCCTCTCCTCAATATTCTCCACATTTCCGCCTCGTTTTTACATTCCCTCAAATCCTCGCTCGCTTTTTCCACCGCCTTTAGCTTCTTCTTCTCACATACATCCTCATACCTCCTCCTTACCTCCGCCACTCTCCTTTCTCCCCCTACACCTCCTACACACTCTCTCACCGCCCTCCTCAGCTCCTTTTTTCTCTGCCTGCATTCCTCATCAAACCACGCATCCGCCCGTCCTCTCTCCCCCTTTCTCTTTCTTGCACACCCCACTATTATCCGCTCCATCTCCTCTATCGTGCTGACCTCCTCCCATTTAACCCTCCCCAACTTTCTCCTCATATCCTCCATCGCTTTTATCCCGCACTCCAGCACCTCGCTTTCCTGCTCTCTTTCACTCCCGTGTCCCTCCTTTATCCACATCTTTACCTTTAAAGGTAGGTGATCCGATCCCAACACCTCCTCTACCTCCATACTCCTTATCTCCCCTCTTGCTATTCCCTTCACCACTACATAGTCAATCACTGATGCCCCTCTTGCCCCTATGTACGTTTTCTTCCCCTCCCAGTCCCCCTCCGTGCACCCGTTTAACAGTTCCCACCCTTCCTCCATCACCCACTCCTTCATTCTCCTTCCCTCCCCGTTTATACATTTATCCTGCGAGCTCCTTTTCCTCATTGAACCGTCCTCCTTAAGTCCTCCCCCCGCTTCTCCTATTCTCGCGTTGAAATCCCCCCCCACCATCCACCTTCCCCCTTCTCCTGCTCTTTCATCTATCTCCCTCCTTACGTCTCCCCAGTTTTTACTCACATATAACACCCCCACGTTCATCTTGTATCCCCCTCGCTGGTACTTCACCCACACCAGTCCTTCACATCCCTCCATCATCTCCCCCTTGCTTCCTTTCCTGTCTTCTTTCCATCCAACAATCATTCCCCCCTACGCCCTTCCCTTTTTCGCACATTTGGTCGCCTCTTTCATCTCCCATCTAAACCCCCTTGGTAACCATCCTTTCACCTCCCTCCAATCCTTCTTCACCATCCACGTCTCCACTATCCCCACTACGTCCTTCCCGATTACCTACTCCTCAAAATCTCTCCTCCACTTGCACTCCTGCCCTTTAGACTTTATTCCCGCCACATTCCAAAACCCTAGCGTTATCACCTCTTCTTCCTCCCCTCCCCCACACCTGCTTCCTCGTCCCCCGCTCCTCTCACGGCTCTTCCGACTCTGCCCTATCTTCCCCCCTTTGACCCTTCTATCTCCGCTCTCCCCATCTCTCCTTTCCTTTCTTTCATTCCTCTTAATTTATTTTTGCTTCTCATTATGGCCAGTTTTTCGTCTAGTTTTCCCAGTTTTACCACCACCAATCTTCCCACCCTATCCACCACATAACTCTCCTGCACCTCCGCGTCTATGCCCAGCGCCTCCTTCAGGAAGTCCTTTACTTCTCCCTTCCCCTCTAACACCTTCCCTTTTATTACGATGTTGTTCCTCCTCTCCTGTTTCTCCCTCTTCTCCGCCTGCCCCTCCAGGTCCACTATTTTGTGTAGCAATTGCTCTCTTTCCCTCCTCCATGCTTCTTTCATCTCCCTCATTTCCTCTCTCTACATCTCCCTTGCTTCCCTCATCTCCTCCTTCCACATCTCCCTCTCCTTCCTTATCTCTTTTAGCACTAATTCCACCATCTCTCTACAATTCCCATTGCATCCTTCACCACTCTTTTCTTCATCCCTTCCCTTTTCTCCTCCCGCCTCAAACGAGGTGTCTGCCACCTTCCTCTTATCCCCTCCCTCTCTCAACTCCCCTGTTCCTTGCGGCGATCTCTGAACTCCCGCTCCTCGACCAAACACCCCCCTCCTGACCTTCTCCTCCTGCCTTTCCCATCCCTCCACCTCCTTTCTCTCTTTCTGCCTCTTTGCCGTCGCCATTCTCGCTCCTCAGCCTCTTTATGCGCGCTGTAGCCGAGCGTATTGTTTATTAATTAATACACTATTTCTATTTTTATTTGCGGGTCGATGACCTCCACATTGGTTCGAATGAGCGTTCGCACTCGTGTTTTTTTTTTCTTTTATTGTTCGGCGCAAAAAAGACCATAGGAAAAAAAGAACTCAGATAATAATCTATTACAATAAAATTATGGCAATAAAAATAATCTCTGGGGAGAGAAATATGTGGCTTAAAACTTTATTCAAATATCATGTGTATGAAATGCACATACGAGTGATAATTCTAAAATCATACGAGAGATGGAGTGGATCATCTAAGAAATTATTCAAGCAATCTTTTGAGTTATCTCGTGAAGCTCTCGAGATGTTTAAATATTTTTGTAATCAAAGTAAAAAAAAAAGGTTTTACACAAAAAACAATTTGGAGCTGTGATGAATGATAAGAAAAGAAAATGTAAAACGTAGTTACAATACAACAGCGTAGATTTATCGAACATACTCTAATAATCACGGGAAGGTTTTCTTGTTGAGAAAACCTTCCAGTGATTATTTGAGAGATTATTTGTCATTTACAGTTGTTATAATTTTAATCTTAGACTAAAAGTCTATTAACTTTTTGAAATATTAAACATGTTCACAAAGTTTAATTTATTTACTCCAAACAAAAAGATTTTAAACTCCGCATTAACACTATTAAACAACTTAATTACTCGAGTAAATATTCCAATAATCATATCTTATGAAACAACTGATCTTTCTTTCCCGGAGAGTACTTGAAATATTCAAATGTTTTTTTAATTCATTATTATTAGAGTCTTAGTTTACCGTATTAGATGGTACGACAATAATGTCTTTTAATAGCGGATGTAAACTTTTATGGAAAAGTGAATTTACACTTTTAGTTCAACGTTTGTTCAATATCCCGTTTGTTCTACATAATGATAGTTACTTCTCAAAAATCCTTCAAAAATAAATTTCAATTCAATAAAATTAACAAGTTTATATAGCTTAATAAATTAGATTGAATAATACAAATAAATGTATTTATGATTTATCATACTGAAAACTGCTGCATGTACAGTTTTCAGTATGAAAAAATTATAAATACATTAATTTGTGTCTTTGTAACTATCATCAAATGCTTTGGATTATTGTTGCATCTACGCTAAAGTTGCTTGTCGCCTGATAACTGAGACATTAGCATGTACTATCTTTCCAAAACACAATAAACCTTAACACATTACCTTCGGCATATTTTTTGCACATGCATTTGTTTTAGGATACACAAATATTCCTGGGGACACGTACCGCAATTAACATGTTAATTGTCACACAATTCTGCAGTAATTTAAGTTTATCCCTGTTTCAACGCTCCTGCGATTATAATTTGTGACAGCTTCAACATAAGCACACCCTTGGCAATTTTCCTGTGTAGTACATGAAAGATTCACAATCACAACAATTTGTAAGCCATAACATCTCAGAGATTATAATTATGTTTCACTTGTGTTGAAATCGTGTACAGTTTGAAATTGTCATCAAAACCAGAAAATGAAATCGATTTGACAGACGGCGAAATTAAACGACAAAGAGCGTTGAAGTTAGAAAAAGAAGGATGAGAGGGATCGCCGTTTGGCTCAGGGCCCGTCGACTCCATATAATCTGTAAGTTCACATATTTAGTTGACCGGACCACTCGATAGGAGGGCGCAAATGTCGCAATTTAAAATTTCCCGCGATTTCGAACATCTGATGGCACAAAAATCAAATTTTCCGCAGTTTCGAACTCTGCGAGAAAGATATTTCAATCAGCACCTCTTCAAAAATGCTGATAAGACGAAATATTTTGAAGACGGGCGTGGACGAGTGTTAATATAAATTAACAAAACCGTAAGCATTGGAAAATTTTCAGTTTTTAAGCTATTCATTTCATTCTATCAATGCCATTAAGTCTGTACTTGAGTTTAAATTTGTAAAAATGTCTCATTTTTGTGCTATAAATTCATGCAATAATTGCGAGAAAAATATTCGTATGCATAGATTTACGAAAAGAAATGGGGTAAGCTTTAACATTTGTTATATTAGTTCATTTAAATATTAAAATAAACATAACTTTTGTTTGAATCTATCAAAATAAAACTATTAAATTTATTTCATAGAAGTTGTAAGTTCTAATTTAATGATATTCATGCCGATTCAATAATAGAAGTATGTTATTTAAACTTGGATGGTGAAATTAAAAAGTAACATACTTTAAATTTAACATTTTGTTTTACAGATATATAGTACATATAAAAATTTAACAAAATAGAATCTATAACTTTTGTATAAAATCCCCCCATTTTTGTACGCGATATGTTAAGTTTACTTTTATTAGTACAAATTGGTTTTTTGTTATTAGGCTTTTGGTCTTTTATTTTTATTAAATCTTAAATTTTTGTTTCAAAATATACGAATAAGTTTATATCATTAAATGAAAAACTAATAAACAATTACAATATTTTACATTTTATTCATAACTACTACTCTATTTTTTTAAATAATCCTATCAATTCATTAATCTAAGATTGATATTCTTTTTTAGGTGTATGAGAAGTGGCTAGAGGCTGTTGGCCGAGAAGAGCTGCGAAGAAAATCGAAATGTCAAGTCGTTAAATCCACATTTATTTGTGACAGGCATTTCGATGAGGGGACGAAATGCTTTTCCAGCAAATCTAATTTAAAGCCAGGAAGTGTCCACACATTATATCTTGATACACCAGCTGGTAAGCTGAATATTTATTTATTACTTTTATATATTCACATATATCTCTAAGTACCAAATAAGAACAATAAATTACTTTTTTTTATTTAATATTTTTTTCAGCAAGCGCGCAAGTATAGTATATCTAAATATTTATATAAACATATTTTGTTCACAGCCCTCGTTGAAGATCCGGATGATCCAGACGATCCGGAGTTGATTGGACCATGCAATGTTAATGAGTTTCCAAGCACATCAGACGAGTGGCCATCCATCCAGACTCTGCAGAAATCAAATGCTGGTGGAAATAAAGCCTCATGCCGAAACGTAGACTCTCCCATCATGCAGGACAGCAAGAATTCCCTTTCGCCTTCTCCTGGTGCGAGCAGGAAGTCCCATCGGGATAATTCTGTCGCTGGGAGCAGTTCTACACCCCTTCATATTAATCCATCTAGTCACAAAGTAGTACGATCCTTGAACATGAAGGAATGTCTGAAAGTAAAATTGTTAAAAACATTAAATGTAACACGAAAAAGAAAGCTTTCCCCTCAAGCACAGATGTTGCATTCCTATGCCCGAGATATTCAAAAGGTTGCAAGACAATTGCATGCTCAAAATGCTTCTAATAAGGAGCGTCTTGATCATGCACTTGATGCTCTTGAAACTGGAGGAATGTTTCGGAGACATATGAATGAAACATCTTTTAACTTTTTCATGTCACAGATAAAGTTGCAATATTTTAAAGCTCGTGGAAGACGTTTCTCGATGGAAGATAAAACTTTTGCTTTGGCTATGTATAAACAAAGCCCAAAATTGTATAGATTTTTGGCAAAAGTATTTGCTCTTCCATCGAGACAATGTCTTCAGAGTTTACTGAATCGCATTCCTATTGACCAGGGAATTAATAAACCCATTATAGATTTATTAAAAAGTACTTGTGACAAGATGGATGAAGCCCAGAAGTATTGTGTCCTTTTATTTGATGAAATGTCCCTGAGTACAGGAATGTATTTTAATAAAATTGATTCCTCCATTGATGGTTTTGTATGTTGTGGTGAGCAAAACAAATTACGTTTCGCTGACCATGTAATGGTTTTTATGGTTCGTGGGATACAGATCAAATGGAAACAACCCGTAGCATATTTCTTTGTGGAATATGGTATGGGTGTTCCAGATCTAACCAGGAACATATAAATCATTATTAAACAACTTCAAGATATTGGTTTGCATGTTGTTTGCACAATATGTGACCAACATGCAACTAATGTTAGGGTTATAAAACAATTATGGGAGGAATCAAATCGTAGACTTATTTTGGAAGGTAAAGAGAATCAAACTAGTGGTTTCCTGATAGGAAATCAGGAAATAACACCCTTATTTAATCCTCCTCACCTTCTTAAATGTGTCAGAAACAATTAAATTATAATGCCACATTTAAATGGAAGGACACAAACTTCACGGCTTGCTGGTCAGATATTGTGAAACTACATGAATTAGATAATGGAGACCCTGATAGAATGTTTCCGCCGAAAATAACTGATTGCCATGTTTATGAAAATAAAATGAACAAGATGAAAGTGAAATTGGCATCTCAGGTATTTTCACAGCGAACCTCATCTTCCTTAATATTTCTCGTACTCTATGGCAATCAGTTATCAAAGATAGAAACAATGCTTGGCACTTCAGAGTTTTTGTTATTTTTTGATAAATTATTTGATAGTGTAAATGGTTCATCAGAAACAGGTGACAAAACTTTAAGATGTGCGATTCACAAAGAGAGTGAACATGTTAGATTTTATTCTGAAGCCATTGATGTTTTGAGGACAATCCAATTTAAAAGACCTAGGGGTAATTTTACTCCACCGTGCATTGCAAACTGGATAAGTACGTTAAAAGGTTTTCAATGCATATGGAATAGATTATCCTGTATTGGGTTTAAATATGTTTATCCTCGAAACATAAACCAAGATCCCTTGGAAAATTTCTTTGGAAGTATAAGGTGTAATGGTGCTCGTAATGTAAATCCAACATGTTCATCATTTAAGGGATCGTATAAAGCATTAATTGTTAATAATTTCACTACTTCAAATTCTCCTTATTTTAATTGCGAGACAGATGGTTGTAAAGGGGCACTAAACTTTTTACAAATATTTTTAACAAACGACTTTTTAGCTCCAATAATTACTTCTCCCCCAAATATCTCTGATATGTTTGAATTTAAAAATTCATATAATTTATTATCTGATAATACAAATGCTTACATAGCAGGATATTTGGGAAGACATGTATTAAAGAAAGTACGGGACTGCAATACATGTAGAAAAGAGTTAGTGTCCGACACAAAAGAGTCTTTCCATTGCTACATTGATTGTAGGGACTACAATAGAAAAGCTCTTTTGAAGCCGAGCACTAATTTTTTCAGATATATTTCCAAATCTTTTCAGATACTTAATTTCTTTTTACCAAAAATATGTATTTTTGGTAATATTGTTGAATATTTAAAAACAAAAGTTAATTTACTAAATTCAAATATTTCATTCTCCTGCACGGACCATAATTTGATTGACATTATTGATAATTACATGATCAACTTTTACATTCATATGTGGGTACAAAACCTAAATAGGATTCTAAAAGGAACCGAACATGTAAAAATTAATGATGTCAAAAATTTGGCCTCAATAAAATATAAAAAAATAAAAGCGCGGAATTTAGCTGTTTCAAAAAAGAAACAATTGATCAAAATTTAATTTAATTTTAAATATTTGCAAAAGGTTACTTTAAGCTGTTAAAATTTGGAACAATATAATTTGTTCCAAATTTTAAAATTGAGATGAGATTATTAACAATAGTCCTTAAAATTGGAACCTGTTTTGATGAATCAATTATATTATCAGTAATTTGTTTCACAATATCCACCAATAGAATAATTTAGTTTAGGATTATGTGACTTTTGTTGTACAATAATAAAAATGTATTATTATTTTGATAATTATAAAAAGTTTTATTAACACATTACTTTTATAAATATTAAATTAATAATAATGTGTATTTATTATTTAGCAATGATAAATCATATTTTTCCGAGTATGGTTATATAATGTATTTAGTGTAAAAATTAGGTTTGTACTGCACTAAGGTGAACTAAGTTTAAGTTTGTGACATCACAGTTCAAATTAGTGTATCTTTGCATTTACAATTGCAGTGGTTCGGTTCATGTAACAAACAGATTTAGTGCAAAAAGTGCTGCACTACTTTATGTAACGAAGCTATTGCTAAATTAAGAGAAGCATTATTTAATTATTAATATTTTTACCTGCTGCACACTAATATGTAAGGGAGCTATTGTGATCGGTAAATTTTGGACCCCAATTTTTTTCATGGAAATATACATTCTTATAAAATGTTGTATTGAGAACTATTCTATAATATCTAGAAATGAAAAGCTTTTGGGTTAAGTGCAAATCTGAAAGTGGCTGTTAACTCTTAGCATTTTCTTCGTATAGTGGAAATTATTAATATAATTGGAAAAATCTTAAAGAGAAGTTGTAGAGAATTAAGAATTAAACATTTAATGTGTTTATACGTTTTGTCATAGCTCTTTTAGTTTTAAAGTTATTTTTAAAAAATATGAATTTATGAATTGTTTCAAATTATGTTATTGCTATATTTCTGTGATAGAAATAATAGATACAATAATTCTAATTTGCGGTCGGTACCTATGTTAACTTCAGCAGATTTTTTTCTATATACTTAATTTTGTATAATTCTGTATATTTAAATAAAACACTTGGTTTGTTTCACTTATTTATATTTTCTCCGACTAGTTTTATCCAATGGTCGAAACTAGTCGGAGAAAATATAAGTTAGTGAAACAAACCAAGTGTTTTATTTAAATATCCAGAATTATATTCAAAAATGTTTCACCACGGGTTAAGTGAGTAATTAATTAAACATATACTTAATTCTGTGTTTTATTAGAAATAATTTGTGTTTTATTCATAATATTTCTTGTTTTAACATTAACTACTATTTTTAAGAATTAGAAGTATTAATGAGACCAAATAAGATGGAAAACAATCCACGCAGTCATCTTAATGGAAATAAATATTGTTATTTTATTTATATTCGTACATTTTGTATAAGTTGATATTTAAAAGATATTTCAATGGTTACTAAAATTATTCGTTCACTAATTCACCGGAATTGCATTGCTTAGTAACTATGATCTTATGGTTACTAACAGTTAATTCTTGAAACACGTCTAAGAGCGAATTTTCATAAAGTGAATTAATGTTATCAGTGTTTTATTAAATGTAATTGTAAATATTTAAATTAATTAATGCAAACAATGTTTTTTTAATGAAATTGTAAATATTTAAAATGTTTTTTGTAATATACATTTTGTACTTTAATTATTTTGTTATTCCCCGCACCGCACCACACCATAAATAGTATGACCCCCCGCACCGCGCGTCCCGCACAGCAAGAAGCCCCCCCGCACCACGCGTCCCGCTCAGAAGAAGCCCCCCCCCCCCGCTCCCCTCGCCGTGACGTCTTTGGCGATTGCAGCGCCCCCGCATCGAGTGGTCCGGTCAACTAATCTTACGATACGTGGAGCCTCCTAGGAGTTATCAATCTAATTTAATCTATGGTTTGGCTGGCTTGAAAATATAATTTTAAGGAGAATACGAATAAATGCGTACCCATTCTACTCCCCCCAACCCGCGCTTCCAGTGACAAAACCTGACCAATCGGATTCAATGAAATATATAGTGATGTACAACTTAAAATGGAAAATTCAGTCGAAATAATGCACAAAATAATCCGCCAGAGAGAGCTGATTCAATTTTGTCAAGGTCAAAAAGTGGTAAAGACCCTTAAACTTAACGTTTGAGGTACGAAATCGGGCTGATTGTTTACGTCACAGGACTGAGAGCTATGTGCGCGGAGTAAGGTGGCTGCTGAAAATAAGAGAGACTGCGGTGAAGCATACCTTATGTGTCATGTGTTATGAGCTTACCGTAACTCGACCGTCCTTGGGTTTGTTCCAAGTCGATCCACGGAACAATCGCCAACATGCGCATAATAAGATATTCAAATTTGAATGCTTATTACATATTAACTAATGAACTTTTGTATACACTAATACAATAATGCAAATAAATTAATAGCTATAAAAACAAACCTTATAGATACGTAGAATTCGATCTACAAAATAGTCATTTACATATGTAGTGGAGATGGTATCAAAATCATGAGCATTGTATCCATGAGTAGACAGATAAAATTATTATGTTTTTATAAGTATATTGTGACTGTCAGGATATGAAAATATCTATTGATTATTAAGAAAGATGTTTTTAAATTTAAATAGTTGATAATGCGCATGTGGGCGACTGTCTCGTGTCTCGATTTGGAACTAACCTATTATACGGGGAGTTAGCGGTACAGTCCAATAAATTTTATTAACGCTAGTCAAATCAATCTTGAATTTAAATCTTTTTTATCGTTATAAATCGTTGGTGCGTAAATATGTGCATTTTAAAGTGAAATATCAGGTTTTAAAACAACTGAGATTCTAT
Source organism: Philonthus cognatus (assembly GCA_932526585.2). Lineage (NCBI taxonomy): Eukaryota > Metazoa > Arthropoda > Insecta > Coleoptera > Staphylinidae > Philonthus > Philonthus cognatus. The sequence goes on along the minus strand of OW052243.1, from coordinate 67,789,526 downwards.
AATAATTCTGTAGTAACAAGTTTTTCATAATTGTAAAAATTATCCGGTTCATGCAGGAAGAGTAGCCATTAAAAGAGGACAGGAATACTTCCGCTGTTCTGTGTCCTCCTCTCCTCAGAGCTGTAATAATTGTACTGTTCTATGGTTAGTTTGGTGATCGCTGCAAGTGTTCCTTCGCTTGGTTGAGGTTTTTTTAACGTAAAACTGGCGATAGGTTGTAGTGAATAGTTATTGTACGAGATGAAAATGGAGTGGACACCGCAGGAAGATGGATTGCGAGAAATATTAACCTTGCTTAAGGAATCGCAGTCACCGGACACTGCCACTCAAAGAGCAGTGCAGCAAGTATCCTTTTTTCTCAGCACAGTGTCGGGGGGCGCCAGTTAAACCGGCACCAACACGATCGCCCTCGGGGCTGTAAGAATTCTGGCGTAAGTACCAAAATTCCTAGCGACAATATATACAATATCTAATTGGCATGTCAAATCCATCCTTATTATCTCGATTTATAAACAGATTCGCTTCTACAATCAAATTCTTATCGAGAATAAATTCGACGCAAATCTAGATGCAATTCCATTGTTTCTGCTCGTATTGAGGCTTTATTTATATCAATCCTATTGCTAATATTACTATAAAACAGCCACTTTTATCTATAGCTTTATGATGATATACTATTGATCAACACTTTTTCTATTTACTGTACTTGATTGTATTCTGTTGAAATTTAATTGTATTATTGATTCTTGCAAATATGTACTTGTTTTCATTATAGAAATGCAATGTTTAAAGTTATATTGTACATATGCTAATGATTATGTGTAAATCAGTATGCATTTAACAACCTAACCTACATTTGTTATTGCATTCTTTATACAATTAGTTCTATACTTTTTCTGTAAGATACATTTTTTCTGAAACTGACTTGAAAACGTGAAAATATACCAATTAAACCTAAATCGTTTCAAATACAATATTTAAGTAATTAGAATTTTGCTTATAACAGTTCATTGTTATTGTTTTTGATCTGTCATTCATCCTGATTCCATACCTCAAACGTTAAGTTTAACAGTTACTGTTATGTTAAAATAAAGGTTAAAGATAACAGGCGTAGTTTTGTGTCAAATTTCGTATTCAGGATCGATACACATGTTGATCGGTCAACGATTAAGGGGAGGTAGTTTTAATACCGGCTTAGAGAGAGAGAGAGTGTGATAGTGTTTTCAACTAGTAAAACAAAGATAACAAACTGTAACATTCCACCAGCTCTCAGACGTAAGATTCAACCTGGTGATGTGGATAAAAGCATGAACTTCTGTCCAAGGGTAGTGAAGAAGATGAAAATAAAAATCAAAATTTGTGAGTAAAAAGTAAATCAGTATGCATTTAACAACAGAGGTAAATGAACACACAAAGGTTTTATTTTATATCATAATTCATTTAAAAACCTAAAAATGTGGCTACAAATTAATTGTTTTTCTTATTATTCTTACACTTAGCTTACAAATGTTTATTAAACCTCCAAAGTTTACTTCATCCGCATCCATAAACACCATTTTACATACAATTAATCCAAAAACTGTGAAACCGTTATGATAACATTGACGATTTTGGTGCGTGTAATTTTCTAATGTAAACTGTAAAATTTAATGGGTGTCATGGCGCTTAAAGTTGAACGTGATAAAGGTTTGCGGAGATACGGAATACCAAATCGTCATTTAACGTTTTCTTTAAGGATAACATGCTGTTAAACTTAACGTTTGATCATTAGTTACAGTAGTGTGAGTTTAAATTAGAAGACCTTCTGAGTTTTTTTAGATGCCTTGGTCCCGGAGGTGGCTGCCTCTTTGTAGTTGCACCAGTGATTTATATATATGGTAAATACGATATTCTCAATATGAAACGATAAAATATGTGAAATGTTTCAGTGTTTACAATTTAGATGACTTATTGCATAACTGTTAGATATATATATCAAAATTAGACGATATTATTGTCTATTGAAAAGTGTTATTTTTTAAAGCTTGCCATATCTTATTTGATTTATTTTACTTTTCAAAACTAATCAGCAGAAAGGATTCTCACCAACTGTCTGTGCAAGTGTTAGATTCCTTCCTCTGTGGCTGTATTGTCTCAATGATTCATAGAAATCGGAGGTTGTCTACCCTCAATCTGCCTTATTAGAAATAAAGAATTCTTTTCAAATTTCCCACATTTTAATTAATCATTGCTAAAAAAGTCTTTAAAATTATGAAATAAGAGTGGTATTGAAAGAAAGGGAAGTTCTAATAATTTTGATTTTGGTAGCTTCAACAATATCAAGTCTATCTACGCATGCGTCAGTCTATTTAAATACGCACAAATAAGTCTATTTAACTGCATACTAAAACTCCAAGAATATACAGTTTTCTCTGTAAAGTAGCGTCGCTCTTGGGGTGTGTGCCATACTAATGTGCAGTGGAACCAGAAATTACACGTATGGAATTCAATCAGTCCTTATTAGTAGCCGGTTTAGAAAACACTCATAGAGGGGCACATAAGATGAAAACATAAATAAGCTCAAAGTAATAAACAATTATTTGAGATTAACCATGGCAAAAAATGTATTAAGTAACCTTGTTATTATGTCACGAGAATCAGAGCTATTAAAGTCTACTTTTACAAACATTAGGTATCCCACCGAGTTTAAACTTTCGCTAAACGCCGTTGGATTTTACAAACACTGTTGTAATTATCTAGGTAACGGGTGGGCCATCTAGCTAGTGGTTTCTTGTTAAAAATGCAATAAAATGTTCAAAATTAAATTTGTTTCCATGTATTATGGCTTTATTAGTAAGAGCAAACATTCCCATTAATTATGGAACACAACTTCGTTCAAGTGGCTGCCTCTGCTGGCTTCGCAGTAGAGCATTCTGTCACTCCAATTTTACAAGACCTTGTTGATGGTTTCGAGCTGTAGATCACGGATTGATTGGATGATATTGGCCTGAAGTGCTTGAATCATTTCTGGATTGTTGGCATAACATCGGTCCTTCACGGTTCCCCACAAAAAAAAATCAAATCAATTGACAATTGACATCGCCAGAGGTCGTCCAAATCCATGTCTTCAATTTCTTTAAAAAAAAATTCAGACAACATGGCTCTGTAACGCTCACCGTTGACCGAAAGGTTGTTTCCAGCCTCATTTTCGAAGAAAAATGGTCCAATGATGCCACCACTCCACAATCCGCACCAAACTGTCACTCTCCGGGGATGCATTGACTTCTCTACAATAACGTGCGGGTTTTCCGAGCCCCAGATGCGGTAATTTTTTTTGTTAATGTAGCCGCCAAGATGAAAATGAGACTCGTCAGAAAAGATGATTTTTCGCCCAAAATCGTTGTCCAATTCAAGCTGCTCTAAGGCCCAAACTGCAAAGCGATAACGAAGCGGATGGTCATGCGCCTTCAATTGCTGAGTCAATTGGACCTTGTAAGCGAATAATCCGAGATCTTTGTGCAGAAGTCTTCTCAGGCTAGCACATGCAATGTTGAGATCGACGGCGAGTTGATGTTCGTGGATTGAGTCTCACACTCTCGGTTACAGCAGCCACATTGTGCGCACCGTACGAGAACGAGAACCATGAGTGTTGTCCACTAGCATGCCAGTCTCACGAACTTTTTGCACAAACTTGCGTACAGCAGGCGCGGTGGGTGATTTATTTCGGCCAAAACTTCTTTTCAACAAACGCACTGTTTGGGCTACACAGCACTCACTTTGGAAATAAGTTTGCAATATTTCCCAACATTGTTTAAGCGTAAAGCGACTCATTTCATACCGCGGAGGAATGATACCGACTTTCTGTTAAGATTTTGAGCGGGAAAAAGATGTCAGTGTCAAAATAACCTATGATTTAAAAAGAAACCACTAGATGGCCCACCCTGTAGTCTTTACTCTATTGCTAATTAATTCAATTTAGTGAACCGGTTCTTTAAAACAGCCTGCTGGAAGTAAAACAATGGTCCTGTGTTTCGTACAAAGTATCATTGTGGAACAAACCTATTATTTCTTTATATAAATTGAATTATTGCTTAAAATATGTTCGTATAAGCATTAATAATTAATCTAAAGTTTATATTGTGATTGAATTTATTTCGTATAAATGATGTAACTGAGAGTAACTATACCAAAGTAGTATAAATGTATTTTATTCCTTAATTATATATAGAAATTGGAACAATTAAATAAATATCCAGATTTCAATAGCTACCTGATGTTTGTTTTAACAAAAATGGTATTTGAAGATGAACCGACACGATCTCTTAGTGGCCTCATCCTAAAGAATAATGTGAAAAATCACTATTCCAACTTAGTACCAACTGTTACTATATTTATAAAACAAGAGTGCCTGCAAGCCGTTGGTGATCCTTCACCGTTGATACGAGCCACAGTTGGCATCTTGATCACTACAATTGCAAGCAAGGGAAAACTCAACACCTGGCCAGAGTTGTTACCTGCTCTTTGTGGCATGCTTGACTCCCAAGATTACAATGTTTGTGAGGGCGCTTTCGGTGCCCTTCAGAAAATATGTGAAGACTCTGCAGAGACATTGGATGCTGACACAACCAACCGGCCCTTAGATATACTTATCCCAAAATTCCTTCAGTTTTTTAGCCACTCAAGTCCAAAGATACGTTCTTACGCCATAGGCTGTGTTAATCAATTCATAATTCAACGTTCACAAGCACTGATGCTCCATATTGACTCATTTTTATCAGTAAGTATTATCATTTAAATAATGGAAATAAAGAGAATACATTTTTATTAATAAATTATATTTTTGAGATCTATAAACCATATTCAGTACATTTTTATTCTTACAGAATTTATTTCATGTGGCAACGGATGATGATCCTGAAGTAAGAAAGAACGTCTGTAGAGCTTTAGTAATGTTATTAGAAGTGAGAATGGATAGACTAGTGCCACACATGAGAGAAATTATTGAATACATGCTTCTAAGGACACAAGATTCTGATGAAGCAGTTGCATTGGAAGCTTGTGAATTTTGGCTTTCATTGGCGGAACAACCAATTTGCAAAGATGTACTTTGCAACCATTTAAATAAGCTTGTTCCTATTTTAGTGAGAGGCATGAAATATTCAGAAATTGATATTATTTTGCTCAAGGTAGGTGATATTATTTAGTTACTTTAAATTGCCGTGAATGATTACTTTTTGTTCAAATTGAAGCAAATGTCATTTAGTATATTAATAAGATATTATTTATGTTAAGTGTTAGACAAAGGTATTTGCACGAATTTTGAAATCGTATAAAATTACTATTATATAATATTTTTAGTTGTTTATAGTCCATTAAAAATGAATATACAACAAAAATTATTTACCTGTAATTTAAAATTAAAAAGTGGCAATTTTAAACAAATTTTGACTGCTCCGAAAACTCATTCTATGCATTATAGTTTTAAACATTAAAAGTGCATTTCTTTGTGCAATCTATAACAAATTAGTCTTACAAAGACCAAATCAAACACTAATTGAAATAACTACTTCCCGAGCTAATACCCCGACGGACATTGGATTATACAACAAGTGTTTGCTGTCACATACAGTAACCTACTGTTAATTTAACACAGGAAGTAGTTGTTTCAATGAGTGTTTGATTAGGTCTTTGTAAGACTAATTTGTTGTAGATTGCGTAAAGAAGAGCACTTTTATTGTTTAAAATATTTTGTAACTATTCTAAAATTTATGTATACTTGCATTATAGTTTTGTAAGGTCATGCGCATTGCGGCATAACGGGGATAATTTAAATATTTATTTAATTTTTCTATGTATTTTTACTTAAGGGGAATATAACAGTGGTCTGAAATTTAATGTTTATTTATTTATTTATTTATTTATTTATTAACGGAATCTCCATTTTACATAAGTGTACATATACATATTGAGTTAGGTTTATTTAAAAAGTAAAGGTCCTAGAAAGTTGAAATTTTGACAGCGTATATTAAGCCCAATTATCTTGTAAAATATCGAAGTACTTTTTTTTTTAACAATTTGCTTTCAGAGGTATGAAAAAAATAATATAATATTTTTCAAATTAAAAAAAAGTATTCCCATATCTTACTAGTTTATACTATAAAGAATATAATGTGAACATTTCATAAGGATGCGATAACTCATGCCCGAGTCAAGTTAAAATAAAAATCTTAAAAAATAAGACCGTAAAATACCGCCGCCTTGCGGATCTTCTGTTAGTTGAACGCGTTGTACACTCATCTGCACAATTATTGATGGGGCGAGCAGCATGCGGCCAGCGTTTATCCCTGGGCCGGTGAACGCTGCGCGGCTTCGCGTTTGTTTTTATTTTCTTTTCTCAATCATAGTTAATAAAAACGGCTCGCGTCTTTAGCATTTATTCTCGTAAAATTAATATTTCGCAATTATAATTGATATTTTATTGTACTAGTGTTTTATTTTTATGCTTTCTGACTACTAATGGAATAAGTATTTTTTTTATACTGCATGTTCACTAATATAGAAAACACGAAATGTTTCACTAATTTAAATAAAGATGTGTAATATACCTTTAATATTGGCTTCCCTAATTATTTGACAATGTCGGTATTATTAAATCATTTTTAAAGTTTTTTAAGCTGATTAATAAGCCAGAAGCAATCGAATAACAATCAGTCTTGTTCAAATCATTATTTCGTCTTAAATCTTTCGTTGTTAAAGCAGTTGTTAATTGCCATTAAACTTCTCGCAATAAAACTATTAAAGTAAATTGTAAAGTATCAACGAATCAATGATATCAAAACTATAAGAATAGTAAGAATAACGTCACCAATATGACGTTGTCGTAGATTAATGTTACAAATTAACTATTTTTTACTGAGCACAGGTAATATATGTTTGACGAATGTTTACAAAAATGTAGGGTTTAACTGCGTGCATATTCATTGTTAATTATTTTAGAAAAAATAGAACTATAATAATAATAAGGTAGTTATAATGCATTTCAAATAACAAGCTTCTTGCTCAATATTGCACCGAGCCCAATATATTTTTTAAGGCCCGGCTTGGCCCGACCCGGTCATAAAATAAGAGAGATTGAGTTTTGCCTGATCCGGCCCGGTCAACATTTCAGGTCTAAATAAATAAAAAATATACTTATCTGATTATAGGCGTAGTTTTTAGAAAAAGTAAAAAAAAAATATATAAAATTAAGATAATTTAAATATTGAATATGATACGGGAAAATCGCCTAAGAAAAATTCAGGCCCGTGCAGTGCTCCAATTGACATATCTTCCCTAAATATTTTAGATGACAAATCTCAAATATATTTTTTGTTGAGTATAAAATGTCTGCCTGAAGTCATTTTATTATTTATTTGTTGCATTCATAAAAACTAGAATATTTGATAAAATCAAAATAGAAATTTTCCCCAAAATTTGGGGTATTTGCCCAATTTGGCAGAGGCCAAATTAATACACATTATTTTCATGGCCATAGCAGTTAGGAAAGATAATATTCCTATATAAAAAATATCATTGAAAATCCTATGTTCGGTTTTTTTTCATATATATCCGGCATATAAATATTCACAAGGAGCAGAGCTGGGACGAATCCTCGTAAAAAAGATCCGTATCACCTAATATGATTCGAATCACAAATACTCAAATAAAGGATTCGTAAGAAATAAATATGATTCGAATCAAAGATTCGAATCCTGTTTTTTCGAATCAAAGATTCGAATCCTGTTTTTTCGAATCACGAATACAAATCCTTCAAGAATAAATTTGATTTTATAATTTTTTTGCAACCATTAATGTATAAATATAGTTACCAGTTGTTTTAACAAAAATATTCTAAACCTAATTAATTATTATTAACACTGAACATTGTTGATAACAGACAAAATATCTGATTCCCTGTTACCCTGTTAAAGATGTATTTGTGTGTTTCTGAACTTCACTTTAAATCAGTGTTTTGTACGCGTGGCGCATGAAGTAAAATTTCGAGTTTAGAAAAGCCCGAAAATTTGTCTCGGGTCGCTGCGCGACCCTCGACAAATTTTCCCGGGGCTTTTCTAAACTCGAAATTTTACTTCATGCTTAGCCTGGGAGTGGAAAACACTCATTTAAAGCTTCAAATTGAACTTAAAAAAAAACAAGGAATATCTAAAGATTTACAGAAAATAGGCTAAATTTGGAATACGTATACTTAAAAGAAAAACTCCCTGTATCTGTTTGCTCCGAAGAAATATGAATAATTATAAACCATAATAAAGATAACAATTCATTCTCAAAAAACACTCTTTAATTAATATTATACACAATTGACGTTTGCTAAACAATGGCGGCGACAAAGAAAAAAACATGTATTTTTAATCTTTTAGTAGAAATGCGTTTTATGTTAAAAGAAGTAAACTATCCATCTTTCAGCTAGTAGTACAAGTTCTTTCTACTAGCAGCAATCGTCCCTTTAGTAGTAGATGAAACAACTACTATTTTGTTCCTTCTACTATTACTAGGACTTTCTGCAACTAGTTGTAATACAGGCTCCGTCTGCTGGTGGCAAGACACGATAAGCCAGAACCATCTGAATTAGACGCTCTGTTAATAGCAGTAGTTCTTTCTGCTAGTAGAAATAGTGTTTTTTTTTGCTATAAAAAAAACGGCTGCTAGGTCTTTCTGCTACTAGTAGAAGTACAGGCTCCATCTGCTGGTGGCAAGATTTGAAGCTAGAACCATCTGAACCAGAAGCCCTGTCTGCCAATAGCGATAGTTGTTTCTGCTACTAGAAATAGCGTGTTCTGCTAAAGCGTAAATGTTTCTATCAGTAGTAGTAGTTATTTCAGCTAGAAGTACAATTTCTTTGTGCTACTAGCGTTCGTCCTAGAAAGAACAACTACTATTTCGTTCCTTCTACTACGAGTAGGTCTTTCTACTACTAGTACGGACGGAACCTGTACTACAGGTTCCGTCTGCTGATGGCAAGACATCTGAAGCTAGAACCATCTGAACTAGAAGCTCCGTTAATAGCGGTAGTTCTTTCTGCTGTAGTAATTCTTTTAGCTAGTAGCAGTTGTTCTCAAGACCGTAGCCGGAGGGGCGGGTATGGGGGTTCAAACCCCCCCTGAAATTTTCAAAATGATAAATTTTTGTATGTAAAAGCGGGACTGTAAGAGCAAAAACAATATTTTTTCCTAAGCCCCTGAATTTTTTTTCTGGCTGCAGCTTTGGTTGTTCTTTCAGCTTAATAGTAGTTTTTTATTCTTCTACCACTAGTTTTTTCTGCAACTAGTAGTAGTACAGGCTCCGTCTACGGAACTAGAAGCTCTGTCTGCTAATAGCGGCAGTTCTTTCTGCTAATGGACAAATCGTTTTTAACTGAAAAAAAATCAACGTTACAGTTTGTAGTAGTGGTTCTTTCGGCTAACAGTACTTAGTAGTACTAGTACAGGCCTCGTCTGCTGGTAGCAAGATATCTGAAGCTACAACCATCTGAGCTAGGTAATAGTGCTAGTTGTTTCTGCTAGTAGAAATAGTGTTTTCAGCAAAACAGCCTATTTTCTGTAAATCTTTAGATATCCCTTGATTTTTTTTAAGCTCAATTCGAAGCTTTAAACGAGTGTTTTCCACTCCCAGTCTAAGCATGAAGTAAAATTTCGAGTTTAGAAAAGCCCCGTGAAAATTTTCTGTTCTTTTCTAAACTCGAAATTTTAAAAACACACAAAAGGCATTTTTCATGTTAATCCTCACAATTAATTCAAATTATTTTTGACGATTCAAATCCTTTTGTAAGTATTCGAATCCTTTTATAAATATTCGAATCCTTTTATAAGGATTCGAATCTTTTTATAAGGATTCGAATCACCCACATTTGGATTCGAATACGAATCCTCTTAAAAATACGTAACGAATCCGGATCACGAATCCAGTTGAACTCAAGTATTCGAATGCCTCTTTTGAATCCTCTAAAAGGATTCGAATCCAAGATTCGAATCCTGAATGATTCGAATCCTGCCCAGCTCTGACAAGGAGCTTATGAACATGAATTATTTTATTATTATATTTTTAAGAAATAATCTCTAATTTAATAAAATAAAACACATAGTTTGTTCGGCTGTCGAAACTGGAGTCTTAAAAGAAAAAATAATGTGTAATAATGACAAGGATAAGAATCATCGGTTTTGTAAATACCGAAAAATAACACAGGATCCGATAACGCTTTCTAACGAATTGAAAACAATACATAGCTTGTATGTATTATCAGCGTGTTTAAATAATACGAATCGACACTTTCCTTCGATCCGTCTTTTTTATACGCTTTTTTTTCGTCTGTTCCACGTGACGCGAGACCCCATCCGTTCATACCAAGGTGCAATGCACAAATGCACAGCGAACTGCCGCTTTTCTCTCTGACTGTATTCGCCCCACTTATCCTGTAAATTTGGCATCGGATGAGCTACTCTAAACTATGTGGGTCTTTCCAACACGATCGGCGTGTTACACTGCAATAATCCCCTTAAGGTCTGAAATTCAAATGTTATTTGGCCATAAGAACGAACAACGATTAATCTTCCACAATAATGAAAATAGAGCGTTGAAACTTATACATATTGTACATTGAAGCTTTGCAAATAAATTGACACTATTTTTTTTCCAAAAAAATGTTTCTTAAATTTTACATAAAGCAAATAATGGAACACTCTCAAATGTTTCATTATGTTTTTAATAAATAGGGGGCAGCATCGTGTCATTTTAGTAATATCTTAAAAATATACTGTGATTTCCGAAAACGTCGAAAGAAATTGGGTTTGGTATGTAGAATTCGTGTCGCGACGCGGAATCCCGGCTCTCGGTGCGCGGCCTTGAATTGCGAATATAATTTTTCTGCCGCGGACCGTTCATTGATTATGTTATTGATAGACAACAAAGAAACACATTATTAAAATATTTTCCAGTACATTTTGTAAATATAAGTGCATTTCTGAATTCATGTTTTGAATAGGAATGTGGAATCCCGGTATATATTGATTCAAGGGATGAGTCGGAAAAATTCCTGTTTCATTTATTTACCAAATTGAATGTGCGGCGGTCTAGAGTTCGAATTGGGTTATTGTACATTCTCATTTTTTGTACGGCGCGCGGCGGCTTAGGAGGTCTCGTCGTCTCGTGTTCGCATCTATTCCTTTTGTGTGCTTCATTGCAATTTACCAAATTAAGGAGCGCAGCACGTGACAGTCATGTATGATTATAATTGATATTTAATTTTTGATAGTAATTATTTAAATCACCTATGTACAGGGTGGCAAATAAGTTCGGTTGCCATAAAAAAACGATGGTAGTTTGGTAAATTTTTATTGTTTTTTCGTAAACTTAATACTGTTATAAACATCAAACATTCATAGCCCAAGTAAACTCAAACAGTTTCAAAAATTCCTCCGCGTACGTTAATACAGGCCCTCAGTCTTTTCTTAAAATGATCTACCGTAAATCGCAACACTTCATCAGGAAAAGAATGCTTTAGGTCTTCAACATTGGCATGACGTTTTGCACAAGCCGCTGCCTCTAGAATAGCCCATATAGCGTAATCCATTGGATTCAAGTCTGGTGAATATGAAGGCCAATCTTCAGCTGAAATGAAGTCTGGAAAATTTTCTCGAATCCAAGCAATAGTGTCATTCGCTGTATGGGGCCTTGCAGAGTCCTGCTGGAAAGTCCACCGACGGTCTCTAAAATATTGACGTGCCCATGGTTCTACCACGGCCTCCAACACGTCCCTACGATATATTTCTGCGGTCATCCTAATGCCCTGGTCGATAAACACCAAAGGTGTTTTTCCATCCGCTGTAATTCCTGCCCAGACCATTACTGACGAAGGATGGGCTGACTTAAAAACGTGTCTACCCTTATCATTAGCATCTTCTATAGTGCGAGAAATTATTTGAGAATTTTGTTTATAAAATTTTTCATCTATAGTAAAAACTTTCTCATCTGTAAATAAGACCAAACTGTGCCAATTTCCAACAGCGCGCCGAAGTAATCTCCTGCACTTTATTACCCTGTTAGCCGTTGTATTTGCAGGCAGTAAATGGACTTTCTGTCTTTTATAACACATCATTTTGAGCTTCTTTCTAACAATAGTCCGGACGCTCTCTCTGCTTATTCCAAGTTCCATAGCCATCTTTCGCATTGATCGTCTTGGATTTTGTCGAATTCTATCCCTGATGTTACCAATTTTTCGACGTGTAACAGCAGTTCGCGGTCGTCCGCTTCTTGCACAGTCACTCAAGTTTTCTAACTCTTCGGAACGAGAAATCACTCTTTGGACTGTTTTTTTTATGAAAAGCTCATAAGAGCTTATAATAGCGGCACGTTGCATTTGGCGATCCATATCTTACTAATTGTTTTACGAAATGTCAACAACAGGCCTACTTGTTAAATACATTTCAGTTAACAAAATATTGGAATTTATTAGCAAAGGCTTTAGTACAGGGTGTTCAGGCCTGTTTCAAAAATTGGCGAAAGAACTTAATTATCACGATGTAGTTGCAAATAACATGAATATATATGTTATGTTGCCAGAATTTAACTGTTCGTCTACAATATTATAAATATATACTCATATAGAATATCAAATTAAAATTGTTAATGGCAAAGGCATCTATTTCGTTATACATACTAATTAAATACTTGAAAATTAACCCATGTTATGTTATGTTATGGGGTCGGTGGGTCGTATGGCCTCTGGGCCTTTCGAAGTTACCTCGACCTAAAAGATCTTTTGTAACTATCCCTGACCTACTTGAGTCCCTCAATGTCTAGACTTTTCATGAAGTCTACTATAACTTGAGGGTTAATGTGTACCAATTCCTCGGTGTTTAAAGTGGCCGATGACAGGTAGTAACCCATAATGTGTTGTAGTATATTATACAACAGCAATTATAGTGTTTTATTTATGTAAATATATATGTTTTTTTTCATGATCGATCTTTTTTTACCACATTAGTAGGTTGTATATAAAAGTTGCTATACATAACAAAACGGTTAGTAGAACTTATGTTTTACTTACCACTCCGTCAGTGGCATACCAAGGTTTGTGTTGCAAATCTGCGTTACATTACAAATCTTGTAGCACAAAAGGTCGTAGTAATTAAAGATTGTAAATATACCGACTTTAAATTAGCGGTAATTCGGTAAATTTGTGAATTAAACCCTATGGGTAAGTCACAATATCGTAGTTTTATGGGTAGAAATAATTAAGTACTTAAACAATTAATAGCATTTAATGAACCCAAAAAAATAAAATTTACTTGAAAAATTACAAAAAGATGCCGAAATGAAACGAAAATTATGTAATTTGATAAAACATTTTATGATTTTTGCAATTTCTTTAATACTTGTATTTTCAGTGCACATATTCCGATGCATGCACTGTAAAATTTTAAGCTGTTGTTAATTTTTTTAGAAGCGTTAAATTTGAAGTTTTGAACGACTGTTTCCACTCCTTGATCAAGCATAAAGTAAAATTTCGAGTTTAAGAAACCCTAAAAATTTGGTTTGGTCGCCTAGCGAACCGGAGCGACCAAACCAAGTTTTTAGGCTTTTCTAAACTCCAAATTTTACTTTATGCACCACGCGTATAAAACACTGAAATATTGTAAAATTCAAAATATACTACTAAAACGAAATTAAAAATAAACCGCTGAAGCAGGATTAAAAATATACTGCTAAACATAAGTATTTTAAATTTAACAATATTTAAGTGTTTTATACGCCTGCCGCAAGTAAAATTTCGATTTTAGAAAAGCCTAAAATTTTACATTATGAAACAATCGCTAGTGGCTTCAAATCGAACTCATTATAAAAGCAATAAATGCCTAAAAATGCGTAAGCATTGGAATAAGTATTCTTGAAACACAGATTCCCTGTATGTTGGCACACATATTTTTTTTTATAGTTTTTACAAATATCGCCGAAATTGTAAATTTCAAAAATTGATAGAAATACGAAAGTGTCATATTTAGTACAACGTTATAAATGTAGATAGAAAGATGAATGTCAAAAAATCACATATTTTGTCAATATTCAAAGTTAACGTTAACGTCAATTCATCAACTTTCTTAAATATTAACAGGTCAGGATTTCCCCCTAAGTCCAGTCTTTTGCAAAAAATATGATAAACAATTCCAAACATGTTTAGATAAATGCTTACTGAAGTGATTGTTACACTAGTTGTTAGAGTCTTAAAAATGTTTTAAGTTATAAAAGTTGATGAAAATTAATAAATTTAAAGATAATGCAATATCAAAATGCTCTTGCAAAAATCTTAATAAAAACTTTTTATATTTCGAAACTGAACACGAATTTTATACACTATAATTTTATCTATTGACATATTGACCAAGTTCAATAAAAATGTTGGGAAATAGTCATTATTGGCCCCAAACATATTCTACGCAACTGATACCATATAATTATCAGAGATTATTAATAGTATACACACAAAACTGCACAAGTCTACCCATTTAACTACATCTATATTGTTAATAATATTAAAGTTATCCTCCATATAAAATAATAAATATATTGCATATAATATCCAAATTCACGATATTCTTATAAACTTCAAAATATAACTATTGGATTTGTATATTTTTAAGGTTGTTTTTTATAATATATTAAAATAAAAACTTTAAGCGAATACGAGTTTCTAAATTATCGATGTTTTCCTTGTTACCTACAAAAATCATTTTTATTAAATATCAATCTTTTTCAAAATTCACTTTTATCACTTCATTAAAACTATACTTCAGATTGTTTATCTATATAGACGATTCTTAAATCATTGTAGACATTGTAAATCAAAATAAAATTAGTATTTATCAATTTATAATAATTTGATACCAAGTCAGATTTTCTGCAAGGCGACCTTTTGAATGTGGTCGGCATTAATATGCATCAATTATATTTTCTTTATTTGTATACCCATAAATAATAATAATGCAATTCATAATTATATAATAACAATAACTATTCGAAATGAAACAAGTAAAAACAGTTGTAGGTACGTCGATAGAAATTAAAATCGTGAATATTTATCTAGTTTCCTTGTGTCTACCGTAATTCAATACCCTTTCATTCATTCTCCCGGCGCTATGTAAACAAACAAACAACGCGCTCCGCACTCATAATTTTTATTATTCGTAATAAAATTCGGCAGGCACTATAAACCAATACATAGTCAAAACTACTTTCTGCAATTTTGCTATCTCTGCGCCATCTCGTATCCCAGAAACACACAACTAGCAAAAATTGGCCCTCTTAACAAATTTAATTTTTCTTGTGTTGAGTGTCGTTGTTCAAATCTCTGCTGGCGCCGACTAGTGTCAAATGTCCGTTGAAATATCGGCTGGCGCCGATATATTTCGGCGCCGACTTATGTCAAGTGTCATTATTTTTAAAATGTCAGCTAGCACCGACTAATACTGCTGTCAAAAATGACATATCAAATGTCAAAATTGTTAAAAATGTCTAAAAGTGATGAAATGTCAACAAACCTTGAAAAATGCGACAATTGTTAAAAAAATGTTTTTAAAAATATCAATCATTTTAATTTTAATTGATGCGCATATTATATAATTTTTTATGAAATAAGAAGAGTATTTTAAACTTTATAATAAATCAGTGTTTGTATACGTGTGGCGCATGAAGTAAAATTTCGAGTTGAGAAAAGCCAGAATTTGGATTTGGACGTCTAAATCCAAATTTTTCAGGCTTGTCTCAACTTGAAATTTTACTTCATGCCGAACCGAGGATTGAATAACACTCGTTCGACAATTGTCATTAGCTTATTTTGTGTTTTTCTGTTTATACAAAAAATGCGATATAAAGTCGTGAAATGATAAATATTAGGAAAAGCTATGAAATTTGTTAACAATAAAAAACAAACTATATTTTTTTCATTAAAAATTGAAATCATCAATTTTTATAAAAATCGAAAAAAAATCTTGTAAATTCACGAACAGCGTCCATCATCTGAAAATCTACAAAAATCTATGAAATTCACGAAAATCGTCAAGATTAAATTTTTTATAAAAAAACACAAAAAAAATCATATAAGGCGTCAAGTTACATCTTAGAAATCTGCAAAAGATGTCAAAATTTTGAAGATTAACGAAAATCTTAAAAATACACGTCAACCGACGAATTTTCAAAAATTGTCTAAAAAATCGTCGACAATTTGAAAATTAATTAAAAGCGTGGACAATTATGAAGATCGTTCAAACTCAAAAAAAACCTTTAAAAACCGTAATAACTTTTAAATGTAATGAAAAGTTACATAAATATAGTGTGTTACAACAAGTAACTACAACTGACAAAAATCATCAACATTAAGTTCGACGTTCCGAATTTTGATTAAAATTTTATTTTCATTTTTATTTAATAATCTACAATAACATATAACAAAGATTTGCAGCTTTAATATTTTCGTTTTATAAAAAACTGAAATATTTGATCATCCATATATCATTTCTAGAAAATTCATTGAATTTTAAGGTATAGTTTATTTTTAAAAATCACATGCTAAAATTAGTTCAAATCATTACAATTAATTAAGACAAAACTATTTTTCATATTGCTCTACAGAAATTTTACGTTTATGACCTAATGATGAAAGTTGTTAAGTGTTTTATTCAATATAGTGATAAATCGTTACATGACACAAATTATAAATTAATAACAAATGATGGGAAAATGAAATTTGCGACACTTCAAACCACCAATTTGATACGTCAAAACCAATATCCAACTCTGACGTTGTGCAAAAATATAACAATACAGTTCATTACTAAGAACACCCTAAATTATTTTTGGTTTCTGGCGTTGTTTCTTCTTAAGGTAAGATTTTAAAGGAATGAATTCCACAAAAATCACATGGTATCAAAATTACTATCCACTATAATATTAGTTATTTTAGTTTCGTGTAAGTAATACTAAAAATAGTTAAAAGATAACTAATTAAAATATTACTGTACATAAAACTAAACTAAACTAAAATAACTCTTGAAATTCTCAGAGTTTTCCAAGAAATTACCATTATTTGAAATCCAGTTTTCAGTATTAAATATCTTCTCTAAAATTAAATGTATAAGATTCTTAAGAGAGTATTCATAATAGAAAATAACTCGAATGAGTTTTGAGTCCAATTTAATTTAATTTAAGAAAATGATTACACAAATCTTGGGACATCAAGATAAGTTAAAATTCTCATAATTTTTTTCCTACAAATTCATTTTTTTGATAAATTTGACGATTTCGGGGCTCGACGCCATTAACAATATCTTCAAAACGAAATAGTCAGAGTTGTGCGGCTTACGGTTTTGGATTCGGGAAGAAATTTTTGGATCGCTCGTTAAAAATAAACATGAGTTTATTCACACAACATTGGGTCTCAGTTGAACTGTTTTCGAGTTATTTCATTTTTTTTGATAAATTTGATGATTTCAGCTCGACGCTATTAGCAATATCTTCAAAACGAAATAAGTCAGAGTTGTGCAGCTTACGGTTTTGGATTCGGGAAGAAATGTAGTATTTGTTCAAGTTTTTGCCATTAGTCAGATTTTCTAAATTGAACCGAGTCCGTCGACGGTATTCTTCAGTACTTCAAACATGCATAACTTCATGTTTGTTCTCAAAAACTGTTGGAAGGATATGGCAACAACCCGGTATTAATAAATAGGAAATTTAATTTCGCATCAGATAAAGTGTCACAAGATAGTTGGTTCCATTTAAAAAATGAAGTTATGCATGTTTGAAGTACTGAAGAATACCGTCGACGGACTCGGTTCAATTTAGAAAATCTGACTAATGGCAAAAACTTAAACAAATACTACATTTCTTCCCGAATCCAAAACCGTAAGCCGCACAACTCTGACTTGTTTCGTTTTGAAGATATTGTTAATGGCGTCGAGCTGAAATCATCAAATTTATCAAAAAAAATGAAATAACTCGAAAACAGTTCAACTGAGACCCAATGTTGTGTGAATAAACTCATGTTTATTTTTAACGAGCGATCCAAAAATGTAAAAATATATAGGGTGTTCTATTTAAAATAAGGAAGTTGGTGTTTTCTTCCGGTTTAATCGCAAGGCCGCCATATTTAGCAATAATTTTGGGTTATGAAAACCTTGATTCTGAACAACTTTTATTTGAAACTTTTCAACGATACGCCCACTATAGACCGATTTCCGCTTAGTGACTCACCCTGTAGAGCTACCAAATTATGGAAAAAAAAATTTTGGAATTTTTCCAATACAACTAACCAGAAAGGACCCTTAACTAATCCTTTACTGATTAATAATGTCCATCATACAAATTCTATTTGAAAATTTTTCTTTGCTGTTTTTATAATCAATATAATTAAATGGTTCCTTGAACATGGGATTACATGTTATTTTTATATTTGCCGTAATTTTTTTATTTAAATAAACAATTAATTACTTATATAATATTTGACACATTGATTTTACCAACTATTAGTAGTTGTCGTCGGTGGTAATTTAAAAATCTATATAATTTGTTTAATAAGCATTGCAATGCAATGAAAACACGGTGTAGAAGTCAGTTTAATAAATGACCTTTGCCACTTTTATTATTTTATATTTACGAGAATTAGAAGTGATTAGTGCTTTATTATGTAAATAAACAGCTCTTTTACTCAAAATTGAGCGAAGGTCGTCGGGGCAGCAATAGAAGAAAACAAGAAATATCTATATATACATTGAAGTTTGTTATATGAAAAATAATCTGTATTAAATCATAAATATGCATTTACATTGATTCATTTTCGATAAACTAATATTATTGGCTAATCAACGTCATCAATGAATGCTGGAGCTTATGGGCACTATTCTGAGCGTTGCCTATGACCCTATCTAGTGGACTTTCTGTTTTCTCTGTCATGTTATTTTCTGGGTTTTAACTGTCGGAGTTTTAATGCTACATAATATACACATTGCTTATGATAATACTTTATTTTTATGAAGGGTGATGTAGAAGAAGACGAGGCTGTTCCTGACAAGGATGAGGATATCCGGCCAAGGTTTCACAAATCAAAAACTCACACAATTAAAGCAACAAACACAAACTGCAATTCAACTGAAAACGGAACTGCTGAGACTGAGGATGATGACGATGATTATGATGACAGTGATGACGATGGATCATTATCAGATTGGAATTTAAGAAAATGTAGTGCTGCTGCATTAGATGTACTTGCAAATGTTTTCAAAGAAGAATTACTACCCATTCTGATACCAATTCTCAAAGAAACACTTTTCCATCAGGACTGGGATATTAAGGAATCTGGAATTTTAGCTTTAGGTAAGTGCAAATTATTGTCCAAAAAACATACAAGCGACATAGGTTGTGTCCCCGGATTATTTTTTTACATTTATTTATTTTTGTAATTATTTATCGTATGTGTTTGACGTTTATTCATTCAAAATAATTGAATTTCTAGTTAATATTTACCTTTTAATCAAATTTGGTGATATTTAGCCAAAAAACATTAACATGTCCTAAAAAATTTTATACTTATGTAAATTTTTTAAATAACCTAAATTAACTCATATCAAGCTAAGATTATATATTTAGATTAATATCGTCATTAAATATATATTTTTTAAATAAAATGTTTCCTTTAAAGTCAAAATTTAAGCTACTTCTCTTGTAAGCTAATTTTATTCTTTGTCCATTGTAAAGATTCCTATGTAAAATTTGTAATGTCTTTATGATAATGGTATTTTTAAAACAAACTTAACTTTTTCATAATCAATGACTTTGTAGAAAAATTGATAATAATAAAGTGCTTATCTGGGCAGTAATCTGGAGACACCTGCCTGCATAATTTGATTAAAAAAAGATAATTTAATAAACATGCAATTATTTTGAAATAATAAACGTTAAAAATGTACGAAAAATCATTGAAAAAATAATACATACAATTTTGTATTTAGACTTAGGTTATGTGCACACTGCCGGTGTGTCCTAGCGAGTCCGAGCCGACGCCGTAAGTGTGCACATACAACAAGAGTTGTTTCTAGCCAATCTGTCTCCAATTTGCATGTTATTGGAAAATCACAAATTTCATAAATATTTAAAAACAAAAGGATGTTGTGGTGTCATAACATTAATTTACAGAGATTAAAACGCGCAGACTGCATATATATTTTATGAAAATACATTTAATTAAAATACTTGCAAAAATTGGTAGTCATACTCCCGCAGACAATTTGTTCAATCCCATATTGCATCTTTTAAATCAATTACCTGAATAATTTGCATCAAAACACAAGCCAGTCTCGGACACGCCCGGCTCGGCCCTGACACGCCCGGCTCGGCCCTGACACGACATGCCGGCAGTGGGCACAGGCACGTATCAATCCTTTGGCTTGTGTTTCACGCGTTACACGACAGACTCAGGCTCGCTGGCAGTGTGCACGTACACTTAGTTCTCGATTACAAATTTCTTTTTCAAATAACATTTTTCCCTAAAAATATAATTATACCTTTACTTTTTCTTAATTTTTGAGCGCCCTCTGTGATCAAAATAGAATTTAATAATGAAAATAGTGTTTTTAGGTCATTGTCGAAAACAGAATATTAAAAAGTGTTTTCTATTCGGATATAATTGAACTAATGAACAAGCTCCCTACCATATATAGGCAACCCTAAAAACCTCAATAGATAGCTCATAATTAATTATTAAAAATAATTAATAATAAAAATTAACATGTTTGTGGTCCCTGATAATTCTGCACATATTTATTTAATCAACATTACAAATAGTTTGCCTGTGTTTAAACGATCGTAAGAATTCAGAATTCCCGGAAAGTACTCCTCGCACCATTGAAATAAGTAAACACTACAACATACTTAATCATCCACGAGACATATTATGCACGCAAATAACCAGAAGTTCATAAAATATAAAAAATATGCAAAATTTCGAAAATTTTAAACAATTTTTTTCTGGTTTTATTTTTACAGAATATATACAAAATAGTGCTGTGTATCCCTTCTAAAAGCCTGCACATTAGTTCAATTACACCCTGTATAATCAACCTCTGGTTATGAATTAAATGTTATAATTATAAATTATCTATCACAATTTACATGAAAATAATATAATATTTTTTTACAGGTGCTATTGCTGAAGGTTGTATGTCTGGAATGCTTAATCATTTACCTGAGTTGATACCTTATTTAATAAATAGTTTAAACGATAGGAAAGCACTTGTTAGAGCAATTACTTGTTGGACCTTATCAAGGTATTCACATTGGGTAGTTTCTCAGCCTCACGATTTATATTTAAAGCCATTGATGACAGAACTTCTTAAACGCATATTAGACAGCAACAAAAGAGTACAGGAGGCAGCTTGTTCTGCATTTGCTACACTTGAAGAAGAAGCTTGCACGGAACTTGTACCTTACTTGGGTTTCATTTTGGAAACCCTTGTATTTGCGTTTACGAAATATCAACACAAGAATTTATTGATTCTCTACGATGCCATAGGAACGTTGGCCGATTCAGTTGGTCACCATCTGAACAAACCTGCGTTTATTAATATGCTCATGCCACCACTAATCCATAAATGGAATATATTAAAGGATGAAGATAAGGACCTGTTTCCATTGCTAGAATGTTTGTCCAGTGTTGCAACAGCTTTACAGTCCGGTTTCTTACCTTATTGCGAGCCTGTTTATAGGAGGTGTGTGTCCCTTGTGCAACAAACATTGTACCAGCACATGGCAAATACGCAGAATCCAGATGCCTTTGAGCCTCCAGACAAGGATTTTATGATTGTTGCTTTGGATTTGTTATCTGGTTTGGCCGAGGGGTTAAATGGCCATATTGAGAAATTGGTTGTGAATAGTAATATAATGGAACTTTTGCATCATTGTATGCAAGATCCAATGGCTGAAGTTAGGCAGTCATCTTTTGCACTATTAGGAGATTTAACAAAAGCGTGTTTCCAACATGTTAGGCCATGTATTCAAGACTTTTTACCAATCCTAGGACAAAACCTTAACCCAGAAAATATTTCTGTATGCAATAATGCAACGTGGGCAATAGGAGAAATTAGTATTAAATTAGGTATGTTTGTATTTTTTATGATCAATGTCTCTTAAAATAATTTAAAAAAGGTACCTTAAGGTGAACCTTGAATCAAACACAATAAAGGTCACAGATCAAATGTAATATGAGTCATGTGAGTCATGCTTTAAAACCTTTGTTTGTCTATAAACGGTTGACTTATTTTTTACCAATGTAGTTATGAAGGCAAGGTTGCTATCAAATTAATCAAGTTAATTAAAATTTAAAAAATTAATTTGACGAAAGATATGTACAAATTCATGAACATTTTCTAATGTTATCAAAACGCATAAATCTTAATTGTTGCATGCTCAAACTCTAGGTGGTATACTTAAAATATATGGTGGTATGCATAGTTCTTATTTGATTAACTAAGGTTTTGAAAGTAAAGCTAGAGCTCAAAGATGTTTGAGGTATAAATAATGAACTCTGTATTTACAAGTGTTAACCTTAAAAAACTTTTAATTAATAAATGTAAAATTGTTGAAAATTACTGTTTTCTAACCACATCAAAATGTCAATGAATATCTGTTCATCTTAACCCTCTAGTGCCCTATTTTTTTTGTAACAAAATTATACTGTGCATAGTTGAGGTTATTAAAACTAAGTTTGAAATCAAATTTAATCTAAAGTGGAAATGCTGACCTGTAGATTCAGTTTTGTAGTTTCTACCTTGAGTTGGACCTGGGCAGGAAAGATACCAGTTACTTTTTTGGTTCATCTGCTTGTACCCCTTAAAGCTGGTACTACTTCTTTTCTAAATGCTTGTATACTGCATTCTTTAGATTGCCTGTTTATACTCTTATGTAGCAATTATGCATTTATCATGGCCAAAAGACCAAAAAAAAATATTATAATAATTAGAGACAGGAATTTATACACATGATCATCATCGTCAGAAAAGTTATCATCACTGTATATATTCTGTTTATATCTATTGAATCTAATAAATGACTGTCTTGGGATGAGGTGCTGCCAAATTTACATCTCTAAAAGGACCCAATGTGCAATATTATTTCACCAAATATGTTGCATTCAAATATGTGTTTTTGTAAGAAAAATAAAGTACAAAAACATCAATAATTTTAATATTCAATTAAATAATGCAAAATATAGAATCGCGGTCAGTGACCCTGTTTTGTGTTATATTGTATCTAATAATAATGTCCATCACTTTTGGTTTGGCACATTCATTGTTTTTCGATGAGCCTTTATGTGGTAAATTAGCAATCTGTGGAGACATCATTGGTCGTTACTTATGTGTATGTACTAAAACATCATTATGTGGTAAACAAAAATTCCTATGTATTGCGAACTTTTTTGTATAGTGTGTGTAATTTTAAAGATATTCAGGCCGATTCTGTAAGTGAAATGTTAAATCTAATGTATATTGTTATATAACTAACTTCATGTTCTCACTACATTTGGCATTTGCTAGGTATACTTAGAATGTGTACTTAAATAACATGGACATTAAATTAAACATTTTGTTTACACAATCAGGCTAATTATAATTAAGTAAACTATGGGTAAGTGCATATGATAATAATTTGTGTCTTTTAGGTGAAGATACTAGGCCATATATACCCATAGTTTTAGGACAACTTATTGAAATAATAAATAGGCCAAATACACCAAAAACATTACTTGAGAATACAGGTATGTAGCTGGGGACTTCGGTGCATGTCAAACAAAGAGTGGTTGGTTTGTTACAAAAAAAAACTAAAACTTTACGGGTTATATTACTAATTCCATTATCCTATACAAAATAGATATTTATTCTTTTTTTACAAATATAAAAATTACAGTTTTTATTTGATTACAGCTCTACTTGGATTTTTAATATGACAATTATTTACTAGTGCACGAGTTGATAAAAATGGAACGAATTATTCCACAATTTTTATTTTAGTTATTTGGGTTATATTTTAGTTTAAATACCTACTTTCCACTAGCTGCAACTAACAGACAATTAGGGCAAAATCAATACAAGGCGATATTATTGTTTCCTCATCTCATATATTATTAATTATACAATTACTTTATATAATCTATATATTAGCTTATTTAATTAATTTATTTTTCATATGAGTATGGTTCCTTTTTTATCAATGTTCAAAAGGGCTAAGGTTCTTGTTGCACTCAAAATGGTGTCCCGCCAATTGTTTTTTGCTTTGTTTGAGAAACTTGGCCTTTGTTATAAGTTATATTATAATTTGATTATTTAATGATCTTCATGATTTCTTTGTAATTGAGTTGGGTTTTTTGTTTGTTTTTGTTCTCGGTGGTTCACTATAGCCATAACAATCGGTCGCCTTGGTTATGTCTGCCCACATGATGTCGCGCCTGTGTTACATCAGTTTGTCCGCCAGTGGTGTGTAAACCCTCTTTTTATTCTTATTTTTATTACATATGCAAGAGGTTTCAGGGCTCTTGTACCACCATTAAACATATACCATGTATTTAATTAAAAAACAACGTAGTTATTAATACCAGTGATAATTAAAAGCTGCATGTCTGTTAAGAGTTAAAACATAGAGCATTTTTATTTTTTTTGAAGAACTCTACTTAGATACCATTCCCTCACACAAAAATTACAAAATATTACAGAATAATAAAAGTAACAGTGATATAAAATTTCCGCTAACTTTAAAATTGGTAAATTCCCAGTAATATTACTTGTAACATGGTAATAATGGGTAATTATGATTATTTTAAAAGAAAACACTTGGTTAAATTGCACTAACATTTTTGTTTTTTATTTCAACTAGTTTTGATGAAGGAATACAGAAAAATACATTTTTTACAAACATTACATACAAGTTTATGGTTCAGGCAATAAGGGCTGTCATAATGGGTGAACTCCACAGATTTTCAATGCCATTCACTATTGGTTTTCCATATTTTATTGCTTTCTGGATTTCCAGACTCTGATGGTTTAGATGATGTCCTTTATTGCCTGTGTAATATTACTTGATCGCGAATATCAAACAGGAGTGTGGGTCGCCCTCTAGCAAGGTGGAGCGACGATATCCATCTCCATGCTGGCAGAACCTGGATGCAGATTGCCCAGCAGAGATCGACGTGGAAGAAAATGGAAGAGGCCTTCATTCAGGATTATAGACGCAAACAGGCTAATATTAATATTATTAGCTTTTGATTATTATAAAAATAATTATTGTTAATGCAATCTTTAGCTAACCCAGTACATATATTTGTAAAATTTAATCAAGTGTTTTCTTTTAAAATCATAGTTAAATATGTTTTACCACATAAAAGATGAAAACTTATTAAAGATATGTCAGATTACGAGTTTAGTAATTAGATTTTTACATAAATTGTTGAAATTGTTATAGTATTTTATAAAGTGAGAATGGAAAGAAGCAATTTTCACATGAGTAGTAATTCTATGAATGTGTAACTGCCTTGCAACTCTATGTTTTAATAAATTACACATATATAAATATCGTGAAAAGTTATTTGTAAGAGAAAATGAAGTGATATTGGCAACATTTGTTGCTCTCGCCCTTGCAAATTTTAGACCATTTAATTAAATGTATTTAATAGATATACATGCATTACTTACCAACACTTACCTAACAGACTTATTTAATTTATAAAAATTATTTGCACTCAATCATTAATACTTGAACAACACCTATCAATGTGTTGTCAAAGTTTCGAGGGCGGCTATAGAAGTGGGAGTGGTCAAATTTGTTGCTGTGATTGGCTGTAAGTACAAAGTTTAAGTCACTTAGCACATTAAAATATAACAGTAAAACTGATAAAATAATCAATAAATGACTTTAATTAGTAGAAAATTAGATTTTCTTCATTTGAAATAAGCTTATATTAGCCACATTTCCAGAACTGCAAGTTGATATACTGTAAATTACTAGTGGTAGTTACCACCAAAGAGTACAAGTATAACATGATGTAATGTTAAATTATATTTAAAGAAGTTTGTAAAATTGTACCTATCATGGAGATAATATCAATATATTAAATGGTCTCTATAACACATGCTAAATATGTATCTTTTATTTATCAATGCTGTTAGTAAATATAGTTGATAATTGAGCACACAGTATATGTTACAAAATATTAGATGAACGTTGAAACATCCTGTACTTTAGTTATTTATATTATATAATTTAATTTTACACGTTGATATACACCCGAGGAAGTGTTTTTAATTTAGCCAAATTTTTTTGCTTCCTCCTATTTATGTTTATTTATTCTTACTCGTAAATAGCAATCTTCAATTCATCTTCTAGACAAGGTGGATATTTTAATGATTTGTAGATAGTAGATGCTTTTATTAACCTTTAAGCACCTGAGTACCGGATGTGCCATATTTTATGGGGTGTTTATGTTCTAACTGGAGATTGCTGTTTTTGTAAAGACATGTGTGTAATTCGATTCAAAATTTTGTAAAATAAATTGGAATCTAATTTATAATATCTCTATAAATGCCATGACTTATGTCATTCTTTTTTCTAATTTATACATTTACAGGTGTACATCACTACGTAATATAAGAGATAATGAGGAGAAGGATAGTGCATTCCGTGGAATGTGTCATATGATCACTGTGAATCCAGGTGGTGTTGTAGCTGATTTTATCTTCTTTTGTGATGCTGTAGCTTCCTGGATAACACCTAAAGAGGATTTGAAGGAGGTTTTTGTTAAGGTGTGTACTGAAGTTCTAGTTCAATAGATTACAATCAATACAATAATTATAGCAAAACCTCAATTATACAAGCTAATGTGGGGAAAAGACTCCTGAGATAATCAGATACTCAGCTTATTAATTTATTTTTGTTCATTGGACTGTATTTTTTGTCTATTTTCTTAAAATTGAGATACATGTACATTATTTAAATTAATAATAACATAACTATGTTTAAACATACGTGCACACATCACGTGCGATTTTAATTCTGGGGCATATGTTTGTTAAACTGTCGCATTATTTTCTGTCATATGTTTCTGTATTCAAAAAACAATTATGAATTCTAAAATGTTATTTTATTTATTAATTGAAGTGAGGAATAATGAAAGAATTATTTGAAGAGTAGTGGCTTCATGATTTTATTAAAAATTTAATTTGAACTATCAATAAAAGTTATTGTAATTTTTAAGTTAGAAGAATCAAAAACGCTCATTTCTTACTATTGTTGCTAGGAAGTTGAAAAAATTCTGGATCTCTGGAGTTTAGAAAGACCTGAAAATTTAGATCATCATTAAAAATTTAATTTGAACTATCAATAAAAGTTATTGTAATTTTTAAGTTAGAAGAATCAAAAACGCTCATTTCTTACTATTGTTGCTAGGAAGTTGAAAAAATTCTAGATCTCTGGAGTTTAGAAAGACCTGAAAATTTAGATCATCCGGTGCTGGCTTATTGTGTTCATATGTGCGTGCGTGTTCTGAATTCAATAACAAAAGAATTAGGACCTGTATTAAACTAGTAGCCAATAAGAATAAAATTTGTTGTCCTTGTTTTACTAATTGCAGATACAATAAAACAAGTATTGCATGGGATTCGGGTGATTTTCTCCCGAATTTTAGTCTGCAGATCCTAAAGGACTTCAGCTATCCCACAAAAGAAACTCGCATACTACTAAAATTTTGAAGGAAATCAGATAAATGCTTACAGTTTTAGTTTCACTATGTTGTAAGTAATAAGCGGTTTTTTGAAACAATTTAATACAGAAAATGTGATAAAAGTAAATTTTTCAACGAATTCTTCATCACATTTTAATATGAACTGTCAAATAATTAGGGAAGCTAATATTAACACATTTTAAATTTTACATGTAAATCAATTAAACACCCAGTATATATTTTCTCACAAAAATATAAAATTAATTGCACTTGTTTTGTTTAGGTCAGTCGCGTTTTAAAAACCATATTGCAACGAGGTAATTTGCATTTTCGTCCCGTTTTGTTTTGATCAATACATTGCACACTTTATAGTTTTATACGGCGAATGTTGGCGTTCATGTCATCAATTTATGTATGTATCAAAGACAAAGGTTTTATCAATCTTTTATACTATTATATGCGCACCATTGTAAAAAATAATAGAAACGTATGTCTTGTGATTCCTGATACAAGTACCAGTAACAGTGCTTACCACTCGAAAATGTGTAGTAATGGATTAGACAAAAAAGCCATTATAATGCATGTCTACCCCAGCGCAACGCTCACCAGAAGCATCAGAAGCGTAGCGTGCACTAAGCCACTAACATTTTTATCTTTTGTGAGTATTTATGTTTGTTTTAGTTTTTTGTGAGTTTCAAGTGTTTTTCATATTGTGTATTAGTTTATTTTATTGTAAATAAATGTAGAAATAATTGCTTAGTGATTTAGGTTTACTTTTTAATAAGCATAACCTCAAAAAAACTAAAAACACATCAAAACCCCTTTTTAACGTTACGCCAATGCGTGCTATTATATATGATTCTGAACAGATTGATTTGGAATTTTGTAATTGATGGCATTAACGCCAACAATTGCTAAATTGACTATACTTTATCTAATATTTGCAATGTTTTATTAATACAAGAAATACAATACACTTAACATCAGTAAAAATTACAAATAATCTTGAGCCCAATTTAGGAATCGTATGTATTGTTTGTACTTCTAGCTTCCATAATTTTTCCGAAAAAAATCATGAAAATTGCAATCATCTTCAATCGTGCAAATATCTTCAAAAATTGTCACGGATTTACAGGATCAGTATATAGGCCTCACATTTCTACCACTTGAACATTTCTGTAAAGTTAGATTTAAACGAAATTGCCAAGGAAAGCTCAAATACAAATGTAAACTTGTTTTGCAATTTTCGGCATGCCGCCCATTTAAAAGTCGTCTACACTTACTTTAGTAGATCAGAAAAATAGTTTTATTTATTTACTCTTATAAACCATATTTGATACCATAAAGTTGTATAATGTGCTATTTTAACAAAAACAATACTTAGTTTTTATTCAACATAAATCAAAACAGCTGTGATAACCTACTCGTATTATTATGTAATATACTATCATAAATATACTATACTACTATACTATACTCCTATAAACCATATTTGACACCATAAAGTTATATAAAGTGCTATTTTAACAAAAACAATACTTAATTTTTATTCAATATAAATCAAAACAGCTGTGATAACCTACTCGTATTATTATGTAATATACTATCAACAAATATTTTTAATAAAACAATGACATTTTATCAAATTTTCAATGATCAGATTTATAAGATGAAAAACGAACATTTCTGTTGATTTCCCGGGAAATAATACTTATTATAATTATAAATTAGGTATGTGTGTTAGCTTGACGATCTAGTTGATATAAAACATAATCAACTATACTAAACAAAATGAAATAATTTGATTAGGTATGATTTGATTAATCATTCACCTCATTGTTAGCCTCTTTGAATTACATATACCTTTGCGAATTCGATTGGATCTAGCAACTGGATGTGTTGTTCCCAATATCCTGTCGCCGGAAGCAGCTTTTAGTAAATTTGGTGTGCGTGTGATAGATTAATTTACATGAGTTGATTGATTGAGTTACGTGAAGATGAAATTAATTTGACGAATAAAGCACTAATAAACTTTCTTCACACGTTTATTTGAATTACCAAATGTACATATATTTTGGACATATTATCTATCAATAGATTTACACTAAATACAAAACAGAAACTAAAAACTTTATGTAGAACTGCGGATTATAATACAAAAGCGGTGGCAGTGAAAATAAGGAAAAAACGTAAATTAAGAGGTGAGCCAAAGGAATGAGGGTGGCGATACAAATCAGGTAAAGGGGATTAGGGGAAAAACACAGATTAAGGTGGTGCGATTAAATCTAACAATCTATGAAGTAGACTTAAATCAAAATTCAATCATTTATTCTCAAGTTTTTTCATTTCAATGGCTTCTAGCATCTTTATATTATAATTTGATGTTGTTTTAATATTATTATTAGCTGGAGTTATTATTTTGATGTACAAATTAAAATGTAAAATTCAGTTAAAATAAAGCACGATATAATCCACCAGGAAGAGCAGAGTCAATTTCGTCAAGGTTAAAAAGTGGAAAAGACCCTTAATTTGCTTTGTAGGCATGATGATAATATAGAATGAGTTTTGGTTTTCTGTAAGTATAAATACAATTTTTAAATAAATTACAAAAGCTAAAAATAATCTGTGTTAATTTCACCAAAATCCAGAGTTTAATTATTACGACAGATCAAACAAAAATAAATCAAAACTGTTTGCCAGGTCTGGATACTTGAAAAATAAACAGTTTTTCCGGTGTCAACGGTCACTATCATTAGCAATGGAAAAAAGCAAGTTAATTTAATATACTATGTATTAAATTATTCCTAAATTAAAATAAATAAAAAAAATCAAAGCGATAAATGGTTGTTGTTGTGTAAAAGTTCAATGAAGTTGTTATTTATTTAAATAAAGAAAAAATGCTATGAAATCCTCACACCGCTAAATGCTTTTGGTCACAACAAATTTAAAAAAATGATTTTGTGTTGACTTCGCAACAGAACTTGACAGAACTGAAGATTTGATGTGGCCTTTATATAAGATGGGTTTTATATTGTTTCTTTCTTAATAAAATATCGTAAAATAGTGGGCATTTATGTAACGATACTGCTCACACTGGTATCGATACTAACGATAGATACATTAGGTGATCAAATATCGATACAAGTATTGATTATTTTGCATTAAAATATCGATACTTTAAAATATCGTTAGTATCTCTTTTTGGCGATCAAACATCAATTTATTCACTACTTTTTTGTTGAGCATTCTCGCTTTTCCGGACCACAACCAAATTCATGGGAAGACATTTTACGGCCGAAATGACCCATCGACTGGGCATGCGCCTCCTGGATGCCGCAAAGGTCGCTCAAAATTTTCATTTTCGTATAACATAATAGTCGATCCATTCATTCTGAACCCCCCATTTTACAAACATAGAATACATCGAAAACTACAGAAAAATATAATGTATGGATTTTTCACGTATTTCGACGTTAAGAGTAAACTACCACTTCCAGTTTCTGACTAAAAAATTACACTTATTGTAATGAAAAGCTTAAGTTTAAAGTTTCATCTCAATATCTTTAGATCAAAATTGAGTCTGGGGACTCCAAAACGAATATTTACGCTAACATTTTTGATTTGAAAAAAAAAAGAAAGTAATTCTCTCCATTTGTATTACATATGGGGAAAGTAAAAATGTTGTATTGCGACAATTCACCTGTTGAATAATATTTATGACTGCATTTATCAAGTGCATATGCAGGGCTTCTTTTCTATATGGATGCACCGGAATGGCGTTTCGGCATCTTTTATTGATCTATTTGTTTTTTAATGTAATTTTGTATAAAAGAATGAATTTGTGTACCGCATATTTTTCCGTCCATTCCGGTACCTTGTTTTTCTAGAAAAAAAGCACTGTTTATATGTATATTGCATGTTAACTAATATATATTTTAAATTTTGTGCAGATCTTGCATGGTTTCAAAACACAAGTGGGAGAAGAAAATTGGAAGCGTTTCAGTGATCAATTCCCACCACAGCTTAGCGAAAGATTGTCCACTCTTTATGGAATATGAACTATCTGAAAATAGGTAGAATTCCGGGGAAACAACCATTGCAGTTTGTTTTTAGGAATTTAGGGGCAATTTTAGCAACACTATTCCAGGGTGGGAAAATCTGTGGCTTATTTTATGGTACAATTACAATTAATTTCCATCGGTTTCAAAATGAGCTACGGGTGGGTTAATTTACATAACCTATACTCTGTACTAAAAGGTTTTATTAGTGATTTTATCGAAACGTGGACAAAAAATTAAAAGACTGAGTATAGGTTTAATATATTTTTTAACAAAATGGGTTTTAAAATTGTAGAGAAATTTTCAATGTTTATGTGTTAACGTTATGAATGGCATGCTATGAGCATTATGTATATAAGGAACATATTTGTGTCAGCACAAATACATTCAGGAAGATAAATCATAAAGAACAAGGGCAGTTGTTTTAATGTTACAGAAACGAAAATGTGCTTGATAAAATAATTTCTTTATTTTATATTTTATAACATAAAAATAGTTGTATGGGCTTCACAGCCCAAATATGTCTTGTGGGTATTTTGGTTTTATAAACTTGTAGAATATACAAATGTAAAAAAGAATTACCAATCCTACCTTCAAAGAGGACTTCTGGCCCCCTTGTCCTAGATCCTCTCCCTTACGATCCCGAACACAGTGGCCTAACGTGTGTGAGTATGTTTAGCTAATATTTCATTATGTGATAACTTTTAAACATTTTTTGTGATACATTGTGTATAATAACATAAACAAAGACTTAAATATATTCAGTCTCCTTACAAACATGAACCATTAGATAATTTTTTACCAGTAGTATTTAAATTGTAGTTAAATCTTAGTAGAAAATAATTGTAAAAAATAATGAATGACTTCAAGTGAGATTTCCATTTCAGTGATT
This sequence comes from Philonthus cognatus, assembly GCA_932526585.2. Taxonomy (NCBI): domain Eukaryota; kingdom Metazoa; phylum Arthropoda; class Insecta; order Coleoptera; family Staphylinidae; genus Philonthus; species Philonthus cognatus. The sequence goes on along the minus strand of OW052243.1, from coordinate 67,756,795 downwards.
TTGTTTTTAATTATCAAATATTTTTTAATGTTCAATCACCACTCTTTAATGCTTGTCACCTTTGTTTTATGTATTATTTTTTTAAATTGATGCAGTTTGAATAGTATATTTTTGTTATGTAATGTGATTGAATAGTTTTAATAATGTTGTTATTTATCTGAACATTAGATGCAATATATATATTTTTTTTTTGGAAAAATGTTGAATGGATATTGTTTTGTGAATTACTGGTGCAGAAGTCTTCAATTCCTTCTACACTCCATGATCCATTCCTTTTGCGATATATCGCATTCCTGTCATTACTTTTAGGTTATTGTTTTCTTATTTATTCTTTTTACCTATATTTTATAATTACTATGAATATTAATTGCTGATAAAATAAATGTGCCTGGAAAAAAATATGCACAATCAAAATATTCATTTTAATTATAAGTTGGAAAATGAGATCAATTCATTTCTTCAAGATTAGTTCCTTTTAATGTAAGAGCAAACATATTTTGTTCATAGTCATTCTGAGTAAAATGTGGCACAACAGATGTTGCTGGATTTAAAACAAAATGTGACTTTCAATCATAGTTAAAAATACTCCTATGTACTTAATTGTCAATGAAAATAATTGATATCGAGCTATTATTATTATTTCTGTGAAGAATGTGAGAGTGTAACCGTTTCTTTATTTTGATGAATCTTGTTTATTACATTTTTTGTTTTTCTTTTATTTATAATATCTTGTTTTCTAGATTACAAATTTGTATTATTTTCGTATATAATTATACATAATTTTTGCATCAGACATCGATTCATGCAAAGGGTTAATAAAAACAAATTCCAGCAGATTCTGTTTTATTATTTTTAGGTGAGTTATCCTTGCGTTTTATTATTGTTTGCAACCAGATTTTTAAATAATTTTATTTACAAACAAAATTTGCCAAATTGTAAATTAATTCTGTGTTAGTATAATTTATTGATGCTATTCTTGTTAAATTTTCAAGTAGTTTGAAACATTTTCAATGTTGATTTCATTTAGATAGATATTAGATGTTATTCAAACTTTCTGTTTTTTTCCTAATGATATTCTATGTTAATTAAATTATATTTTTGTACATGGTGTAAATAAATGGATTTAGAAAAAGTAGCTGTTTATGTCACGAACCTTTTAAATATAAGCATCTTTGAATTATTGGCCATTATTATTTTAGAGTAACTGTATTGTTTCGAGTTTACGTGAAGTGATTAATCACAAATAGAAAGACTGTTATTCCTTACTTCACTTTTTATTTTTATGTTAGATGTACATTTCGAGACACAAGGTGCTCATTATCAATAACGAACTGTTTGTTATTGATAATGAGCACCTTGTGTCTCGAAATGTACATCTAACATAAAAATAAAAAGTGAAGTAAGGAATAACAGTCTTTCTATTTGTGATTATTTTAGAGCTTGAACTGAAATAATTTCCTACTTAAATGTAAACAAAAAATCAGTTCATTATATTCTAGATATAACGTAGCCAAGGTGAACCGTATAGAGTAAAATGATGAATACAGACCGTGTACTCGCTTGCATTTAAGAGGCTCTGTTATGAAATGGCCTTGAAGCACGTGTCAACAAATACTTTTTTACGATCGTTTGTTAAGGATTCCCTTAGGACGTGCTTCAAGACCATTTCATAATGAAGCTTTTAAGGAATATCAGTTTTTAACCAATAATTCTCTGTAATTACATGCCGATTGAAATGCATATTATGAATTTTGAACATTTTGAGCATTTTTTCATCGATTTAGACTTATCTAATCAAAATGATGTAATTTTACTCTATACAGATTGATGAATTCTTTCCAAAATGACATCACTTCAGTTCAAAATGTCATAGATGTGAAAATGCATCGGTGTTAGGACCTAGTGGTGTCTAGATAGTGTAACGAGGTGTCCCCGAAACGTGAAATGGCCCTTCCTGGAAACAGTGGTCTATTGGCAATTGTGCAGGTTTCGCAGTGGCACCAAGGTCCCCGATTTGACTACTTGTGACTTCTTTTTGTGGAGATACCTCAAATCAGTTGTTTTTACACATATACCTTGGAAGCAATCTAGCAGGAAGTGATTAAAAATTATGTTGGAATGCGTATACTCCGATTTTCAACAGTGTTGGAAAAATGCATTAAAAGAAGTGGACACCACCTGTCTGACATCTTTTATGTATAAAAAAAAACCTCTATTGGCATAATGAGTTACATATTTACTAGCTACAACTAATTGCTATGGATTCGACTTTTGTACGTCGTCGAGATAGGTCGCAATAACCTCCTTTACTGTACACGTGAGTCTGTGTTGTTTTTTGTTAAAACTTTTTTGTCTTCTTTTCTATTGTTATAAATTCTATTTTAAACTTTTGCGCAATTTATAGAATAATTAATCTAATTTGATGACTGAAGTCATAGGGGGCTCGGAGCCCCCTGATATTCCCCCGCTGGACATTGAAATGAAAGATGGTAGTAGTTATCAAATAAACCCCCAAGTGAGTGAGGCTTTAGGAGTCTCAGGACCTCTTAAGATATCCTTGGTTGGGAAAGAAATGGAGAAAATTATTTTTTTCGAAGCAGTGATCGTGCTCCATATTCAGTTTATATGGAAAGAATTCCTACCCCAAATTCCACCCCTTCTCTACATGAAATGTTCATTGGTAGGTATAATAGACCTGAAAGGATACAGGATCACAATTTCCAGAAGAGGAAGGAATAGAGTTGCTCAGTTTAATAATTTTGTTGAAGCAAATAAACTTCTCCAAGATCAACAATTTTTAATAAAAAATAATTTAAAAGCTTTTATACCCCCCAATTGATTTCCGTAAAGGGAATCATTAGGGATGTAGACCCAATTTTTACGGAAGAGGAAATATTAAAAAATGTAAATGAATTAAATGAGATTAATACGTTGCATGTAAGGAGATGGAAGGGGAAAGTTGTTAATGAGAAAAATGATGAACATTTTATTAACACATTTACAGTAGTTGCCACATTTCGCTGCACATTCCTCCCTTCATCAATTAAATTATTTTGCACTTCCAAAACCCCAGAAGACAAAGACAATCTGTAAGAGCAAAAAGGAATGCTCTCAGTGTGGAACAGCAGATCATGAAACTTCCCAGTGCTCCCTTGAACATACTAAATGTATTTATTGTACTGGTAACGACCTCTTCAGTGAATTGGGTACGCTGTCTAAGGACAGAAACTGTCCATAGTTTATAAAACAAAAAAAAGAATACATATCTCCCCACAATGTGTCTTTTATAGAAGCTTCATCTTTATTTCCACAAGATAAAGCCATTAACAAACCGAATACTCCCCTAAATCCCACATTATTACTTCGCAATGTCCCTCCTCTTCAAAGAAGTTTTACCCACATTTCACAATCTCCAAACCATAATTTCAGTTCTTCCTTTGTTTCTGTAGTAAACTTCCCTTTAAAGAAAAAAAGACCATCTTCGTCAAATGAAGTTGATCCCCTAGTAAAACAACACAGAGATTTAATCATAAAGCTATAGAACAATTTTTTAATAATCTCACCCCTCCTTATGCTGAAATTTTTTATAACTTTGAATGCACTACTAGTTCACAATCATTCGTTGCCTCTAATTTTACTTTAAAGGAACTTAATGCTGTTCTTAGTAAAGCTAAAGACTTTTCTCCAGATATTAATAAGATTACATATTCAATGATTAAGAATTTACCATTTTCGGGTAAAATGGAGCTTTTGCGTGTATACAATAACACTGGTCGGCATGAAAATCGGCCCTGACACCATTCCTGCTGATTCTTATGTAAAATGACCTCCTGAAACCGAATATGACCCCCGTTTTCCCCCATCACCCACCGTTTTCGGGGGAGGCCCCCCCACCTATTTTTATCACTTTTCGATAATTTGGAGGGATGAAAAGGATTATTTTTGCCTTTACGTTTCTTCTGTAGCAAGGAGGTAGATTTGGGGGGGGGGGGGATTTGCCCCCTTAAATTGTAAAAAAATCCTTAAAAATGATCGATTTTTCCGTTTTTTTCGCAGTTTTTTCACTTATTTTCTACATATTCCAGCTTCAATCCCCCCTCATCCGCCCCCAAACAATAAAAATATATAGCAACAATATATAGCAACAATAATAAAAATATATAGCAACAATAATAAAAATATATAGCAACAGTTCGGAAGATTCACTGTACCACGCTGGCGCTCTCAATACCTCGCGCGCATAGGTGTGCCCAGGAATTTTCGGATGAACACGGGGAACGGTTTCATCAAGACATCTCTAAGTTCGAGAGGAGATTTTCGGGGAAGTGGAATGCGAGCATGTTAGCAGAGTACTGCTGGTTTTTGATACGAGAAACTTCTACCTCAGGGTACAAAAGGAAAGCAAGCACCAAATGAAGGTACTTATCTTAGTTATTTATTATTCTTTACATTTATTATTTTACATTTATTATTTTACTTTTTATTTATTATTCTTTACAGCTAAAATAATCCTTTTCACCCCTCCAATGAATGGGGAAAACGGGGGGAGTATTGAGAGCGCCAGCGTGGTACAGTGAATCTTCCGAACTGTTGCTATATATTTTTATTATTGTTGCTATATATTTTTACTATTGTTGCTATATATTGTTGCAATAAATGTTTATTATTTAATGATTTTTTTACAATTTAAGGGGGCAAATCCCCCCCAAAATCTACCTCCTTGCTACAAATGTTAATGATTTGGAACTTTTCACCTCTCTAGCCCCTCAGAAGAAATGTAAAGGCTAAAATAATCCTTTTCATCCCTCCCAATTATCGAAAAGTGATAAAAATAGGTGGGGGGGGGGGGTTCCCCCGAAAACGGTGGGTGATGGGGGAAAACGGAGGTCATATTCGGATTCAGGAGGTCATTTTACATAAGAATCAGCAGGAATGGTGTCAGGGCTCGAAAAAAAAATTTTTTTTGCAGACCAGTGTAATATTCTAGATACAGGTTCACTCCCTGGATAAAACGGATTATTTACAGGTTCACTCCCTGGATAAAACAGATTATTTGTCCAATCCTGAAACCTTATTCTCCCTCAAATTACCGTCCAATTTCGCTGACGTCCTGTGTAAGGAAAACAATTGAACATCTAATCAAAATTTGGTGGGGATCAGTTCTATAAATCATTAATAAGATCACGTATAGAGTATGGATTAGTAGCTTTATCACCTATATCAAAAACCATACTAAAACTCTTGGACAATTGCAAACCTCATGTCTCAGGGTAATCCTGGGAACTATGAGATCCTCTCCTTCACGTGCCCTTGAAGTGAAAAGTTTCGATTTTCTTACTTATGCAGAAACTATTTTTTAAAATGCATAGCATATAATAATGAGCCCATAGTTTAATCATTGAGTGAATTACATAATAACTTGTTGGCAAAGGGTAAACCATTGTTTCCTCATATAGAAAATGTTGCTCTCACCCAGTCTTTTAATATCATTAAATCCACATATATCCCTTGTTACAATCCTTCCTCTTTATCATATTTTTATCCAATAAAGATAACATATGTTCTAGGCCTGCCTAAAATACATCCAAACCTCTTCGTTAATAAAGAATTTGATGCATTAACAAATAAAAGATGGTCCAATTTTACACGATGTTTTACAGATGGATCTAAGCTCTCCTCTTCTGTCTCTTGTGCTTGCGGAGTATACGTTGAACATTATATTTCTTCTTCATTTAAAATTAAATCTACATGTACAATATTAATTGCAGAATTAATGGGTATAAAGGAATGTCTAATGATCATTAAACACTTAAATATACAGAAATCAATAATTTTTACTGATTCTAAAAGTGCTTTGCAATCTTTGAAACGTACAGAAATAGATCAACACATCTCCACAATTTCCTCAGAAATTAGAGCAATTTTTTACAGTTTGATAGAGACAAATCAGTGTATAATTCATTTTTGTTGGATACCTAGTCACAGAAATATAACAGGGAATGAAATGGCTGATAAAAATGCAAAAAAGGTCACAATGTTGATCCTGTAATCTTTAGCTCTCCACACCAAGACTATTATCCTGTATTAAAAAAAGTATATTTTTAAAATGGCAAACATTCTGAAGCTCATCCCAGAATCACTTTAAATATTATAGTATACAACCCTACATTCCTACACGTCCTTGGTTTTTCAGTAAGAAAGCTTTGGGAAGAAGATTAATTACTACCATTATTAGAATGAAAACTTTTGGACAAATAACATCTCCAAACTGCAGTTGTGGCGAATGGGGCGATTTAAATCATATATTTTTTGAATGTAAAAATTACTATGAAAAGTGCAACACTTTATACTCTCCTTTAATTTCACTGGGTCATTTCTCGCCTATTTCCATTACCTCTGTTTTATGTAACCCGACAATTGACTCCTGCATATTATTATTTAAACTCCTATCTGACAATAACATATATCTAATTCTTTGCATTATTTCATTCTATGTATGTTCTCCTACTAACATCAGATCTATGAAAACAGTACTAAGGAAAAAAATAAAAAAGCCGATTGCCGTGACTGGTCGACAGAGATCCGAGGCAGGGCCATTAATTTCGCAAAAGAAAAAGAAGTAATAAAATAAATTAATAATAAGGAGTCCGTGTCCAGATCCCGAGCAGGTCGCACCTCTGCGCAAAAATTAAAACGCAAAGCCAGCACGTGGTTAGACTCCTATCCTCTTGCATCCTTTCAATCATATCTATTTTCATATTCCTATTGCTTAGATTTCCTTCTAGTGTACCTCATCCTGCTAACTGCACGTGTATTTTCCTTTTCCTATCCCTCCAAAATTTAAATTTTGGAGGGATAGGATAGTTTTCCTTCTCTTCTCCCACCTTCTCTTCTCCCAACTTCTCCAGCGTCCTTACCTCAGCCCCATCCTTTCTCATTCATTCCGTCACTCTTCTAATGCAGACAAACTTACCCGCTTCCCCTGTATCTAACCCGCGAAAGCCTTAGAAGAGTACATATGACGATTTGTTTAGTTGAGACAAACAGTATGATAACGGATTTATGATCCTGCTCTCATTTACATACCCTATGCCCACAATTTTCTGGATTGTTGTAGAGTAGATTTTCGGCGATTCATATGAAAGACGTTTCTTGTTCTTGCGACATCACTTCGAGATATGTTCATGAAATTTGATGTGGACAATTATTATTTGCAAACAAACCTATTATTTCAAATAATCAAAAATCTATAAATTGGACTATAGATTTTGAGGAATTTAAAAATTTAAAAAAATAACACTATTGTTTGGATAATATTGTTGAAATATTATGTATATTAAATAATTGCTGCTCTTTTAAAATGATATTAAGGTCTGAAAAAAATGAATTATTGATTTCAATAAAATACCGAAAATACGCAATTAAACGAAGAAAAATGTCCTGGAAAATCTATAAATCCATCAAAGTTCAACTTGAGAGCTTATACTCAGAGGTGTGTTGCCAAAACTTAACAACCAGCTCGCTAAGAAAGAAAAAAGCAAAGGCAGAGTAGAGGTAAAGTCAAAATTAAAAGTACAAAACGAATATATTTAATAATAAACATAAGTGGTCCGTGGGAGCCAGTGGTCTTTTAATATATTATAAATGTCGAAGTAACAACGTTTCTGATGATGTTGAAGTTAGCATCTGATTCAGACTCACTTTTTATCCAGCATCAAAAATTTACAGCGGACCAGTCAAATATTGCACTCGATTTAATTATCAATTAAATAACATTTTAAGACTTTTCAAGACAATTATACGGATTTACATGATTTCAAACCAGAACAAATTGACACCCTACAATTAGAAATTAATATAACCCTTAAAACAAATTTATTTGGTATTAAAAAGTCCCTGTTTAGAAAATGCATAAAATAATCTCCTAGCAATATTTAGACAAATAAAAAAATTATCATTTACTCCACACCCCAAGAAAACTCTGTATTTAAATACTCACCCCCAAAACTTGGAAATTTCGAAAATAACATAAAAAATACAACTATTATTGTTGCCTATAATCAGGTAAGAAAATGTGTTCACAACATCCCCACTAACACCCTGACACCAATCAACATTTTAGAAAAACTCTGATTCAAGACACCTACCCCCAAAAATTATTACATTTTAGAAAAATCATAAAAAATTCAACTCACATTGTTGCTATAAAACTGGTATATTGAGTTGTTTGAAACATCCCTACTAACAGCCTAACACCAATCACTACCCTGAGAAAACTCTCAGTTTCGAGCCACCCACCCCCAAAAATTGATATAATTTAGAAAAATCATAAAAAATTCAAATCACATTGTTGTCATATATCTGGTATATAGAATTGTTTATAACATCCCTCCTAACAGCCTGACACCAATCACTACCCTAAGAAAACTCTGTTTCCAACCACCCACCCCCGAAAAATGATATAATTTAGAAAAATCATAAAAAAATCAACTAAAATTGTTGCCATATATCTGGTATATAGAGTTGTTTAAAAAATCCCTACTAACAGCCTAACACCAATCACTACTCTGAGAAAACTCTCAGTTTCGAGCCACCCACCCCCGAACTTGATATAATTTAGAAATATCATAAAAAATTCAACTAACATGGTTGCCATATATCTGGTATATAGAGTTGTTTAAAACATCCCTACTAACAGCCTGACACCAATCACTAACCTAAGAAAACTCAGTTTCGAGCCACCCACCCACAAAACTTGATATGATTAAGAAAAATCATAAAAAATTCAACTAACATTGTTGCCATTTATCTGGTATATAGAGCTGTTTAAAACAACCCTACTAACAGCCTGACACAAATCACTACCCTAAGAAAACTCAGTTTCGAGCCAGCCACCCCCGAGACTTGATAAAATTTAGAAAAATCATAAGAAAATTCAACTGACATGGTTGCCATAAATCTGGTACATAGAGTTGTTTAAAACATCCCTACTAACAGCCTGCCACCAATCACTAACCTAAGAAAACTCTCAGTTTCAAGCGACCAACCCCCGAAAAATGATTTAATTTAGAAAAATCATATGAAATTCAACTAACATTGTTGCCATATATCTGGTATATAGAGTTGTTTAAAACATCCCTACAAACAGCCTAACACCAATCACTACCCTAAGAAAACTCCCAGTTTCGAGCCACCCATTGTTGCCATATATCTAGTATAAAACATTCTTACTAACAGCCTGACACCAATCACTACCCTGAGAAAACTCTCAGTTTCGACCTACCCACCCCCGAAAATTGACATATTTTAGAAAAATCATAAAAAATTTAACTTACATTGTTGCCATATATCTGGTATATAGAGTTGTTTAAAACATCCTTACTAACAGCCTGACACTATTCACTACCCTGAGAAAACTCTCAGTTTCGAGCCACACACCCCCAAAAATTGATATAAATTAGAAAAATCATAATAAAATCAACTGACATTGTTGCCATATATCTGGTATATAGAGTTGTTCAAAACATCCCTACTAACAGCCTGACATCAATCACTACCCCGAGAAAACTCTCAGTTTCGAGCCACCCACCCCCGAAAATTGATATAATTAAGAAAAATCATAAAAAATTCAACTAACATTGTTGCCATATATCTGGTATATAGAGTTGTTCAAAACATCCCTACTAACAGCCTGACACCAATCACTACCCTGAGAAAACTCTCAGTTTCGAGCCACCCACCCAAAAAAATTGATATAAATTAGAAAAATCATAAAGAAGTCAACTAAGATTGTTGCCATATATCTAGTATATAGAGTTGTTTAAAACATTCCTACTAACAGCCTGACAAAAATCATTACCCTTAAAAACTCTCAGTTTCGAGCAACCCACCCCCGAACATTGATATAATTTAGAAAAATCATAAAAAATTCAAGTGACATTGTTGCCATTTATCTAGTGTATAGAGTTGTTTAAAACATTTCTACTAACAGCCTGACACTAATCACTACCCTGAGAAAACTCTCAGATTCGAGCCACCCACCCCTGAAAATTGATATAATTAAAAAAAATCATAAAAAATTTAACTCACATTGTTGCCATCTATCTGGTGTATAATGTTGTTTGAATTTTCGGGGGTGGGTGGCTCGAATCTGAGAGTTTTCTTAGGGTGGTGATTGGTGGCAGGCTGTTAGTTGGGATGTTTAAACAACTCTAGATACCACATATATGGCAACAATGTGAGTTGAATTTTTTATGATTTTTCTAAATTATATCAATTTTCGAGGGTGGGTGGCTCGAATCTGAGAGTTTTTTCAGGGTGATGATTGGTGTCAGGCTGTTAGTTGGGATGTTTAAACAACTCTAGATACCACATATATGGCAACAATGTGAGTTGAATTTTTTATGATTTTTCTAAATTATATCAATTTTCGAGGGTGGGTGGCTCGAATCTGAGAGTTTTTTCAGGGTGGTGATTGGTGTCAGGCTGTTAGTTGGGATGTTTAAACAACTCTAGATGCTTCATATATGGCAACAATGTGTGTTGAATTTTTTATGATTTTTCTAAATTATATCAATTTTCGGGGGTGGGTGGCTCGAATCTGAGAGGTTTTTCAGGGTGATGATTGGTGTCAAGCTGTTAGTAGGGATGTTTTAAACAACTCTAGATACCACATATATAGCAACAATGTAAGTTGAATTTTTTATGATTTTTCTAAATTATATCAATTTTCGGGGGTGGGTGGCTCGAATCTGAGAGTTTTTTCAGGGTGATGATTGGTGTCAAGCTGTTAGTAGGGATGTTTTAAACAACTCTGTATACCACATGTATGGCAACAATGTGAGTTGCATTTTTTTATGATTTTTCTAAATTATATCAATTCTTGGGGGTGGGTGGCTCGAATCTGAAAGTTTTTTCAGGGTAGTGATTGGTGTTAGGCTGTAAGTGGGGATGTTTTAAACAACTCTAGGTACTACATATATGGCCACAATGTAAGCTGAATTTTTTATGATTTTTTTAAATTATATCAATTTTCGGGGGTGGGTGGCTCGAATCTGAGAGTTTTTTCAGGGTAGTGATTGGTGTCAGGCTGTAAGTGGGGATGTTTTAAACACCTCTAGATACTACATATATGGCAACAATGTGAGTTGAATTTTTTATGATTTTTCTAATTTATATCAATTTTCGGGGGTGGGTGGCTCGAATCTGAGAGTTTTTTCAGGGTGGTGATTGGTGTCAGGCTGTTAGTAGGGATGTTTTAAACAACTCTAGATACCAAATATATGGCTACAATGTGAGTTGAATTTTGTATGATTTTTTTAAATTATATCAATTTTTGGGGGTGGGTGGCTCGAATCTGAGAGTTTTTTCGGGGTGGTGATTGGTGTCAGGCTGTTAGTGGGGATGTTTTAAACAACTCTAGATACCACATATATGGCAACAATGTGAGTTGAATTTTTTATGATTTTTCTAAATTATATCAGTTTTCGGGGGTGGGTGGCTCGAATCTGAGAGTTTTTTCAGGGTAGTGATTGGTGTCAGGCTGTTAGTAGGGATGTTTTAAACAACTCTAGATACTACATTTAAGGCAACAATGTGAGTTGAATTTTTTATGTTTTTTCTAAATTATATCAATTTTCGGGGGTGGGTGGCTCGAATCTGAGAGTTTTTTCAGGGTAGTAATTGGTGTCAGGCTGTAAGTGGGGATGTTTTAAACAACTCTAGATACTACATATATGGCAACAATGTGAGCTGAATTTTTTATGGTTTTTCTAATTTATATCAATTTTCGGGGGTGGGTGGCTCGAATCTGAGAGTTTTCTCAGGGTAGTGATTGGTGTCAGGCTGTTAGTAAAGATGTTTTAAACAACTCCAGATACCACATATATGGCAACAATGTGACTTGAATTTTTTATGATTTGTCTAAATTATATCAATTTTCGGGGATGGGAAGCTCAAATCTGAGAGTTTTCTTAGGGTAGTGATTGGTGTCAGGCTATTAGTAGGGATGTTTTAAACAACTCTAGATACCACATATATGGCAACAATGTGTGTTGAATTTTTTATGATTTTTCTAAATTAGATCAATTTTCGGGGGTGGGTTGCTCGAATCTGATAGTTTTTTTAGGGTGGTGATTGGTGTCAGGCTGTTAGTAGGGATGTTTTAAACAACTCTAGATATCACATATATGGCAACAATGTGAGTTGATTTTTTTATGATTTTTCGAAATTATATCAATTTTCGGGGGTGGGTGGCTCGAATCTGAGAGTTTTTTTAGGGTAGTGATTGGTGTCACGCTGTTAGTAAAGATGTTTTAAACAACTCTAGATACCACATATATGGCAACAATGTGAGTTCAATTTTTTATGATTTTTCTAAATTATATCAATTTTCGGGGGTGGGAAGCACGAATCTGAGAGTTTTCTCAGGGTAGTGATTGGTGTCAGGCTGTTAGTAGGGATGTTTTAAACAACTCTAGATACCACATATATGGCAACAATGTGTGTTGAATTTTTTATGTTTTTTCTAAATTATATCAATTTTCGGGGGTGGGTGGCTCGAATCTGAGAGTTTTTTTAGGGTGGTGATTGGTGTCAGGCTGTTAGTAAAGATGTTTTAAACAACTTTAGATACCACATATGTGGCAACAATGTGAATTGATTTTTTTATGATTTTTCTAAAGTATATCAATTTTTGGGGGTGGGTGCCTCGAAACTGAGAGTTTTATTTGGGTGTTGATTAGTGTCAGGCTATTAGTAAGAATACTTTTAACAGTCTTATATGTTAAGTTAATGGCAATAATGTTAGTTGTAACTTTTATAATTTTTCTAAAATGTAATAATTTTTGGGGGTAGGTTTCTTGAATCAGAGGTTCTCTAAAATGTTGATTGGTGTCAGGGTGTTAGTGGGGATGTTGTGAACATATTTTTTCACCTGATTTCTGGCAACAATAATAGTTGTATTTTTTTATTATTTTTTTTTTCTCGAAATTTCGAAGTTTTTGGGGGTGAGTATTTAAAAACAGAATTTTTTTGGGGTGTGGCGTAAATGATAATTCTTATATTTGTCTAAATATTGCTAGGAGAATATTTTATGCATTTTCTAAACAACGACTTCTTTAATACCAAATAAATAAGTTTTAAGGGTTATATTAATTTCTAATTGTAGGGTGTCAATTTATTTTAGTTTGAAATCATGTAAATCGGTATTATAATTGTCTTGATAAGTCTTAAAATGTTATTTAATTGATAATTAAATCGAGTGCAATATTTGACTGGTCCGCTGTAAATTTTTGATGCTGGATAAAAAGTGAATCTGAATCTGATGCTAACTTCAACATCATCGTTTCTGTTCATACGCACGCATCAGTCCGCACCATAGATTAAATTTATATACCCCTTCTGGTCGCAAAGTGTTCACTTGGATGCACTACTTTTAGGAGCGTTTTGCAATAATGCGCATGCCCGGTTTTACCGCTCAAAGAAATTGAAACTAATCTGTTATAATATATTTGTACTTTTCATGTTTAAAATAGGAATATACGTTACTGAAATAGAAAAATACAATATCAATATTTCAAAACAAAATGAATCAATCAATTTTAGGTTTCAAACCGACAAAAGAAATCTTTATTACCATTTATTACCGAGGATTCAAAATAAATAAATACATTATTCTATACAATAAACAAATAATCTTAAATTCCTCTTGATAACTGGCTATCGACCAGAGGTCTTTCCGCCGAGAATTGATGATGATTATGTTATTTTATTTGTCTCTTAGTGTGGGTGAAGTGATGAAATGAAGTCGAAAATGGTAGATGTGGGATTTTTGTGTTTTCGGGTAACATGAGGGTTTAGGCGTTTACAGTATTGGGAAAGGAGTTGGAAGTTTGAAGGGTTTTTCCCGAATTTTTCTGATAGGTACAGTAGTCTGTTTTCAATTGGGGAAACATTAGTTGTAGTGTAGAGGAGTTGGTTTGATGGGTTATACAAAGGGTTATTAATATGGCGTATTTTTGTAAGGGCTCGGAGAGATGATCGTTCACTAACTTGTATGCTTTTTATAGTTGGATTTGAGGATTGGAAGAGGAGTATGGATGCGTAATCAAGGAGTGGACCACAGATCATCTTGTAGATACGGGTAGAGGTTAGGGTGGATATTTAGAAGATGACACTTAAACAGAGTCGAAAGCCTTTTGTATGTCTAGAAAGAGACCTGCAGATGCTTGACATTCGAGGTGTGCCGTTTGTAAGTTGGGTGCCACAATAGAAAGCGGGTGGGAAGTGGACTTTTTTGGTAGGAATCCAAATTGGTGATTGGGTATTCGTTGAGAGTTATAGGAGAGCATTTTATGTTTAATAAGGGATTCGTAAAGTTTGCCTAATACGGGGAGAAGGGTGACGGGCCTGTTAGCTGGAGATTAGGGAAGGTTTGTGGTCTTGTTTGGGAATACATATGATGATTCCAATTTTCTACTCAAGGGGAAAGTATTGGGATTGGTAGCAATCATTTAGAATTTCGAGGATGTATTCGTGGATGTGAATAGAGAGGGATTTTATAATACATCTATGAACAAAGTCATGTACTGGGGCTGCATTTTTTCCTCTATGTAGGATCTCGTAATAGTCTTCTTCTGTAAATTTATCAGTCACTTTCAGGAGAATATGGCGATATATATATATATATATATATATATATATATATATATATATATATATATATATATATATACATATATATATATATATATATATATATATATATATATATAGAGAGAGAGAGAGATAGGGCGATGAATATAGTCCTTGTACCAGTCATTTACAGTGTCATAATTGTTGTTGTCAAATGAAGGGTTTTCTGTTAGTCTGTATGTAGTGTCAAAGTAATTTGTAAATTTGTCCGCTAATTTGTCCTTGTCAGCTATCGTCTCTTGAGTTATTGGGTCTTTGATTGCTGTTATTCTGTTTGTTTTCTTGTATTTTGGCAATTTTTTAATTTCTGACCAGTATGTTTTGCCTTGCGCGTCATTGATGCTTTGACAGCATTTAAGTCAGTTCTCTGTTTTGTATTGGTTGATTAATATTTTGATGTCCTTGTTCAGTTTGTTAGTTTTTGTCGGAGTCCGGGAGTGTCAGTTTGTTGAATGTCTCTATATATCTGTCGTTTATGTTTTATTAGTCGTAAAATGAATCGTGGGAGAGGGTATTTGTAATGTCGTTTTTGGAATTTTAAAGTATTGTTTTGGATAGATTGTGAAAGGGTGCTATTGAGTTGTAGAATAGAGGATGGGTCGATATTTGGGTGGCTAGTGATGTGATCCGTTATGTCTGAAGACACTTTATCCACGTTACGTTTACGGAAATTGAAGTAGAACGATAGGGGTTGTAGGGTTAATTGAAGTTGAGTGTTTATAAGGAATTGTGTGGCTAAATGATCAGAACAAAGTTCAGGCATTAATTTTACAGAATGAATGAGGTGGCGGATTCTTTGTGTACATAGGAGGATATCTGGAGTGGTCGATTGTTCATCATTTATGATATATGTGGGAGGGGTCGTTATACGGACGAAGTTAGAGTTGGTAAGGAATAGGGCGAGATGTCAGGATTTTTGTTTGCTAAGTTTAAAATCGCCAATGATTATGACGTTGTCGTAGAGTGATGCCTTAGTGAAAATGGAATCATCAATTAGGGAATGGGGGTGTATGTATACTAGGAATATGTGGATCCCAAGAGATGGGAGGCATTCATTTAGGGGATTATTAATTTTAGGTAGGTTAGCTTTGCCAATTTTGATGCCAGGAATTGCAGCAAGTAATCACCCGCCACCCTTATTTTGGTTGGGAATAGAGGCTGGGATTTAAATAAAGCGCCACTCTTGAAAACTGAAGGGGGTCGTAAGTTTAATTTCAACGAGCATGGCGACGTGAATAGGATTGTTGGCTAAGTAATGGGATAAGAGATGGGATTTATTGGAGGTGGAGTTAATGTTGTCATATAAAAAGCATACATTAGCCATTGTTAATAGCGATGCTTGATGTTCAATCACGGAACACTCAGGAAGCTACACCCCATGTCCCGCACCAAAACAGTTCGAAGCGCCATCTAGTATAGTCGCCTGAACTATCACTAACCAAACGCATATATCCCTGTTAGTGTGCGTCAAGATGTGTATATGATTGGTAAAAAACAGAAATCTGTAATGTAAAATTTACTCACACACACAGCACTACCGCGGGTGTGTGTGTGTGTGTTTGTATATAAATTAGTATATTCCGTATTCTCAATAAATGAATTATTATTATTAATGATTTGATTAATAAATTGAAATTAACACTTACCTTATTTTTATAATTTTGTAATTAATTTCTGAATATAAGTACAAACAGGTAGAAATAAATTTAAGACAAAAAGTTGAAATTTTATAAAAAAAAATTATTAATAAGAAACATAAATTAACAAAAAATAGACACAACATCACAAGAATACAATAATTGCGAATAACAATATAAAATAAATAATAAACTAAAATTTTTAATGACAATAACAACAAATATAAAAGAGGGAAATACATTTTAGTTGGAAGAAATGATATGTGTTTCAACATTTATGTCTCATCAGTATGGCTTATTCTTAAGTATGTAACTCATATTTTTAAATTGTTTTTAAACAAAATGAAAATATGAATTATACTAAAAATCCATAGACACATTAATAATTCCAAATTAATATATTAACTTTAACTTTATCATTGAGTAAATTTTAAAATATTAAGAGAGATTCACACACAATTATTAAAATTAAATTGCGAAGTTATGCAACCAGCTACAATAAAACATAGCCAACATTGTTTCTAAACAACCTCTATAATCTATTCCTCGAAACAGAAATGAATTAACCGTATTGGAGATGTCTTGGCACAACGTTAAAATGTTACATGGTAACGCCGTACCAAGATATCTCTAATATGGCTAATGATAAATCATTTCTGTTCGAAGGAATAAATAGTTGATGTTTAGAAACTAGTATTGCTATGATATTTTTATAACTTGTTGCATAACAAAACTGTGCAATATTTTAAAAAGATGTTTATATACAATCCATGATACTTTTAAATGACTGCAAATTTTTCTTGGTGCATTAACATTATATAATATTTCGTTAAAAAAATGCAATAAAAATAAAATAGTAAGTAAAAGTTATGTCTAGTTAAGAACACTTACTTGTTATTTAAAGAATATTATTAATACATTATTAGATATTTTTAATAACCGTAGATGTGTCCCCCTTGGCAAGGCAGGTATTTTTTACACTACTACAATGTGTCTCTAATTACATTTTCTATTAGTTTCCAATTACTTTAATGGGGAAAACATAGATTTATCTCATAAATTTATTTTCTCCCATTGTAGTATTTAAACAGTAATGGGGAATGTACCCGCAGACACACTGTCTAAGAATAAAAAACACTAGGGTTACGAATGAAGGTAACTGCGTTAAAGAAACTATTAAAAAATGAAAATTGTTATATTAACAATCTTTTTGAAATTGTAACTATCAGTTCTTGACTAAACAGGACACAATTGTTACATAAGACTATACATTCATTTACTAAAATGACCTTGTTTAATCAACTGTACTAATAAAAATTATTTAAAATTAAAACCACCTGTTACAGAAATAAGACAATTGAGGGGCTCAGTGGAAAAGTAGAACAAGTGCTATTATTTTTAAAATTGGTATAAATATATAATTGAATATGTGTATCTCTTAATATAATATACAATGTAAATGATCAGACATCTAAAGATTTTTCAATAAAAGTTGAACTTTATCTCCAATTTACACAAATCAATCTCAAGTCACTTGTACTACTTTTCCACTGAGCTCCTGAATTAATCCTGAATTAATTCAATATGTTGCAATTTTTAGTATTAAAATGTAAAACCCTTCAATAATTATTATTTAACTTAAAATATGAATAGAACCACAACCACTTTACATGAATAAATCAGCAAATAATTATTTTTATGCAATACCTGTGTCGAAACTTTAGCATCTAAAAAGGTATTTAAATAATTATTTGTGCCATTCAATTTGAGCCTTATTTATAATATATATGAAGTATATATTTTCGTAGAATGTTTTAAATCAGAAATGTTGGATAGAAAATGAGTAAAAAACTATAGGTAACGCGATTAGTTCATTAATTTTGAATGTAACTACAAAAATATTGTATGGTTCCTTGTTTATTTAGAATACGTAACTATAAAGCGGTAATTTTTGTTTATATTTTTTTGTAACATCGTTGCTATTAACAATCGGCTAAACATTATAAATTTGTATTTAGTCGATTGATAATAACAACCATTTTACACAAAATATTAAAAATGTGTTTTCTAGTCACATTAATGTTGTGGCTGTGGAGGGCTATCAAGTGCGACCCAGGTGACGGATAGGGAAATACCACTTCCTTAGATGAAGTGGTTAGTGATGGCCATAAGTGCCGCTCCAGAAGTAAAACCCTGCGTAGTAGCACAAAAACCGTCACCGCGGACCAACTCCCCCCAAACTCAGGTTGTCGTGTCGTGACCATGTGATTGAACTTGGGGTTAACGGCGCCTAGGACCAATACTGTCCTACAGCACGTCCTAGTCACCTCCTCGGCAGAAGGTGGTCATGTCTCGCATCTGCGGAGGTAGGCTCGGGGGGTCTGAGCTCAACCACTTGGACCAAGAGGAGAGCGGTACAACCTCAATAAAAATCCTAAATCCCAAGGTGGGTGCAGATCAAAGGGATGCGTGGCTAGATAGATGACTAGTTCCTACTGTAGCAACATCCGGGAAATGGCAACCCCCGGATGCAGTTAGCCTTACCAGCGCAAGCGGAGCTCTGCACTGGCGGACCTTTTTAGTTCCCTAGCTTTTCGTGGGAACCAAAATGAAACATACATATACCAAACAAAAAAAATTTAGAAAACAATACGAGGGTTGCTGGTGAGGTCCCCCTCCCAAACAAGGACAGCAAAAGAAGATGGAACCGGAGAAGGGTGGGTCCCCGGACCCCCACTCCCCAGTACATCCGGAAGAAGGGAAGAGCCCTCGGGTTCCCCACTTCCGAACACAACAACACAAAACCAGAAAGGCGGGTGTCCGCACCCTCCACTGGAACACAAATCTCTGCTCTTGAGGGGTGGGGGGGAACCTAACAAGCCTGTTACCCACCGGGTAACTGGTAAAGTAAGCGGCTCTGAAGCTAGACGCCGCCAAATAACCAAGAAGAGGGGTCGTGAAAACGAATCCCCGTCCCCCAAGGTCCCTAAAACACCCCGGAAAGGGCACTCTTCCAAAACCAACCGACTCCCTAGTGGCTCAACACCTATGAGCTACAAGGAGGCCGCTGAACAAAGCCTGAGGGTTGTCATCATTAATGAGGACAATCTATACAGGGTCAACGAGGAAGAGGCAAAATCCATCCAGATAAGCCTCCGAACCGCACACCTCAACGTGGCAAAAACCACGACAGTAGGCGACTGGGCTCCCCGATTCCCGGGGCTCTCACACCTGGGAGAAATCCTGAGGGTAAACTGCGCCGACCAAGAGACGCTGAAGTGGCTTACAAAAACAGTACCCTCCCTAAAACCTTGGGAAGGCGCCAAAATTAAGGTAGTTGGCCAAGACCAACTACCTAAATTCACTAAAGCAGCACTATGGGTGCCAGTAATGCCATCCATAGAGTACAGGAACGAGCGGTCCTAAACGCTAACCTTAACATTTACAAATGCCCAACCTTCCACCACGAGAAGAAGGAGAAAGGCCATCTACTAGTCCTCGACATACCCGACAAGGACACAAAAAAACTGAGAGCATCCGAGCGAGAAAGCAGAGAGGAGGAGGCAGAGGTCAAAGAGGCCACCATCACTCCCCCAATCGCTCAGTCTACACCAACAGGGTCCAGCCAGGAGAACCCTCAATCGAGGACATGAAAGAGGAGACGGTGATCCACCACCCTCAAATCGAAGTGGCAGATGTAGAAATGAAGGGGTCGGGTACACCGCCACCCTCATCAACAATCTAATCGCCACAACCCAACAACCAACCAAGGGAACACAAAATCAGGTAAGCGAAGCTCCAATAATGCTTATTAACTCCAGCAACAACTAATAAGATGTACCCTCAACCTATTACAATAATTCAGGCAAACTTGCAACACTGCAGATTGGCGGTAAACACAATCTGCAGCCACCCACTTAAAATAAAGAACACGATTGCACTAATTCAGGAGCCCTGGATAGTCAATAAGAAAATAACAGGTTTTGGAAACTTACCTGGGAAAATACTATATGGAAACACTTCGGATAGACCCCGAACCTGCATATACCTTCCTCCAAATGTCACAGGTTACATCGTCCCAAGCATGACAACTGGAGATCTAACGGTAATCATACTAGAGGAAAGCGATGTCTATCTGGCCTCTGCTTATCAACCCTATGACTCACAGCACCATCCCCCAACACCGGAACTGGAGAGGATGGTAAACCAATGTGAGGTAGAAGGCAAAAACATGATCATTGGCAGCGACGCCAATGCACACCTCACTGTATGGGGAAGCACCAACATAAATCAAAGAGGTGACGCACTGTCAGAATATCTGATAGGCACATCTCTAAACATACTAAACAAAGGGAACGAACCAACGTTCATAAACGCAGTGAGACAAGAAGTGATCGACATCACACTTGCATCACAAAACATAAGACACACCATAATGGACTGGAGGGTGCACAATGAGGCAACCATGTCAGACCATCGGTGGATAACATTCACTATACAAATCAAAGACTGTGAAGGAACGTTTGCATACAGGAACCCTCGCAGAACAGATAGGCTTAGGTATAGAAACCTCCTCGAGGAATCACGCAACCTTCTACACACCAACAATACATACAAAAACACAAAAGAAATCAAAGAAGCAACAAACAAACTAACTGTTGCTCTCATCGAAGCCTACAACAAATCATGTCGGGTAAGTACCCCCAAAGAAGGGAGGAAAACGCCATGGTGGAGCACCCGCTTCGAAGACATGACAAAAAAAGCCCGCAAGCTTTACAACAGGGCCAAGAACAACAAGAGAAAACCAGACTGGGATGTTTACAAGGATCACCTTCGCATCTACAAAAGAGAAGTCCATGCTGGACAAAGACAAGCCTGGAGGAAGTACTGCTAGGACATAGAGTTCACCAGCACTGCAGCTACACTCAAAAAAGTACTTTCCAAGGACCCCTACTACCCTGGGAGCATAAGAAAAGTAGATGGAGAACTAACATTAAACGAAAAGGAGACCCTCCAACAAATGCTACAAACGCACTTCCCCGGGTGCGAAACACTTGACGTCGATACACACGATGTTACAAACCAAAGAATAACATGGGCAATTAAATCATTCAAACCATACAAGTTCCCAGGACCGGATGGGATATAGCCGGCTCTGCTCCAATGGGGACCGCCTGGACTCACGACACTGCTCGGGGCCATCTACCGTGGCTGCCTGGAGCTCCTGGAGAATGGTAAAAGTAGTGTTCATTCCCAAACCTTGCAGGAAAAATCAGCTTATCCTCGTCTATGATAAAAACGCTAGAGAAGCTATGTGATCGCCACATTAGGGATAACATTCTCAAGACCAAACCTATACACCCAAACCAACCTACACACCAGGCAAAAGCACTAAATCTGCCCTACACCTGGCGGTCTCAAGGATTGAACAGGCATTGGCAAACAAAATGACCACACTCGGGACTTTTATTGATATTGAAGGAGCCTTTGACAAAGCATCCTTCTAAAACATACACAAGGCACTCAATAAATCAGGTGTCGACAAAATGCTCTGTAGCTGGATAGGAAATATGCTACACAGCAGACAAGTCAAAGCATCTTTTGCAGATGTCACGTTAAAGGTAACAGTCACCAGAGGCTGTCCGCAGGGCGGAGTCCTATCACTACTTCTGTAGACACTACTGGTAAATGAACTGATAACGAAACTAAACATCCAAGGATACGCGGATGACATAGCAATACTCCTGAACGGGAAATACGAAAACATCCTATGCAACAGAATGCAGGTGAACTCACAACTGTGGAAAGCTGGTGCAACTCCAACTTACTGTCAGTGAACCCCACAAAAACAGAAGTAGTAATGTTCACCAACAAACACAAGATAGGCTCATACACTCTACCTACCTTGTTTAGCAAACAACTAACGCTATTGAAAGAAGTCAAATACCTAAATTGGTCCAAACATCTTCAATACAAAACTGATAAAGCAAGCAAAGCGTTCTGGCAATGTAGGAGAGCTATCGGCAATACCTGGTGACTATCACCGAAGATAGCACTCTGAATATACACAGGTATTATTAGACCGGCACTCGAGTATGAAGCTCTAGTTTGGTGGCCTAGGACGAACTAAACAGGAGCAAAAGCAAAACTAAACAACATCCAAAGGCTAGCGTGTACGTGCACAACTGGTGCATTTATAACAACATCTACCGCAGCATTGGAAACGATACTCTGCCTCCCAGCGCTTGATATACATATCAAAGAAGTGGCAAGAAACAGTGCAGAAAGACTGAGAGCCATGGACACTTGGTCATACCAAACCCCAACAGGACACGGAAGCATTCTTAAATGGGGCCCGTCCTATCTGAGCGGCAAACTAGACCAAAAGATCCCCCAATACATCTTCAACAAGAAATATACTGTGAACCCAAATGAGCAAACACAAACGAAAGACCACTTGATGTTCACATATGGAAGCAAAACAAAAACAGGCTGTGGAGCGGGCGTATACTCGGAAGCTCTAAACATCCGCAACACAGACCGAAATCTACGCAATCATGAGGAGCGCCAAACTAATCTCAGAAAAGCAACTGAGAAAAAAAAACTATCGTCACCGATAGCAAAGCTGCATAGCAAAGCTGCATTAGCAGCACTAGATAAGTTCAAAATAAAGTCAGAACTAATATATGAATGCGTAGAGACACTAAACATAGCTGCGACACTCAACCGTATAACATTAACATGGACAAAAGGCTATAACAATAACGAGGGGAACAATAACGCGGAGGAACTTGCGCGTAAAGCAGCATCAACAACAGCAACAAACTATGCAAAAGTAGGACTATCCCCGCGGTCTTTGAGTAGACACATGCGCGAGTTCACCGCTAAAAAACACAAATCCAGATGGAAAAACTTAACAACGTGCGGCCAAACCAAGGCATACTTACCATCACCTGACCGCAAAAAAACAAAGAAGTTCTTAGTACTCTCCAAGCAAAACCTACGAACACTAACCGGCTGCATTACCGGGCACTACAGCTTCCAAAAGCATCTCGCAAAAATGGTGATCACCAACGATACCATATGCCGAGGATGTAACGAAGAAAATGAGAAATGTCCGGTCCTGTCAAAACTAAGGGATACTATGTCAAGGGAAACCTAGCCCAAACGTGAAGGACCCGGATGGAATTGGTCCGTCGCACAAATATTGGCAATTGCCAGTAGTGCGGAATGGGTCTGACCATCATGAGGGAGGCACTACAATGGGCCTAAAACTGGCTGCGGCTGCCCTCCTGACAACCAATCCTTAATCCTTAGTCACATTAATGGCCTCGTGAAGCGTAGTGCAAAACCATAGAATAATTGTGTGATTTTTAATATTTTATTAGGATTATCTAATCAAAATTTACTAACAAACGACTTTTCATTTATTTTCTGAGTATAGATCATGTGAAATCAAAAAAACAACTTACCAATTAGAACAATTACATTTTCATTCAAATAAGATGTGTTATTTGGCCCCATTTCATCACTACAGGAAGGTGGCTCATTGAGTAACTCATCAGAAATTCTAGAACCGTTGATACCCGGCATTTTGTCAAAATCAATTGAATTGGTTGGATCTGCACGAGATTCAGAATAGCCTAGTGTAAAGGGGGTCTTTTCTAGCATGTCATCGGAAAATCTAGAATTCAAATATTGCTCAATAAATCGCGGTGACTCACCCCTGCGTTCAACTGCGCGCTGATTGCCGAGTCCAGGGGTGCGTCACTGCAATGGGAAATCGTCTTTTTGGCAGTAGTTCAGGCGACTAATCTAGAGGTCGCCAGCGTCGGCGATTATTGAGGACTATTTGAATTTAGCTCGTTTTTCTCCCGGTTTTTCGACTTCTCCTTGGCCGCCTTAACTTACAAACCGTATTCCACTCGGCCATTTTTGTTAGTATTTGCCAGGGGTGCGTCACCGCAATGGAAAATCGTCTTTTTCGCAGTAGTTCAGGCGACTAATCTAGAGGTCGCCAGCGTCGGCAATTATTCAATATTTGAATTTAACGCGTTTTTCTCCCGGTTTTTCGCTTTCTTTTCGGCCGCCTTAACCTACAAACCGTATTCCACTCGGCCAATTTTGTTAGTGTTTACTTCGAGAAGCACGGTCTTTCAGTTTTCCATAATTTCTGGATGATAGTTTACCATAATTTGTGGGTGATAGTTTTCCACCTTACAGAAAATCTATCATCCACATAGAGTTTCTATAAGGTATTTTTAATTTCTATAGTTAGATTTAATGTTATTTGCTAGATTATTTATACGTATTAGGTTAGCTCTATTTTGATTAATTTGGTTGATTTTTAAGAATCCCTTAAATCATCATGCCCATAATCACTTGTAATGTACCAGGCAGTAAATTCAAAGGAAAGGAAATTAAAATGTTCCATTTTCCTAAAACTTCGAATAGTGATTTATAGTTAAAATTGTGATGTTGTGTCTATTTTTTATTAATTTATGTTTCTTATTAATAATTTTTTTATATAATTTCAACTTTTTAACAAAAAAAAAAAATTAGAAAAGTGTTAATTTCTATTTATTAATCAAGTCATTAATAATAAAAATTCATTTTTTGAGAATAAGGAATATACTAATTTATATACAAACACATCCACACACGCACACACACGCGGTAGTGTCTGTGTGTGAGTAACTTTCACATTACAGATTTTTGTTTTTCACTAATCATATACACATCATGACGCACACTTACAGGGATATATGCGTTTGTTTGGTGATAGTTCAGCCGACTATACTAGATAACGCTTTGAACCGTTTTGGTGCGGGATATGGACTGTCGCTTCCTGAGTGTTCCGTGGCCGAGTCTTCAATCTCCATCTCGACACTTCTGATCTAGACAAGAATAGATGTGCGACTCCCCTACGTGACAGGTTACCACCAGTAGATTAGTACCTTACTCGCATCGCTGGGAGGGCGCTGGCGATCAGTCGATTTTTTATCTAGGGACCCCAGAATTTTACTGAACGCGGGAAATTTGAAATGCAGTTATGTGCAAATTACTACCGGTAACAATCAAAATTAGACTATAATAAAGGGACATAAAATGTTTAGAAAAATAATTACTCAAAGATAATTGAAACTGAAGTTACAGAAAAAGAAACTATTCAAATATTGGAAAAAACATGAATAATTTATTTTAGTATTCAGTCGGTTTGAAACCTAAAACTGGTTGATTACTGTTGTTTTTAATTTTGATTTTCTACTTCGGCAATTTATTAAACAAAATTTAATTTGTGTTCAGTATTCCAGCACCAGATACCCAAAGACGTATTATACAGCTGATACAGCTAAATTTCTCCGAGCGGTAAATCTGGGCATGCGCATTTTCAGAAAACGCTCCTAAAAGTAGTGCATCTGAGTGGACGCTTTCCGACCAGAAGACGCGATAAAGACTAATACATATATGACTAATACATATATGATCAAAGCACACTTAAAATAGAGGTTAGCTAGGGTTGGTGTGGGAGCATCACGCGTATAACTGGCGGTAAAAACGTTACCCAGCAATTTGTAGTTGTGCGAAGCCCAAATCAGGAAATGTCTGGACATTTTCGTGCGTTCGCATTTCAGTTGGTACGTTGCAGCAAGTAATGGCGGCCCCCATGTCGCTCAATATGGTCGCAAGTTGCAGACCCCTGCTTCTGATAACGCAGCAGTAGGACGGCTCAGCCGAAGCGCGCACCTGATGCATCCACGGAACACTCAAGAAGCGACACCCTATGTCCCACCACCAAAACGGTTCGAAGCGCCATCTAGTATAGTCGCCTGAACTATCACTAACCCAAACGCATATATCCCTGTTAGTGTACGTCAAGTTATGTATATGATTAGAGAAAAACAGAAATCTGTAGTGTGAAATTTACTCACGCACAGACACTACCGCATGTGTGTGTCAACCATATACTTATTAGTCTATACCGCTAACTCCCTATCCACTGCATAGGCCAGATATGGGATCTGTTAGAGTGAATAATAGTGTGAAAAGATAAAACTGCGCATGGACGAACGCACCGCTAAGCACCAATGAGTGTACGTCTAGTTGCCGGCGCAGCGTATTTTAAACTTAAAATTTGTATAATTTCGATATTATGGTCAATGTAAACCTCATTAAGCAAAGAAAAATAATATTTCTTGAACACTACAACAAAATACAATGTAGTAATGTTAATTAAATATTACCTAAATGTGATTGTTCAATAGAGGTATAAATAAATGTCTATAAAAATTATAATAAATATTTAGATGAAATACGCGTGAGAATTATGTTTAATTTTGTGTAATTATACATGTATAGTTTGGTTTTTGCCAATAAAGCTTAGTTTACTTTATGAAAATGAAATATTTGTGTTTTTTTTTCATTTTAAAATACGCAGTACAACTCAAGGCATTTCAGGAAAAATAGTCTTAGCTAGCCATGTGATGGACCATGCCATACCGCCTAGTGTCATTGCATTTGGGTGGAGTATTTGCATGGTAGTTTTATTTTATAAAAAATTAGAAAACATGCATTCTGTTTTGATTTTTCAACAAGTTAAGTCCTTCTCTGATCTCTGTTTTATATTCTTTTTAATTATTTTATAATTTTATAACTGTTTGCTAGTTTTATATAATTTTCATTCGTATTTCATATGATGCGTCTTGAAAATAATGTGTTTTATTTAAAAATATATTATTTTTGATTGATATATTTATTCGAATATTATGCTAATTTTATATTTTATTGTTATATTTCTTTAGATTTTCTTTATACTTGTTAATTTTTTATTATTTTAATTCATAAGTATTTTCAATGTCTTTATGTTTATTATGTATATACAGCGTGTAATCGAACTAATGTACATCCTCTTAAGGGCGTATACACAAAATATTTTGACACCGATTGCAGCAAAAATAAAATCGGAATAAAATATTGGATTTTTTATAATTTTTCATGCATTTTTTACTTTTTGAGAACTTCTGGTTACCTGTGTTCATGATATTTTTCGTGGATGCGTAAGTTGTTGTATTTTTTATTTACTTTTACTACTGCGAGGCGCATAAATCACTTCGCACGCACTAAACACGCACGCTGTCTCGAATGACTAGATGAAACTAGGTCACTCATTTGTGGTATTGTTTATTTACTGTTACTACTGCGAGACGTATAAATCACTTAGCACGCACTACACACACACACACACACACACTGTCTAGAATTACTAGATGAAACTGGGTCACGTATAAAAAAAATCACAATAAGTGTTCAAATTGACGTCCGCCGCACTCAATGCACATTTGGGCTCTACGTATCCAATTTGCACGAACAGTAGCAAACATTTCACGAGGTTTTTCACGAATGGTATTAGCCGCGGCGTTTACTCGTTGTATCAGCATTTCAGCATTGTCAATTTCCGTAGTGTAGACTTCACTTTTAAAGTATCCCCAAAGAAAAAAATCTAAGGGGTTTAAATCCGGACTTCTTGGAGGCCATGGTACAGGGCCTCCACGACCAACCCAACGTCGTGGAAACTCATCATCCAAATATCTTCTAACGCGCCTTTCATAGTGAGCTGGCGCACCATCTTGCAAATACCACATTCTTCTAAGAACCGCTAAGGGTACATTTTCTAGAAGATCTAAAAGGTCATCTTGCAAAAATCGTAAATATAGTTCTCCATTCAAATTAAATGGGAACATAAATGGCCCAATTAATTGATCATTTAAAATACCTGCCCAGATATTAAGGGAGAAGCGATGCTGGAAATGAGTTCTACGCGTAACACGAGGATTTTCTATTGCATAATCATGCATATTATGGAAATTAAAACTTCCATTACGCGTAAAGCACGATTCGTCGGTCACTAAAATGTCTTTGGTAAAGTTAGGATTTTGAACATTTTGTGCCAAAATCCATTGACAAAATGCAATTCTTTCGGGAAAATCATGGGGTTGAAGATGTTGTACACGCTGGTAGTGATACGGATAAAAATTATTGTCTCGTATAACACTGCTGACAAATGTGTGCGATACATTTAGCTGAGCGGCGATAATACGGGTACTTAAACCAGGATCCGCTTCCAACAGATTCAAAATTTCATCTTCCGCTCGCAAATATCGCATTGGACGGTCACCACCTCCGTCGGCTCCGGCGACGGGCTGCAAACTTCCAGTGTCGCGTGCTCTTTGTAATAAATTTCTAAATCGGTTTGGCGGTGGTAAGTGTCGTTCAGGAAATCGCTCTTGATAAATTCTTACAGCTTCCGCGGAATTACACCGAGTTTCACCGTAAATAAGAAACATGTCTGCCAATTCAATGTTTGAATAAATTATCGCGCCATGTTACAAAATGTAGATGTTTCATGGAATAAGTTTCACCATAGACTAAACAGCAAACTATTTTCATGTTTAAAAATCATCCACCCTCGCCGCTCTTATCTAAACATTTCAATAAGAGTGGAGATAAAGTGAAGTGTGAACCTAATAAGGAAAAATATTGAATTTCATTAACACGTTTAGAAAATATTCGGAATTTAGTCAGCAATGGGTACTTATGAAAACGATAACATAGACATAATTCTTCACAATCTGACCCACTTTTCTCTGGATGGTGTAATTCGATATCCAAATCGTATAAAAACTACCAGTCTATGTGGAATCTCTCTTAAAATACGCAATGTGCGCGTATACCAGATACCACAAACATGTGGCCTATTATTATTAATTATATTTAATAATTATTTGTGAGCTATCTACTAAAGGTATGGTAATTTCAAATGCAGGTATTGTTTATTTAAACGCTGCCCCTTATGTGGTAGAGAGCCTGTACAGTAGTTCGTTTACACGCTGTATTATTTAGACTATTTATATTGTATTGTTTGTTGTTTCTATTGTCACTTTAATAATCCTCTAAAATATTATTTATTTATTCAATAGATTTGATTTTAAAAATCATATTATTATTTTAATAATCACCAATTTTATAAACCATCACCAACATCTAGGTGTTATTTTATTTCAAAATATCATGAATAACAATCAAAATTACACTATAGTAAAGGGACATAAAATGTTTAGAAAAATAATTACTTAAGAAAATTGAAACTGAAGTTACAAAAAACGAAACTATTGAAATATTGGAAATACCATGAATAATTTAATTTAATATTCATTCGGTTTGAAACCTAAAACTGATTCATTAATATTGTTCTTAAAATTTGATTTTCATTTCAGCAATTTATTAAACAAAATTTAATTTGTATTCAGTATTCCGGCACCAGATACCCACAGACGTATTAAACAGCTGATCTCCGAGCGGTAAATCCGGGCATGCACATTATTAGAAAGCGCTCCTAAAAGTAGTGCATCCGAGTGGACGCTTTCCGGCCAGAAGACGCGATATAGACTAATCATATATGGTGTCAACACATACACGCAGTGTATATAAATTAGTATATTCCTTATTTTCAATAAATGAATTATTATTATTAATGACTTGATTAATAAATAGAAAGTTACACTTACCTTATTTTTATAATTTTGTAATTAATTTCTGAATATAAGTACAAACAAGTAGAAACAAAATTAAGACAAAAAAAGTTGAAATTATATAAAAAAATGATTAATAAGGAACATAAATTGACAAAAATAGAAACAACATCACAAGAATACAATAATTGCGAATAACAATATAAAATAAATAATTCTTAAAAATCAACTAAATGAATCAAAATAGAACTAACCTAACACGTATAAATAATCTATCAAATAACAGTAAATCTAACTATAGAAATTAAAAATACCTTACAGAAAATCTATCATCCACAAACTATGGAAAACTGAAAGACCGTGCTTCTGTGGGGCAAACACTAACAAAAATGGCCGAGTGGAATACGGTTTGCAGGTTAAGGCGGCCGAGGAGAAAGCGAAAAAGCGTTTGCAGAATTCCTAGGTTATCCTTGCAGTTAGATTTATCTCTGTTAAAAAAAACCTGAATTCGTTTTAATTATTAAAGCCTCTCTGTCATTCACGTAGATATAAAAAAATTGAACTAATTGTTTGCGAGTGTAATCTGTGCTTGTATTGGTATGATATGTGTGTGCATATTGTTGTTTTTGTAGTGTTTTATTTTGAGTAGGTGACGTCGAATTTTGTTGTGATGTGTTGGTTGCTTTTTGTGTTATAATTTGAGTAGAAGTCGTTGTATTTTGTTGTGATGATGTCTTAATTACTTTTTTAGTGTGTGAAAGTGGTTGTGTACATTGAAGTGTATTTGGTTGTTGCTTACTTGTATCTTGTGTCTTGAGGCGGGTGTTTCTTGTGCAGTTTGAGCTATCGGAAGCAGTAGCTGAAAATTCTCCCTCCTCGCCATATTTCCGGGGTCGACCTCTCCGTTTTACAGCAGAGAATTCACCCTATATATCCGTAGTTTCCATCGGAAAAGCAAATTTTTATTTTCACTAGCCAGAGTTGGAAGTCTTGACTGGAATGAAAATTATATATTTTTCTGTAATTTCTGTTTTTGACTTTTAATTACCTTTAAGTAGTATTTTTTATAAACATTTTATGTCTTTTCACCATAGTTTGATGTTATTGCAATTGTTGCAGTTTATTGAATAAATTCCGGATTGTTCTAGGTGGTTTGTTTTTGCAAAAGTGTTGCCAAGTAAATTTTTTAATTTTGTATTGACAAAAAAAGCAGGAGAAATGCTGAATTTATTCAATAAACTACCAATTCTCATACAAATTGATGGGTGGTAAAAAAAGTTTGCTCGATTTATTTACCACCCATCAATTTGTATGATAATTGGTAGTTTAATTCAAACTAGTTTTGGAACTAAGAGATTCAGTCTCAGGATTGAGGATGCGTACATCAAAATGAACAGATGAGATTTGATTGACAAAGCCTCTTCTCAATCAAGATCGCCTGTGCGTGACGAAGTCACATCTTTTAATGAGGTAAACATGTCGTAGCAAAACACAGCCGATCTAAACTAGAAAAAGGTGAAATATAAGCATTTTATATAATAAATTTGTTTTTTCTTTTTCTACATTTTATACGTAATTAAATAAATTCTTATTTCTTTAATATGATTTTGATTTTCCCGGTTTTCAATATAATATGACTTTCCCACTTATTAATAAAATTTTGATTTTCCCGCTTTTTAATATCCGTTCTTGTCGTAGCGTCCCCCTACTGGCAGTAAATTTTCCGAGTTCAGTAAAATTCTGGGGTCCCTAGATAATAATTCGACTGATTGCCAGCGCCCTCCCAGCGATGCGGGTAAGGCAACCTGTCACTCGGGGAGTCGCACATCTATTCTTGTCTAGGGTATAGACTAATAAGTATATGATTAAATTAGATTAATAACACGGAACACTAAGGAAGCGACATCCCATGTTCCGCACTAAAACGGTTCGGAGCGCCATCTGTTGTAGTCGACTAAACTATCACTAACCAAACGCGTATATCCCTGGTAGTGTGCGTCTAGATGTGTGTATGATTAGTGAAAAACAAAAATCTGTAAAATTCACTCACACTTAGCCAATACCGCGCGCGTGTGTGTGTGTATGTGTGTTAACACATACACGCAGTGTGTATGTATAAATGAATATATTCCTTATTCTCAATAAATGAATTATTTTTATTATTGACATGATTGATTAATAGAAATTAACACTTATACCGGGTTGAATAGACAAATGAGAACCGCGATAGTAGCGCCGCTAGGTGAGCAGCTGTATAACTAAATTTTATAAAACTATATAATAAAAGGACTATTTCTATATTTAGAAGCACAATTATTTAAAGTTTAACTTCATTAATACCTAGCAATACTCATAATATCAATATAATATTGATTTATCATTTAGATTTTCTTAGTAATGCATTGTTATCAATATGTATGACATCAGTGCCATGTAAAAACTTTAAATCATTCCGCGAATAAATTTCAGTCAATGAAAGTTTTAGAAATAGTTTTAGTTCTGAATAATACAAATCAATTTCCAAGAGTGTATTAATCTATGTAAGTTATTTTATAGATCCGTATAAGTCAACGTGTGATGTGCTAATGTGTAATAATCGTCATCCTGTTAAATCTAACCTCAAGTTAAAGTTAGATTGAAGTCTTCAACAAACATTTCTTTCAACTTCCCCAATGTCCCAAGCGAAGATTGGAATTGTTAACAGCAATTAAGAGCGCCTTTAACACAAATATTAAAACAAAAAGATTCTTAAAAGTGTGTGCGAAGATCTTCACAAGTACATCGTTCAAAAATTCTACACAAAAGAAAATAAATTGTAATGCAGTCCCAATAATATCTTCGATTGTATTTAATCTTATTTAGAATATAATAAACAATGTATATAATTCTGATAATATGATTTTATTTATAATTTATTAATATTTTATATGATTAATTGGTAATAATAATAATAAAAACGATAAGATTTTAAACTCCCGCCATTAGTGTGGATTCAAACCTTACTTTGAAGTTTTATCCGGTTGTGTTCCTTGCTATTAGTCCATCCAGCTAGCCACCAAAAGCGCTAGTGGGCGTTTCCATAGATCCCATGGATCCGACTCTCTTATCATTTAATTTCTCTATGGAATGAACGCTTTTCAAAAACAACGAATGGCTGAAAATTTACAATGTATATAATGAGGTATGTATACATAAAACAATAATGCCCTGTATATCCATCATATGTATATTATCTGATACCTTATTTTATAACTAAATATCATTTTAGTATCTTGAATGCACATAAATAATTCAAGCGTTAGCTATAGATAATATATTATAATAATCTCAACAATAATATAAGAGCGAACAGCTCACTATTTGAATTTACATTAGGAAGTTTAAATACTTGATAACTATGATCAGCAATACTAAAACCCTCTATGTATAAATGTTTACTAATATCGGATCCATTTTTCAACTATAGATCAGCTTTTTAACCATTTTGATCACTGTGCGGGGCTCAAAAGCAGAAAAGTAGAGTTTAAAATGTTTTGTTTGTAAATGTTAATATTATTTGTTTTGTTTATAAAATAAAAAATCAATACATATTTTGTAATAAATATTTTGAAGAGTATTTAGTCAGTGTTGACGTATTAGCTAGTATTAAAATGCATTTTTACTAAAATAGGGGCGCCTGTGACCGTTTAGCACACGGGCGCAACTTTTCTTTGCGGGGGGCTGGTGCTGTGGGTAAAAGCGCGAACTTCTGTCCAAGGGTAGAGGACAAGACAAAAATAAAAATCTAAATTTGCGAATAAAAAGTAAGTCTATTGTTTGCAGACACTTGAAACACTAATAAATGAACACACATTTAGTATCATAATTCGTTTAAAAATATATAACCTAAAACATATTTCCGTGATTTACAGCAAATGTGTTCGTTCCAGACATTAGATAATGCAATATTTAGCAAATCAGAGCAATTGAATTCTTAAATATGTAAAACTTAGGTATAGTAAGCCTCCAAACATAACCTATTTTATTCTCGCCCTTATGTTCGTTGTCAATACTGCCAATATTTTGACAGTGTTTTTGAAGTATTACTCACTTTTGAATTTTCCACTCATTTTTGACGTCATCATTTTCCAATCCTATTATACTGTATAATGAAAAAAATAACTTTGTCCGCATAACACAAACAAAGTTAAAGTGTTTTATTTTATCGAATTAATTACTATTATTTTTATTCCTGGAATTATCAAATTGGGGTAAGTTAGGATTGGCGTTGCCTTACAGTTTATTATAAAAAAAGTTATAGTAGACTCAAAAACGTAGCCAAATACAACGTCATTGTTCTCTTTTTCACAAACTAGGGCCTGCGGGGAAAGAGGAAAACAGAAAGATCCGATTCTGTCATACCTTGTAACATACATGTGTTCATATGTGTTACGCCTATCGTCGTACCTTGGGGTAAATCATTGGTGAAATAGAGCTATAGGCATTTTAATGTGTTAGACAAGGAAGACAAGGAATTTTGATTTCACAATTCCATAAATTGTTGACAACCTGTGGTCTAGACGTAACTGTTACCCGGAACAGTCGTCTTGTACCTGTTCCAAAACAACAGGTTCAGTTCTTTTATACCATCCCTACTCTTTTCTATAAATATATACTCCACCAATCTTGATATACTACATGGAAACATGCTTCTAGTCTAGTATGATAAAAATATCGACGACCATAGTATTTTATCATTCACGAGTGCTACGAAGAAATATAGTAGTAACACCCTTGTTTTAAATTTATTTGACTGCAGAGTTGTTTAAAATACACAATAACTTAAAATTATATGCTTACGGTTTTAATTATTTATATTAACGCTCATCCCGAAATGATTTCGTCTAATCGGCCTTATTTCAGGGCCGGTATTTCTGAAATTGGTCGCACAAAACATGTTAAATATCAGATTTCGTACGACCGAGGCCGTATTCGGAATCTAGCATATGTACTTTTCTTGTGTTTTCAACTCAGACCAAAAACAGTCGAGACAAGTAATGCCATGGTGGAGATAGGCGTTGTTATGATTCCGCAATAACCTCACAAATTTAGGACTGTTTAGATTTTTGTAAATAATGATCCCGTCAACAATGCCGCAGCCGGGGGGGGGGGGGGGGATAAGAACATTAATTTTAAAAGGAAGTCTTTCATTTTGAAATGATACAAATCACATCGACTGATGATTTTGTAAGTATTTATGTTAAAGAATATTTCAATGAGAAAACAAAATATTTAAATAAAAGATTTTATTAATAATAAAGCAACGCTTTTCTTGTTTGAGACTGATATGGAAAAGCTCTTCCTTCTACTAATGAACGATGATACTTTATAACCCATTATGACACACTCCCGTGTCTGACATAAATAAATCAGAGTAGTGACACGTATTTATTTTACACAGAATAAGATCATGATTTTTCTTGCACAAACCACTTTTTTTAATATTTACCACTTGTGTTTTCAGGACGGTAGGTTGTGTTTACGATGTTGTTATGAATAACAAATCGGTATGTGAAATTAAAGTTGAAAATGTAGATCAATTGTTTCATGTTTGATAAAGCCTGTATCATATCCTATATGAATCCAAAGAAATATTATCCAATTGTACAAAAAGTAAGTAATACTTGTCTAGGACAATAATTATAGTCGTTTCTCGCTCCTTCTTCAAACAATTGCTTTTGACCAGTAACAAATCCTTATAGATTGTTAAGCAGTTAAACAATTTAAAATTCAGGAGTCGGATACAAACTAAGGACTGAACTTTTTTACAGCCTAGGTAAGCATCCCACCACCATACAGGCTGAAATATATGCCATTGAAATGTGCGCCCAGGAAATCCTTCTGAAGCGATGGGCGGGCAGGACAATTAAAATTTGCTTTGATTTGATATACAACACAATAAAATTAAAAACACAATTAATATGTTTGGGAGCAGCTTGGTGGTGTATTGGGTAGAGTGTTAGACTGCCACGCCAGGGCCGAGGTTGACAAATACTGGCCTAACAAGTTGTCTGCATTTATATAGGTTAGGATAAAAATGCCAAACACTCCGTCTTCTCGGATATGACGTTAAATGTATATAGGACTCCTGTCCTTGATGTTGCGTGCACGTTAAGATCCCTACCCTTGCGCAGCGGAAATAGGATGACGTATAACCCAAAATAAATAATTTCAAAAAATATATTTGTTTTTAAATTCAAAATCTGTACATAGAATTTAAAAAAAAAGTACTTTTAAAAATCTGAAAAAAATATATTAAAGACCACCATCATTTTTAAATATTAAAAGACATCAAACATTCATTAGAGTATTCTATATTTGGCGTAACTATTCTATATAGTATAGCTCTGATAGGCTTAATGTTGCAGATACTGATAGGAAAAATGTATTCAAAGTATGACAAAATAAAATATGTCTCACCCTAAATATCCACCGCTCCAGCTACGGCTCTATAACCTAATGTGTCGAATGTCATCATTCGACACATTGGGTTATTTCCCATCCAAAGCTCCATATTGTTTGTAATTCATACAGGGTGTCAATTTGAAAACAAGCCAGCCATAATATCCTTGGAACCGTAACAGTTAGAGAAAATTTTTAAAACCGTTTCTAGGATATGGAGGGGGAACCATTTTGTCCCACATAATAATCTTCTGCAACCAACCCCTTAGGCTGTAACCACCCTTGCCAATTTTTTTGAAATGGCATGAACCTACTTCTAATACATCATTAGAGAGGTCTTTCAAAATGCTAATCAGTGATACCAACTAAATTTTGTATGGAACGGTTTTGGAAAATTCTCTCTAACTGTTACGGTTCCAAAGATATTGTGGCTGGCTTGTTTTCAAATTGACATCCTGTATATTATGTTTAAACGTCATTTAGCGTTTATAGATCTTTCTTTCATTAGTTAATTGCTGTGTATTTTGTTTATATTTCATTATTATTAATAAAAATGTTCTTTAGTACCTCATTCCGTATTTTTGTAATTTGTTTACTTTAATGCACTTTGATATTATATTGTTAAATATGTTGTAAAATGGATATTTCTGTAAAATAAAGAAAAAGAAATAAATAGCCTAATGTTTTAGGTTAGGTACACAACTAAGCTAAACACTTAAAACACTCTGAATGTTAATTACTCAGTCAGTCATATAGCAATACTGAAACAAATCACTTAAGTTGAACTAGGCCTAATAGAAATTCTTATTGAAGTAAGGACAGCACAAACAAAGATGCAATATTATTCTTTTTTTTCCACAATTAATAGCTGCTTTTCTCAGGGTAACTAATTTCTTCACCTTCTGGAAATTCAATAATAACTCTAATAACTGAACTACATATACTAAAAAATGAAGTGTTTGTTTTCAGAAAAAAATATTTTTTACTTGAAAAGCCGAAGATTAATGGCTCAAATAAGTAAAACTTATATTAACTAGTTTTTATTTGTACCCTAAATTATAATTACATACAACAGTATTTTAATGATTTTGTGTTTACATTGTAAATGCTTACTTTGATTAGGCCTATTTTATAAGCTAATTCTAGCAATTTTATAAGCTAATTCTTTAAGAACCAATGTAGACTGTTCAGTTCTTTATAGAATGATAACACCGATCGTCACTATTAATGGCATATTTTGCACTGCTTTGTAAGATTAAAAATATTTTTAAAAATGACGCCATCACTGTCTCAAGTTATAATTTTCAGATTAATATACACACAGGTGGTCTTTAATACATATTTTTTTCCAGATTTAGAAAATTAGTTTTTTTTGAAAATTTTTTTTGTATTATTTAGCTTAATTAGAACTGAAGTTGTAGCCAAATAAAAATATGACCGCTGGTGAAATTTTGGAGTTTTTGGATTTTTTATGACGATTTTTTACACGCAGGTCAAAAAGTTAAACAAAATGATTTTTTTATTTATTTATGTATATATTTCAAGTAAACAAACTTTCATTGAAATCTAAAAGAGTTATAGCCCTTGTTGAGTTCACATGGAATTACCTTTGTTGTAAAATACGACTAGAGTGCGATTCCTGTGGATGGACTCCTCAGGCGTGTTTGAATTTTGGCGGCACACAGTATAACCGTTGCACTGAAAATTGGACAAAAATACTAATGAATAAAGTTGATTAATTTGCAATGTTCATGACATATGTGTGTTCTAAAGACTTTAATTAATAGGAATAACAGTTTTTTTAGCACATTTTTAAATGACATACCGTTTTATGTGCTAATAAAGTTAACCTTTTTTTTTAAATTGTCAAATGAATAAAAAGTGCTCTTACTAAATAATTGATATTTTGTTTAATAAGTTCAATATTTAAAAGCACTTTACGTTATTATTTTTTCTTACTTTACAGGTGAATAGTATTAATTTGTATTGGCTCTTAGTTAAATAGTATTTATTTAATGTTTTACATTTAATTTTCTAGAAATAAAATGTTAATGGAGCCGCTATTTTAAAAATGTAAACATAGCGGTTTGGAATCTGAATCATTTTAAAGGTATATATGTGGTGTATCGTTGGAGAGAAGAAAAGCTTCTTAAAATAAATAATCGTAACATTTTTTGTAATATGTCTAATAAAATAAAACCAACACCTGATTATACTAAAATAAAGTGTTAATAATGTGTGTCAAAATAAAAGCAGGTGATAAAATACGAACAAAGAAATAAATTGTTAAAAAATGTAAATTTTTCGCAATCCGTTCGCCACATGAAAATATACAACTTTAGGAATTAATTGCAGAACAAGGGGTTGATTCGAAAACATAAGTTAACCGACTTTGAAAGGTTCACAATTTTTAGAAATCTATGAGGATTTTTGTTTTCGCTAATTTTCATTTTAATTACTCGGTCCACCTCTGGACAGAATCTCGCGTTTGAATAGGCGCATAGTCCTGTCGTATGTCAAAGACCCGCTACATTACAAAATCCATAATTTACGAACGCGCAGATGGAGCGGGATGATTTTTTTCTGCGTGTAAAGCAATATTCTAGCTATTAAATGCGCCCTAGTTTAAACCTCGACTTTTATAAATAAAGTTTAATTAAATAATAAATTCACAATTTATTTACACGTTTTAAATTCTCTCACAAAATTGTCTTCTTCAAAGTATAATAACTTCCTAAGTTGACGGTAAATTTTAGCAAAAAGCGTATGCATCTAATCTGAAGTGTGCAGAAGTGATTATGAAATATAATTTTGTTTAAGGTAGGCGATTAATTCTGATACCTTTATTGTATTTTTGGCCATTTTCGGGGTACCGTTACACTAGGGGGCGTGTTTTTCCTATCTCAGCTTTCTCAATCAGCCCACAGAAATGCAAATTATTTCGTGTTATTGTCTGGAAAACGTAAGTTTTTCACTAAGTCGTCGTCCGAATCATTTGGGGCTACTGAACACACGCGGGTTTTGCTGCGAGCCGTGAAGAAATACAAAATCATTGGATCTTTCCTTCTATGCTCATTTGATTTATAGACCTCTGTCCCTTTTTAATACACATTCCTATACAATCCCTTTTTGATTTTTTTGTGTCATTAAAAATAATAAAATATCTGAAATTAAGCTTATTATTATTATTACTATTAAAGCCGAATGCGAGAAAAGCAAGCACATACGCGCAGAACGAGGCGATGCGTAATTATGCACTGAAGTAATTCTGCAGACCACCCTTAATCTTGCACTGTAACGATCTAATAGAAGCAGAACGAGGCGTCAGACGAGTTCTGCGCCTTTATCTCACTCCGTGGAGCAAGGCGTTAGCCGAGTTCTACATTAAATTCCTCTTTACAGAAGCAGTACCAGGCGATAGCGGAGTACTGGGCTCACATTATACCACGCAGAACAAGTCGGCAGTTGAGTTCTGTACTAAGTCCCCCAATAGGAGCAGTACAAGGCTAGAACCGAGTACTGCGCCGATACCCTACCTCGCAGAACGAAGCTTTAGCCGAGTTTTGCACAAAATCCCTCCCCTAAAAGCAGTACGAGGTGTTAGCGTTGTGGAAGAAAAGTGATTAGATGAACAGTTTTTACTATTTATTTTTCTGATCATAATTTAAGTGATACTTTAGAGGGCTCTTCTTTTCGTCTATTTGGTAAATTCTAATTCCGCGACCGCTGCGAGCGTGACGATCAATTACAACAACCCCTAACTACCCTAGCGACGATCAGCTCAATAGCAACCACTATTCGGTTTACTCACCATCCGTCTTTATTTGTCCCTTAGCATCGATTTATTGAATAATTTGAGCTACGGTTAATAATATTTAGTTCTAATTTTAGCAATTCCTCCCGCTATCTACTGGCTATAACTTGATACCAGCAGGTAATTCCACACGAGTGTAGTTCTAGCGGCTTACTAGTTCCTAATAATGTTATTTCCCTATGGCCAGGTTTAGTGGTTAACAGTCAATATAATATTTTCTTTTATACTTTCTCTATTATGTACAAGTTTAATTATTTTTTAATTATATTTATATGATTTTCGATTAAACCTACCAGCACGTATTTGCAATTCGTAATAGCCAGTCGCAATTTGCAGGCATCGTTAAAATTAGGTGGTGTGCAAACATATTAAGCAAACATTAAATATGGAAGATATTTAATATTTACCTTGATCTAGTTGACATTCATTTTAAATTAGCCCTCAAAAACGAAGAGGGCTACAAGAAAATGTGTAAAATATCAAAAATAATCAGAAAAACGCTAAGAGTAAAGTACCAATCCTGTTTCTAGATTTTGACCAAAAGCTTTTCAGCTCCTAGAATTATAATAAAAAGCTTAAGTTAATTGTGTCATATAAATATTTCAATTGGTTTAGTCTGTACAGCACAATCAGCCCGACGGACGGCCAGACAGTCAGACATTTTTGGATATATCCACTAACATTTTTGATTTGAAACTGTTCACGAAAATAATACTTTCCCTTTGTATTACATACGCAGAAAGTAAAAGTGGATTGTTTGACATGTTTTGAAAGCTTCGGTTTGCATGCGAATACCAATTTGCTATTACGAGACCGCAGGGCGAGTAAATGCAAGAGGTATGAGCATGCAATGTATCTTTTAGAACGTGTTTAGCGCTCTTCTTTTTCTACGACCAAACAGCAGCGCCTTTAATTGTTCTTCGACGCTACTTATTTTGACACTGACGTATGAGGATTTCACTTTCAAAACTAGTTTTGAAAATTCAATTTTCAAGCGTGACATTACTTGTCGAAATACAAATATACAATTGACAACTTTCAATGCAAAGGTATTGCGACGATATATCTGTTTTCAGGAGCGGTCGTAGGAACAAATTATTGTGAACCAATGAAAATATTATTGTTAGTACAAGTCCAGACGTGAAATAGTTACTTCTGATAGAAATACATTTAATATATGATTCACAGATTAATCTATATTGTAGTAATTTAAGAATTTTAATTTCTCAAAGTAAATTAAGTTTGTATCTATTGTCAACAGAAAAATATCTTCTGTTATAATTATCAAATAATGTGGATTTTACAGACGAAATAATTATATTTATTTTTAATTTAAGATCAGAATGCTAATCTGACAAAGCATAATTAATAAGAGTTGATGTATAATGAACAATTTTTAGTTTTACAATTTTGCATTCAATCGTAACTGAAACAACGGGCTCGTTCATCAAAATGTTCAACATTTAGATTTGTTTGTGATTTACGTTGGTGTTTAATCCGATCGGTCTATTTCGTACGATTGTCAAAATCCCAAACGCGTTCACGATTAACAATCCGGTCATCCCCAACAGTTGGCAATAAACTTCCAACTGTTGTCTCTAATTAACGGGCCCAATGAGCCGACACTGCTATTGCCAACCTTCTGATTCTAGAATCTAATTTTTATCATAGGTCAAGGACGATCAAATATAAAGTCAACTTCATTTCTATCCGTCTACTCCACAGTGGGACGTTTCGCCTATGTTTTGGATAAAATATTAAAGATTCGTTTTCATGAGATGAACGTCTGTACAATGGGATTTCTTGGGGCACTGATTTTGAATATGACATTGAAAATTAGAAATACAAAATGGCTTGTTTTGCATAAAAATTAAATGTGGAGCGTTTCTACGGGGTTTTCGAGGTTGCTGATTTTGATTATGATATCAAAAATAAGAAATACGAAATGGTCGATCCAATATGGCACCCGAAAATATTAAAAATTGCTTGTTTTACATAAAAATGAAACATAGACGGATTTTAAGGAGTTTTCGAGGTCACTGATTTTTAAAATGATGTTAAAAATCATAAATACAAAATGGCTGATCCAATATGGCGCCAAAAAAATCTATAATGACTGTTAAAAACTTATTAGTTCATAACGACGTATTCAATATTTTTGTCTTCCATTTTTATATCATGATTGTATTTATTCTATGTACTTTCTATATACAGAGAGTTTTATGTAACACCGAACATGCTAGAATGTACTCAATGTACATTTTCCTATGTTCGATGTGTACTGGGACGCATCAAAGCATTGAGTGCGATATGATTGGCTACGATTTTTAATTGTGATATAGTTAACCCAATGTACACTCTTCCCTTCAAAAATAAATTAAATCTGTCAGTTATCTCAAGGAGGTGATATTTGTTGTTCTGGCGTTTAAAACAGACTCAGAAGAAGAACGGATAGTTATACAATGTATACAAAAGAGGAAAAGATTTTTCTGTTGAACTTGTATCATGGAGGAAACAGTTTTAGAAATTCCCGAGATTTATTTTCTGTTAAATTTCCTGATCGCCCAATTCCATCCATTTCAACCATTTCGGACCTTTTTTTTTTCCTGTGGGGGCTGTCTTCCTTTCGGATCCGGATGCACTGCAGCCTAGGTGACTTATTGTACTGCCCCAATATTATTACACTCACGCAACTATTCCGAACTCGATGCCCTGCACTAGCTTGTGCAGGTCCTTCAGAGGTTGCGCGTGAAAATCATTTGGTTCCATTTGTCTGTTCCCAAATATTAGCCGTCTTTTGCTCTCCAGCGCATTGCACCTGCACAGAACGTGCATAGCTGTTTCCGGTGCCGTATTATAGAGGCGACAGTTGGTGTCGCCGTTGTATAGACCGATTTTCCTTAGATGCTCTTTAACAGTCATGTGGCCTGTGAGCAGTCCTATAGTTGTTTTCAGCTGTGCTCTACTCAATGTTAGTACTCCTGCAGCTTGGCTTGAGTTAGGCCCTTTTATAAGGGCCTTACTATGGTTAAGGCCTGGTCTGTTTTCCCAGTATTCCTTGTGTTTGTTTCGAGTCCACTTCCTGACTTCAAGGCGACTCGACTTTTTTGTTATGCCCAAGGCAGGTTCGGGTCCCATAAATGAAATGGTGGCTCCCTGCCTTGCTAGCTCGTCAGCTTTTTCATTACCCGCAATACCAGAGTGACCCGGCGTCCAGACAAGCGTAACCTTGTTCTGTCTCGCTAGGTCATTCAGGGGTATTGAAGCATTCCAATACCAGTTTGGATGAAGTTTTTTGACTCTGGAGAGCCTTCAGTGCCGCCTGGCTATCGGACATGATATAGATTTGCCTGTTTCGACAGTCCTTCTCTATGTTGGTTCTCGCACATTCTATGATTGTGAATATTTCTGCTTGAAAGACTGATTCCAGGCTACCCAATGGTTGAGCATAGCCTGTCCTCATGTTTTCATTATAGATTCCTGATCCAGTACCTGTGGTTGATTTAGAACCGTCCGTGTACCAGATCACACTTTGTTTGTGTATATCTTCCCTAAAGCCG
Source organism: Philonthus cognatus (assembly GCA_932526585.2). Taxonomy (NCBI): domain Eukaryota; kingdom Metazoa; phylum Arthropoda; class Insecta; order Coleoptera; family Staphylinidae; genus Philonthus; species Philonthus cognatus. Next base: position 67,713,120 of record OW052243.1, on the reverse strand, counting down.
TTCCATTCGTTGCGGTCTGGAATAGTGACTTTAAAGAGTGAATTTTCAAGATATCTGACTACCATATGATCCGACCTCATTTGCAGGAGAGGTCCCCCTATGTCTGTCAAGAGTCTTCTGTGTGGGGTATCAACTCTTACGTTGACCGATGATAATTGCAGCCTATAGAGTGCCAGTCTTGCCTCCCCCACTATCATAATATGAAGTGGTGTGAGGTCTAGAACCGTCTCCATGGCTGCAGTGGGCGTGGTTCTCATAGCCCCCGTTATGCTAATACAAGCAAGTCTTTGAACCTTGCTGAGTATTTGTATGGTTGTATGCTGTGTGGCTTTAGGCCACCATACCAAAGCAGCATACATGATTGCGGGTCTGACCACTCTGGTGTACAGCCAGTATACCATTCCTGGTCTGAGCCCCCATTGTCGGTCGTACATTCGTCTAATTACCGCAAGGGTAATTTCCGATTTGCGTCTGATTTTTGAGATTTGAGGGGTCCAGGTCAGTTTTGAGTCAAAGATTACTCCTAGGTACTTTACCTCATCCGACATTTTCAGGTTGCCACCATTTAGAAAGAGCGGTCCAAGGCCCGCCAGTTTCCTCCTGCGTGTAAATGGTACCAGGGTGGTCTTCGAGGGTGAGACTTTAAGTCCTTCTCTAGCACACCATTTGCTCACCACGTTCAGTGCACGTTGCATACGCCCTCTGATCGTGTTGTTAAATTTTCCCTCAACGAGTATGACTAGGTCATCCGCGTATCCTAGGGAAGAGTATCCCTCGTTGCTGAGATCCACTAGCAGGCCATCCATGACCAGGTTCCACGGCAGGGGTGAGAGAACTCCTCCCTGCGGACAACCACCGGCCACCCTGGATGCTAGTGTCTGGTCAGCGAACGTTGTGTAGACCATCCTTTGTCTTAGCATGCAGTCTATCCACCTGCAGCTAATTTCCTCCAACCCCCGCTTTCTCAGGGCAGCAGTTATAGAGTTAAAGGCTGTATTGTCAAATGCTCCTTCTATATCCAAGAAGGCAGCAAGTAAAATTTCTTTGTGTTCCAGGGCAGCTTCGGCACTCCTTGTTAGTCGGCTGAGAGCTGTCTCTGTTGATCTACCTGGAAGGTAGGCATATTGATCTGGGGATAGTGGGTAGGTCACCAGTACCCCCTCTCTAATATGCCTGTCCATAATTTTTTCCATTGTCTTCAGTACAAATGACATGAGACTGATAGGCCTGTACGATTTTGCACGAGAATAGTCTGTTCTACCGGTATTTGGTAAGAAAACCACCCTGATAAGCCTCCATATTCTTGGCAAATATTGTAGGGCCATGCTGGCCCTTAGGATCTCGCAAAGCCTTCGCCACAGTAGTTCCGATCCCTTCTGTAGCATGATGGGTAGGATTCCATCAGGCCCTGGCGATTTAAAAGGTTCAAATGAGTTTATTGCCCATTTGACTCTGTCATAGGTGACCACTCTCCTGGCAGCCTGCCAGTCTTCCTGAGATGTTCTGTTACCAGTTGTATCAGGTCCCTGGCTGACCCAGTCATTAAGTGGTCCATCATAGATTTCCCCTGCGGGGAAGTGTACCCGTAGAAGTTCACCCAGGGTTTCCTTCTCGTTTTTTGTATACACTCCGTTCGAGTTCGAGAGTTTAAAGCGCACATTGGGGGTTCTTCGAGAGAATCTTGTAGAGTCTGACACCGTCTGGGACAGTTTTAATGTCCTCACAGTGTCTCCTCCAGGTTGATCTTCGAGCTTTCCTTAGTGCTTTGTTGTATTCGGTTAGGGAGTTCTTGTAAGCCTCCCATGAGCCCGTTCGCTTTGCTTCGTTGAAGAGTTTTCTTACCTGCTTCCTCTTTTTGTCCAGCGCACTGTTCCACCACGGAACTCTCCTGGTGATGCGTCTCTCAATCAGAGGGCAGTTGTCGTTGTATGCCGAGATCATAGCTTCCGCAGTTTGCTCTGCCATAATCTCGAGCTCTAAGTTATTGCTTACCGCTCCTAGTATACCCGTCAGATTGTGGTCTAGCTTTGATTTGAAGGCTTCCCAGTCTGTTCTGCGGGGATTGCGGTATACTTCAGTCACCCGGTGTAACCCCGTAATATCGAATGTTATGTGTCTGTGATCCGAGCAACTCACCTCATCTGACACTCGCCAATTCTTAGCAAAATTACTGACATATGACGTACCTATTGTTATATCTATCACCGCTTTGCTAACACTTGTAACAAAGGTCGGTTTATTTCCAATATTCAAAGTGTCTAACTTGGTTGCCATAAGAAATTGTATAAGTAACTCACCTCTGCGGTTGATGTCTGAACTTCCCCAGACAGAATGGTGGGCATTGGAGTCACAACCGACGACAAGCTAGGTCCCTTGTTCCCCGCAGCCTGCAACCAGTCCCTCCAACGCCTCGCTGGGGCATGGGTCTCCAATAGGGAGGTAGACTGATCCGAGAACAAGCTCCTTCAGTCCACCATCACTATTGGTGAGATTAACTGCCACTACGTCCTGTGAACAGAAAGAGGTTAGAGGCAGTACCTTTATGTGTCTTTTCACATAAATACAAGACCTGGGTCTCTCGGTGGTTCTACTATATATTAGTTCCCCCCCAATTCCACCCAGTCCCATAATTTTCCCCCTGCATACCCAGGGTTCTTGAATGAGGGCAATGTCACAGTCCTCCATTGCCTTGCAGAGTGCAGCCGAGCCTGCCCTACTGTGTTGCAAGTTCGCCTGGATTACCTTCACTATTCTTACCTGAAGCGATCTTCCTGAAGGTTACAGTCCGAAGTCCGTAATGAGCCTTCATCTGCTTTCCTCACAGGTATTAGTGATCACCCTCACTGACAGAGAAGGCCAGGATTACTCCTTCCTTCTCTTTCTTTTCGCTGAGGACGTGCCAATCTCCCACTCGAAGTCCAGGATCCGGGTCTTGACTACCTCCGCCTCTGGATGGTCTAGTATCCAGACCGTCAGTTTGGGCCTTCTGGGGAGGTCCTTTGACTCAACTGTTGTCAAGTCCGCCCCTTCCCAGATGTCCCCAAAGCTCGCCACCACCGCAGCTAACCACTTCTTGGTGTGCTCGTTCTCGCAGTTTATCCTGAGGACTCCTGCGGAGAACCAGGCACCATTGAAGGCGTGTCGTACATTGCTGCCGATAGTTTTTCTTGAATCAGGTCTGATTGGGCCTGATCCATTAGGATGTCGGGATGGCGTTTATGGATGATAGCCATATGGATCCCTTTAACCACACCGCTGTAAGACCCAGTCTGACCGGATGGTCTCCTGGCCCTTTTAGGTGCGTTCTTTTGAGAGGCAGGAGTAGAGGAGTCTGAGCGGAGCCTTTTGGTTCCACCCCCCTTCTCTACTTTTGCCTCTGTTTTTTGTTTTCTAGCCGGATTTTCTTTCGTCCACGTTCCGGCTTTAATTTTTTCCTCTCTTCTCAGTTTCTTCTTCTGAGCGCCAGAGAGTCTGGTGGTACCGGGCAGGTCCTTTGAATCCCCCGCCTCAGTTGAGCATGCGTCTGACGTCCCTGGGGTCGCCTCCGCGTGCTCTTTAGTGGAGTCTGTGCCTTCCGACACACCTTCCGTTTTGGTCTTATTTCTAGTCGTGTCCATAGTTGTTCCCACGAGTATTGGGGAAATGCTGGTCACCATGCCAGGAGCCCCACTGACATGGAAGGCTATTTGAAACGAGGTGTCGCCTGGTTCCTCGAGTTCGGAACCAGTTGAGACTGATCTTCTAATCAGCCACGCATCCCCTCGGCCTGGTCCACCCACCTTAGGATTTAGCATTTTTGATGAGGTTATTTCCTCTCGATCCGGGCGGTGAAGCCAAGATCCCCGCTCTCCCGCCCGCGAGACATGACCACGTCAGCTTGGGAGTCAGCGGTGTTTCGGTGATCCACTTTGTTTGGGAGTGTCACACCGGCATCGTTGTTCTCGGTGCAAACCCTTAGCCACGATACTACAGCCGGGCCGAGAAGTTTGGTCCACGGTGAGTGCCTTAGCACGCTACCAGTTGAGGTCTTATGTCAACGAGCACGCTTATAACACCCACTAACCTAATGGTCACATACGTTCATTCCATTTAGGCCATTCCTCTATCCGCCACCTGAGGACACGCCCGATAGGGGTTGCTGTCCCCCACAGGCATTTCGGACCTTATAAAACAATTTAATAGAACCGGCTGTTTAGATAAATTTCACAAACAAATCGTAAGAAGACCGTCAATATTATCAGAAGAGATGAAATTAAACATTTTGTGTTATGTTGAAGAATGTCCAATAGTATCTTTAAATACTATTGTAAAATCACTTCATATTTTAAAATACAAAGTAAAAAGAGTTCTACGAGAATTTAAGTTTAGGTCCTACAAATTTCAAAATCACCAGTTGCTGTATGAAGATGACAAAATTAAGCGATCAAATTTTTGTGAAATTTTATTTAATATGGTAAATGAAAATAACGACATTTTGCGGAAAATAGTGATTACTAACGAAGCATCTTTTTGTCTGGATGGATCAGTAAATTCTCAAAATTACAGGTCAGTTATTTCTATTTAATTGTATCCTTTCTAGACCCATTATTCCTTTTCTTTTAGGTATTGGTCTACAAGTAATACCTACCTTCAAAATTTAACTCATACCCAGTACAACAAGAGAATTAATGTATGGATTGGAATTATTGACACGCACTTGATTGGCCCATTTTTTATTAGCGGAAATCAAAATTCTGGTGCATTTTTAACACTTCTTCGAAGTGATATACCAGGCATACAGAATTTAAATATTAATAACTCATTTTTTCAAATGGACGGAGCTCCTCCACACTCTACAAATGAGGTAACGCGGTTTTTGAACCAGCATTTTCCTCGTCGGTGGATAGAAAGATATGGTCCCATATCTTGGCCTGCACGTTCGCCCGACCTTTCTCCAAATGATTTTTTTCTGTGGGGGTATATGAAAACAAAAATTTATAGTGATATTCCAATTAAAAATGTGGAAGAACTTCAGACTCGAGTACGGTTAGTATATGAAGAAATGAATCCAATTTTTTTAAGAAATACCGTAGAATCATTTTATCATCGACTAGCATATTGCTTACAGCACGAAGGAGGTCATTTTGAAAATTTATTATAAATATTACTTGTTTCTAATAAACTATATTCTTTAACCTATTGGCTAAGTATTTAATAAAAGGGGAATAGTAGAATTATTTATTTGGTTCTTTTAAATTACTCTTTATGCCTTCTTTAAGTATTTTACTGAGTAAAAATATAACAGAGGTTGATATGCATTCCGTTGAACTAAAATATCCATAATACAACATGTTGCACTTGACATAACAATTGATAGATTTAATTAATTTTTGACAGGAAGAGTGTAAATTGGGTTGACTATATTACTATTAGAAATCGTAGCCAATCACATCGCACTCAATGCTGTGATGTGTTCCAGTACACATCGAACATAGGAAAATTAACATTGAGTACATTTTAGCATGTTCGGTGTTACATAAAACTCTCTGTATATTTATTTTGATTTTCATCATTTTGATTTTAAAAGAATTCAGCTAACTCAAAAACCCCTTAGAAACCACATACGTTTCCTTTTGCAAAAAGCAGTTCTTACCTCTAATATAACGTCCGACTGTGATATCGCTTAGCTTAACCACGAATTTAGTAGGGAAAAACTGATCGATTGTCTTTACTTATATTTCCCGGAAGCGGTTCTAAGCAATAATAAAACCAAAAAAACAGTTTACGAAGAGCAAAGTCCCATCTAATATTCAAGTCAAAAATCGCCTTCTTATTGTTTGTTATTCGGAAGCTCTAGTCTTTTAAAGATCAGAAACTGCTAAAATCTTTACTTTCCTCTATATCAAGTTTAAAGTTCTCTCCTTAAGAATGGTCAAAGCTTAATTTATTCTTATTATTTTTAAGTACTAACTTATGCTAAAAAATTATTTTAAGTAGTGGTTTGTACGTCTTCCACATTAAAAGAGAAAAATGTCAAAGAAACAATAATTTTGCACACATTCGAATACAAAATGCAAAAAAAACCAATACTAAGCGTGGAATAAATGTTCTTAAATATTTCCCCGTATCTCCCAAATGTTTATAGAAGCTTTTCCAGTCGTTAAACATTACGAATTTCCACTTTGATTTTTGTCACTTTTCGCCTTTAGACCAAAATTGAAAACTGAAAATTTGAAAAATGACTCAAGGCATTCTATTAAGGACATTTTAAAACTTATAAAACTAAAGGTTCAGATTTTTTACTGAACTCCATGAGGTACAATTCACCTTCAAAGTTTTAACATTTCTGAAAGACGATCGGTGCGCAAAATTTGCGTTGTTTTAAAAAAAAATCACAACTTTACGACCACAAGTTCTACCGTCACAATTCTTTGGATTATAGTGTTGAAATATTAGTGTAGAAAATAATATATAGTGAAGTTAATTTTAATTATTTTCACACAGGGTTATGAAGTAAATAATGAGCAGTTTTGTAAGGTAGTACAATACCTTTATTTTTTATTAAGTTTTATTGAGGACCTCCTAAAGTTAAAATGTAATAATAAAAATGATTAATTTTTAATTAGCTCTAAAAACTTTCTTAGTCAATTCAGACAAGAAATCTGTGTCATTTGATAAAGGGATATGATGTTATCTTTGTGTCAAAAAATGAGGACGATTAAATGACTCAGCTAAAAGTTGCACATTTTTGAAAATGATGTAAATTACGCTCTCCAATTATGTGTTAGAAATGACTGATGCGCTAATAGAAAAAAAAACAATTATTTTCAGGGTCGGATTGATAAAAATAAGATTTCTACATAGGGTTATAGAGGAGACATTGGCCGATTTTATACAGGTAATGCCAGACCTCTACTATTTTTTAAATTTTATTACGACCCAACTTAAGTTGTAATTTAGTAGTGAAAATTATCATTTTTTAATTCTCAAAACGTCACTAATGATTTAAATCAATCAAACTACATGTCATTTAGTAGAATGATATAATTTTATCGTTGTGAAGTAAAGTTGTGATTTTTTTAAGATAACGCTAAAATCGGAAAGTTTTATGAGTTTTGAAATGTCCTCAATAGAATGCCTTAAGTCATTTTTTCAAACTAACAGTTTTCAGTTTTTGTCCAAAAACCGCCAGTGGACCTTGCGAGTTCGCGCTGATACACTGTGTAATTTCTAGTGTAAATTTTGCTCAATTGTATGGACTGAATGAGGGTTTAAAGCCGGTTTACAATCAAAACGGAAACGAGAACTGGAGCAAGAACTAGGACGAAAAGCAAGTTGAATCATAGGGTTTTCCATATTAACATGCATAACCGAGCGCCTTCTCGTTCTTTGGCCGAAGAACGGGAAGGTATCCATGTAGTGCATGGTAACATGTGAAACCTTATGATTCAACTTACTTCTCGTTCTAGTTCCCGTTCTAGTTCTAGTTTTCGTTTTGATTGTGAACCAGCCTCTGGTGTCAGTGGTGTCAGTCTCGGTTGTCAACGTATAAAACGAAAAGTACTAAAATGCACGATTGCCAACTTTACTTGTTAATGAGTGAATGAATAGAAATGTACTTGGCCTCATTGTAATAACCCACATAGCACAAAATATATATGGATATCCACCGTACATCCAAAATGTGCAAATACGTTTGGCAACATCCATTGGATATTCATTGTATATCCTCTAATGAATATTAATTACAGTATATTCAATGGATATCATTTCATGGATTTGATATGGATATTTATTTTACTATATCCATTGGATATCCATAGACTATTTATTTTGTCATGTTTATTTCCGTGATGTTGTGATAATCGTAATAATAACTGTTAGTAAAATTTGTTATTAATAACTGTTAGTAAAATTAGTAAAAATAGGTACATACTTAAACATCACAATGGATCAAACATATGTACACCATATGTCGTGTTGTTTTATGTATCCAAGCAAATACCAGTAAAAAGGTCGCACGTAGCAAAAGACAAAAATGACTAGAGAGCTAAAGTGTGACAGTGATTAAGTATTAAATGCTCCTATAATACAAGTTAACTACTCATTTTCTTCACATTTTATGTAAGTTATGGCATAACCTTATTTTTATAGTGTCCTCACATGGTACAAACACATCTAATGCATGTAGATTAACGATCCCTTTTTGAATATCAACTATTACAAAATGTACTTGGCCTGAGCAGGAAAAAAAGACAACACAAGATAAGGTATGTTGTATTAATTAATTTTATACTTTGAATGTAGACCCTTCGTATAATAGGTTTTAATATAAACAAAATATTAATGAAAGCATTTGTTTCAGGATCAATGTGGATTAATTTATGGTTCATTATTTATTTATTTATATTTGTGTAAGTATTAGAACTGTTTTGTTTTATATGAGTCATGTATTTATTTATTTAAAAAAAACAGAATATTCAAGGTCTAAAAATTTTATTTCTTTTGTTATTTAATTTTATATTGTCATTTTTATGTAACATTAGTTTTTATTTTATAAAAGTCTTGATGCAGACTTTTTGATTTGGTAAGTTTTCAGAACTATTTCTTTATTACTTTTGTAATTTTTATGTAATTAAAGATACTGCTCATTTGAAAGGTGTAGTATTTTAATGTGGTAACACATACAGTTTTCATAGGTTTTTCTAAATAAATACTTCTAATTAAAAGCCTTACTTAGAAAAAAATGTGATTTCGTAATTGTTATTTTATATATTATATATTTTTTGTATAATAGTGTGTTTAAGTTTTTCCTTTTGTTTATTTAGTTTTCATAATTATATAAGATTTAATGATTTTGTTCTTTTATAATTAAAAATTTGTTTTGTTTGTCTCATATTTTTAACATAGTAAAATAAAATTGAGTTTTTATAGATAAATTCATAGTTATATTACCTATCAATATTATCATTTTTTCTTGCAAATTTAAAATATACTCATATAAATAGAAATAATAAGATTATTTGAATTAACTGTGGACATTATGTATATATATTTATATACACATCTATATTGATTCAACTAATTGGAATACCTAAAATAATTGACATGAAAGTATGATTTTCCATTATTATTTAAATTAAATGTAGACTTTTTTTTGTTTTCACATTCTCGCCTCAGATGCAAGTTTATTATTCTAATCTAAAAATTACTCTTTAATGAATGAGTCAAATCTATATTAGAATAACGGCTTTCACACGAGGTAAAAATATTAAAACACCAAAATGTATGTATACATGTATATACTCTAAACAAATATTTCACATTTAATGTATATCTCATAGATATTCATAAAATATACTATGGATACAATTTTCATATCCATTGTACATCCATTAAATGTTCAATGTACATCATATTACATACATTGTTCACTGGATATGCTCTGGACATTCGTAGGATATTCTATAAACGCGCTTTTTACATCCAATGTATATCCACTGTATATTCACTGGATATCACTATTTTCTATCATGGTGTAATACGCAAAATATGACCAATCGCGAATCTTGTTCAATTTTGTATAATGAAAATAGGACATTTTCTATTTGGTAATTTCTTGTACAATATTTTTGTACAAGAAAATAGTGTCGTCTAATACAAGCTTAATGGGGAAAGTACTATGATAGATACAACATCATTTTTGAAATTAAAAAATCATATCTGCCGTTCTTGTTGCGCTACAGCAATGCAATTTTTTACAGTTTGTAAAGGTTTTTGTCGTCTATATTTTAGTTCAGCTCCCGTTGTTTCTCTATAATTAGGAGAGGAGTAGGGCATTTTTAATTGGCACAATAACCCCCTTTTTGGTCAAAATAGGGGTCAAACGATTTAAAAAAATCATCGTTCTTCTTGAGCTGGAGAAATCGATTTTTGGCAACTTTCTGTTAAAGTTCTGTTGTTATTAGAAGCGAAGAAAAAAAAATTGGTGTTTTTTTTTTATTGTATTATATTATGTATGTGTGGACTCCGTTGACTCAACAAATAAATAAATAAAAAAATATGTTAGAATTCTGCCCCGTAAAAGCATGTGACGGCAATTGTTTGTTCTTAGTTCGATGAGGCAAACATATAAATGGGGAGTGCCATTCACGCGTACAAGTGTGTTTTGAGGTGCAAGGTGTATCGATAGGTATGTGAACGCGTGGCGATTGCGCAATACGATGCGCAACCTCAGATCGTGGTTCAGCGTCCCGGCGCCAGTCGACTAGCTCGCGTTGTGAAAATAGGTTGCGAACAACCCCGGCGCTAGTAACTGTACTTCTTCACTAATTGAGGTAAATATTTTGAATCCTCTCGCTTATCGATTATTGATACAAACACGAATTATCCACCGCGGAGTGGCGGATAGGAAACGTTGCCTCACGCCGATTTCCTAAATGATTTACGCAACTCGCTGTAAATACTGGGGTAAATATAATTTCAAGGAAATAAAAGTATCTTAAAAAGGTTGTCCGATACAAGCATATTTATTTTTGACATAATAATTCTATGCTGAATTTTCTAACAGGTGTTTTAGAAGCTTTACTCGTATTACATGCCGCTAATTCATACTAGCTTAGCAGAATTGGATTGAAAGACTATTTGTAAACATACATATCAAACCCCAAACAAAATTCTTAATCCTATTTTTTTTTTCATCAACACACTATCAAATTTAATACATCAAGAGTTTGTGTAAATACATTATGATTAAGGAACACATTTTCTTAACAAAATCACTATTTGAGTGAAAATTGTCCTTAATCACTCAGCTAGGGAAAATTACCAGTGCTAATTCAATTAAAGTTGTTCACTAAATTGAATTAATTGGAATCAGCTAATGGAACCTGTAATAAAATCCTCTTCATATAAATTAAATTTACTTAATATGAATTACAAATGTTCCTAACTATTATTTTTACTTTGCCAAAGACATATACAGGGCGTTCCAGCGAAACCGCACAATAAAAGTATATGGACTTCTAATTAATGTATTGTTATGAAGTTTTCGGCTTCTATGTGTTGACATTTGGCTAAAATTTAGTGCTTTTTCATAATTCGCTTAAAATACGTATCTCCAAACAAATAAAAATCATAGGGATGCCATGTTGGCTATAAAGAGCCAATACCCGAAGGACCCAATGGTGATATATTTTTGGAATAATAAAACACAGAGTATTCAAAATTTCATCATAAATTTAGTCCACTTTCAATAAATATATCTCGATTTTTTCAAATACAACACCCTGTATATATTGACATACTCTGACGCAAAATTGAATTCTGCATTGATCTATACTAGCATTCCCTATACCTACCTCTTTTCGTTTTTAAGATATTTTTATTTAAGTGAAACTAAAATATTTTAAATATTTATTTTGTTTTTTTCTAAAAAAATAATGAAAAAAAGACAATTTTTTTGAAACCTCCTATTTTCAACAAAATGGTCGTTTTATTATTATTTGTATAGAAAAAACAAAATAAATATTTGAAAGATTTTTTCGATATGATCAATATTCAACAATAATAAACAATATCTTTGCAAACTTAATATTTAACAAGATATCAAGAAAAAACTGAACAACTCTAAGAGTAAAGTACTGCTTTTGGTTTCCTGATTCTCACCAAAAGGTTTTCAAATGCTAAGATTGTAATAAAATTATCAGAAAAGACGCCAACTTTAAGACGAACACAAAATTTTCTATTTTTTAAATTCCAGAGTGGCCTAAAGGGACTTCAAACATTAAAGATTTAAATATGTTCACAAAAACAATACTTTCCCTTTGTATTACATACCGTGAAAGTAAAAAAACAACAGAACTTACTAATATATAGTTAAATAACGAAACGACGTGTTATAATAACTAATACAATTAACCTAATAAATATTCAATATGGCCGCCATTTTGTTCTAAACACTTCAAAATTCTACGGTTTATTTCGCTTTTTGTTGCCTTATTAATTTCGATAGCGTTCCATTTACCAAATTCAAATACTATACGTTGGATTAACTCTTCTTTGGAATTAACTGTCTTGGCATATACATTAAGTGGTGTGAGACCAGGGGATTTTGGTGGCAATCGCTGTGATCCATTTCGTCTGAACCAGCGATCTTCAAACATTCTTAGTAGTTCTGCATCTACAGCATACGATGAATGCGCTGGAGCGTCAGCCATTTGATACCAGCAATTTCTAATAATATTCAGGGGTAAATTATCTATGAAATCTGTAACAGTTGTTCTGAGAATTTGTAAATATCGATCACAAGTTAAATTTTCTTTGTAGATATCAAATTCCACAACATCGCCCATCATATAAGCAAACACATTAACACTAAACGTGTTTTGAAAGTTGGGTTCTCGTGTTAAGTGTGGGTTTTCATCAGTCCAAAAGTGCAAACTATGCCTGTTTATAATGCCTTCTCTGCTAAATTTTGCTTCATCGGTCTAAATAATATTACACATAAAATTTCCATTTACCTGGAGATTTACTAACATCATTTCACAATATTGCACATGATGTATCTGATCATTTGGATTATCGCTTGCACTTTAACAAATGAATATGGGTGCAGTTTATTTTTCTTTAAAATACGTTGAATAGATGTTTGAGTTATTCCAAGATCATCGCGCGCAGATCTTATTGAAGCATGATAATTTACTTGAAAATATGCTAGCAAGTTTACTTTGATAGCTTCCTCGTCGATTACAAATTTATGTCTTGGTAAGGCATACTTAGTACTCCCAGTTTGAAGAAAGTTCGCTTCGATTCTATCAAACTTAGATCTATTCATCGGCGTTAAATGGGAATACCTTTAATTAAATGTACGGCAGATCCTCTGTACAACTCTTTGACATTCGCTGTGAATGTAAAATAAATTCAAAATATCGTTGTTAGAGTAATTACCTCTAGGATTCATTTTAACTTCACTTCACTGTTAAGGCAAGTAACAACAATACGATTGACTTTTTGATTCAAACAACAACTGTTTGTCTAAATCAACAAATAGTTGTTGTTTATTTTCTAGGCCCGCTTGATACATTACATTTCCATTGTTTTTCTATTGCACTGAATATTGACGTATTTTTACACACATCTTAATATCTCGAAATCGAAAAAACATAAGTATAGAATATAGACCAATTCGGCTTCAGAATATATCAAAATTTACAGGGTATTTTATTTAAAAAAACGAGATTTAATCGTTTAAAGTTGACTAAATGTGGGATACAATTTTGAACACTCACACACCTTCGCGTATTGACTATTTATAGCTAACATGACATCTATTTGATTTTTTTTTGTTTGGAGATGCGTATTTTTAAGTGAATTATGAAAAAGTACTAAATTTTAACCAAAAAACAAATATCTCGAAAATGGTTTAATTTGGAGGTTATGATATTTCTTGATTTTTTTCATAGAAATTTATGTAGAATCCAAATTCACGATAAAAATATAGCATTTTATTAAATATAAGGGAGTTGGTGTATACTTCCGGTATAACCGAAAGTCGTACAGTCCTGAAAATATTTTTATTAAAACGAGCACACACGATTTCATAGAAGCTCAACATTTTATTACAATACATTAATTTGAAGTTAGGGTGTTTTTTTTTCAGGTTCTCTATGGCGTCCTCGGAAACTATAAGAAATAGAGAAACGGTTAAATGAGCACAGTATGGCAGATTTTTTTTGAAAAATTTAAAGTGTTGAATTTTCTAATTCGATTTCTCTCGATTATTAAGAGAGATAAAGAAAAACTATAGAGAGCAAACTTTTAGTTACTTTTACACTGAATAATTTTTTTTTTCTATCGACATTAGGTTTCGAGATATAACACAAACTAACATCTTTTTAAAGAAATTGTAGTTGGTTATGGAAATGGATTTTTTCTCTTTCATCGGATTTAGCACTTGATATACTTATTTTTTAAAATAACTGAGTTATTAATTTTCTGTTTAATACAAAAAAATAGTTAGCCATGAAACAATAATAATTAAAAAAAAACAGTTGCGGTTGTTTGTAATACATTCATTTGTTTAATTTTTGCCAAATAAGTTTATTTGAAAGTTATGTGTAAAAGAAATGGAAATGAGTGGGTACCAATCCCATGGCCACCAAGATCACCCGTGCTGTATGCTTTGGAGTGTTTTTGTTGTGTTAGGTGAAAATTTAAAAAGATCGAAAATTTTATGCATTTGCGGCTCACCTTAGGCAAGCTGTGATTAAGTAAATTGTATTTTACCAAGATGTTATGGATATTCATGTATTACAAACAACCGCACTGTTTAATAATTGTTTTGTCTCTAACTATTATTAAAGACAACAAATCCCTTACTAATGATGACATAGTCAACTGTTAAAAGTAAACGTTAAGGTGAAACAGTGTGTGAATTGTTGGAGGCGCATAGTTCTGCTGAATTGGCCCTTAAATCAGAAAGATTGATACAGACATCAAATATCCAGCTATAAACTGAATAAAAATAACTATTTTCCTATAAACCGTCCATAACACACAAAAATCGGTAACCTTAAAACGTCACACATGTAAACAAATACGAATAATAATACTATAAATGAATAAACAAATAAATCATCAAATAGTAGATTGGTGTAATGGGATAACGGAAATGCCTGGTTCGAATCCAGCATTAGATTATTTTATTTTTCACATAAATTCAATATTTGAATTTATTAAACATTATTCACTTCCTATAACCCACTGCATTACTAATATATGTCTTCTTGTATCGCCCTCTTGGTTTGTGAAAATAAAAGTCACTACTACGGACAGAGTCGATGTGATTGTGACTCCGTTCTGATATCCAAATATTCCAATCCCGAAAATGATAAATAAAAGATAAGACTAAATCATCTAAAAGAAGGTTAAATCAACATTTTTTTAAAGATGCCAAACAAAAAAATACGAGAAAAAACCTACACAAGATACAAGTGACAACAAAGATGACATCAAGGAAATATTAAGAACAGTCAAAGAACTAAAATAATCTATTGAATTCATGACCGAAATACAGAATTAAAACAAACATTAAAAATAAACAATCGAATCAACGAACAACTAGAAAAACACGTCCAAAGCCTTGAAAGCCAATTAGAAAAATGTTGATGTGTCATCTAGTACTTTCTTCCATGCTAGATACTTGAAATCAATAGATTCCTCCTACCTACCTATGCGTTCACTTTTCCACAAAATATTAACCATAACAAAATCAAACTAACGTCATTTATAGCAATAGCTCACTTATCCAGAATAATTAATTCGTAAAATTCACATTTTTAAAACAATATTAATAAAATAATTTTTCGATTATCTACAACTTTTCTTAACAAGATTTTTTTATATCATCAGTATTAAAGAAAAATCCACAAAAATGCTAAAAGTAAACTAGCACTTCCGGTTTGAGCATTTTACTACTATTGTAATAAAGAGCTTAAGTTTATAGTGTCATCTTAACAGCTCAATTGGTTTAGACTTTATCGTGGCGACGGAAGGACACATCGACAGAATTACAAAGGGCAGACAGACATTTTTCAAAAATGGTCTTAATCAACTCGGGGGACCGCAAAATGGATATATCCACTAAAATTTTTGATTTGAATATTTTTGCGAAAACAACTTTTCCTTTGTTTTGCATACTTGGGAAAGTAAAAATCGAAGGAGAAAACATAGAAACTAACCTCATGTTAACAGGTATACATTTAAAAATTAAAAATAAGGAAATAATTAGCACAAAGAGGAAGAACAATAGCCCGGATGGAGGCAGCGTCCAGATAGCGGCGTCCTAGGCTGTCTTACGCCGTCTTACGTCTTGTGTTCGGCGACGGGATTTGGCGTCGGCGTTGGTGGGGTGTTGCGTCTGGCTGGATCCGGCGGCTGCAACAAACAATACACTAGTAGTGTGGGACGTCGAGGCTGCTGCTCTGGCAACCTTGATGCTCAGCGTCGGTATTAACTGTAGGAACGACGGCGGACGGGCTAAGTTTCCTGGATTCGGTGGGTTCCTGGCCTGAGCTGGATCCGGCGGAAGCAACGAACACTCGGCGTCGGTGTCTATGAACAGGAACGGAGGCTGGGACGACTGACGTCGGCGTCGAGTTATTACCTGTTGTTGGTTTCTCCTAGATTAGCGGCAGGAACGACGGCTGGGACGTCTGGCGTCGGTAAAAGCTTTTTGGCTCAGACAGGAGAGTCGAGGAAGTAGTTCCTCTTGAATCCATGTGCTGTCCCCCTGTATTTATGTGACGAAAAATGCCGTGGAGAAGAGATTTTTTGAGAACTATGTAACCGTTGGCAAAGAATTCGCTAGAAAGTAATTATCGCAGACAAGATAATTACATTTAGCGAACCCTCAAATCCAAACAACCGTTAAGCTGCAATTTAAAAGAAGTATAGACATTTATTATCTCTCTGCTTTTAAATTGCAATGGTGGTCAATGGTCCTCTTCCTTAATTGCCGATAATCCGCCACACCTGCCCAGGTAGATGTTGGCATAAGCACGGTCCGAACCGCGGGAGTTAATCCTTTGGGCCAAGCAATTGGTTAATTGCTGGGTGCGAACTCATTTTAAAGAAAGCAAGAATTGTAAATGTGATTTACAATCCTGTTGCCGGAGATTAAAGTAATCCCCGGTAACAACCCAAGAGGCTTAAAAAAAAAACAATATAAATATTTGTGGACAAGAAATGGTGCTATACAGGGTGTATTTGAAATAACGAACAGGCATTTAAGGGCACATACACAAAATATGTGTGAACCCATCTCCACCAAAATTTGTTCGAATTTTTTTTTTTGAATTTTAAACATTTTTCGAGTTTTTTTCTATACATTTTGAGAACCAATGCTTTTCTCGTTTAATTCGGTCTGCGTGGAATGCGTGTTTGTTTACTTTAAACGCGAGAGTCTTTGCCTTCGAAATTTGAAGTGTAATCACGTTTTTTTTGTAAAAGATAAACATTCCTCAAGTTCATTCACATTCATTAAGAAAAATGCACTTGACTTGAGCTAGTAAATTGATATCTTCTACACATGTTATTTTCATGTATAAATAGCAGTAAAATAGCAGTTTTACTACGATAACACTTAACACACACTCGTGCATGCAATTTGTTAAAAGTAGGTCACGTATAAAACAATTAAAAGTCGGTCACAATTGTTTTATAAAAAGTCACATGAAACTAAATTAAATGTTCAAATTGACGCCCTTCGCACTCAATACACAATTGGGCTCTCCTTAGCCACTTTTCACGAACCGAAGTGAACATTTGCCGCGGTTTTTCTTTTATTGCGTTAGCTGCGTCGTGAACTCGTTGTCTGAGTGTATCAGCATCGTCAATTTCCTCGTCATACACTTCACTTTTAAAATACCCCCAAAGAAAAAAGTCTCCACGTCCAACCCATCGTACTGAAAATTCATTGTTTAAATAATTTCTAACACGCCGATCGTAGTGCGGAGGTGCACCATCGTGCAGAAACCATAACTGTCTCAGCACAGCTAGAGGCACATCTTCTAAAAGATCTTGAAGTTCATTTTCTAAAAAATCTAAATTACGGCCGCCATTTAAATTAAAAGGAAAAATGAAAGGTTCAATTAATTGGTCATTTACAATGCCTGCCCAAACATTAAGGGAGAAACGATGCTGAAAATGCGATCGGCGCGTAGAATGGGGATTATTCTCTGCCCAAACATGCATGTTATGAAAATTAAAACAGCCATTTCGCGTAAAGCACGATTTCGGGCACTTTGTTCTAAAAGCCATTCACAAAACGCAACTCTCTGTTGAAAATCACCTGGCTGAAGATGTTGAAACCGTTGATAATGATAGGGGTGAAAATTATTTTCGCGGATGATTTTATGCACAAAGCTATGAGAAACACCCAACTGCCGAGAGATAATCCGTGTACTTAAACCGGGATCCGCTTCTAACAAATTTAAAATTTGATTTTCCACTGCAAACAAATGATCTGCTCGGTCAACACCTCTGTCAACTGCGCCAACGGGTTGCAAACTTCCTGTATCACGTGCTCTTTGAAGTAACTCCCGAAAACGATTTGGTGTTGGTAAATGCCGTTCGGGAAACCGATCCTGATAAAGCCACCGATGTGAAGATAGCCACGGATTTTCCAGCCACGGATTTTGGCGCCTCCACCATCACACGAATTGTGGAACAGATTCCCCAGATTTTCAATAACTCCCAAACCCCATATTTTATTTTCAAAATTTCTTCAATAACTGATTAAACAATATACATAGAGCGAGTATAAATAACCAGAATGTTGTAACTCTTAATTGTTCTTTATTTAAACAATATATTGCTGTCCCGCGTATGTCACCTTTCATACCAAATATTAAAAAAATCATATCTCTAAAAACTCCTATTTTATTTTCCAAATTTCTTCACTAATTGTTTAAACAATATATCTAGACCAAGCATAGATGGTCAAAATGTTGTCACTCTTATTTGTTAATTATTTATATAATATATTGCTGTCCCGCGTATAGCACCGTTCATACCAGATATTAAAAATATCATATCTCTTAAAAATCCTATTTTATTTTACAAATTTCTTCACTAATTATTTGAACAATATATCTAGACTAAGCATAGATGGTCAAAATGTTGTCACTCTCATTTGTTAATTATTAAAATAATATATTGCTGTCCCGCGTATAGCACCGTTTATACCAAATATTAAAAAAATCATATCTCTCAAAAATCCTATTTTATTTTCCAAATTTCTTCACTAATTATTTAAACAATATATCTAGACTAAGCATAGATGGTCAAAATGTTGTCACTCTCATTTGTTAATTATTTAAATAATATATTGCTGTCCCGCGTATAGCACCGTTCATACCAAATATTAAAAAAATCATATCTCTTAAAAATCCTATTTTATTTTCCAAATTTCTTCACTAATTGTTTAAACAATATATCTAGACCAAGCATAGATGGTCAAAATGTTGTCACTCTTATTTGTTAATTATTTATATAATATATTGCTGTCCCGCGTATAGCACCGTTCATACCAAATATTAAAAAAATCATATCTCTTAAAAATCCTATTTTATTTTCCAAATTTCTTCACTAATTGTTTAAACAATATATCTAGACCGAGCATAGATGGTCAAAATGTTGTCACTCTTATTTGTTAATTATTTATATAATATATTGCTGTCCCGCGTATAGCACCGTTCATACCAAATATTAAAAAAAATCATATCTCTTAAAAATCCGATTTTATTTTCCAAATTTCTTCACTACTTGTTTAAACAACATATCTAGACCGAGCATAGATGGTCAAAATGTTGTCACTCTTATTTGTTAATGATTTATATAATATATTGCTGTCCCGCGTATAGCAAATAAGAGTGACAACATTTTGACCATCTATGCTCGGTCTAGATATATTGTTTAAACAATTAGTGAAGAAATTTGGAAAATAAAATAGGATTTTTAAGAGATATGATTTTTTTAATATTTGGTATGAACGGTGCTATACGCGGGACAGCAATATATTATTCAAATAATTAACAAATAAGAGTGACAACATTTTGACCATCTATGCTTACTTTAGATATATTGTTTAAATAATTAGTGAAGAAATTTGTAAAATAAAATAGGATTTTTAAGAGATATGATTTATTTAATATTTGGTATGAACGGTGCTATACGCGGGACAGCAATATATTATTTAAATAATTAACAAATAGGAGTGACAACATTTTGACCATCTATGCTTAGTCTAGGTATATTGTTTAAATAATTAGTGAAGAAATTTGGACAATAAAATAGGACTTTTAAGAGATATGATTTTTTTAATATTTGGTATGAACGGTGCTATACGCGGGACAGCTATATATTATATAAATAATTAACAAATAAGAGTGACAACATTTTGATCATCTATGCTCGGTCTAGATATATTGTTTAAACAATTAGTGAAGAAATTTGGAAAATAAAATAGGATTTTTAAAAGATATGATTTTTTTAATATTTGGTATGAACGGTGCTATACGCGGGACAGCAATATATTATTTAAATAATTAACAAATAGGAGTGACAACATTTTGACTATCTATGCTTAGTCTAGATATATTGTTTAAATAATTAGTGAAGAAATTTGGAAAATAAAATAGGATTTTTAAGAGATATGATTTTTTTAATATTTGGTATGAACGGTGCTATACGCGGGACAGCAATATATTATTTAGATAATTAACAAATAAGAGTGACAACATTTTGACCATCTATGCTTGGTCTAGATATATTGTTTAAACAAATAGTGAAGAAATTTGGAAAATATAATAGGATTTTTAAGAGATATGATTTTTTTAATATTTGATATGGACGGTGCTATACGAGGGGACAGCAATATATTATATAAATAATTAACAAATAAGAGTGACAACATTTTGACCATCTATGCTCGGTCTAGATATATTGTTTAAACAATTAGTGAAGAAATTTGGAAAATAAAATAGGATTTTTAAGAGATATGATTTTTTTAATATTTGGTATGAACGGTTCT
This sequence comes from Philonthus cognatus, assembly GCA_932526585.2. Classification (NCBI taxonomy): domain Eukaryota; kingdom Metazoa; phylum Arthropoda; class Insecta; order Coleoptera; family Staphylinidae; genus Philonthus; species Philonthus cognatus. The sequence goes on along the minus strand of OW052243.1, from coordinate 67,692,548 downwards.
ATACGCAGGACAGCAATATATTATTTAAATAATTAACAAATAAGAGTGACAACATTTTGACCATCTATGCTTAGTCTAGATATATTGTTCAAATAATTAGTGAAGAAATTTGTAAAATAAAATAGGATTTTTAAGAGATATGATTTTTTTAATATTTGGTATGAACGGTGCTATACGCGGGACAGCAATATATTATATAAATAATTAACAAATAAGAGTGACAACATTTTGACCATCTATGCTCGGTCTAGATATATTGTTTAAACAATTAGTGAAGAAATTTGGAAAATAAAATAGGATTTTTAAGAGATATGATGTTTTTAATATTTGGTATGAACGGTGCCATACGCGGGACAGCAATATATTATTTAAATAATTAACAAATAGGAGTGACAACATTTTGACCATCTATGCTCGGTCTTGATATATTGTTTAAACAATTAGTGAAGAAATTTGGAAAATAAAATAGGATTTTTAAGAGATATGATTTTCTTAATATTTGGTATGGACGGTGCTATACGAGGGGACAGCAATATATTATATAAATAATTAACAAATAAGAGTGACAACATTTTGACCATCTATGCTCGGTCTAGATATATTGTTTAAATAATTAGTGAAAAAATTTGTAAAATAAAATAGGATTTTTAAGAGATATGATTTTTTTAATATTTGGTATGAACGGTGCCATACGCGGGACAGCAATATATTATTTAAATCATTAACAAATAGGAGTGACAACATTTTGACCATCTATGCTTAGTCTAGGTATATTGTTTAAATAATTAGTGAAGAAATTTGGACAATAAAATAGGATTTTTAAGAGATATGATTTTTTTAATATTTGGTATGAACGGTGCTATACGCTGGACAGCAATATATTATATAAATAATTAACAAATAAGAGTGACAACATTTTGATCATCTATGCTCGGTCTAGATATATTGTTTAAATAATTAGTGAAGAAATTTGTAAAATAAAATAGGATTTTTAAGAGATATGATTTTTTTAATATTTGGTATGAACGGTGCTATACGCGGGACAGCAATATATTATTTAAATAATTAACAAATAAGAGTGACAACATTTTAACCATCTATGCTTAGTCTAGATATATTGTTTAAATAATTAGTGAAGAAATTTGTAAAATAAAATAGGATTTTTAAGAGATATGATTTTTTTAATATTTGGTATGAACGGTGCTATACGCGGGACAGCAATATATTATATAAATAATTAACAAATAAGAGTGACATTTTGACCATCTATGCTCGGTCTAGATATATTGGTTAAACAATTAGTGAAGAAATTTGGAAAATAAAATAGGATTTTTAAGAGATATGATTTTTTTAATATTTGGTATGGACGGTGCTATACGAGGGGACAGCAATATATTATATAAATAATTAACAAATAAGAGTGACAACATTTTGACCATCTATGCTCGGTCTAGATATATTGTTTAAACAATTAGTGAAGAAATTTGGAAAATAAAATAGGATTTTTAAGAGATATGATTTTTTTAATATTTGGTATGGACGGTGCTATACGAGGGGACAGCAATATATTATATAAATAATTAACAAATAAGAGTGACAACATTTTGACCATCTATGCTCGGTCTAGATATATTGTTTAAACAATTAGTGAAGAAATTTGGAAAATAAAATAGGATTTTTAAGAGATATGATTTTTTTTATATTTGGTATGAACGGTGCTATACGCGGGACAGCAATATATTATATAAATAATTAACAAATAAGAGTGACAACATTTTGACCATCTATGCTCGGTCTAGATATATTGATTAAACAATTAGTGAAGAAATTTGTAAAATAAAATAGGATTTTTAAGAGATATGATGTTTGTAAAATTTGGTATGAACGGTGCTATACGCGGGACAGCGATATATTATTTAAATAATTAACAAATAAGAGTACCAACATTTTGACCATCTATGCTCGGTCTAGATATATTGTTTAAACAATTAGTGAAGAAATTCGGAAAATAAAATAGGATTTTTAAGAGATATGATTTTTTTAATATTTGGTATGGACGGTGCTATACGAGGGGACAGCAATATATTATATAAATAATTAACAAATAAGAGTGACAACATTTTGACCATCTATGATCGGTCTAGATACATTGTTTAAACAATTAGTGAAGAAATTTGGAAAATAAAATAGGAATTTTAAGAGATATGATTTTTTTAATATTTGGTATGAACGGTGCTATACGCGGGACAGCAATATATTATATAAATAATTAACAAATAAGAGTGACAACATTTTGACCATCTATGCTCAGTCTAGATATATTGTTTAAACAATTAGTGAAGAAATTTGTAAAATAAAATAGGATTTTTAAGAGATATGATTTCTTTTAAATTTGGTATGAACGGTGCTATACGCGGGACAGCAATATATTATTTAAATAATTAACAAATGAGAGTGACAACATTTTGACCATCTATGCTTAGTCTAGATATATTGTTTAAATAATTAGTGAAGAAATTTGGAAAATAAAATAGGATTTTTTAAAGATATGATTTTTTTAATATTTGGTATAAACGGTGCTATGCGCGGGACAGCAATATATTATTTAAATAATTAACAAATGAGAGTGACAACATTTTGACTATCTATGCTTAGTCTAGATATATTGTTTAAATAATTAGTGAAGAAATTTGTAAAATAAAATAGGATTTTTAAGAGATATGATTTTTTTAATATTTGGTATGAACGGTGCTATACGCGGGACAGCAATATATTATATAAATAATTAACAAATAAGAGTGACAACATTTTGACCATCTATGCTCGGTCTAAATATATTGTTTAAACAATTAGTGAAGAAATTTGGAAAATGAAATAGGAGTTTTTAGAGATATGATTTTTTTAATATTTGGTATGAAAGGTGACATGCGCGGGACAGCAATATATTGTTTAAATAAAGAACAATTAGGAGTTACAACATTCTGGTTATTTATACTCGCTCTATGTATATTGTTTAATCTATTATTGAAGAAATTTTGAAAATAAAATATGTGGTTTGGGAGTTATGAAATTTTGAATATCTGGGGAATCTGTTCCATAATTCGTGTGATGGTGGAGGCGCCAAAATCCGTGGCTGGAAAATCCGTGGCTATCTTCACATCGGTGATAAAGCCTTACTGCTTCCGCGGAATTGCACCTAGCTTCGCCGTAAATAATTAACATATCGGCTAGTTCAATATTAGAATAAATGTGTCGCGCCATTTTCACAAAAAAAGATGTTTGAATAAGTTTCAGCAAAGACTAAACACAAACATATTTTTTCTTGAAATCCGCCCTTACCACCCCTACTTAATTCATTGTAAATTTCTAAAAATGTGTAAGCAATAAATGTTTTTACAAGTGTGCCATAAATCCCGAGGCCCGGCCGTCGACCTGCTCCATTGACACAATACGGCGTGACGACCTTGCATTAAGTGCACTCCGATATTTTCGATAAGCGCTTGTTGTAATTTGATAAAGCTGATGCCGCATGCCGTTTAAAAATGATTTCTAATTGCCAGTGCTTCAAAAATGTTGTCTATTTTTACTCATTTATTTTAATAATTAATTGCGGGTTCATTGTTAGAACTATAAACAAAATAATTGTGAATTATGTTTAGAAATAATATAATCTCTTTGTGGTTAAGAGCCTGTTCGTTATTTCAAATACACCCTGTATACCCTTTGTTTGCTTAATTGTGTTCACCATTAGGATTTTGTAAACTATTAGAGATAAAAAATTAGACAAAAGTTGCCATTTTTAATATAAAATAAAAACACGTTCATAAATTTGATCTAGCGTCATTTGGTTTCAAAATATGGCGAAAAAAGCAAAAATCGACAAACATTTATTTTTCCTATAATTTTGTTAGTTAGAAATAAAATGAGCTAAAATGTACCCTAAATAACAGCTAAGAAACACAACTAAGTTAACAGATTTTATACAGGGCGTCCTATTTTTAAGATACGACATCAAAGTTCATTTTTTCTAATGGCAGCCATTTTGGATTTTTATACCATTGAATAAAGTAGGCAAATGTAGTTAGAAATCAGGTGTCATATGTCAAAATGAAATAACTGCAATATCTAAAAAAAATTGGATACCCTGTATAAAATCTGTCGATTTCAATGTATTTCTAAAGACTAGTTTAGGTTATGTGTTAAATCTTAATTCCCTATCTTTTTGACTTTAATTATTAACTTTAGTTTGAGAATGACTACTAGATAGTCGAAACTAGCCACACAATTAAATGTAAGATCCAGTGGTTAAACAAAGTAAAAAGTGTTTTATTTACCCTATCTTTTTAATTAACAAAGTTATTCTAAGAATAACATTTAATCGATTTTCACTTTTTTCGTCATATATTTAAAACAAATGATGCTAGGTGATTGTTGTTGACATAGTTTTACTCACATTTAAACGTATAAACTTCATCTAATTTAATCAATTTATAGTTTCTAATAATTAATAATTCGTAAAAGTGAAAATCGATAAAATACTATTTTTACTGTAACTTTGTTAATGAAGGAGATATTGAGCTGAAATTTTGTTCTTAGTCTAAAAGAGTCGTTAGAAATACGAAGAAATTTATAATTTATACAGGGTGTTTTATTTAATAAAATATGACAATGCCATTTTAATTTGACATATGACACATTATTTCCAACTCAAATTTTCTGCTCTATTCAATGGTATAAATCCAATATGACTGCCATTAGAAAAATTGATCTATTATGTCGTGTCTTGAAAATGGGACACTCAGTATAAAATCTGTCAATTTAGTTGTATTTCTCGGAAGTCATTCAAATTTCAGCTACGTATCTATCTAAATAACAAAATAATAACAAAAATAAAATATTGTCGATTTTCACTTTTTTCGCCATATCTTTAAAACAAATTACGTTAAATGGAATTAGTCAGCGCAGTTTTATTTTGTATCAGAAATTGAAACTTTTATCTAATTTAACCGTTTAGAAAATCCCAATGGTAACCACGATAAAGCAAATGAACGGTATATTACAGTGCGATTTTTTAAACAGAAAAACACTAACAAAAACGAACTAATACTAACTTGAAACGATGGCCAGCATCTACCTTTACAACATAAAAAGCCGTGAAAATAAGTTCGAAGAACTAGATTTAATTCCGACATTATATAACAATCCGGAAATAATCGCAATTACCGTGACTTGGTTAACATCTTACAACGAGCACCTCTATCATATCAATAACTATGATTCAATATTTAACTCCAGATATAAAAGAGGAGGTGGAATCGCCTTATACGTAAGAAATAACTTGCAGTATGAAACACTAACTAACAAAACTAAACACAGTATCCAAATACTAACAATACAAATAAAACCCAGTAACCATATAATATCTTTAGTCTATAAACTACCTCATATAATGTTTGACCAACTCAAGGACACACTAAAACAATGCCTCCTAAACAGAAAAAAGTCACACCTAAAAATAGGAGAGATCAATATTAACCTGTTATCCATTATTTACTGCTATTGTTTTTATTATTTTTGTTTCTTCTAAACAGTTTTGTTCGCTTTGAGGTATGTGTATGAATCTATGAATTAATGAATGAAATGTGCTATAGTTCATTTTGTGGTGTGTGTTTGGTGAGATTAATACATATACCTCAAAGCGGACAAAACATTTTAGAAGAAACAAAAATAATAAAAACAATAGCAGTAAATAATGGATATAGTGAGCAATTAATTAATAATATGATAGCAAATAAAAAATGAAAACAGTACCAAAAATATTTTTATATCCGAGACAAGAAAGAAAACACAAGTTGGTGTAAGTTAGATTTTGTTAGCGACTTTTCTCCAAAAGTTAAAAAATGTATTAAAGGGCACGAATTTAACATAATCATGACTAACCCAACAAATTTAGGCAAACTCCTAGTGAATAGCAAACAAAGAACTGATAAATTTAAAAAGTGTGGAGTGTATGAAATCCAGTCCGACGATTGTGACTCAATATACATTGGCCAAACCGGGAGGAATTTCAAAAAACGATTGGAAGGACACAAAGCTTCAATCCCAAATAAAAAATATTGTACTGGGTTAGCTAAACACTGCATTTACTATAATCACTTCTTTAATAACCAAACGGCAAAGATTATATACACAGGCAATAAAGGACGTCATCTCAACTATTGCCAAGGACTGGAAATCCAGAAAGCAATAAAACAGGGAAAACCAATAGTTAACGACATCGAAGATCTGTGGAGCTCACCCATCATGACAGTCCTTATTGCCTAACCATAACATTTAAATTAACCTCTCTTGTATATAATGTTTGTAAAAATGTAATTTCCTGTACTCATTGAGAATGACTCAAAGTCGAAACTAGTTGGAATAAAAAACCAAAATATTAGTGAAATTTAACCAAGTGTTTTCTTTATTAAATCAACTACATTATTAAAAATAAAATTAACAAATCATTTCACATCAGAATGAAAAATTAGTAAAACACATAAAAATTAACCATACAAATATATCAGACCACTGCGCAATTATTATTGAAATAAATATATCTCAAACCAAACCAAACAATCCTACCAATACTTCCAACAAATAATAACAAACTACAAACAAATAATTGAAGATATAAAAACCATTGACAGGACAAAAATCAAAACATTCGAACAATTATCTAAGGTCCTATAAGATATTGTTGAAAGCAATAAAGAAATATCCAAAATTAAGATAGCACAAGAAAATCCATGGATAACTAAAGCAATAATAAATGAAATCAATAAAAGGAAAAAAGCATTCGAGAGACACAAATAAATTCTGACAACAAAACAATAAAACAAATATACCTCAACCAGAAGAACATTATTTACAAATTCATAAAAAATATGAAAATCCGATACTATGAAAATAATTTCCAAAAATAAAATAATAATAACAACCCACAAAAACTATAGAAAAAAATGAAATGGAAAATGCAACAATAAAACCAAAAACTACAGTAACAATAGTAGAAAATATTCCTAACATGACATTTAAATCAATGAGCACAAACGAAATAAACATTATAACAAATGACATTATAAAACGAAATTCAAACACACTGGCACCAACTGAAATAATAAACAAAGTACTAAAAGAAGGAAAATATCCAGAATACATGAGAAATACAACAATAGTACAAATACTTGAAAAAGGTGATAAAACAAACCTTGCAAATTACAGACCCATATCCTTGCTTTCTTCATTAAATAAGATCCTCGAAAAATTAATTCATATGCAATTATGAGAACACCTGACCAAACATAAACTAATCAAACATCAACAATACGCATTCTAAAAATATTCAGGAACCTTGTCTGACTACTATTAATATCTATTAATAGATACAATACAAAATAATTTAGATAAAAAGAAAATGGTAATAGCGATCTTTATCGATATGAAGAAAGCATTTGACACAATAAAAAATCTCCACTTTTCACATTTTTCAAAATATTTAGTACCCTAGACTTTAACAAGTGTCATTTAATTCGGTTAGTAAAACTGCACTACTTTGCCCATTTAACCATTTCTCTATATTTTATAGTTTCCGAGATTCCTATAGGGAACATGAAAAAACTCACCCTGTATATATATCCCATGTATATAGTGCGTTCTCGGAAGATATCCCAGATAAACAAGTATATTGACTCTAGTTGCTTGATTCTAAGACCTGCGTTACCTGAAAATATTTTCATGTATACAGGTTTGAAGAGAATTTGATCTAAATTGACAACATAGAATATCATTTCAAGAAAAAAAGTTCATATGAATATGTATCCTATTCTCAGTATTTACTGATCATATTTCAAACTAAATTAATTTTAAATAATTTGTATTTCTGTGTCATTAAAGTTAACATAATAAATGACTCCAGACTAATAATTTAAAAGAACATGGTCATAGATGTTTAAAAATTAAGCCTCCAACTTCAATGCATTTAGCCACACGCCTGTGAATACCACGTGTTTTTTATTTTTGTTATTTTGACACATATTTATAAGAACTTTTTTGCTTGAAATGATCTCAAGAACATACCCCTTAAGTGCCGAGAAAACTTCGCGAGACACCGTGTATAGTATCGTGGATAGCTTTGTAACAAATCAAAGTCCTGCAAACTAAAAGCGTAATCTAATTTGTTTCTATTTTAAAATAGTTTTGAATTAAAAATATACTTATTCTTGTTATTTTGTTAAACAAATCTTGATTTCATATTGCTGGACTAAATAAATTTAATTTACAAAATTAAATTAAATCTGCAATGGTTCCAAAGATTTTTCGCATAGTATTAAATAGAATGATTAATAATCATTTGCAACTAAGGTGTCTTTCATTTCTACTTCATCATTAGTGAATAATTGAATTATTCTTGATTTCTGTATAAATTCGTTAGGCTCAATATTTCGGTTTTGAATATTACCTTGAATAATCTGTACCCTAATAATGCACTTCGGTGTCAAAAATCCATAATTAGTTAGTTAATGAGATTTTAATCACATAATGGGAGTTGCGGTGGCCTAGCGGTTGAGTCGTTAGGTTGAACCAATCGTCCACTGTAGAAATACGAGTTCGAGTCTCCCCTGGGGCGGAAAATATTCGTCCCGGATGCTATGGGTGTTAATTGTGTTGTCCAGATTTTCATTAATAGAAAAAATTATAATAGTAAACTGGTCATGACTGAATGGCTTACCGCCTAAGTCAATTCCCTAATATTCATCACATCCCCCAACCCGATTTTCATCCATCACCCTTCCTTTAAAAAAAATCTCATGAGGTGAGGATTAAGAGCAAATAATGATAAAAAAAATATTTTTTTATTGTAAGCTTTAAAATCTTAGTAATTTATGCAGAAATAAAGAGAGTTACTTGTGTCATTAGCAGAAATTGACATTTTAAACCACGAGAATCATCATAATAAAACTGACGTCTTTCATATTCACCATAAACGGTGTGATTACACAATGCACTCTGCGTTTTCCAGAATGCTATGGTAATGCAGTATCAATTGACTTTTTGGCAAATTATCTGGCTGTGTTAAGATATTGCAAATGTATTGTTATGTTTTACTATTTTACCTTATTTTTTTACTTACTATTGTTTTTAAAATGTTTTTTATATTTATAGTTTTTAATTAGATTTAAAAAAAATAGTATGTATTTACTACAATCGTTTGCTTCATCATTGAAGAAAGTTCACAAGTTTAAAAAAGTTCTTAGCACTATACAGCTTGTACTTGAATTAATGAACATGCTTTTAAGTGGGGGAGGGGGATACATAACACTATTTTAGATCCATGCTTTAGAATTTTCAAAATTGCGCATATTTTCAATTTTTTATCATTTGCGTGCATAAAATGTCTCGTAGATAATTAATTATATTGTAGTGTTTGTTTATTTATACGGAGCGACCCGTATTTCTTGAAAATCCTTGAGATCGCTTAAACACAGGCAGACTATTTATAATGTCGGTTAAATAAGTAAGCGCACATTTATCAGGGACCACAAACATGTTTATTTTTAATATGAATTATTTGTAATAATTAATTACACTGAAGTTTTTTTTTTAATTTCAATTGCAGATATCGTTTTCTATAAACGCTGCCCCATGTAAGGTAGACAGTCTGCTCATTCATTCACTTACACCCTGTATATATTGTCATCTGTGATTCTACTGTAAGGGTAGTATTTTTAGGAGTGGTGAGTTTGATAATTCAGTCTGTTTATTGAGGAGATGTCCAGTGTTTACATATCTGTTGATTTCTAAATTTGCCATCGTTGGCGTCTATTTCAGTTAACGATTTCATTATTGTTCCTAATCCGTTTATCAATTCTCTTTTAGTTCTGATTTGTTCTATAAAGTATATGTTGACGTTATTGATTTGATCAGTAATTTAATTTTTAAATCTATAATGTTTTAGAAATCACGTACTAATACAACCAATAACGTTGAAATATTAAAATATTTAATATAACTGTCAATTTTTATAATTGTACTGATTCTGCAATTTATCAAACTCTTTAAAAATAGGTGTCGGTTTATAATGGTTAACAAAGATGTGTTTTTTTTTTCCAATTTTTGCTGATCCTAGATTACGATGAAGAATGCTATTTTCGTGATATTTCAGATGGACTCTAATTTCAATTTAATTCAATTTCTCCGAGCTTCCCCTAATTTTGATATTGCTAATTTGGACTTTCTAACATATAGAGAGTTTTATGTAACACCGAAGATGTTGGAATGTACTCAATGTTAATTTACTTATGTTCGATTTTTTACTGGGACGCATCAAAACATTGCGTGCATTGCCATATAAACCAATTCCGTTCTAGAGTTGGAATAGGTATTTCGTAACTCTAGAACTGAATTGGTTTCTATGGCAAAGACCACATAATAAAAAAATCGCATTACATTTACTAATCAATGATGGGCCCATAAGTAAAATATTTTGGAATAGGAGTAGAAAAATAAATTATAAAGAATTTATTGTGGGCTACATTATTTACTGATTTTTTAAAATAGCAATGCTACAAAATTCGAATACAAAAATACATTACCAAAGGAATCCGGTCTCTTTCCTACATTTAGCTTAATTCGCTGACTCCAGCATCCTACGACGCCACTCTTAACAGCAGCGACTTCATGTTAACGTCACAGCAAGAATTTCCAGAGATTCAACAGAAAACCACTAGGCTGCTTCTTCTAGGGATTTACTGACACACGAACACCAGGAAATCCACGAACACTTCCCATCAAAGAACGCGTAAACTCCACCGGATTATGCCTTCACTAAATCGAGAAGTATGAGTCACTAACAAATGAACTCCAATAAGGAAAACTCCACACAAGAATACTCCAAATAAAAAAAACTTTCAATAATAAAACTCTGGATAGGAAAAACTCCAGCTAATACAAGAAGCCAGGCAGAATAACCTGTGTAAAATAAACATCAAAGAAAAGAAGTTACTACACGCGTGTTATCACAAAACTAGCCCTAACAATAGCCAAAACTCATAACAGTGTTATTTTGTAAGACAACCGTGCTTCTCCACACAAACCATTTCAATCTTCTAACCGGATATCTGCCATCTTGAAGAACAAAATATCTTTCCTAACTCCCTACCTAACCAACCAACTGCGAAAGCCATCCATTCCACAAACTAACAATATACAAAACCAAATGAACTGTATGATAACCAAAGTAAGCTTCATCCTCATTAGTTAAATAAATAAATTATTATAGAATGAAATAAGGCAATTACCCTAGATAACAGTAACAGAAACATTATTTAATTACTCAAAATTAAACAACAATAAAAAACATGACAATTTTTAATTAAATACAGATAAACAGTAACAAATTCGACAGTAACGAGAAAAATTGCGTATGCATATTTTACGAAATATGCCCATTGACAAACTTTAGAAATTAGCCCGTTGATTGGTAAATAGCTGGTCAATTGTCACCCAGTGACAGTGCAAGTTGTCACCCCCTTGAAAATATGTTGTCCTATAAGTGTAATGTAAATCCGATAGCGAATATTTGATGTCCTCCTCTATATTATTCTCATCAATTTTTCTGTAAAATAACTTCATAATTATTCTATACATTGATAAGAGCGAGAGACATGTCTTTATTCAGACCTTTACAATATATACATATAAATTTAATTTTTGTGCAACCATACGCAAAGATCTTCCATCGCGAACTCCTAAACGCCTTCATATTTAATTTCTCCGAGTTCTTCGCGCACGCGCTGTCATGGCACCAAGCGTGGTGTCGTGGAAAAAAGGTAACCAAATTATCAAAAAATGCCTTGATGGCATACTTGGAGTAGAAATCAAAAGTTTTAAAATCATTAAGTTTATGGAGTATTTATTCCATGTTTAACTGTACAGTTAACATAAAAGATGGTATTGATAATTCGAAATTTTCGAAGTCAGTGCTCTTATTAAAAAAAAAATCTGCCGGGTATCGAGATAAAAAATCTAATATATTAACTCTAGAACAAATAACTCAATTTGTAACTGAAGCAAGTGATTACGATTATTTATTATGGAAAGTAAGTACTTCATAAAAATAAGTTTAAAATGATATTTATTAAAAGTATTGGTTATGCGGTATTTCTGGGGCAATGCGTAGTGATGAGTTAAAAACATTGTGCATAGAAGATGTGGAAGATATTAACAAAGCGTTCATTATACGAATCTAAGAAAGTAAAACTGATTGACCTCGTACATTTATTATAACAAATGCAGATTCATTAAAATTTACAAAAAGTACCTAAGTCTTCGCTCAACAAATCCTAATAGTAAGCGTTTATTCCTGCGCTATCAAGGTGGAAAATGTTGCAATCAAGTTGTTGGTGTTCACACAATTGAAAACATTCCATCTTAAATTGCTAAATATCTGAAATTATCGAACAGCAAAAATTAGACGGGACATTGTTATAGACGAAGTTCGACCACTTTGGTTACGGATAGCGGATTAGGTATTACAACATTAAAGCGACACGGTGGGTGGCGTCCGGTTAATGTATCAGAAGGCTCAATCGAAGACTCATTGCAAAATAAAATTGAAATATCAAATCAAATATTTCCGAAACCTGCTGCTGTTACAAGTATTGCAGAAAGTAACACTATATCCAACAATATTATTTGTTTATATGTTGTAGCAACAACTTCTGGGTTTTCTGTAAATATAAGCAATAATTCAAATTGTACTATAACCATAAATAATATTTATACGTTAAAATGTATGCTTTCAAATGGTTACGTAAAAAGTCGTGACAACAAAACCTTCGCATCTAATTTCACATTATGTATCTACAAATCTTGTTCATTTTTTTTATTATTAATTGTACCAGTTGCACAAATAGTTTTGTGTACACCTTGTCCGCCAAATACTTTAGTGTCCTCGAGGTTATATTGCCTCGGCTATAATTTTCCTTTCGGACCACTAAAGTTTTATTTCGCGGCCTTAGTATACAAATAACCATTGTATACAGTTTTAAAATAATAATAGGTAAGTCTATGGTCTTTCTGCCATTTCAATTTGATAATATTAGCATAAATCTAACTTTTCTCCTATTGTAAAAATATGTTTTTCTAACAAATATAATAGAATAGAATAGAAATAACCAAAAAGTCACAATTAAGAAGCGCTGCAATCTACAATGCATCAACCGTTAAATAACTCGCACTAATGTCGACTTTGTTCTTCTATTTCAGAATGAGGGAGGCAGTTATGTAATGTGATATTGTGATAGATTATCGTATTTCACATTATAGAAATTAAGGGTTAGTATTGTATTTATTTGAGTGTTATAATTATAATTAATGCGTTGTTTATTATTTAGAATAATGATGAAGAACAACGATGATACTATTTTGGAAATACTACAGGGTTACCGTACCGCCAAATGGCCCACCGTTAAACTGGTTAAGGTGTTCGTTGCGAGCACAAGGAACGGTAAGTGAATTTTTGTATTAATTTAATTAGCCACTACTTTTATAAACACTCTATAAAAATTCATTAATAACTACTTAAAACTTTCTGAATAAATACTAGATATTTAATTACGTTTGTTCAATACAAATTATATATATTTTTGATGTTTATTTAATAATAACAACAGTTAAAATGTGATATGGTGTAAAATTTGCAGCTTTCGCGACGTGTTACTTGTAAGGTAACTGTTTGCAATGACTGGACAGAAATGATCGTCACTGAATAACTTTTTATCAACAAATAAATTGAAAAACAACCTAAAAGTAACATGTCTAAAATCTGATTGGCATCGCAACAAGAAAAGTATCTACAGAAAATATACAAAAATGATGGGAGTATTTAAAAGTGGGGGGCAAACAGTATTCCTTTCTTTTAGGGTGGCGATTTAGCATCGTCTCCGATTCAGGTAGAAAAACAGAAAATGTCCCGTTCATCCCAACAAGTGCATTGTCCGAACTTCGCCATTAGGGGTGTACCTTACGGGCAGGTGACCCCTGCATATTTAGGTGCAGTAGATTGGGTGTAGGTCGTTTTTTATAAGAAATATACATACTGTTGTAAGATACAATATTTATAACGATTCAGTTTTCTATTGTAAGCAAAAAAACAATAAACAAATTACATATAATCAATATAGCCTTTTCGTACTACTTTAAATTTTTGAAAAAGTTGAAATGTTCAGTTTTGGTATAATACCTAGGAGTCAAGCTATTTTTGGTTAAAATATGACTAGCATTTAATTAGTTATTGAATTATTTCTTGAATTTTATTGTGATGGTAAAGTTTCGGAGAATTAACTCGAACGAGGCACTTGTTAGTGTTACATAGGTGACTAAATTACAACAACTTAAATAATACCTAAGAGATACATTGTACAGTTTATATACTTTAACACTACCCTGTAAACTGGACATGGAGTATCACGAAATACAAATATCAATTCCGAAGACCAATCTTCGAACATATGTTTTTAAATTTAACAGAATTCAACGGTTTCGTAAACAAAATGTCAAAAAACATCGAGGTGCGCTATTATTTTATTAGAGAACTTTATAAAAAGAGAGATATTGATGTGGAGTTTGTGCGTTCTGAAGATTAGCTATGAGACATATAGCTAATCTTCAGAACGCACGAACTCCACATCAATATCTCCCTTTTAATAAAGTTCTCTAATAAAATAATAGCGCACCTCGATATGTTTTGACCTTTTGTGGAATTCGTGGTTCTTAACAAGTTTGATAGCAATACAATGTCCATAATTAGTATAGCTACAGTTTTACTTTCACCGATCTCAGATAATGGGCGATTAAGCCACACCAATTATTTTGCGCTTTCGCTTGCAGACACAAATTCTGCCTCAGTAGTTGAAAGCGCGACCGATTTCTGCAATTGAGAAGTCCAGGATACTGCAGTTTCGTTCATAATAGTAACGAAACCATTTGTAGATTTTAAAGTCTTAACTTCTCCAGCAGCGTCGGAGTAAGCTCGTAGTCCGCCACCAATTGAAGTGTGAAGAAGTCCCATATCAGCTGTACCGCGCAGGTATTGTAGTATACGTTTGACTGAAGTCTAGTCGGATACTGTAGGTTTCGCCATGGATCGAGCAACTTATGAGACAGCATGCGCTAGATCAGGGCGAGTGACGCAGGCCAGATACATCAGCGAGCCCACAGCTAATCGGCATGAAACGGAGCTGTCGAGAGAATCATTTAAGATCTTCTCTATGTTTGTTCGCTGCAAAATGCATACGTGAGATTCGCATTGTTTAATCTGGATTCCAAAGAATGAATTAGCAGCAGAGTTAACAGCATCAGCTGCTTCGCTGTAAGAGATTGGATCGCATCGTATCGGGCAACCGGGCTAAAAGTCTTATCATAGTCAATCCCCGCCCACTGGAATACACCACGAGCAACTAAGCGAGCACGATATCGATCGACCGAACCATCAGGTTTATATTTCACTCTATGTACCCAACGATTGTCGATAGCGTGCTTACCTAGCGGCAAAGATACCAGGTCCCACGTATCGTTCTTTTCAAAAGCTAGGATTTCTTCCTTCATTGCCCTCGGCCACTGGTCTGAGTGAGTACTTTTCAAGGCCTTAGCGAAATTAGTTAGTTCGAGGTCCTTTAGAACTGCTTCCGTCAGGCACGCTATTGCGCTGTTTGCCTGGGAACGATGAATCTTGTAGCTTACTTTGTAGTCATCAAGTTTTAGCGGATTTGGTTCGAGCCGGGTGCCGAGTTTCCCAGTTGTTTCCGTCTTCAGAGATGCGGTCGACTTTTCCGTCTTGATTGGCCTCCTCCCCATAGAGCTCTTCACTATGGTGTTGAAGTTCAAGGTCAATAGTGTCGTTTGTTGTACATAACTTCTCTGGACGAAAGTCAACGTCGCGTGTCTTCACTAACCGATGCTTTGACGGCACTCAAACTTTGTAGCCATCTTCGTCGAATTGCCGGCGCGTAAAATTTAGAGCGAAACTGCTTCCGGATGTTTACGTAGCATTTTGATCCAAAGATTCTTAAGAAGTTAAAGCTGTCGAATGCCTTGCCGGTCCACAACTCGAATGGAGCTTTACCTGGAACACTTGATTTCCCCGTGCGATTAGTTATAAATACTGCTATATTGCACGCGTAAGTCTAAAACGTTTTCGGCAGCATGCTGACAGAGAGCATTGAACGGGCCAGTTCGACGACGTGTCTGTTTGCTTGTTCTGCAACACCGTTTTGCTCAGGAGTGGATATGAGGATATGATGCCTCGTTTCCTTAGTTGAGCACAATCGAATTCAGTTCCACAGTCTGAACGAAAAGCTTTAACTGAATGGCCTGCAGTATCGCACTCGCTCAGAAACGTTTCCAAGTGTGAGGCAACTTTGGATTTCTTTTTCATAAAAAATATATGACCGTATCGAGAGTAGTCATCTTTAAATGCCACATAATATCGAAAACCATTGATCGAGTCGTTTAAAGGAAGATTTCGATGTGAATGGAACGGTTTTTAGTGTGACTTACCGAGAATACAACCGTCACAAAATGACGAGGTGTCCGAACTCTTTACCGATATACCTACGCCGGATGAAACATTTCGCACATGACGCTTGTCTCGATGTCCAAAGCGTTCGTGCCAGCCCTGGAGAATTTCTTTCAGTTGTAGCAAGGTTAGATTCCGCTGCCGAATCTGGAACACAAGCTCGACTATCCATGACATACACAGGCCCAACGAGCTTGCCAGTCGCTACGAGTTCACCATCTCGTCGAATCTCTACGCCGTCGTGATTAAACGAAGTCGCATTTCCATGTCTGACAGCCTGTTTGATAGACAAGAGTTGATGGTGAGCCTCGGGTACGTACCCAACGTCATTTAGAGTCGCAGATGTCTAGTGTTCTCCTACTCGCGCCTCGATGTTTATTTTTCCGGATCTGTATGCAAAAAAAAACGTCTTTGACGGCTGTCTGGATGCGTTGCGGGATCGGAAACTTTTAGAAACGTAGCAAAATGCTGTAAGTTCGCAGTCATATAGTGCGTCGTACCAGAATTCGAAATCCAAGAATCGGCAGGAGTGATGTTTGCGTTAACAGCTAGGCCCGCCGCGAAGAACGAACCTGGTTTGCTGCTTTTCGAAGTTGCTTCTGAGTTGTTTCTGTTTAATCTTACCGATTTCTCTTCAGCAGCAACGCGTTTTCAGCAATCAGCGATGAAGTGACAGATTTTCTTGCAGTATAAACACGCACGTTTTTCTTTTACCTTTACGTTCGCCGAGGAAGGGGTTGGTGCTGATTTCTGGTAGTGTTGACTCTTCTGCGGCTTACAATCCAAACGACAGGATTTTGCGTAGAAGGCGCCGGGCGTCTGTGATGTTCTCTGCATCAGCGAAGCTTCCATTGAACGCAGATTTTCGACGAGGAGATTTTGCGTAGAAGGCGCCGGGCGTCTGTGGTGTTCTCTGCATCAGCGAAACTTCAATTGAACGCAGATTTTCGACGAGGAGTTTTGTAGTTTGTCCTACTTCTGGAACACGATACCATGTTAAACGATAATATTTATACTCGGAACTAAGTGTTTTGAAGATACGATGGTGAAGCAGTGACAACGGAAGTTCGGCGTTCCGGTTATTCTTCCGTAATTCCGCAAGTATGTCATCAAACATATTGGCTAGTTGGGAAATATGTTTCGTAACGGAAGTGGTGTCATCTTTAGAGATCTCGAAGAAACTGTCGAACATCATGTACAGTCGCTGTAGAGATGACTGTTGAAACACCGATAACAACGTCTCCCAGAGTTCTTTGGCCTCAGTTTTCCTGCGAACGTAGATGGCAGCGTCTACCAAGTATACGAGCTGCGCTCGCGTTGTCTCGTTGTCAGTTTCGGCAACCCGCGGACGGTTTTGCGTTGGCCACCGGTACCGCTGGGCACACTCCCGAGCCATCAACGATGGAATAAGGACACTGTTCTTTCAAACATAGTTCATTTTGCCACTTCCAGGTTTCCCACTGTTCCTCATTTGCTAACTTGCGAGTTCCAGCTACAATACGACTGCTATCGTCTGGACGGTCGTTTGCCGAGTCGGCCATTTTTCCTATGTCTTGTCAAAAAATGTCAAACTGCCGATATTCTACTTCTCTGCTCAAAATTTCCGAACTTCAAACACGTACGCCACTACGAAGCGTATCTGGGCCCATAACTTGTGATGGTTAAGTTTCTGAGAACGTTTTATTCAGCATTTATAAACAAATTTTTATATTTATCATAGTTTCGGGATTATACGAATGGGTAGAATACCTAGGTACTCGGATTAAGTTAATATTTCTTTAAACAGATCAACAAAATATGGTTTTAATTTGTTGTAGATTACAGGAGTAATGCATTTAAATTTTATAAATCGAGCGAAAGTACTAATGTAATTTGTGCTGCCTATAACACCAGTTTTAAGGAAAAGTGTGGATAATGGGTATAGGTTGGTGTGAGGTAACAAGTTCCGCCCTACAAAATGTTTTCTTGGTCTTTTATTGAAATTGTCGTATTTCCTATTTTCTCAAGGTCAATAATACCTTACAATTTTCGAATTGATCTCGTCGGAATTTTGTACAATAAAAGTGTGTTCTAAAAGTAATTTATAGAGAGTATTCTAAATATAAAATATAAACTGACAATGCTTTTGAAAATAGTTTTGAAAATTATTAGCGTTTATCAATTTTTAAGGAATTATCTAATTAATACAATGTGTTTATTTTAAATCATATTTATCCTTTTCATTAACACTTGCGCAGAAGATATTTAAATAGTTTTGTATATATTGTAGCTGACTTGAACATCCGACTTATAGCAAAGAGCGTCTTAATTTTGTAATGTGCCAGAAGACTACTTAGAATTTACAACTACAATAAAACTCAAAAATATGAGGCTATATTTAGATTAGTTAGAAACACCCTGGTTTCATCCAGGCTCTTTGCGATAGATAAGTAAAAAAGTAAAAGTTTATTACCATTAAATTAATAAATAAATATGAACACAAAATAATCAATATTTTGTAAAATTTAATAAAAACCGAAATAATTAAACACTGTCGGAATGACTTCAGCTGATGAAGAAAACGCTTGGTAAATTTATAGAGAAGAAATTAACCTTTATTGGCACAATAAAATAAAAGATATATACATTAAAATTATACAAACTTACAAAAACAAAAGCAAAAGACCGAACGACACCAAAAAATTTAACTAAACATCTCTTCCTTCAACGTACATCACGCTCAGCAGCTAGCTACCTCTTCCTGGTCTTATTCTCCTTAGCTCTTTAACAACCTCTATCCCTCTTTCGCTCTCACACAAACCCTCTTCACGTGTACTACCTTTTATTTGTACCCCCGCACACACATTCATCCAGTGCTCCCATTTATCTTTCTCTATTCCACAAAAAACACACTTCACATATTCTTCTCCCATTCATACCTTTCTTCCCTTTTCTTCACTCCCACATCTGTACCGAGCTAGTATACGCACATCCTCCCCCATTTAATAGTTTAATTATATGGTAAATTTATATTAATTTTATTTTTGCCAAGATGGGCATCTCAAAAACACTTTACAATCTCGTCACATCAAATTAATTTAAAAATAATGTCATGTACAATCTAAAGAAATGTTTATTAATCTGAATATTTAATAAATGTCTTTTTTTAAGGTATTGCACAAAACAATTTCTTTATTTTAAATAAAGTTTAACTTCTACATCAGCACATGAGGTACCTGTGTACTTTTTTTACTTTTAAGTCTCATCATTACTTTGTGTTTTAAACTTCTAAAGTTTATTCAAACCTTCTATCAAATAGCTTTGTAAAAATCATTTGGATTGTAGAATAAAAAAACATACTTTTTCATTTTGTAATGTTATTACTACTAATTACACTGGTCAACAAATTTAAACATTGATACAAATAGGTGCATGTAAAGTATTTTGTGGTCCAAAATCCGAAAATGCTTAATAATGTACAGGTGCATTTTTTTGTTACATGGGTTGGTAGTCGAAAAAAAAAAAAGACGAATTATGTTTAGAATTGAATGTTTATTTAATACAAATATGTAAAACATGTTAAATTTAAGCAAAGGCATTTTATTAAGGATTATGTGCAATAAAAATTAGAGAATGTTACATGAAGACAATATTTTTAATTTGAAAATGTTTACGAAAATAATAATTTTCCTTTGTATTACATACGGGACAAGTAATAATTTCAATAATTCGGTGTTTTAAATAACTACCCAATGAAACACAAAATACAATTTCTATTAATGTTAGAAAATGTCGACCTGCGTAATTTAACAATAAAACCCGCTTTTGACTTTTTATTTTTGCCATTAGGAAACAGTGTTCATGTTTGATAGTGGTAAGCTAAATTTGCCGAAACTGCAGTCATGTTAAAATAAAAAGTGTTATTCAAACAAAGTTAAAAGTGTGTTTTAAACATATTTTAGATATAGAAAAAGTTCAATTTTTGTAAAGAAGGTGTTTTATTAATTACCTGAATAAAGCACAAAAATACTATTTTTGTTAATGTCACAATGATCATGTCGACCTGCGTTATTATTAGCTGAATCAATCAAAGTGTTAGATACAATCAACAGAAATATTTGTTTTAATCAGAATCCTACAAATCAACACCACGCCATTGTTTGTTTAATTTCATGGCCCCTTTATTTTCGTTAAAAAATGTTTTAACTTATAATTTTTTAGGTGTTTATAAATGCAAAAAAAACTAAATACTTTACTCTACAAACAATAATTTACATGACTAGTATAAAATAATTATGGAAAATAATATTACAATATAAAGAAATTAACATTGAAAAACCTATGATCTATCTACACCCTGTATTGTATAAAAATAATTTATAGTATTATTGATTTGTGTTTGTATCTCTTTAAACATTTCGGCATACTACCTGCCAAAAACCATAATGAGGTATTATTTCTATAATCCAACAATCTAATGCTTGAAAAATTCCCTAATTTCACAGATTTCATGACTTCACAATCTAAATAGGAAAATCCAAATTGTAATGTTGAAAATTAAATGTTTTTTTCTAATAATGGTTTCCACTACTACTTATTCTTTCAAATAACATGTACAGTTTATTGCTCATTTCTTATAAACGGAAGTTTGTGAATATATGAATCTGATATAACGTACCTAAATAAAAAAAACATTTAGTTAATTATGTGATGCACGACGATTGCCATAATTACAACACCCGGCATAAAAATAATATCTGCCAGAAGCACACTAGATTATGTAGAAGTCGAAATGGAGTGAATTACTATGGGGTAACCTTTTTTAACAAACTACATACAGCTTTTAGAAAATTTGACCTCATAAAGTACAAACAAACTATAAATGATTTTTAATCTCTAAAGCATTTTGTAGCATTGGGGAATTTTTAAATTTTAATACGTTGTTATATGTTTAATATTGTGTTTAATAATTGTGTTCTATTTTAATACTACTTTTAAAATGTTTAAATTAGTAACAATCTTTATTTTATTATTACACTATTTTTTTTGCTCTGCGTACATCTAATTTTGAGCATGTGTGTCCTATGTACATGTAACATTAATTTAGTAATATATCTTCTATCACCTTATATTTTCAATAGACGTGTGTAAACTATGTAAATGGTCTCCAGCACAAATAACGATACTATTACTAATACAAATGTTAAAAAATGGTAGTCTTCAGAATTACGTTTAATATACATATATATATATTTTTATATTATCTTAGAGTCTCATTCATAACGTTATATGTAAATATACGCTATTAATATAATAAGTACAATTAATAAAGTATTAAATGTTAATCTTCTTAACTAATAACTCAGGTTTAGGCAAAAAATAATAGTGACCCAAGGGTCGATAGCCAATTTACAGAATTTAAATTTATTTATTGTTATTACTTTATAACTTCTGATTATTTTACAATCTTAAATAAAAGCTTTGGAGGCCAGTTGAACAAGGTAACATTTATTCGTTATCACAAAAAAACGTATCACTAGTAACGTCCTTATGTTTTCTGCCGCGTCTCTCATAGCCGCCTCAAAGTCCACGGTTACTTGTCACATCACGCTACATCACTCTCCCCCCCCCCCAAAAAAAATGAACAATAATAATACTGTCAGCTAAACCCACACCGTAACTCTGTCCTGAAAATGAACGTGCTTATGTCTAGTATGTCTAGTCTTCTTAGAATGTGCAGTGATTAGAATCGGTGCAATGGTGTCGTTCTCCATGAAGGCCGGCTTCAGTCTGTCTATTGTAACCGATTCCTTTTTCTCATTTTTCTGGATCACAAAGTACTTGGAGTGTTTCATGAGCACAGGAAACGGTCCTGTGTAAGGTGGCTCCAACGATTTTTTTACGTGATCTGCCCTCACAAAAACATGCGTGCAGTTATGCAGGTTTTTGTTGATATAGAAGGTGGCTCTTTTTTCCTTTGTGCCGCAAGCGGTTAACTGCTGCATTTGTGTTTTTAGATCTGTAAGGAATGGCTCCGTCTGTTCTGTTCCTTTGTGGCTCGGAAATATGATATGTCCAGGTAACCGCAAGGTTGTGCCGTAAACGAATTCGGCGCTAGTTGCTTTTAACGGTTCCTTGACCACATTCCTGAGACTCAAGAGGATAATGGGTAGCTTGTCAACCCAATTCTGAGTTGGCTGGGACAATTTTAAGGACTTCTTGATTTGCCGGTTGAGGCGTTCTACTAAGCCATTAGCCTGTGGATGGTACGCAGTGGTGGAGTTATGTTTGATTCCTAACAAGGAGTTAAAGTGATTCCAAAAACTTGACTGGAATTGTCTTCCTCGATCTGTTACTATGGTGGAAGGAATTCCAAATCGTGCGACCCAAGTGTGCAGGAAAGTTTTTGCCACCGTGGTTGCTGTTATGTTCGAAATAGGTACAGCTTCGGGCCATCTTGTGAACCGGTCAATGCAAGTTAAGATGTATCTGTAACCTTGACACACCGGCAGCGGCCCTATTAAATCAATGTGTATAAAATCGAAACGATGGTCTGGTAGTGGGAATTTAAGCGGCGGCGATACTGTGTGCCTCGTCGTCTTGTTGATTTGGTAACTTTTACATGACTTGACGAATGTAAATCTTTATTCATCTCGAGCCATACGTATCTTGCACTCACGAGCTTCCTGGTAGCCGTCATTCCCGGGTGAGAAAAACCATGTAAGGTGGAGATTATCCTGTCTCTCAATGGCCCGGGAATGAAAGGTCGCGGTGATCTTGCTGAGGTGTCGACCACTATTCTCTCCGAACCCTCGGGCATCTGCTGCAGTTTCAATGTGAGCGCGGTGTTGTTCGCTTGTAGTAAGGATCGTAATTCCCCGTCTTCGCTTTGCGCTGTGGCTAGTTCTGTTAGACTTACTACGTTAATTTCGCTGTTGGATATTCGAGATAATGCGTCTGCAACCGTGTTCTCCGATCCTTTTACCTAACGGATGTCCGATGTAAATTGGCTAATGAATTCCAAATGTCTCGCTTCTCGGAGTGAAAAACGATCCAAATCTCCGCGTATTGCGTTGATGATCGCTTTGTGATCTGTCAGCACGTAGAAACTTTGACCTTCGACCATGTAGCGGAACTTCTTTATCGCGAGATAGATGGCGAGAAGCTCACGTCCGAATGTGCTATATCGTCTTTCCGTTTTGGAGAACGTCTTCGAGAAGTAAGCGATAGGTTGCTCGACGCCTCTCGGCGAAACTTGTTGTAGCACTGCCCCTGCTGCCTGGTCCGAAGCGTCCACCATTATGTTGAGTTGCAGGTTCTTGTCTGGAAAATTCAAGAGAGTGCCCTGTGCTAACGCCTCTTTTAGCTTGCTGAAAGACTGCGAGGCTTCTGGGTCCCATTCGAGTGTCTTGCAATCTCGGTTGTTGTTAGCGAACTCATTAAGTGGGCCTGGGATCATGGCACAAGATTTTATAAACCTGTGATAAAAGTTTATCATTCCTAAGAATCGCAGCAAGGCGTTGTAGGATGTGGGTCGGGGGTAATCCAGTATGGCCTTTACCTTCACAGGTGAGGGCAACACTCCTGACGCAGTTATGGTGTGTCCTATAAAATCAATTGCGGAGGCCCCAAACGTGCATTTATTTGGGTTTATTTTCACCCCGAACTCTTCCAATTTTCCGAAAAGAATTTTCAGGTGTCTCACATGTGCTGCTTTGTTCCGGCTATAGACCAAAATATCATCCACGTATGTGAAACAGAAGTACAACCCCCGCAGCACTGTGTCGATGAAGCGTTGGAACGTTTGTGCTGCGTTCCTTAGACCAAAACCCATGCGCACGTACTCAAACAGGCCAAAAGAAGTTGCTATTGCTATTGGAATCTGATTATACGCTTTTATGAGATCTATTTTCGAGAATATTACACATCCCTGGCAGCTATTTGCGAAATCTTGTATGTGTGGCAGTGGGTAACGATCTGGTTTTGTTATCCTGTTTAACGCCCGATAGTCCCCGCAGGGACGCCATGTGTTATCTGTCTTCGGGACCATGTGTAATGGTGAAGACCAGTTACTTGATGACGGTCTGATGAACCCCAGTTGCAAAAGGTTCTCGAATTCTTTCTTCGCCAACCTGCATTTCTCGGGGGACAGCCGCCGCGGCTTGAAAAATATGGGTGGACCATCTGTAACTATATGATGAGTTACTTTGCGCTTCACGGGTGCTGTCAGGTTGAAGGACTCACTAATGCTTGGAAATTGCAGCAAGAGGTAGTTGTATTCGTTGGGTTGGGAGACCAATATTGGAGAAATTGCATTCACCATTATTGATGTCCCTTCGCAGCTCGTATAAAATTTAGAGTGAATTAGTTTATTGTTTGCAAGATCTACTATTAATTTGTGATGTCTTAGGAAATCAGCACCTAATATTGAATAATTGATGTCTGCAAGTATAAATTTCCAGCGAAGTGTTTGTTTCATCCCTAAGTCAACATTCATTGTTTTTGTGCCAAACGTAGAAATAGCAGTACCGTTTGCAGCTTTTAGATGAATCTGCTTGACTGGTGCTTGCCTATTGTTTTTTCAAAGATGTTTAAGATGCTGACTTCTGCGCCAGTGTCTACTAAAAACTTAATTTTAGATTGCTTATCTGTCACGTAAAATAAGCGGCTCTTGGTTGGCTCAGGAGTGATTGCCGCTAGTGTTCCTGAGCGTCCAGGTTTCCCGCTGTGCACGGACTGACGCAGCGTTGGGCATTCTTACCAAATCGATAGTGATACCAACACACTTCGGAGTTTTGTCGTGCAGGTCTCGCTCTAGAGGAACTTCGCGATCTCGATGATTCTCGCGATCCACTCCTCCCCGACTGCGATGGTGAGCGATCTCTCAGCCTTGTTAGCTTCTCAACGGATGTTGTTAATGTCTCTATTTTTCTTTCCAATTCTTGAAACTTGTTTTCTGTGACAGAAGAGGTTCTGCCCACGCTGTTGATTGCGCATGGGGTTGATATCTCCAATATCCTGTCTGCAAGTTTCGCTTGATCTTCTAAATTTAGATCGTATGAGGACGTTAATACTGTTCGTACCTGCGTTGGTAATCGCTGGAGAAAAAGTTCCTTGAATATCGATCCATCGATCTGATTGGACCCTAACAAGTGATATAGATGTCTTAGGAACTGGGATGGCGTCCTGTCCCCGAGATCTTCATTTGACAACAGCTGTTTCAGACGCATTTGCTCCGATGCTGTGGTGCGAGCAATGATTTTTAGCACAGCGTATGGGTCCGCAACCGGAGGTGTTATAATTATATCTCGGATTTCCTAGGCCAAATCTGAGGATAAATTGGCTATGACATGTTCGAATTTTGCAATAGACGATGTTATCCGTTTCCTTGAAAATTGAGCATCCAACTGATGAGACCAAACCACGGGATCGTTCTTATAAAATGGTGGAATTGAAATCGATGCGCTGTAGACCTGGGCTGGGGTAATTGTATTATTGCTAAGGTCGTCCGTTTGTTGGTCCGTCATGTTTTGTCAATGTCAGGGTGAAATTATATGATGTTACGCGCGTTACGTACGGAAGGGGAGAGTGGTGTGTGCGTACTCCGTGCTGTTCTGCTACGTCTCGTAGTTGCTGACCGCTAGCCTGGAGTTCCTGCGTACTGTGTCGTAGTCTACCTGTAGGTGAGGTCCTTCAGATTCTGGATATATGAGTTCTTCTACTCATCGGGGTTCACCACATATAACTTCTGGTTATATTACAATTTTATATAAAAGCTTTGGAGGCCAGTTGAACAAGATAACATTTATTCGTTATCACAAAAAAACGTATCACTAGTAACGTCCTTATGTTTTCTGCCGCGTCTCTCATAGCCGCCTCAAAGTCCTCGGTTACTTGCCACATCACGCTACAACTTATTATAGACAATTACTTTGATTTTCCTATGTATTCTGTAAATAAAGATGTTATATACCGGGTGATTCAGAACGGGTGGTCTGAATCATTTTCTGACTAAACGACTGATCGTAGAGAGTTGGGTTAAAATTTTTTATTACAGAAGCCATCTTGAAGAATTGAATAGTGATATTCCTATTCCCTAGAAATGTTGGTAACCTAAAAAAAAAATGAATTAAAATGACAACAACTCTAGGTTATTAAAGGGATGTGTCGATAGTAGTAGCATTGGAAAGGTCTTTAAAAAATAAGGAACTTTTATAGAAAACATATTTTTGTAGTATTGATACTTGATACCAAAAATCTTGACATTGAAATCTCGTTTGTTTTGTTACAACGCTAGCAATTGCATATGTGTAACTTTTAGGTCAAAAATCATTGTTAAAAAAGTTTTTTTTATAAAATCATACTTTAGTTATATATTTAGCATATAATCGATTTGAAAAAGAAACAAAACATCTTTCTTCGGTTAAAATGTCGAATTTGCGGCCTGGTGGAAAAAAATCAAAGGGTGCTGTATTACAGTAATAAACTTGGGCAGAATAACTTCAATGCTTAGATATGATGCAGGGACAGAGAAAAGGAGTGTGTTAATGCGAACCCTACGATGGACTAAAAAAAATACAAATAGCGGCAAATAATGGATTTCGGTCTGTACTAAAAAGGGGTCAATAGCTTTTAATTAATAAAAATGCCTCGTCAAATGCAAACATGTTGGTTCCTTCTGAATAAATGCAGTTTTTATTATACAGGGTCCGCCCCAGTGAAACGGGGCATTTTAAAGTATAAATGTATTACCCAAATTAGGAACTTGCGCGGTAGAATAGCATTTCCTGAACGTAGGTAAGACAGTCTTGAAAACGTTGGGCCCTCAATCTACCATTCAACGCAGAGATAACACTATTGAAATCCCAAAGGGCCCTCGTCCGATGCACCACCTGGCATGTGCGCGCGAGTTACTTTCTTTCAAATAAATGTGCGCCCAACGTAGTCAGGTTCCACTTTCTAATTTTTTGAGCAGCGAAAATACACGAACGGCGCTCGTTCTGCGCATTAGAGTGCCTAATTTGAAATACACTGTACCTAATTTTTTCACGAAACATTGATTATCAATTTTTTGACAGATTTGAGTTGAATATAGTATGCTATTTTACTTTTTCGAAATAATGCCGCTCAAGTGAGAGTCATTTCCGTGTAAACGTTCTTTAACCTTGATCGAAACTTGTCCATCACTCGACAGAGCAGGTCATGTTGAATTTGCAATTTCTTGCCTGACATTCTTTTTTTTTAATTCTTGTATGGTTTGCGATCTATCAATGTATACCCTGCTCTGTAGAAATCCCTGAAGAGTATAACTTGTGGCGCCATTCTACTGGAAAAAATTTAACCTAGGGAGCCGTTGGATCAAAAATGTTCTGACCCTATGTGTGTACCGGTCTGAATTAACAGTGCTAAAAACATGATCAAATAAAAGAAAAGTGAATGGAGTAATTACAAGAAAAATAAAAATGAGAGGGACTTAGATTTAAACTAATGTCATAGGCCATCTATAGATGCGTTTAGAGATTTATCTCTCTTCAGGATAGCTTTGCTTATGACTTTTTAAAATATACGTTTAGGAATAAATACATTTATATTTTAAAAAGTCGTAAGCAAAGCTATACGGAATAGAAATACCTCTCAAAACGCGTCTATAGATGGCCTATGACATTGGTTTAAATTAAGGTCTCTTTTATTTTTATTTTTGTTTTCATTACTCTATTCACTTTCAATTTTTATTTGTTAGTTGCTCTAAAAAGAATTTGACCTAAATGACACATATAGGTACTATCATATAACGTTGTAACAAATCAAACGAGATTTCATTGTATAATTCAATATCCGGCAGTGTATTTGCACGGAATGTAGTTGTTTCAATAAATATTTATTGTCTTTCTAGTCTTATTAATTAAGACTTACTGTTAGCACTGTATACGAACATTTTTGTAATTTTATATATTATAAACAATAAATAGTTTTGTAATGTGTAAAGCTTTTTTATTTCGTTTTCAAAAAAGGGAGATCCCACGTACCACCCTGTATAATAAGAATAATTCATCACAAGGTTAAAATAAAACTGAGATTTGTTTTTAACAGTTAAAATAACAAAATTAGAAGTCCTGTTTTAATCCGTTTTTGAATAATCAAGATTGTAGTTCTACATTTGTTACGCTATAATTCTTATGATAGAAATAATACACATTTTTTGTTGCATAATATGCATCATATAGATAGTACTTTTACGCTGCGGATATGATGTAACATGCATATATGACCCGTCTAATGTCGATAAAGTATAATGGTATATAAGGTTATCTGGATCCTAAACTGTCATCAGGGTACTATCATTGTCTATAAGAAAAAAACACTATAAAACGACTGGTAGTGTCGGACTCCGCACCAGATAGACCGGACCTTCAAGGTACAAATGAAACACACTTCGTCTTCTCGGATATGTATAAACGCTAAAGTATAATGGTATAGAACAGCGATCCCAACGGTGTCCGTATCGATTCCCTGGAGGTCGATGAAGGTCAAAGGGCCGATTGGGGGTCGACCAAAAATAACAACATTAAACATTTTACTAAATGTAACTAAAATATTGATTCTTAACAATCAATCTAATGGATTATTATGAGTAATTTAAAATTAAAAAATTGTGTGGACTACAAATGATATTGAGTAATTTTGAACTTAATATTTATTCAATATTATTCAAGCACAATCTTGTCATTAGCAAATTTATTTTTTCTGGAACCTTCCGTTTGCTGCATTTATGCAATATTGTAAAAATGATTATACTTGTATGTTTATACAGGGTATGTTATTTGTTTCTTTGTTTTGTGGTAGCGCTTCCCAAACTATACGACAAAAATATTTGTTCGTGAGAAACTCTTCAACTTGTTCATACTTTCAAAATATTGACGTTAATTGATAAAAAACATGAAAACTGATGGAAGTTATCATTCTAATACGCCATCTTTTTTCATCTGACTAATGACTCGGGTACCGGCAACAGAAAGCTAGGTTGTTTCAACATTGGGAATAAATCAAAGTCTAGTTGACTCATATCAAGACTGTAGAGTGGATGAGGTGAAACTTCCCAACTGTAATTGCACAGCTTTTCATTTACGACATTCTCAATGTGCGAACATGCGTTGATGTAGAAAATGAGTGGCCTAGCCTCGAGCAGCTGAGGTCGAGTATTTTGCAGTTTTTGGTTTAGTTTTTGAATGAAATCACAATAATATGTTCCTATGATACATTATCCACAAGAAACTCTGTCTGTCATGATGCAGAGATCATCATTTGATTGACCTTAGATGGAACTCGACGAAATTTGTTTGGACGTTGGGATAATTGACCACTTCAATTGTTTGACTATGATTTTAACTCTGGTTCAATGTCTCGAACCCACATTTCATTAATAGTGATGATTCGATGCAACAAAGCTTAACCTTCAACATCAAATTTTTGTTTCAGCACTTTGATCTTTGATCCTCAATTGTCACAGTACCCGAGACCAGTGCATTCCCAATGTCTAATTCGCATTATAAAAAAAAAAACATTCTATCGATAAAACACAAACACTAGCTTCTTCCTTAAACCTTAACCTACAACTTACGTAACAATCACTATCGGCGCCTCCTTTACTCCGCAGTGTTGCCAAGCTGTGCATTAATAATGAAATTATCTTCGTAGGTGTTTTATTACTTAGTGTTTGGATGATGGTTAGTGCGTTAGCCGAATGGTCGTTGGTGGAGACTAAGGTGTTGTTAGAATATTGAGTATGGGGTGGATGGAGGAAGCAGTCGGTATATTGTGTGAACGCTGTAGCTCGCTCGCGGTCACCCCTGGCTCGCTTCGCTCGTCGTAGCTCCCTGGACTTGCTAAACAGTTTGACACAAGCTAATAGTTTCGGTGGACGGAAAAAAGAGTGGACGCAGCACTCGGCTGCTAGGTGGCAGTGACAGTAGTGCTCGCTGTTCTGGGGCAGCTTGATCCTGGGCTAGACATTATTAAATGAACTTTAAACAACCTTCGTCTTTTTTATTTTGCATTGATTTCACGTTAAAATTGAATGCTGTTGTCGGGAAAATGTTTTAAATATTTTTTTTTTTAATTTAAAAAATACTAAACGAGCTGCGCCAGAGTGGGATATATGCTTACTATGCTCGCAAAACGTGTCTACCATCTGAAAAAAAATGTTTTTCGAAAAAAATGTTCTTAAGTCTATAAAGATGGCCATTTTTGTATAAAAAAAGTTAAACAGGTGCAGGGCGTTATGACATTGCAAACTACGTTAAAAAAATCCAATCGACCAACAGATTCGACCAAAACAAACTAAATTTAATACTTTTTCGTGTCATCCTGTAGATATTTGTTGAAAAAATTAATCATGAGTTTTGAACGCAAATGGGTAACTGTATTCCGCACGTGCTAAGCGTATAAAAATACGCAACATTTTTAAGTCTAAAAACGAAACGTAAAAAAATGAAGAAAAAAAACCGGATATTCATAACTTTGTTATTCAGCATTTTTGAACGTCGCGTCACGTCAAGTTATGTCGGCTATGTCTCAGAACGTCAGAATTGACCCATCCAGTGTATAAAGTTCGACGTTAGAGGTTAGAATTTCGCCGCGGTTTTTTGTAATGCGTAGCCTGATTTGTCCGCTTTGCAATTCTGTCGCTCCACCAAGGCCCCGATGCCTAGTTTTGACACAATGAACCGTGATCGCATCCTGTCGGTGCGGGTGATTTAAGTCGGAATTGACCTATTTGCGATGGGCATGAGCCGTGTAGAATGTAAGGCAAGCATTCAAAAATTTCATGACGCTTATCAGACTCGGTCAGCTATAATGGAAATTGTATTTATTCTTTCGTTTTTCTAAATCACTCATATATACTGATTTTTAACAAGTATGTAGCAATAATACGTACCCAACTAATTTATAGTCGATAGAGGCCATTTTTGTATTTCATGCAGATATAACACTTGTTCACGTGACAAAAACAGACTGGAATTGGTATGCACAGATTAGTTTCTTCACATACAATATACTTATAACACAGCCTTTCTACCCACATTGGTGTAGGGTTTTGTTTTTATTCTTATTTCTTGATGAACTCCTTCTAAGTCTTTCGGTCTTTTAAAACTCTTGCAGCCTCTTGTCTTGTGATACCTCTCTTCTCTAGTATCTCGTTTATTACTCGTTAACATGTCTTTCCTGGTCGTCCTCTTTTTTTCTTTGTGCTTTCCATACTGCTCTGGTTTGCATACTTTTATCCATTCTCTGTATATGCCCCCACCATGCCAATTGTCTTCCTTCTATATATTTCTCGATACTCTTTAATTTTAAAATATAAAAACAAATTAAAATAACTTGTAGTTTTTCTCTGATTTTTTCACTCTACATTTTATCCAATACTGTGACGCCGTATATTCTTCTCAGGTATCTCATTTCTTCTGCTCTTATTTAGCTTTTTTGTCTTTCATTCAGTATCCACGTTTTACTTTCGAATGTTAATACTGGTATGTTCCTTTCCTTTTATATTTTTTGCCCCGTCTGTATACCACATGGTTCCTTTAATAGTTACCGGGTATGTTTCACTTGGCCATTCACTCCGCTGTGGTATGCTTACTTTAAACCTAGTGGATGGATGCACGGTTTTAGTGAAATCGGATCTCATTTTTAAGGTTTCTTTTTCACATTGCACTTTAAATATTGCTGGTATTGATGCTTCTACATTTAACGTGTGTTCATTTATGTGTAGCCTGTAGGATGTATGTCTCGTTTCTATTATAACATATAGATGTAGTGGCGGAAACGATAATATTTGCTGCTATGTGCGTTGTTCTCATCACTCCAGTAATCATCAGACACGCCTGTCTTTGCACTTTCTCAAGTTTTACGGCTGCGCTCTTGGGTCCTACGACTACGGTGTATAGCCATTTGGTCATATTGGGTCTCAGTCCCTATGTGCGTCCTACCATTTTTCCATCATGGATTTTTTGGTGATGTTCTCCAGGTAGAAGCTGAAGTTCAATCTGGTATCAAGTGTGACCCCTAGATATTTTACTTCATTTTTGATCGGGACTTCCATGCCATACATGCTTAGCGATTTTATGCCATCGGTTTTTCGTCTTCTAGTGAAGGGGACGATCGCTGTTTTAGTCGGGTTTATAGCTGTAAACCCGACTGAAACAGCGATCGATGTTTTAGTACCATACCCTTCATCCTTGTACCATCTTTCTACGGTACTTAGTGTCCTCTGCATAAAGTTAGATACAGTGGTCCCAAACTTCCTACTTACTAGAATCGTCAGGTCATCTGCATACCCCAGGGCATAAATACCTTGGTTTTCGAGTAGTTGCAGAAGAACGTCCATAACGAGGCACCACAGAAGCGGCGAGAGAACGCCATATAGGGTAGTTAATAAAGTCTGGCTTCTGAGTATCGCACTTGCGGGTTAATCCCTCTTTTCTTTATTGCTGTTGCTATGGAGTTCTAGGTTGTGTTGTCCAACGCCCCTTAATGTCCAGAAAGCCCCCAACGCAATGTCTTTGCATTGTATAGTCTTTTCGCATCTGCTTACTAGCTGGTGAATTGCTAGTTCACATGACGTTTTCGCTTGGTAGGCATATTGTTGACGGTGTAGTAGTGAGTCCTTCAGGACTCCTTCCCATATGTGCTTTTTTACTAGTTTTTCTAATAGTTTTAGAATAAATGATGACAAGCTGGTCGGTGTGTATGATTTGGCTTGGGCATATGAGGCACGCACTGGCTTGTGTATAAATACCACCTTTACAGTCCGCCAGCTGCTTGGGATGTATGAAAGAACAAGGCTTGCTCTAAGGATCTCACATGATGATTTACTCAGTGTTGCTATCCCCTTTTGTGGCATGATAGGATATATTTTGTCAGAACATGATGATTTGAATAGTTTGAACGCATTAATTAACCGTTCAATGTCACTAGGTTTGATAATACTTTTCGCATTATCCCAGTTTCTTTTCTAAGCCCATTTGTTGGGCTCGCTTAGGTCCTCGGATACAGGGTTGTCAGCATAATCTTTGCTCAGTGCCTTGAGTAGACGGAAGCTTGTGGGTTCATTTTCTATGTCCCCACAGAATTTTCGCTATGAGTCTCTCTTGGCTTTTTTAATGGCATTGTTATATGACATGAGGGCCGTTTTGTACTGCGCCCATTCATCATGTCTCTTGGATATATTAAATAGCCTTCTAGTGCACGCCTTTGCCTTGCCAAGATCCTTGTTCTACCAAGTAACCCTGGTTGAAGAAGGTTTGGTAGTTCTTAGGCAGCTTGTTTCAAACACCGTATTGATGGAGTCCGTGATGCTTTGCAACATGACTTCTAGCTCATGCGTTGTTCTTGCTACTGTTGGACAGTCCCCCATTCGCCTGGCTAGTACCTCAGGTGCAAGTCCCAGTCAGTTCTTATCGGGCTTATATTTTGAATTTCCAGTGGTTTTTCCGATTCGATTTCAAACACATGCCAAAGTTTCATCAATTCACTTGCATTGCGAGAAGCAAGTGTAATGTCTATTATTATTGTCCTGGTTGGTCGTAGGGAAGGTAACCGAATTCGAGTATAAACTTCCTACGAGTTCCCCTTTTCACTACTTCGAACCTTGCTACCATGCTAGGTCTCTGCAACATAGGTCTTATAGTGGCATTAAATTCAGTTCATGTTTTACAATTATACATGCACGTGGGTTGCACATAGGTTCGGCTACTATTAGTCGCCTGCCCTGTATGTTTAGCTCCCTTGTGGAGCTATAGCTCTTGTACAAGTGCAATGTCAATATGTTCTCTTAGGATAACTGCACTGAGAGCAGCAGATGCCGCTGTATATTAATTTGTAGTAATTTGAACATAACTTGCTCATCTGTGTTTCAGGCAATGGACTGTCATTCATTGTTCAATCTCCGGACAATGAATTGTCTTCCATTGCTTTCTTCTTGGTCTTCTCGGTTTTGGCGTTGGACTTTCCCGCCAGCGCTCTGAAGGTGATACTTGAGAAGCCGAAGTGCAGCCTCTTCATTCCGCTTATTTCCATCCAGAAGACCTTATCCATCGGTAAGATGTACTGAGTTCCCTTGGGGTCCGGCTTCGCATTTACCACTCTCTATGTATCGGTGCTCACGTTGTTCTGCATCGATATTCTGTTGAGGAACCTGGTCGCCTCTATTGGTGGTTCCGGGGTCGACGTTAGCACTCTCCTCGGTTCCGGTTAGTTTTTCAGATCAATGAAGGACATTATTCTCCTTGGCTATGCTCTCAAGCCATGTTCTGGTTGGAAGGTCGAAGCATACAATTCTCAGGTATCTCTCTTTGTCGGTACATTCCTGGAATTTCGGTGAGGCTTGTCCCTTCACCGTAGCACGGCTTACTGTGCATTTATGCTCGTTTCTGGAAACCCTTTCGGTCTTGTTTCATTGTTCACATCTTTTGTTATTTATTCCATGTATATTATAAATAACAATAGGATTAGGCTTTCTCCTTGTCTTACTTCTTGTTTACTTGTGAGCTCTTCTGATTTTTAATTTATCCTTATTAGTTTGTTGTTGACTTTCAGTTTTCTTAGGCCTTTCCAGATTTTTCCTCTTGGTACTTTGTCAAACGCTTTTTCTATATCCATATATGTTATAAATATTGTTTTTTGCGTTTCTAATGATCTGTTAATTGTTAACTGTGGAGGCTTCTACTTCGTTATACATCATTATTTACACAAATAAGAAACTTGAACTTTGTTTGTATAACTAAGGTTTTTATTGTAACTATAGTTTTGACATCTTTAACTTGTCATTATCAAACTAATACACTTCTAGTTTAATAATGATAAGTTAAAGTTGTCGGAACTATAGTCACAATAAAAACCTCAGTTATACAAACAAAGTTTAAGTGTCTTATTTGTGTTCTGTTAATTATTGTCTTCAGAGTAATTATTTGATCGTGTATACTTCTTCTTGGTCTAAATCCGCTCTAGGCTTCCGTTATTATTTTTGTCTACATTCGTCTTACTTTATTTCTATAATTTTTTTTGTATATTTTTGTAGTAGTTCCAATTAGTGAGATTCCTCTATAGTAGTTGCTTTCTGGCTAGTTCCCAGCTTTGTAAATGGGCACTATCATTCCTACTTCCTACTCTTTTGATATTTTTTTCTTTTTTACACACTTTCTTGAGCAGATTTTATAGCTTATTCTTTCCATTTATTCCCATATTATATCACATTATGTTTAGTAAGGAAGAATATTTAAACAGATGTCCTGTATTTAGGCTTACAGGCATATCTGGATTAAAGGATTTTTACAGTAAATTTAAGCCAAATGGAAGCTATAAATATATGTACCTATTATTTGCTATCATTATTCACTATTGAAAAATCTAGTTTCTATGAAAAGGGTTTCTATTGTACCCATAGATCTTAAATCAGTATAAAATAATAAAAATGTTGTTTTAAAATAGATTTTTTGGAGGAGCGTCGACAATTACTTGAGTTCATCGGACCAGAACTGCAAATTGTCTGCGATGAATATCAAATCGAGGTTAGTCAAGTTACATATTTACTTAAGTAAAGTTTAACTAGTGAAGTTCCAGGTGGAGATAGTTGATATGCACTATGGCGGTAAGGAAAGTGATATATTCGACCCGGAACTGCTGCATGATCATATGGAGGAAATAAAAACGTGCCATAAATTATCCAGAGGCTGCTTTTTCTTGGTGCGTTAACACATGGTGACATAAACTTAACGATGGTTCGTAATGATTTCATTTTTCAGTCGTTAATCGGCAACAAATATAGGCCATCCGTAGTTCCTTATATGATAGAAGAGGACATTTTCGAGGGATTGTTAAAAAGCTCCCGTAATATAGACTTAAATTGCGATTTACTCCAGAACTGGTACACAAAACATGGGAATAATTACAAACTAAAACACTATAGGTAAACTGATCTTTTTTATATTCGTATATATGGTAACGCAAGTTGTTCTACTTAAAGGAAATTGCAATCTGACGAGTGGAGAACGATAGCTAATGAAATGATAAAGGTGATACGAAAGGCCGTATTAAATATTCCAGAAGTGGCCAGGAAAAAATACAAATACCTTCTCCAATCGACCGTCGAACAGCAATTTAATTTCGCTCTAGGTAATTATACAAGTGACATTTGCCCAACACTTTTAACCTATAACCACGAATTATTGATAGGTTTAGCCCCTGGAACGGCACATCACATGTTAAGCGTAGTTAGAGAATTCCAAAACAACGCTGGTCTGGAATCCAATAAAAATGTCCATGTAAGTATATAGTATAGTAAATAAAATCTGCATACGAATTATCATAAGGATGCCCAATAATTTTATAAAAATTGATGATTAAACACAGTTTTCATAATAAATTTGAAAAATATGGCCCGAATTCAGTTTTGAATCAAATAAAACGCAATACACTATTGAACATATCCCACATACATTCATGGCAGCTATATATAGCACCCTTCATTTGAGTGATATATAAATCCCATTATATATTTTATATACTGATCCCTACGGGAACCTGACGTTTTTTAATGAAGAGTACTCCTTTCTTTTTTAATGAAAATATATATTTTATTATAAGAAAACTTTGTAATTACATGCATTCTAAATGCATAATATGAATAAAATATAAAGTCATACAGGTGATGTCCACTTTCTTAAATGCAATTTTTAATCCTATGCTGAAAATCGTTGTGAACATGTTCCAACATCATACGATCAATTATTGCCACTTGCCGCATGATTTCCTCTTTTAGATTGGTTCGGTGAAATCTTCCCGAAAGGGCCATTTCACTTTTTGGCGAAATCCCGTTGCCTCAAGGGCCCTTATTTGACCACATGCGACTTATTTTTGTGAGGAAATCTCAATCACGAATTGATCGTGAGATGTCGGAAAACGTATATACCAATTTTCAGTAAAGGGTTGAAAACTGCTTTAAAGAAAGTGAATACATTAATAATATGTATTTGATATAGCATGTAATTATGATGACAACAAGTAAGTACTAATCATTTCAAAACCGTCTGGTTCCCGTCGGTCACCCTGTACTAAGTAATTTACAGCAAATACTAGTAAAATGTACCGGGTGTCTCACTTTGAGTAGGACAATATAGGTAACTTTGTTAGTATTAATGATAGAGGTTTAGTTAAATACCGAAGTTGTGCATTTGTATGTGTTTATTCATATTGAGAACAAATAAAAATAAACTTTGAAACTACCGAAAATAAACTGAAAATCACGTCTTTGGAATATCGTCCATATCTACCTTATAGGTATATGTATTTGGAAAATCTGTAATAAGATTGCTAACGTAACCAAAGTAAACTGCTGAGAGTCTTTGATAAAAAAAAATATGTCTATCATAATACTTTCTATGTCAGTCATAAAAAAAGTGTTCTTAAGTTTAACAATATTGACAAAATATTGAATACTGTTGAAAATGTCAAAAGTATCAACATAATGAATTTCGCTGAAAATATTAAGAGTATTTAAAATATCTACTGTGGCTAAGACAGTTAGCGACCGCAAATTAAAATAGTATAGAATTAAATAAATCGATTATTACTACCACTCATTAAAAATATTTACAGAGATAGAGCAATACAGCAATTTTAAGGAATTCAAAAATTCACATCTGTTCAATATAATTTTAAAACTATAAGAGCTACGAAAAAAAGTATTTAGGGGGGACCGGGAATGGTTGTCACAAAAATGTAAATTTAAAAAAATATAGCAAACTCTTACTGAAAATGTAATGAACCATTCGAAGCTCTTGAATACACATTTTTAGCTTTATACAATGTCAAATATTTTAGATGAAATTCATTTGTTACTGTTTTTAAACGTTTAGATAATGGGTGGCCAACCTTTTGAACAGAGGGCCCAATTTTTCAAAGTAAAATTTCGCGTCGGGCCACACTATCAAATTTATTATGTTAATCAAAACAAACAAAAAATACAGGGTGTCCGTTTTTTTGAGCTGTACTAAGGGGTCTCGCTAATTTGAAATTTGAAGCTACTAACGAGTGTTTTCAATATTTTATTAAGCATGAAGTTAAATTTCGAGTTTATAAAAGCTTGACAATTTAGTTTGGTTGCGTATTAAGTGGAGCGACGGAAACCTAATTTTCAAGCTTTTCTAAAATCGAAATTTTACTTCATGCGCCACGCGTATAAAACACTGAAATATTGTAAAATTCAAAATATTCTTGTTTATCAGTATATATTCACCCCGCTTTAGTAATTTAATTTTAATACTGATTAAGCAGTATATTTTTAATTTCACAATATTTCAGTGTTTCATATGCGGTGCGGTGCGTATGAAGTAAAATTTCGAGATTAGAAAAGCTTGAAAATTTTGGAGCGATCAAACCAAATTTTTAGGAAATATTCGTGTTATGACAGTAATACAGAAACTAACTTTATTAAAACAAGCGCTTTATGTTCAGAATGATCATGTTAATTTCATGAAGATTTGATTTTTCGATTACGAGTCCAAAATAAAAATATTTTAATGTTCTGAAATGTTGGTGATAGACTGTGATAAAATAATTCTAATACAACAGGTACATTAGGTTCAAAATGGTGTCCGTTTTTGATCTGACTATGAGGGTCTTGCTTATTTGAAATTTGAAGCAACGAGTGTTTCCAACTGATCAAGCATAAAGGAACATTTCGAGTTTATAAGCGACCAAACAAAATTTTCCAGCTTTTCTAAACTCAAAATTTAAGTTCATGTGCACCGCGTATGTATCAGTATACATAGTTTGTCCGGTAAGTAATGACAATGATGCCAGCAGTTTTTTATATTTGAAAATATAATTAAATTTAGTTAATATTTTTGAACATACATTCTTTGGGCATCAATAAACCATTTCTAGGGGTTTTATCACATGTAGTAATCCTCCAAAAAGTCCTAGTCTGGCAAGCCGTTCAGTGCGCTCGTCTTGACATCTTGTACGAGTTTAATAGTGTCAACATTTTGTCTTTTTACCTTGAATGACAACCTAGAAAACAAATAGAAGCCAGCGATAGAAATTATTTTGTTATCCAAAATTCCCAAATACTACTTGAAATGTTAGTTCATTTGGAACCTTATTTTAACTTTTTAAATTTTATTTTATTATTTTACTGACACATAAAATAATAGCAATATATACAGCGTGCAGCATTTTCGATAGTATCTTCAAGTAAATTACCACTAATATGAATGATAGACCAAAAACTAATACACACTTGCAAAGTTTTTTTTAGAGGTTATTTTATGTGTCCAATCAAAATGTGTCCATTTTCAATTGTTTTAGAGTTATACTCCGAAACTTGGCTATTTTGAAATATTAAATAAAACTTCTTTACAAAAATATTTTCAATAAAAAAATATTTGAATGTAAGAAAATAAGCTTACGCTACTTATAGTATAGAAAATGTTTTTCATGTAAAATGCAAACAATGTGTTTTAATTAATAAGACAACTTAAGACAATAAATATCCATTGAAACAGCTACCTCCCGTGCAAATTCACCTCCGGATATTGAATTGCACAATAAAATATTTAAAATCTTATTTTATTTGATTTGTTACAACGCTCTATCAAAGTATATCTATAATTATAATTCTCTTCAAAACAACTAACAAACAAAAATGAAAAATGAAAGGAGAAATTACAAGAAATTAGAAATGAAAAGACTTGGATTAAAACTAGTTTGAAAGGACTTAGATTAAAACTAGTTTTAATCCAAGAAATCATTTTCGTAATTGTATATGAAACTTCTTTATTTAATAAGATATTGACATGCCGTAAATATTTTCGTCCGGCACTTTTTTAAGTAGAGAATACGCTGCAAGATCAGATATTATAGTAAGGTTAAGCCTCGCAGATGTCCCTGGACCCTATCCGCTCCCCGACTAGTATCTCGCGAAGCGAGCTTAGGAGCTACCTCTATTGCGAAGCTTTTCGCGAAGCGAGTTTCGCACTAGTCCCTGGACCCTCATCGCTCTTTGACTAGCATCTCGCGAAGCGAGTTTCCCAGAAGTCTCTCCGAAGCCTCTCCGTTCCCCGACTAGCATCTCTTTAGGGGAAGTCCTGGAGCTACCTCTATTGCGAAGCTTCTCGTGATCGAGTCT
This sequence comes from Philonthus cognatus, assembly GCA_932526585.2. Classification (NCBI taxonomy): domain Eukaryota; kingdom Metazoa; phylum Arthropoda; class Insecta; order Coleoptera; family Staphylinidae; genus Philonthus; species Philonthus cognatus. The sequence goes on along the minus strand of OW052243.1, from coordinate 67,651,767 downwards.
CTTAGAAGACCCTCATCGCAACCCGAATGGCATCTCGCGAAGCGAGTTTCGGGGAATTCCTGGAGCTACCTCTATTGCAAAGCTTCTCGCGAAGCGAGTTTTGCACAAGTCCCTGGCCCATTATCGTTTCCCGACTAGCAACTCGCGAGGCGAGTCTCGCAGCAGCCCCTGGACCCTCTTCGCTCCCCGACTAGCATCTCGCGAAGCGAGTTTAGGGGAATTCCTGGAGCTACCTCTCTTGCGAAGCTCTTCGTGTAGCGTGTTTTGCAGAAGTCTCTGGACGCTCATCGCTCCTTGACTAGCATCTAGACTCGAAGCGAGTCTCGCAGAAGTCCCTGAACCCTCTTCGCTCCTCGACTAGCATCTCGCGAAGTGATGACTCATAAACAAAAAACATGTTAAAAAATCTGCCGTGGCCAACACAGGTACCGACCGAGAATTAAAATAATGTAGGATTATTAAATTATTTATTTAATTTAGTTATTATTAATGCTTACTGCCGTAAAGGAATAAATATAAAAGAAATCCATTTTCAAGATGAACTTAAAACTAAAATAGCCATAACAAACAGTAAATACATAATCAATGTTAATTTTTTGATTCTCCACAAGTTATATTTGAAAGATTTTTTAATTATGTTAATAATTTACAAGATACAAAAAATACCCTAAGTAAACATCCACTTCCGGTTTCCGGCTTTCACCCAAAAGTGTTTGTCGGTCTGTCGGTTTGCCGGTATGTCATTCACAAATGCGAAACTTGATCAAAATCAAAGGCCGTTTTCGCTTAAATCGGTCCAGACGGACCAACATCGTTGAGGTAACACTTGATTCGGATTTCTGGAATCCCAAAACTATTTCCGAAAAAAAAGAGGCAATATTTGACAAATCTAACAGAACGATTATATTTGATTAATTTTTGTTACTAAACCCGTTCATTTTTTTTAGGATGTACGGGAAGACTGCATTGGGGCCAATATAGAATATCTGGAAGACTTACGAAGTTTCAAGAATAATGTTAACTCATTAATCCCTGAAGAAAATCGATGCTATTTTACGTAAGTTCTATTTATTATTATCTTATTACAGAACTTTTACGTAAAGAAAATCTACAATGACTTACTAGTTTGTTGCGCATTTGGCTGACATTTTGACAGTTTTAAAAAATAATGTGTGTTAAATAGCATGTAAACACTGACTAAATCACTATAAAATTAATTGGTTCAATAAGTTTTATATTTGTCATTATTTCATGGCTATCTATTATTCTTTTAAATATAATACAAACTTGATAATAACAGTTACTTTTATAATAAGTATGTCAAGTGTATATCTGATTAAAAAGAAAAACAATATCATTTTAATTTAACTTTACCGATTGGTGCATGCAAGCTGATAATTTCATAGCATAACCCATACTTTAGCGACATTGAACGTGTCAAATCATTTTACTGAATCATATTTATAAGTAACAAATAAAGCAGTGTATAGGTAATACCAATATTTACAAAAATACCTACGTATAATGATGAAAAATTAGTAAATAAGTTATTTTTGTGACGTTATAGTTATATTTTAATAATAAATATACCATACAAAAATAATTTCCATTTACAATTCATGTTCTGTTAATCGGCAGAACAAGCTCTGCAATCTGTTATAACACAGTCTGATGACAAAATTAATATGATCCTAAAAGTAATAATTGAATAACCTTACTAAGGGGTTTATAAATTAGTTGATTTCGTAATATTTCCTGCCCTGCATATACAGGGTGCGAGTAAAGTATGGAATATTAAATATAAAAATGAACTCAACGGGTTTTCTTAAAAACGCTGAAACAGGTCGATTTTTGTTCATTATAGCGCCTTTTTTTGGGCGCTCAAAAATACTGTAACGTCACTAGTGTTTTACGTGTGACGTCATCAGCATTTTTCTAAATGGATTTGTAAAGCTCTTAAAATGTCCAACTCCAAATTTATTGTTCTATTTAATATTTGACATGTTAACAAGTTTGACACTGAAATTAAAGATCCACATGTAATAGGAAGCACGCAAAAAAGGGCGCATTAATGAACAACAACCGACCTGTATCAGCTTTTTTTTAGAAAACCAGTTGAGTTCGTTTTTATTTGTAATATTCAATACTTTACTCGCACCCTGTATGTATTTACGAAGTTTTTAGCTGGTCAATTGTTGATGTTAAATATTCATTTGAGATGGCTATAGCTTTAATAATATTAATTTTTGCATTAAATGTTGTTTCTTAAAGCGGGATATTAAAAGCTCGAAATATCATAGAATTAAACGCGAACAATTTATGTTTTTGTGGATGGTTGGAAGAGTTACTGATTACAAGATCCGTGTACAATATTTTATTAAAAATTAAAAACATTTTATCCAAACATAATATAACAATAGCTTTGAAACCATTCAATAAGAGCAGGAACAACATTTTTAATCCTAACACTTTTATAGAAAATACTCACAGATCTGCAGGGGTATACAAACTTACTTGTAAAGATTGTAGTGTAATAAGAATAATCTTAGTACTTTTCTGCTTAATTTAATTGATAAATCATTGTTTGTCAAACATATTCTTAAAAACAATCACACTATTGCTGCGAATGTACTGTCAATCATACATTTTGCCGAAAAGAGTCGTAAGATGGGCCTCATGGAGTCTTTGGAAATTCACAAAGCCCGCGCTAATCCGGAAATATCCGTCATCATCGACCGGCTGGACATAATAATATACCTACATTTTTAATGCAATTTTAAGACCTTAATTTTAAATATATATACCTGTACACTTGTTAGCTTACATTACTTCTAGTTTGTAAATGACGAGTTGAAGTTAAGAACTTAATAAAGTCTTAGTTGTATAAACAAAGTTAAAAAGGTTTCATTTGCGAATTATGATGTATAACGAAGTAGAGCCTTCACCGTTAACAGTTTAATTTCAAATTCTGGTTATTGAGAAATTTAGAGTTTAGGTATAGAATCAAATAGAACAAATTGCATAAGTTATGTTAGGTAACTTATACTTAAACATTTATTAAATATGACATTTTAATTATTTCTATATAACATGAGAATTACAAACTTGCAATCAACATATTTCAAACAAAGACAAAAACTAGAAAATATTCATATAATTTTAATGGTAATTGTGTGCCAATCTAGGAAGATATTGTATAAGCTTATTATCATAATGCGATACATTTAAAAATACATGTCATTGTTCGATCAACCTGTATTAAACACGCTCATAGAGATTTCAGATTTTAAGTGAAAACAAATCAGGGGGCTATTCACAGCACCGATGCAATTTGTCATCGGTGAGAAATTGCATTGAAATGATGTAATTTCGGTGAGACGGTATTCACAGCACCGATGCATTTTGTCACCGGTTGGTGTTTGGCTGGTGCAAAAAGTCATCTCACGCGTTTTAACTGGGGTGAAGTAGGAAGCAACAGAGTTCATGGTTATGAGTGTAGTTGATCTTTGCTTGAGGCCGTGCATTTAGTTTTAATTTAATGCAAACATTTTTGTGAGGAAATCGGAGCTGTGGAGTTGGAAATTTCGTATAATTCCGACTCCGACTTTCAATATACATATTTAAATATAAATGTAGTAAATATATTTCGTTTTTTTTTTTCTAAAATTTGAACCCAAATAGAGTTTTTGATTACAATGGAAATTTATGTAATCTGCATTTGAGAGAAAACAAAAATTTCGATTTTATTTTCAAAAAAACTATTAGATTGCAATTATGCAGATGTAGTAACCATTAAACATTAATTTATATTGCAAAAAATCGCATTATTAAGTAAAGGTTTAAAATGTTTACATGATTCGAAGCAGCAATCGAAGTTCGCGTAGGATTATCGAAAAATGGAGGAGTCGGAGACTGAGTTGGTGTCGAATATTTCTTTAGCGACTCCGCGGCCTTGGTCACAATGTATCTGAGAGGTCTAACTGACATTTGAAACTCAATATTTTGAAATAAGTTATACATGAAAAATTGAAATGTAATAACTTTTATCAGATATTACTTAAAATCGATGCCAGTAACAAAATCATGTTTCTTACAAAGGTTGCTTATTTTTTAAAGACCTTTTCAATGATACCACTTTTGACCTATCGTGCCATTTAAAAATCTTGAGTTATTGACATTTTTAAGGAAACTCTCAGGGATGCCAACCTTTTTGCGAAAAAACAATATCACCATTCGATTCTTTAATACGGCTTTTGTTATATTTTTTTTTGTCCTAACTCTCTAGAACTAGCCGTTTTCTCAAAAAAAGGCTGATACGGGTGGTCCCGACCGTCTAAGTCTTTAATGGCCATGGGTGAAACTGGATGCTCGCCTTACTTGGGATAATATCCCCGCAAATGTTTAAATTTGATCTTTTTATACTTCCGTGATCGCATCGTTAAGCGAAGTGATTTACGTGTTTTCACACAAACAACAATGGCTGGTGCTAACGGTTGTCGCATGCAGCGACAGGAGTGGGGATACACGTACGTGTGACGTCATTGAAAGTCAGATGCATGGCGCGCTGTGTTTCTATGCATTGCTTTTCGCAGTATTCTATTTATTTAGTACATGTATCGTTTTAATGATTAATTTTTCAAAATATTAATGTTTCAGTCGTTTATTTTATAGTGTAACTATGATGTTTTCAAATATATAAATAACCACGAATTATAAATGAAGATATAAAAGATATTTTGTAAATGTAATTTTGGCAAGAATAAATGTGTTCCAGCACCATTTTCATTGAGTCCGGCACTTTTTTTTAGAAAAAAACCACTGACAATTATAACTTAGTTAAAAAGAAAATACTTCTGTATTCACTTTGTGACATTATAGTTTCCACAATTTTCGTGTGCCATTATCAAAGCAATACATTAAAATTACTTGGTAAGGAATGAAAAGAAGGGAGCGAATATCAATTGAATTTTTGTGAGTTACGTGAAGATTATAATAACTTTAATTAAAACACTTTTAACCTTTCTTCGCAATTTTTATTACATACCAGATGTACATTTCGGTCACAAGGTGACCATTATCAATGGATTGATACTGGACACACAGTATCAATCCATTAATAATGGTCACCTTGTGACCGAAATGTACATCTGGTATATAATAAAAATTGTAAAGAAAGTGTTTTAATTAAAGAGAGAATATCAGTTTAACCTGATTGTTAATTACGTATCAGGATTACGTTTATGCTTCTTTTATTTTTAAACTAAAATTTTTACTAACATAGTCAAACAAAAGTGATACAAAAGTAAGTTGTAAGTTTTTTGTGTTTTTATACAAAATGTATCGGGAAGTGAAAGCCACAACAATTATCTTCTTGTAAATTAGTTGTTTATGTTTTGAATAAACATTATCGATGCAGATAACAATGTTAGGTGTATTATCATGCACCATAAAACATATCTTACCTGATAGCTTTAATTTACGATTTGGGGGAACAACAGTTCGCTACGAAGATCAATTTAAAAATCATTCTTTTTAAAATGTGTACTGCAAACATAACTGCCCACTGAGCAAACACTTGAAAGTAATATTTGATTAACATCAAAACATTTAATGTTGCTATTACGTTGATGTAACGTTATTTGTTTGTTTTTGATCAGTGGGTGGTATCTGGATTCATTTCATCTTTACGTATACATGTGTTTATCCATGCTTGTCTAATCTTCTTGTCCTTAGGAAAGCGATGATACAAAACAGTTTTAGCATTTTTAGTTAAATGATAATTATTTCGACAGATAGCAACCGCGTATATAGTTCCAGGCATCACAAACAGATGTACGCCAATTAATAATAAATATATAATCAAACATTAAATTTAAAATTTGTAATAATAACAAATGTGTATTTGTACTTACTTAAAAATAATAAATAGGAACGGTTTATTATTATAAAATATAGAGAATGTAAGGAAACTGGACGAATGTACACAAACACAGTAACATGTGATGGATGCTGATATTCAGGTATTCAGTGACGTCACACTCCCGACGCAGCCCGAGTCCTGCCGGCGAATTGTCAACGACAAGGAAGGTACCCCGCGTTGATTTCCAACTAGCTCAAATTGGTTGAGGTTATGAGAGATGAGCAACTAACTTTTAAAACACAGATGCTGCTTTAAATGATTTATTTAAGTTAAAAAAAAAAACCATTAAAACGATCAACAAAGTAAACAAGAAAGAACAACACAGTGCACGAAGGTACGGGGCAGACTTGGTGTGGCGTCGGCGTCGCGATCGGGATTTCTAGTCCTGGGGTGGCGTCTGGCTAGTGGTGGCATCCGGATGGAGGCGGCGTCCAGGTAGCAAGACGGCGTCTCGGTGTGAGACGGCGCCCTGTGTTCATCGACGGGATGTGGCGTCGGTGTTAGTAGGGTGTTGCGCATGGCTGGATCCGGCGGCAGCAACAAACACTACGCTGGTAGTGCGGGACGTCGAGGCGGCTGCTCTGGCAACCTTAACGCTCGGCGTCGGTAGTAACTTCAGGAACGGCTAGCGTCGGCGTTGGGCAAAGTTTCCTGGAGTCGGTGGATTGCTGGCCTGGTCTGGATCCGGCGGTAGCAACGAACGCTCCACTGGTAGCGTCGTTGTGGTCTCGAGGTGATTGCACTAGCAATCTGATGCTCGGCGTTGGTGCCCAAGAACAGGAACGACGGCTGGGACGGCCGCCGTCGGCGTCGGGCTGTTTCCTGGTATTGGCTTCTTCTGGAATGGTGGCAGGAACGACGGCTAGGACGTCTGGCGTCGGCGTCGATCAAAGCTTCTTGGCTCCGACAGAAGCGTCGAGGAACGGAAGTTCCTCTTAAATCCACATGCATCCCCCGGTATTTATGCCACGAAAAATGAAAAGGAATGTTTTGAGGACCAGTGGCGGATTTCCTATTAGGCTAAGTAGGCTGAAGCCCACGGCGGCAAATTTTCAACGGATACCTAAGGTCAACTTTGAGGCTTTTATATATTTTTATTTAGGCGGGAACCTTTATTTCTCTCGGCTGAATACCCCTGGGAAGCAGTGTTGCTAACTCTGAACCATCAAATGTCTTAAAGTCTTGTATTAAAAATCACCAGAAATTATTAGATTTTTCGGTTTTTTATTAAACGAATTTCAATTATGTTAACAACAAAAAACTCTGAAATAATTAATAACTTTGTGAGACTGAAGAATTTTCAAAAAGATTTTGAGACTATTTTTTTGACATACAGGTAGATTTATTAAAACTTTGGCATTTAAAAGTAGATTTAATTTCATGAAGAAATCATTCATATCATTGCCGGTTCTATCTGTCCTGGTTTAGAAGTTATAGCGTTTTTCAAACAGTGTCTCTTGGAACACTAATATGTAATCATAGTTTAACACTTTAACTGCCATACGACGCGCCGGCCGTCGTATGTATTTCTGAGCAACTAGGCGGTACGACGGCCGGTCGTCGTAAAAATGGTCATACGACAGCCGGTAGTCGTTTGTTTATATTTCCAAAAATGTATTAAAATTAAAATTATAACCATATACCTGTATTTATGAAACCTTTATTAAAGCTTGATTAACGAAAATATTGTCTTTGGCCCACAAACGTGTACATTTGAAATATGCACATGGCAGTCAAAGTGTTAAAAGAATCAAAAACATTCTTGTAACAAACGGATAGCAAAATTTACCTACAGTAAATGTTGAGAAATTAGTCTATTTTCCTGAGTACATAATTGGCAACGACAAATTATACTCTCTTGTACGCATAATAAATTAATGTTATTTCTAATATGAGTTGCAGCATCTTGAATCCTCTGCAATAACTAATTGCGATCGTATATTTCTACGGCGTAAACACGTTGCTTGAAGTGACCCCATAAATAAAACATCTTAAGGATTCAGGTCAGGTGATCTAGGTGGCCATGGTATCGGCCCTTCGTTACCAATTCATTGATTTGGGATATAAGTATGCAGTAATTGGGTCACTTGTCTTTCTCGGTGAGGCGGGGCCCCGTCTTGTTGATACCACATATCTTTTATTGTGTGGAGTGGAACATCTTCCAAAGGATCAAACAATGTTGTGTTAAAAGAATACTGCTCTGCATTTAAATTTCTAACAAACAATTGTGATGAAAGTATTAATATAACCAAACGATTTTTGACAAGTCATAATTCAAAATGATGGTTACTAAATTTTGTTTGGCTAAATCACGACTACTACGTTTTTACAACTTAAAAGTTATAATATCGCTATAACTTTTGAACCAATAAAGATAGGACTTGCTTTTATATGAACATTTCTTCATGAAATTAAATCTACTTTTAGTTGTTATAGTTTGTAAAGAGGCTAATGAATCACCCTGTATGCCAAAAAAGAAAAATAGTCTCATTTTTAAGCAATATCCTTTTAAAATTTTATAAATTTAATGCTTTTCAAAAAATGTTTTAAACAAAAGTTGTAGATAATGAAAAAAATAAATAAGTAAGGACCTTTAAATTTTTATACCAAATAAGGTAACGGCTCAATAGGTCAGGATGAAAATGAGTGAAAATGATTAAATGAATGAAGATGAATAAAATAAAAGATGACGACGATCGTTTCGCTCTTATTTTGAGCTCCTCAGGCCACCACATCCATCAACCCAACTGTAGAATCAAATCGAGATAAATGCCCGCATCAATGCAGGAATATGAAAAATGTTCATTACCGAAAATTTATGGTTGGTGGGATTAACATGTATACAAGTTCTAAATATCAAGTGTGTGTGCTGGGTTGATGGATGTGGTGGCCTGAGGAGCTCAAAATAAGAGCGAAACGATCGTCGTCATCTTCTGTCCTCCTTGTATACACACTTGATTTTTCATTTCATTTATTTAATCATTTTCACTCAATTTCATCCTGACCTATTACGCCGTTACCTTGGTATGATAATGAAAAAACACACCACTTTTACCTAAACACTTTTCACCTTAACTCATTTGTTTATGATCAGTATACGAAAAAGCCTAGGGGGGGATATTTATTTAATAATCACTCACAAATTGCTGCCTTATTAGTAACTTAATTAAAAAATGTTTCAAATAAAAGATAATAAAAAACACTACACAACATTTTGTATAATCACTTTTCACCTCAGTTGTTTTGTTTATGAACTAGAAACTAAAAAATCTAGTGGAGATCAACAACTCACCGACTATGGCTTTCGACATCTCAATTAATAAATGTTTCAAACAAATTAAATAAACCACTTTTACCTTAGCACTTATCACCTCATCTCTTTTGTTTTTGTTCAATAAACCGAGAGAGATTTTTTTGATATATTTTGGGAATCACTCCTTAACTGTAGCTTTATTATCGATTCAATCAAACAAAGCTTTAAACAAAAGTTGCAGAGAACGAAAAAATACGCAATTTTATGATAATTTCAAAATTTACGAACGAGTGACTTCCACTCCCAGACTAAGCATGAAGTAAAATTTTGAGTTTAGAAAAGCCCTGAGCAAAATTTGGCTCGGTAAATGCCGTTGAAAAACTAGTCGGAATTAAAATACCCAAGCAAGCGTCGTCGAATTGTTTGTTTTGATTTTTTGAAGGCAATTTTTCATTTTTTCCGGAAACGTCTTCATTTTTGCGACTACACCGCCATCTATCAAGAATTCAAAAAAATGTTTTGGATAAAACCTACAAAATATTTGCCGTAGAATCCGAATCAGAAATACAAAATAGGGGTTCCTATTTAAGAATTCAAAGTTGCCCCCCTCCTCCACCCCCGGGAGGGTAGTCGTGGCGAACATTTCATGGGATCGGATGGCCACCTCGAAACCATTAAACTTTTGTTCGAGACATTTATTTGTACGATGCATATTTGTCGAGATAATCTAATGGATAAATTAAGCGAATACAGCGCCATCTATCACGAATTCAAAAAAAATTCTCGTATAAAACCTACGTCATTTTTGGTGTATAATCTGAATCTGAAATAAAAAATAGGGGTTCCTATTTAAGATTCTAAAGTTGCCCCCCTCTCCCACCCCCCGGGGAGTGGGGGTGATGAACATTTTATAGGATCGGTTGGCCCCCTCGAAACCATTAAACTTTTGTTTGGAATATTTTTTTTCTACGATGCATATTTCACAAGATATTCCAGTGGATAAATTAAAATGGGTCACCCGGTATATAAGCATATTAACTTAATCAAAAAATGTCTCAGATAAAAGATGTAACCAAGGAAAAAACACACAACTTTTGTATAAACAATTTTAACTTTAGCTATTTTGTTTTTGATCAAGAAACGAGAAAGTCTAGCCCATATTTATTCCTTTAGTAATAATGGCATTTAATGTTAAGAAACGCAGTCTAATATAATGCTCCTCACTGAGAATAGGCGGCAATATATTTCAGCCTACCAGCGGCAAAATCGTAAATCCGCCACTGTTGAGGACTACGTGACCGTTGGCAAAGAATTCGCTAGAAAGTAATTATCGCAGACAAGATAATTACTTTCAGCGAACTCTTAAATCTAAACAACCGTTAAGCTGCAATTTGAAAGAAGTATAGAAATTTATAATCTCGCTCCCTTGATTGCCGATTTTGAAAAACCCGAGGGGTAATCCGCCACGCCTTCGGATTACCTCTCGGAGATTGACCCGAGCACGGTTCGAACCGCGGGAGATAATCCATTGGGCCGGCAGTTGGTTAATTGCAGGGTGCGAACCCATTTTAAATAAAAGAAGAATTGTAAATGTTATTTACAATTCTTGTTGCCGGAGATTAAAATTATCCCTGTAACAGATTGCGACAACCGTTATATATATATATATATATATGTATGTGTATATATATATATATATATATATATATATATATATATATATATATATTTATATATATATATATATACTAAATAAGAAATAACAGCGCATTAGGTCATGTTGTAAAAATTATTTTATTTTATCAAGTGAGTGTGCAATGAGGACAGAAGACGACGACGATCGTTTCGTTTTTTTTATGAGCTCCTTAGGCCGCCACATCCATCATCCCATACACACTCACTTGATACGTAGAAGTTGTATATATACTGACTTCGCTAACCATAAGCCGGTATTGACGTCAGTATTTATTAATGCTACTGCATTGATAAGGGTTATCGGCAAAGTATATATACAAGTGTATGGGATGATGGATGTGGCGGCCTGAGGAACTCATAAAAAGAGCGAAACGATCGTCGTCGTCTTCTGTCCTCTTTGCACACTCACTTGATAAAAAAAATAATTTTTACGACATGACCTAATGCGCTGTTATTTCTAATTTGATATATATTATATATAAGCAAATTGTTTAGAGTGAACGGCAAAGCTGTTTATCAGAGATACATCTCGAAACGCGTCTATAGGTGGCCTGTATAATTTAAGTTATTTCAATAAAAATTGTAGAGGATTAAGAGTACACGTTTTTCTTAGTAAGTAATGCAAACATCGAAACATGTGTCTAACGAAAGTTTGTTAATCGCGTTAAAATAGTTGAAATTCATATACTATACTTTTCTGTTGCTCACATACTTTCCAAATTATTTTGTTTTTTTTGAAATACAAGAAAGGGTAAGCGCTCCCAATATTTTACCTTATATTTTATAGAAAACTCATTTTTCTAAAACTACTTATATATCCAATATTAATTATATTTAAACGTATGCTGCCAGTTGTTATCACTTAAAATCTTATCGGCAACACTGTGTGAGATGAAATCGTTCATTCTATATCTATTTTTTAATATATATTAGGTGACACCGCATTTAATTTACCCTCTTATATATATAATAAACTAGAAACTGACACTAACTGTACAAGCAAAATGAGATCATGCAGGTATCAATGCAGTAGCATTAATAAATACTGACGTCAAATTCGGCTTATAGTTGGCGAAGTCAGTATATAGGGTTTAATTTATCCACTGGAATATCTTGACAAATATGCATCGTACAAAAAATGTTTCGAACAAAAGTTTAATGGTTTTGAGGGGGCCATCCGATCCTATAAAAGTATCTTCACCCCTGCCCCCTGGCGGGTGGGGCTGAAAGAAAAAGTGGGGCAACTTTGAAATCTTAAAGAGGAACCCCTATTTTTCATTTCAGATTCAGATTCTATTCCAAAAATTGTCTAGGTTTTAACCAAAAAAAAAGAATTCGTGATAGATCGCAAAAATGAAAACGTTCCTCATAAACTTAAAAAACGGCCTTTACATGGACTTATATAAAAATGAGTATGTAAAGTTTACTTCCAGGGTTTTTTATCTCCTGGCAGATGGCGGTAGAGTCGCCAAATATAGATGTTTTTCAAAATGGCGGAGACGATTCGATTTTTAGTAAAAAAAAAATGTTTTCAATGCTACCAAAAAAATTTTGTGTACGGTGTGTATGCTATTTTTATTTTTTAGGCTGACGGGAAGTATTTTTATTTGAGCGACAAAGTTGAAAATATCATTTTACCAGTAGCGGACATTTTATTGTACAAATTAACTTCAATAAGTTATTTGAATAATGAATTTTATAGTCCTATATTATTTTAATTTGCGGTCGGTACCTGTGTTGACCACAGCAGATTTCTTTAGGTTTACGTTTTCATTTTTGCGAGAAACGCGCCATCTATCACGAATTCAAAAAAAACATTCGGATAAAACCTACATTATTTTTGGTGTAGAATCCGAATTTTTAATAACAAATAGGGGTTCCTGTTTAAGATTTCAAAGTTTCCCCCCTCCTCCACCCCCCGGGGGTGGATGTTGTAGAATCGAATGCCCCCCTCGAAACCATTAAACTTTTGTTCGAAACAGTTTTTTGTACGATGTATATTTGTCAGATATTCCAGTGGATAAATTAAAATGGGTCACCCTGTATATACAAATTGAACCGCTAGGGAAGTAACGCCGTAAAATCTGACGAAGGATTTAGTTTGATGTGGGTGGTAACGGCTTGGGCTGAATATAATTAAACAATTTTATTTGATTTCGATCTGATATTATTTTATTGACCATGAGCAACATAACCTCAATTTTATAAGGAGACAATGCCAGCGAAATAACGGAATCAAATAAAATAGTTTAATTTTATTCAGCTCAAGCCGTTAACACTAGGGCTGGCAATTCGTGAATATTCAAATATGAAACATTCAAATTAGTCGAATATTTAAACAAATAAACTATTTGAATTTATAAATTGTTTAGTTTTAGAAAATATATTAGACATTTTCTAACACTAATTTATTAAAATATTTAAATATTCAAATAGCTAAATTAATTAAATATGTGAAAAAGTGAGTGATTTATAAGTAATGTGGTATTTGAATATCCGCGAATATTCAAATTCCCAGCCCTAGTTAACACCCACATCAAACTAATATACAAGTTCTACATATCAAGTGAGTGTGATGGATGGATGTGGCGGCCCTAAAATGCTCATAAAAAACGTAACGATCGTCATCGTCTTCTATTCTCCTTGCTCGCTTACTTGATAAAATATTTTTTTAACATGACCTAATTCGCTGTTATTTCTTATTTGGTATTTATATGTGGGTGGTTAACTCTAATCTGATTAATTTAATTCAGCGTTCTGAATGTTCTCATCGCATTGTTTCCGGTCTCTCGCCGCTCGGATGCTAGTCGAGAGTTTAGGAATTAAACCGACACTAACTGTAGAACAATGACGGCTCGTCAGGGATGGCAGGGTCGGCCGGGCCGTACTGTTAAATTTGATTGAACAAAAATTATATATTTTATTTTCTGAGAAATAAATATTGCGCATTTTTTTATAATAAATATATAACAGGGTAATAGGTAGTATAATTAATGAGCACTCAGTATAAGGCTGATAAATGCGGGAATTTATTTTCATTTAATATATGTTTACTAAGCAACTTCGTATCCCCAAAATCGGCCAGCCGTAGATTTTCAGATTATGAAGATTAATCATGATTTTAGTTGACCGACCCACTCGATGGGGCGGCGCTGCAATCGCAAATGACGTCATTCGGCGCGGGGAGCGGGCGGGCGTCTTGCTGAGCGAGGAGCGCGCTGCAGGGGGTCATACCATTGAAGGGTGGGTGCGGGGAACACCGCACGGTATTAAATTACCGTACGATGCGAGAAAAACCAAAGACATAATGAGCATGTTAAATGTATATTTTAAAAAGTATTAATTGAATTTAAGACATTACTTTATGTTCTGGGATCGTACTTTGTGACTAGATGGATTTTCAGAATTGCTTGATCCAACGGGAACATTCTCCATGGAAGAATGCTCCTAGCCCGGTGTGAAGAAAATCTCCACGTCCGTGGCTGTTGCATAGTACTTGAAGATCATTCACGAATGCTAGGAAGAAATAAAGAGAAATAATGTAAACACCCTGCTTTTAAATTTGTTTGCAGACTTAATTAAAAGAATACACAATAGCTTAAAAACTTGAAATATTATATAAGCTTACGGTTTGAATTATTTATGTTAACGCCCATCCCCAAATATTCAGAATCGCTTAATCCAATAACAACGGGGATATACTCCATGAAAAAATGCTCCTAGTCCAGTATGATAGAAACGTCCACGACTATGGGTATTTCGTATACTTGAAGATCATCCACATGTGCTACGAAGAAATAAAGGGAAATAATGTAGTAACACCCAGGTTTCAAATTTGTTTAACTGTAGACTTATTTAAAATAATACACAATAGCTTAAAATTTAAAAACATTATATATACTTATGGTTGTAATTATTTACATTTATTAATGCTCACCTCGAGACGAATTCGTCTTATCGGTATGTTTGTGCCTTCAAAACTGACAGCTGTTGATTGAAAACTAGAGCCCACATGTTAGAAATTGCGGGGAATTTGAAATTCCGACATATGCGCCCTCCCATCGAGTGGGTCTGTCAACTATATATGTAAACTTACAGAATCATATGGAGCAGTTGACTGGGTCTGGGTTCTGTCGTTACATTTTTCCTGCAGCGTGAACGTATGTCCGGGAATGGTTAACTCGAGTACGGCAAATTTGCCGGGACCGTACTCGCCGTTCTTACACACAATACACCGATTCCTATGTGTCGATGCACACTTTAAATTCGGCTACGTTACAGATCACAAATTTGTATTCTAGAACTAATAGATTTATTTATCAATGTATTTCTGATTATTTTCATATTATTCAATTTTGAAAATAAAATAGGTATTTACTTTAATACAAATTGGTCATTAAGGCCAACAATTAACCGGTATTAAAAACAGTTAAAACATATTCGTTTAAAATTTTATTTCAGAAATCAGAAGACATCTGGCATTTTTAAATATCGGTTAATATCAGATGTAATTTAAAAATGCAATCAATAATTAAATAGTTACTTAATTGTAATTTACAAAATTTTACCTAGATATTTTAGCTAGATTATGTGAAATATATCAGTGTATAATTATAATTAACCATATTATGTAAATAACATGTTTCAAAATATTATTGTAACTCCGAGAACAATCTCTCTCTATTTTTGAAAGTCGGGTGAAATTATTTAATTTAAAGTATCGTTCTAGCGAAGGTGTATGGTTCGGTACGGCTATATAACGGGTGGGCCATCTAGTGGTTATTTTTTTAAATGCAATAAAATGAACAAAATTAAATGTTTGTCCATGTATTATGGCTTTATTAGTAAGAGCAAACATTCCCATTAATTATGGAACACAAGTTCGTTCAAGTGGCTGCCTCGGCTGGCTTCGCAGTAGCGCATTCTGTCACTCCAATTTTCCAAGACCTTGTTGATGGTTTCGAGCTGTGGCTCACGGATTGCTTGGATGATATTGGCCTGAAGTGCTTAAATTGTTTCTGGATTGTTGGCATAACATCGGTCCTTTACGGTTCCCCACAAAAAAAATCCAAAGGGGTTAAATCGCAGCTCCAAGGCGGCCAATTGACATCGCCAAGACGGCCGATAACACGAATTGGGAATTTGGTACGCAAAAGATCGATTGTGGCATGGGCTGTGTGGCATGGCGCGCCATCCTGCATGAACCAGAGGTCGTCTAAATCCATGTCTTCAATTTAATTTTAAGAAAAGTCGGATAACATGGCTCTGTAACGCTCACCGTTGACCGAAACGTTGTTTCCAGCCTCATTTTCGAAGAAAAATGGTCCAATGATGCCACCACTGAACAATCCTTGGTGCGGATCACTCTCCGGGGATGCATTGGCTTCTCAACAATAACGTGCGGGTTTTCCGTGTCCCAGATGCGGTAATTTTGTTTGTTAACGTAGCCGCCAAAATGAAAATGAGCCTCGTCAGAAAAGATGATTTTTCGCCCAAAATCGTTATCCAATTCAAGCTGCTCTAAGGCTCAATCTGCGAAGCGATAACGAAGCCGATGGTCATGTGCCTTCAATTGCTGAGTCAATTGGACCTTGTAAGCGAATAATCCGAGATCATTGTGCAGAATTCTCCTCAGCCTAGTGCGTGCAATGTTGAGCTGTTGAGATCGACGGCGAGTTGATGTTCGTGGATTGAGTCTCACACTCTCGGTTACAGCAGCCACATTCTCGTCTGTGCGCACCGTACGAGAACGAGGACCATGAGAGTTGTCCACTAGCATGCCACTCTCACGAACTTGTTGCACAAACTTGCGTACAGCAGGAGCGGAGGGTGATTCATTTCGGCCAAAACTTATTTTCAACAAACGCACTGTTTGGACTACACAGCACTCACTTTGGAAATAACTTTGCAATATTTCCCAACGTTGTTCAAGCGTAAAGCGACTCATTTCGTACCGCGAAGGAATGAAACCGACTTTCTGTCAAGATTTCTGTAACATTTTGATATTATGGTCAATGTATATCTCTTATTGGGAAAAGAAAAATAATATTTCTTGAACATCACATGAACATACAACTTTGTAATGTTAATTAAATATTACTTGAATGAGATTGTTCATTATAAGTATAAATAAATATCTATAATAAATATTTAAATAAAATAGGGGCAAGAATTATATTTAATTTTGTATAATTATGCATGTTTAGTTGTGTTTTTGCCAATAAAGCTTAATTTCTTCGATGTAAATGAACAAGTTTTTTTCATTTTAAAATACGCAGTATGTACGCAGTACAACTCAAGACATTCCAGGAAAAATGGTCTTGACTGACCCCCAAGTGTCATTGCATCTTTTTAGAAAAATTAAAAAACATGCATTCTGTTTTGATTTTTCAAGCTAAGTGCTCCTTTGCTCTCTTATTATATATATTTTTTTCTAAAATGGGAAAACAATTTTTTTTTATTTGTGTTCCAATAAGGAAGAAACGAAAGATAAAATAAGTTTAAATAAATAATATGGAAATAGGCCAATTATTCTAAAATCTCTAAAAATATTCTTATTCTTATTAGAAAACGCTCCTAAAAGTAGTGCATCCGAGTGGACGCTTTTTGACCAGAAGACGGTATATAGACTAATACATACAGGGTGGGGCAGAAAAACCTATCCGATTTCAATACGTTATAAAGTTAAAACCACTCAACTTGACAAAAAAAAAATTTATTAACATATTGTATGCCATTTTTAAATTTAAGTTTTGAAAAGCACATCACTCAAATGTCGTCCTTGGGAGCGGATACACTGATTTAGGCGCTCGCGGTAGCTTTCCATGACTTTCACCGTCATTTCCACAGGAATTTCTTCCATTGCCCGAGCAATTTCCCTTCGTAAAGCAAGAAGGGTCCTTGGTCGATGCTGGAATACCTTCGATTTGAGGTAACCCCAAAGGAAGAAGTCACATGGAGTGAGATCCGGTGAGCGCGGCGGCCAGCCAATATCACCTCTCAGAGAAATGAGGCGTCCGGGAAATATTTCCCTGAGAATGTCCATTGATCGTCGCGATGTGTGGGCGGTTGCACCATCCTGTTGAAACCACACATTTTCCACGCCATTTTCTTCCATTTTGGGTTGAAGAAAATTTTCCAGCATGAAACAATAGCGCTCGCTGTTGACCGTTACGGTTTGCCCATTTTCTTCAAAAAAGTAAGGCCCCCAGACGCCTAGGCGGGAAAGAGCACACCACACAGTCACTTTGGCCCTATGGAGGGGTTTCTGATGGATTTCCCGAGGATTTTCGTCACTCCAATATCGAAAATTCTGCCTGTTTACGGCGCCACAAAGGTGAAAATGGGCTTCGTCCGTGAAGAGCACAACATCGTCTATTGGGAGTTCTCGGAGATCGCGACACAGGTTCATACGGGTTTCAAAATCCCTTTCAATTAATTCCTGTGCAACAACCATTTTGTAGGGATGCATTTTGAGGTCCCGGTGCAAAATTCGCCGAATACTGCGGTTGGAAATCGCCAAAGCGAGCGAATGTTTTCGTGCCGAACGACGGGGGGAACATTCAATAGCGGCTCTCACATTGGCCACGTTTTCAGGTCCTGTTGCTGTCCTGGGACGTCCAGGCGACTTCTTTTTCAATACTGAACCCGTCTGTCGAAAATTTGACACCCACACTTTAATCGTAGCGTGATGTGGAACAGGATCATGACGCCCGAGTCCGAAATGAATTCGAAAAGCACTTTGCGTAGCAATTATCGAACCGCCGTTTTCGATAAACCGCTCAATAACAAAAGCACGATGTTCACCAGACCAAGGCATGTTGACTAATGACAAATGGCATAAAACCGGCTTTCTAACGGTTTTTACCCCACTACTCTACCTGTTCCCTCTTCTGAGAAAAAGGGATTTGAAATCGGATAGCTTTTTCTGCCCCTCCCTGTATATAGGTACGGCAGACCGTTGTCCCAGTGAGCGTGCGCCCAATATATTCGGCCACCCCACTTCCTTAGATCACGAGCCGTCACTGCTGTAGAAGTAAAATGAAATCAATGCCAGTATCAGTGCAATAGTATTCATAAAAACTGACGTTAAAGCCGGTTGGTTGAGGAAGTCAGTATACAGGGTGAGTCATTTATCTTGAGGCACTCAAATATCTCAACAATTAATGATTTAATGAGAAAAAGTTTCAAATAAACCCGCCATGTTTTAAAAGGGCAAATTGATCTGTATTGAAAATAAGGTTCTACAAGGCCCCCATGAGGGCCCACGGGGGTCAACTTTATTATTTTAGATAAGAACCCCCATTTTTTATTTTTGATTCGTATAGTTAACTCAAAAATAAGTAACTTTTATTTGAACAATTGTTTTCTAATCTCTATAGATGGCGCTGTAATTAGGAACATTTATTGTACTATTTTTTTTTCTATTTTCTTAACATTTTCCAGATAAGTAAGTAAAAATATTTGTTAAGATGTATAAACTGATTGCAAATTTATTATCTTTAATCAACATAAATAAAAACACTGTAATAACAGAATTTATGTCTCTAAAGGTATTTCAGATCATGCGTTCTAAATTCTTTGTATATGCTTCTAAAGAAGCATATACAAACCCACAACTAAAGTTGTGGGTTTTTCTTCATAAATTTTGCCCTTTAAATATCGTCATAAAAATAGTCTGGTAAGATCTGGCGATCGGGCAGGCCAATAAACAGGACCAACTCAACCTATCCAGCGACCATAACATTTTCGAATTAGCACTTCTCGTGTGACTGCTAAGAAATGAGATGGGCATCCACCATGTTAGAACCAAGCAAAATAGGCAGTTTAGTTTCTAAAAAAATAGGCAGTTTTACCCAGTTAAATTGCCTTTAATTACAAATTAAACTATACACTTGTCGCCTATTATTCCACACCAGACATTAACAGACCATGGGCTTTGCTAATTAATTTGTCGAAACCATCTTGGATTTTTATCACTCCAGTAGTGCATATTATGCCTGTTAAGAGGAGTATAGCAGTGTCTGCCGCTGATCGTGTTGGTGAGACACGCAATATTCTGAATAAGAGGCTATCACCCAACTCACACGAAGTTCTAACGAACGAACAACCACCCGAAATTATCTGTACGCTTAGAGAAAAAAAGTCAAAGCGGCGCGGCGTTTATTATATTCCTATTATTCCAGCTAAAGATCAGTTGATTTATATCTATGAACGGATTCATACAGAACACATGCGTTAACGTAGGTTAACTTGCATTAGCCAATAATTTGAATTAGTAATGCACCTCACAATTAACACTCACAATAGGCTTGTTCGTTGCATGAACTGGTGCAGCCATAGATTAAATTAGATTGGTAACTCCTAGGAGGCTCCACATATCATGTTTTAGTTAACCGACACACTCGATGGGGCGACACTGCAATCGCAAATGACGTCACTGGGCGCAGGGATCGGGCGGTCTTCTTCCTTAGCGGGATGGTCGGTGCAGGGGGTCATAACATTGAAGGGAGGGTGCGGTGCGGGGAACACCGCACGGTATTAAATTACCGTGCGATGCGTAAAATAACAAAGACATAATGAACATGATCAATGTATATTAATTGAATTTAGGACATTTATTTATGTTATGGGATCGTACTTTGTGACTAGATGGAATTTTAGAATTACTTGATCCAACAGCAACGGGAACATTCTCCATGAAAGAATGCTCCTAGCCCGGTGGGAAGAAAATCTCCAAGTCCGTGGCCGTTACATGTATAGTACTTGAAGATCATTTAGGAATGCTAGGAAGAAATAAAGAGAAATAATGTAGACATCCTGGTTTTAAATTTGTTTGGCTGCAGACTTATTTAAAAGAATACACAATAGCTTAAAAACTCGAAATATTATATAAACTTACGGTTTTAATTATTTATGTTAACGCCCATCCCCAAAGATTCAGAATTGCTTAATCCAACAACAACGGGAATATACTCCATGAAAAAATGCTCCTAGTCCAGTATGATGAAAATATCCACGACTATGGGTATTTCGTATACTTGAAGAACATCCACATGTGCTACGAATAAATAAAGAGAAATACTGTAGTAACACCATGGTTTTAAATTTGTTTGACTGTAGACTTGTTTAAAATAATTCACAATAACTTAAAATGTAATTATTATATATACTTACGGTTGTACTTATTTATATTTATTAACGCTCATCTCGGGGCGATTTCGTCTTATCGGCATTTTTGTGCCTTCAGATCTGACAGCTGTTGATTAAAAACTAAGCCCACGTTCGAAATTGCGGGAAATCTGGAATTCCGACATATACGCCATCCCATCAAGTCCGACCCACTTGATGTATGCGAACTTACAGTTCATTTTTCATTTTTTTATTAAATTATAAACGCGGATTTCTTTTAGTTTTCCTAGTTTTATATTTTTATAAAATACAGTACCAACATTTTATTATTAGTGTTTTCTTAAATTGAGGTGTATTGCAGAAATTATATTTTTTTTATATTTTACACCAAAAGCGTTCGTTTATTTTCAGTTCAGTTCATGTACACTGACATGAACTGGTGACGTCACAAACTTGAACTCAAATAAATGAGTATTAGGTTTGTTCGTTTGTACTGCACTAAGTTGAACAACTTAGTGCAGTACAAACGAACAAACCTAATACTCATTTATTTGTGAAATCAACAATGGCGAGTGTCAATAGTAAGGTGTGATTTTACGTGGCATATTCTTACGCATAAATATGCAAAAAATAATGACTGATTGATTTTATTATCATTATATTTTCTTAATGATGTTTACAACTTTATATATTTTGATAAAAATACATTTCTTGTTTCTAGCTCAGTGGTGGATTTAGCACTTAAAAGGCCCCAGATGAAATTCAATTTTGAGGCCTCCTATAAATATTTGCAGGATACTGAGTAAGGATTCTGAAAATGTTTAGATGGAGCCTCAACATTAAATCCCTACAGATAGGGTATTTTCAAAAATTCTAAAAAAACTAACAGCTACTATTTTTTTATTAAAAATATATATATTTCGTGATATTGTAATTATATACTGCCGACCGTAAGTAAATGAACACCCAGTTAACGTGGTTTAATTTTGACAAAATTTTTAGGAAAGCAGAAAACGATGAAAATTTCAACAATATCAGATAAATAAATAGAGTTGCCATACACCAAACACTCTTTGGATTTATATTTTGACATTATTTATTTATTTATTGAGCACTTTAAATCAAACTTTTAAGCTTAATTAATTTAAGTCGATTGTAAAAGAATGCCACATATTCGAAGTTGCGAAATTTGTTGCTTAATGAGTGACTTTGGTCTAGGTAGAATAATCAGTCTACGAGAAGCAGGGTTATCCATTTGTAATTGGGAACGACAACGGTTACGAACCCGATGTCCTAGAAGCACAAATGATCGTGAAGATCGTGTTCTTTGGCTGGCGGTTGTTCGGCACCGTTTGTCGGTAACAAGGGACATTTTTTATGGTAGAGAGGTTTAACTAAACATCAGATCTCCATACAATCTGTCTATAGAAGAATTCAAAGTATTGGCCTTAAACCGTATCGATTATTTCTTTGCAACATGGAATTTTTTAACGGTAATTGTTAAAATTTTGAAATTTTTATCGGTTATTAGTAGAATTAAAATTTATGTTTCCTAATTCTTCTTGCTAATTATTAAACATTTCAAAATTTTAACAATTAAGATTAAAAATTGATGTTGCGGACTTAGTGGTAAACAAAGAAATGGTCGGTACAATTTCAGGGCAAAACTTCGAATTCTTCTATAGAAAGATTCTATGGAGTTTTGATGATTAATTAAACGGTGCCGAAGAGCCGCCAGCCGGAGGACATGATCTTCACGATCATTTGTGCTTTTAGGACAACCAGGTCGTAACCGTCGTCGTACCTTATGTATTTCTGTCCATCTTCGCAAAAATAGAAAAATTCTAGCGACACTGCGTTCTACACGATTGCCAACATTACAAATGGATAATTGTGCTTCTCGTATACCGATTATTCTATCTCATCCAGAGTCACTCATTGATCGAAAAATAGCGCATCTTCGAATATGTGGCATTCTTTTACAATCGACTAAGACTAATTAATAATTAATTACTAATTAATGCGTAATAAAATAGAAGAGGCATATGTCATTGGTAAAGATATTAAAGTGATAGCCCTATGTGAACACTGGCTTACACCCAGCGAATCACATAGTTACAAAATTATCATATAGCTGATTGTTTCAGTAGACAGATGTCAAAAAATGGAGGCTCACTGGTGATGGTAAAAGATGGTCTTGAGTACACCGTTTTGAGATTTCTCAAAGAAATATCTGTTGAATTAACATGCGAACTTTCCGGTATAACATTAAAAGAAAATAATATTATAATAATTGCATTATACAGATCTCCAAACGGTGATTACTCAAACCTTCTTGAAATCGTAGAAAATATGTTAGAGCGTTTAAATGTCCATTCAAACAGGATCTATGTATGTGGTGATTACAATGTTCATTTTGATAAATATGACAGCAAATCGAATCAGCTATGCAACCTATTTGCATGTTATGGATTACATAAACTAACATTAAAGGCAACCAGACTAGGGGCTTGTATTGATAACATATTTTCAAACGTAAATTATGATATTAACTATGAAGTAGTAAATATTGGGGTATCCGATCACCTAGGTTTGTGCGTTCAATTCGCACATCTAGATAAAACTAAAATACAAACTTCTAGGCCAATTACGCAGATAGGAAAAATTAACTTCTACAATGCGCTTGATCAAGTGGATTGGGTAGATTTAATGAAAAATAGTGACAACATAAATACGGCCTGGGACACTTTTATCAATAAGGTGAATGCAGCGTTCACAAATGCATTCCCAGAAAAACAAGTTGTATTAAAACCTAACAATAACGTAGTAAAATGGTTTGGGCCGGATCTTGAAAAAATGAGGGAGGAGTTACACTTATTGCAAGAAATTAGAATTAAATATAAAAATGTAAACACATACTCCCAATATATTAACTTCAAAAACATATATAAAAAGCGTATCGTAGAAGCGCCAATAATAAATTCAGTAATCAATATTCTAGTAATGCCAATAACATACTTAATAAATCGATGTATAACAAGCAACACTTTTCCAAATGCTCTTAAAATCGCAAAATGCATACCTATTTATAAAAAAGGAGACAAGACTAATGTCAATAATTACATGGCAATTTCAATATTGCCAATACTCTCAAACATTTTGGAATCCATTCTATCAGATCAAATGACAAATTATTTAGAAACTCACCAACTACTAACAGTGCGCCAGTATGGCTTTAGACGATCTAGATCTACAGTAATGACAATACAGGAGTTTACTAAATTTATTATTGATGCATTTGAAAACAATGATAGTGTTGCAAGTGGACTACTGGATCTGAGTAAAGCGTTCGATTGTGTAACTCATTCGATTTTGATAAGGAAATTATATTGCTACAATTTTAGCCCATGCAGCTGTAGAATGGTGCTATCGTACCTTACAAACAGGAAACAAAAGGTTTATTTTAATAATATACTTTCAGAGGAGCGCTTAATCCCAAATGGGGTACCCCAGAGATCGATTTTGGGTCCGTTGTTGTTCCTGATATATGTGAATGATATGCCGACATATGTTCCAAATGCATCGACAATACTATATGCAGATGATACAACTATCTCTTGCAAAGGCAGTACAACCAATGATGTTAGGGAACAACTAGATACTCATTTAGAACGTGCAAATAGTTGGTTTGCTAGTAACAGACTTAAATTGAATACATATAAAACAGTACATATGGTATTCACACTCAAACGCAGTGAAGAAGCATTGGCAACCACCTCAACCAAATTCCTAGGCTTCCACATTGACAACCAACTTACATGGAAAAAACATGGCTTAGAACTGCAGAGTAAGCTTTGTAAACAGGTGTACTTGCTGAAAAATGTGTCCAGGTCAGTCACACAGGAAATGATTAGAAACACATATTTTGCATACATACACACGTACTTATCGTATGGAATCATACTTTGGGGTCACTCTGCTATACGAAACGACATCTTAAAAATTCAAAGACGTGCCATAAGAATTGTGGGTGGATTGAAATATAGGGAAGACTGCAGAAATTGCTTCATACAACTAGGCATAATGACAACTCCATGTGTATACATATTGCAGTGTCTTCTATATATCAGGAACAACAGAGAACAGTTTACTTGCAACAAATCAATCCATGCTTATAATACACGTAGGAAGGAAGATATACGAATCAATTCTTTTCGATTATAATTATCAAACGCCAAAAATGGCACAAGATACTACTGTGTAAAATTCTTTAACATTTCACCTAGTCATATTCAGGATCTACCTAATAGTCATTTTACAAATTGGTGTAAATCTTTTTTAATTAAAAATGCATTTTACACATTTGAGGAATATTTTAGCGCGTGTACTATCCTGTAATATATCTGATTTTAATATGTGTGTGTAAGTTATTTACTTTTGATATTAATATGTGTGTCTAAGGTAATTACTTTTCTTGCTTGGCTGTCATAGAATATTATTTTATATTGTACATTTTATTATACTTATCTTGTCCTGTGTGAAACTGATGTTCTTAGCACAAATAAATATATTATTATTATTATTATTATTATTAATATTAAAAGTTTGGTCTTAAGTGCCGAATTAACAAATAATGTCAAAATAAAACCCAAGAATGTTTGTTTTATTGTCTATGGCAACTCAATTTAATAATCTAATCTTTTTAAAATTGTCATCGTTTCTTGGCACAGATAAAATACATCTTTTCTGAAAATTTCATCAAAATTCACCCACGTTTACTGGGTGTCTATTTACTTATGGCGTTGAGTATATTATTATTATTATTAAAGACAATGTTTTGTGTTTTTTTTAAATTAGTTTTAATTTTATTTAACTAAGTTGCATAACAAAGTAAAAGCCTCTACCGTTAATAATTTAAATTAGTTTTTTAAAGCATGCAGTAAATATTTAGAGTTTTCGAAATCATACTTTATGCAAGTAATTTTCCATTTAATAAATTCTCATTGAAATAAGGGTTAGCAGGCTTTGATTAATACATTTTCCGAATGCAAAAAGTCGGCAAATGTGCTACAGTTTGCTGTGTAAATAACTAAATTGTGAATTTAAATAACTATAACTAACCTTGTACATTTACATATCAAATCAATAGACGGTCAGATTTTGTTTATCGTTTTAAAAATCGATCATTATATAATATGAAATATGTAAATAAGATTCTGTTAATAAATTAAATTAAATTCAAACTAAATGACAACAAAGTATTATGAACATACAGCAAATATTTAATATAATTGTAAATTTGTAAAATCAACAGAAAGCGAGGAATTGATAAGGCGGATACATAATAAAACTCCATAATAACATTCGAAATAAAACAGCTAAGTTAATAGGGATTCACTGTATTTCTTTAGTTGAACAGTGCAATATGTTTCGGCACACAATGGCTTTATGAAGCAGATGAATAATTATATTATTTATCTATTGTTATATATTTAACCATTTTTAAATAAAACAACTAAGATGGAGAGCTTTATTTTATTGTTGAATACTGGCATCATGTTTACACAGGGACTTCATCAGGCAGATGGATAATCATATTATTAATCTGCCTCATGAAGAGAAACAGTTTAAAATTTAAATTTATTTCAACACAGGTTATTAAAACAAATAAAACAAAAAGTAGGTATAATGTTAATATCATAGTTTTATATTTTATTTATTTTATTATTTCTAAACCAAATGTCAAAAAATAAAAATTGCGTAACTTTGGTAACATATGTAGATCCCAAAAGAAATTATCTTTGTACATTGTTTCAGTGTGAATTTTGTTGGGGGTCCATGCTCTAAAATAACTAACATTTCTTTTTAAAATATGTAGTTGTCTCTGCACTTGATAAAAGTTTTTATGAGTTTTTTTCAATTCAATGCCCCCACTTGCATTTACTTTCAAGAAAACAATTTTTTTGTAAAATTTTGTCCGCAATACTGATGTCTTCCGCAATACTGATGTCTTCCAGATTAGCCATTTTATTTCTAGAAGTCCATCATTTCCAACTAGACCATCCAGACTGCCTCCTAAAAAATATACGTCTCCTTAGCCTATGAAGAAACCAGTGACGTCTCGTCAGGGACGGCAGGGTTATAATTTTTTATTTTGTCAGCAATAAATATTGCGCATTTTTTGTAATAAATATATAGCAGGCTAATAGGTAGTAATAATAATTAGCACTCAGTATAAGGCCGATAAATGCAGGAATTTATTTTCATTTAATATGTGTTTACTAAGCAACTTCGTATCCGCAAAATCGACCGTAGATTTTCAGATTATAAAGATAAATGCAAGCGCTACGTCGTCACAAGTGTCCGTGCAGTTTCTGTCGTTACATTTCCCCTGCAGGGTGAACGTACGTCCGCAAATGGTTTACTCGAGTACGGCAGATTTGCCGGGGCCGTACTCGTCGTTCTTCCACACAATACTGAAACTAAACGGCCTGCCGTACCGCACCATACACCGCTAGAACGATACGATAAATTAAATAATATCGCCCAATTTTAAGAAATAGAAAGAGAATGTTCTTGGAATTACAATAACATTTTTAAACATGTTATATACATAATAATGTTATATAATTAAATAATTATAGTTATACACTGATATATTTCACATAATCTATCTAAAATACCTAGGTAATATTTTGCAAATTACAATAAGGTAACTATTTAATGATTTTTTGCATTTTTAAATTACATCAGTTGCTTAACGATATTTAGGAATGCGAGATATATTCTGATTTATTATATAAAATTGAAGACGAATAACATGTGTTAATTTTAACTGTTTTTTTTAATACCGGTTAATTGTTGGCCTTAATGAGTAATTTGTATTAAAGTAAATGCCTATTTTACTTTTAAACTAAAAAATATGAAAATAATCAGGAATACATTGGTAAATAAATCCACTAGCTCCACATAGGCTGAAAGAACGGCGAGTACGGCCACGGCAAATTTGCCGTACTCGAGTAAACCATTTGCGGACGTATGTTCACCCTGCAAGGGAAATGTAAAGACAGAAACTGCACGGACACTTGTGACGACGTAGCGCTTGCATTAATCTTCATAATCTGAAAATCTACCGCTGGCTGATTTTGCGGATATGAAGTTGCTTAGTGAACACATTAAATAAAAATAAATTCCTGCATTTATCGGCTTTATACTGATTGCTTATTATTATTACTACCTATTAGCTTGTTATATATTTATTAGAAAAAATTCGCGCAGTTTTTATTGCTGAGAAAATAAAAATGTATAATTTTTGTTCAATCAAACTTAACGGTACGGCCCGGCCAACCCTGCCGACGCACACTTTAAATTCGGTTACGTTACAGATCACAGATTTTTATTCTAGAACTAGTGGAATTATTTATCAATGTATTTCTGATTATTTTCATATTATTTAATTTAAAAGTAAAATAGGCATTTACTTTAATACAAATTGGTCATTAAGGCCAACAATTAACCGGTATTAAAAAGAACGGTTAAAACATGTTATTCGTCTTCAATTTTATTTAACAAATCAGAATATATCTCGCATTCTTAAATATCGTTAAACAACTGATGTAATTTGAAAATGCAAAAAATCATTAAATAGTTACCTAATTGTAATTTACAAAATTTTATCTAAGTATTTTAGGTAGATTATATGAAATATATCAGTATAACTATAATTATTTAATTATATAACATTATTATGTATATAACATATTTAAAAATGTTATTGTAATTTCGAGAACATTCTCTTTCTATTTTTTAAAGTCGGGCGAAATGATTTAATTTAAAGTATCGGTCTAGCGAAGGTGTATGGTTCGGTACGGCAGGCCGTTTAGTCTCAGTACGCGTGCGCCAAAATACATTCGGCCGACCCAATTCCTTAGATCACGAGCCGTCACTGGAAGAAACCACAATTCCACTAAAATTTCTCTTTTTTCTTAAAATTTCTTTCTAGCTGCCTTTTCATGTAGTAGACTATAATTGGTTGCAAAAATATACTGCCTTTCAAAAAAATCAGAACACCAAGTATTTATTGAATTTTTAATAAAATTTACACAATTTGATCATGTAAACGAACTGTATCGATGATCAAAAAATCAACTTGAAAAACAAAAAAACAAATGAATAAAAATTAGTAATGTGTTGGGCCTCCACGATTTCCCAAACACTCATTAACACGTCGAGGCATGCTAGAAATCAGGCTGTCAATATCGACTTGGGGTATTTCATTCCAAACTTCGATAATTTGACCTCTAAGTTCCATTACAGTGTTAGCGGGGCGCTGTAAGTTACTTATTCTAACACCTATCATATCCCAAACATGTTCTATTGGCGATAGATCTGGAGAAGGAGATGGCCAAGGTAACAAATTGATTTCGGCACTATCAAAAAACTGTCTTGTAATGGCCGCTGTGTGAGGTCGAGCATTATCTTGCTGAAAAATGGGGTTCTGCAAGCCATTTACATAGGGCACTAACACTGGCCGTAAAATGCTGTCAATATACCGAATCGCGCTAAGACTTGCTTCTAAAAAAACTAGAGGAGACCGACTACCATATGCTATCGCCCCCTAAACCATAACTCCCTGTGTAAGAGCCGTATGTCTTTCAACAGCAAATTGTAAAATTCTGCGTTCACCGCGTCGACGTCTCACTCTTCTGCGACCATCATGAGCCCATAAACAGAACCGAGACTCATCGCTGAAGATAATGTTATTCCATTCATGGGTCCAATGTTGTCTTTCCCTGCACCAATCAAGTCTTGCTCTGCGATGCTGCGGAGTAAGAGGTAGACACAATTGTGGACGGTAGGATCTTATACCAAAACTGCGGATTCTTCTGTAAACAGTAGCCATGGATACTCTTTGGCCATTTAGAGCCAACCAGTCATTTCCCAATGCCCGCGACGTTGTAAATCTGTCCCTTAAAGTTGTAGGACGAAGAGCTCGATCTTCACGCTCAGTGGTGTTTCTTGGACGTCCTGATCCAAGTCTACGTCGATTCTCCCCAGCTTCGGACCATCTAGACCAGCAGCGTACGATCACCGATACACTACGGCCTACCCTTTCAGCAATAGCACGAACCGAAAAACCCGCTTCTCGCATTCCAATAATGCGACCCCTTTCAAATTCACTTAGATGATGATATTGTGCACGCCGACGAACACGGGGCATCTTTTTATGTTTTACAAACTGAAACGTCAAACTACTCAGAGGCTACTTGGATATTAGAAGCAATTACATTAAAAAATCAGCAGCTCTTCATAATGGTGAAATCAAGGAAAAATACCATTAAATAGTAACCAAAACAATTGATTTTTTGATCATCGATGCAGTTCATTTACATGATCAAATTCTGTAAATTTCATTAAAATCGTCCAATAAATACTTTGTGTTCTGATTTTTTTGAAAGGCAGTATACATGTAAAACTACTGTATAGAATGTTTTCTACGGTGTTGTCTGGTTTTGTTTTTGATGTTAATTTACATATTCCTCCAAAATTTGATGCAGTTATTCTAAATGCTCTTTCTTTGTACCATAAGTGATTTGAACTCTGCCCCCTCGTGTTTCTTCTAATCTGCACTATTTTTTCTTTAGATTTTCTTAAAATATATTCTAATTTCTTTAGTCTCTTATTAATTTCTTCTATAGGTGCATCAGCACACATAACTAATTAAAATATAAATAATAACATCAGAATTATTTTTATTATTTTTTTAATTTTAAGTAAAAATTAGTAGTATTATAAGTAAGTATTAAAATTATTGAACACTTAGCCCTTTAACTAGAAACTACAGCAGCCGTCAATACGTGATTCGATTCATTTTTTTGAATCGCTTCCTGAACTGAAAACATAGATTTGTATTTTTGTGTCCGGAGAAGAGATTTCCAGCATAGACAGGCGCTGGAAAACATACTGTCGTAATTAATCTGTTTTACAAAATGGCATCGGTTATGGTATCACTGTAATATTTTATATACGCTTGTATTATAGAATTAGTTTTCCGTCTATCCAATAATTTTTTTTTAGTTTTAGAAATTGCAATTATTGCAATCATATCTCGGAAAGTACTGAATTTAGAAAAAACTCGTTTTATAGACGGAAAGATAATAATGTAAAATTTATGATGTCAAAATTTTAAATTTTTATGAGCACTCCTTAAAAAATAAAACTTGTTCGCAATTTTGTACCCATGCCATATCCCCCTTAACTTCACCATGATTTTTGAAAGATGACTCATCAGAAAAGAGTACCCGTGAGAAAAAGTCTGGCGTTTCTTTTATTTTCTGAAGCGCCCAACGACAAAATACAAAAATGGAAAGGATGAAATTTATTCCGTTTTAATAGTCTACAAACACTTGTTTGTAAAATTCCGGAATCGTGGCTGAGTTGTCAAAACATCAATTTCATTAATACACCCAGAAATTACTTTACGACGGTTTTTCTTTTCGGTTTCAAATGTCCACTTTTTAGAAGTTGATTTATAACCCGGTAAAAAGAAGCACGAGATCTTATCCTTTCTGGTAACCGTTGGTTATAGATATTCAGACCGCAAATATACTTGTTCCACATTCACGATAAATCACAACAATTTCAATTTTCTCTTGTAGAGATAATGACTCCATATTAAAACTTTAATTTTTAGTATTATTGGCCTATATTATACTGCTTACGACGAGAAACTGACACAAATCTAATAATTGTTGAACAAAAAAAGTATTTTGTTTCTTGGATAACTCGATTTTGTTAGTGAGTAAAATGAAAAATGATAAAATAAATTTTCCTCTTTACAGCGCCATCTAAAACTGATAAAATAAATGTTCCTCATTGCAGCGCCATCTATAAACATAAGAAAGAAAATGTTCAAATAAAAGTTACTTCTTTTGAGTTAACCATACGAACCAAAAATACAAGAATAAAAAATAGGGGTTCCCATTTAAAATTATGAAGTTGATCCCCGTGAGCCCCCATGGAGGCCTTGTAGGAACTTCTTTCCACTACAGATCAATTTGCCCCTCTAAAATATGGGGGTTTATTCTTGGATAAAATCATAAATTGCTGAGATATTTGAGTGTCTCAAGATAAATGACTCACCCTATATATACAAGTTCTTAAGTGAGTGTGTATTTGATGATGGATGTGGCGGCCTGAAGAGCTCATAGAAAGAGCGAAACGATCGAAGTCGTCTTCTGTCCTCCTTGCACACTCATTTGATAAAATATTTTTTTCAACAAGACCTAATTCGCTGTTATTTCTTATTTGGTGGGTCGTTAATTCTAATTTGTTTAATTTAATTCGGCGTTCTGAATATTATCATCGCATTGGTTCGGGTCTCTCATCGCTCCGATGCTAGTCGATGGTTTAAACCAAAAATTTATACTAAATGCAGATGCAAAATGAGATCAATGCCCGTATCATGCAGTAGCATTAATAAATACTGACGTCAAAACCGGCTTATAGTTAGCGGAGTCAGTACATATACAAGCTCTACATATCAAGTGAGTGTGTATGGGATGATGGATGTGGCGGCCTGAGAAGCTCATAAAAAGAGCGAAACGATCGTCGTCGTCTTCTGTTTTCCTTGCACACTTACTTGATAAAATATTTTTTTCAACATGACCTTCGCTGTTATTGCTTATTTGGTATATATACAGGGTGTCCGTATTTCGACAGAATGTATGGGGATCTTTCTCATTTGAAGAGATAGAGAGTCGGTTAAATGGGGCAAAGTTATGTAATTTAGGGCCTACCAATAATCTGAAAACGAATTTGAAATATCTTAGTTTGTTTTCGAGATATCACAAAAAAACTGATTTTATGAAATTTCGTTTTTATTTTTTTATTCAAAATCTATTGAATTTGGACATTTATAACTTTGATATTATAGAGGCACTTTTTAATAAGGAATCTAGTAGCATGCTTTATTTTAAGATAACTATAACATTTAACATTTTAAATTTTAATATTTTTTGAAAGAGTAATTTTTCTGAACTTAGTGATGTATCACATTTATAGTTTATTTTATATTTAATATTTAAAATTAAAATATTTTTATTTTTGTAAAGAGTGCCTTAGAAACATTGACGTCATATCTATGAATCGCCAAAATTTTGACAGTAGTCATTCAATTTTAGCAGTCAAAATGAAGTTATAATTGTCAATCTTTTGTAATGTCAATAATAAGCAACCATTATCACACATAACATAAAGTAAAAAAGTGCCGTGTTTAAATCAAGATCAACGATAAAAGTTTATTATTCTTCACACTGGAATTTGAAGTGTACCTATGTGTCAGCGAATCCAACGTATACATTTTATGCCAAGAAACATAAATTTCTCTTTATTGAAAAATCTAGCTTTTTAAAGTTATGAGTAACACTAACGCATAACTACAGTAATGAATAAGCTGGATGACCGTCCTCAAGGGTGATATGTAAGCAAATTATGGGCTCTAGGAGTTATCAAATGAGTGAGTTGCTCAACTGTTTCCAAGGCACTCTTTACAAAAGATTACAATTTTATACATCAAATATACAATAAATTGTAAGTGTGATACATCACTGAATTCAGAAAAAAATATGAAAATCCAAAATGGCGCCTATAAGAAAAACAAAAGTTGGCTATGGTCCCCAAGTAAATATTATAGTTATCTTAGTATAAAATAAATGTCTAGATTCAATGGTTTTTGAATAAAAAATAAAAACGAAATTTCAAATAATCCGTTTTTGGCAATATCTCGGCAAGGAAGAAAGATATTTCAAATTTGTTTTTATATTATTATTGGGCCCTAAAATACGCAATTTTACCCTAATTTACCCGACTTTCTATCTCTTCAAATAACCGAGATCACCATACTATATATATATATATATATATATATATATATATATATATATATATATATATATATATATATATTTAAATTAAACAACTTACTTATAGGTGGGTCGTTAATTCTAATTTGTTTAATTTAATTCGGCTTTATATATATATATATATATATATATATATATATATATATATATATATATATATATATATATATATATATATATATATATATATATATAACGATGAATTAAATTAAGCAAATTAACGACCCATTTATAAGTAAGTTGTTTAATTTAAATTAGTATCATAATAATGATACCATTTCCACGTTAAAACAGATTCAAAAGCGTTAACATGGCTGTCACACTTTAAAGATACAAAATAGAAATTAAGTACGAGAAAAAAAACTTCCTGATCTACTCTCAAGAAACACACAAGAATCGCACGCAGAAGAATCATCATCTTTGGAAGATATTCTTTCACCTACCATCAATATAATTGAAGAATCATTACCAATAACAGTAATGGGCGCCCAAGAAGACGATGCAGAAATACACGACAAACTCAACATTTTATCCGACCCTCATTACCCAGAATTTCAACATAACGACAAAATCTGGGTAATGGTTAACGAGTATTTGTACCACCGCGCAGTCGAAGGTGGAGATCGGACCCTCTACGTCCCACCCGAAGCCCGTGACCGTGTGCACGAGCTGAATGACAACGCTATACACCCTGATCGCGACGAAACCACTAGGAGCATTCGTATGAAATACTGGTGGCCAAGTATTTTCAAAGATATACGGAATTACACACAGGAGTGTTTAATCTGCATTTCCAACAAACAAGGTCCCAACCAACAACAAGCCCCACTGAAAGCTCGAATTCCTACTGCGCCGTTTTCAACAGTTGCCGTCGATTTAATCGACCCACTACCGATGACCCCTTATAAAAAACGACATATCTTGGTAATAACCGATTTTTTTACGAAGTGGGTGGAGGCCTTCGTAATGGGACAAGCATGAACAACTGAAATCGTTTTACTTATGGAAGAACACGTTTTCTATCGATTCGGTTATCCGAAAACCATTATTTCGGATAACGGAACCAAATTACGAGCCGACAATGAACACAGTGATGTCAGAAATGGCAAACCCCACTGAACGCAGAAACCAAAAGCTAAAGAAATGTCTAAAAATACAAATGCAAGATCAGCATGCCCAAAGTTGCGTTTATTACATAGAACGCGATAGAAGAATTGTTAAAATTTATCCGGCTGGCACCACGTCATAGAACTTGGGCAAATGAAGAGCGCAAAGGTGGAGAAACAACTCACGACGACGAGAATAAAGATAGAATAAGAGACCCAGCTACGCCATAAACTTATTAGGCAATTCCGAAGCATATTACCTCTCCTAAAGATATTCCTGCTCTCATTCCCAACGCACACATTAGAGACGCTGTCAAGCAACACCTCTCCACTGCATATTCTGTTAATCCCTCCCCACATTTAAGTGCGCGTAAGTTACCGTTAGATCCAGCCCCATCGCGTTTAAGGACACTGGCTTGTAAATAATAAACTGTATATAGTAGAGTAACTAAAATGGACTACATACCACACGGTGTAGGGGCAGCATCAAGTATACACCGTACGCCGATCTGAGGATACACCCTCAGACAAAGACTGGAAGATCTAATGGGAAACATCGTAGTACTATCGGCGTGGAATAATCGGCCGTCCAGCAAGCTGACAATAAGCAGCTGAAAACCTCATTGTGGCGCCCATACTTTCAATTCCCGTCTTCACAAAAAGACCAGAAGACCACGTTATTTTTTACAGGAAAATAACGGCCAACAAATTCCTTACAGGAGGACTACAATAAACGACGCCATTTCCACACGGAAAGTGGCCAAGAGGATCCTTACAGGAGGATGACGAAGTGCTACATTGAACTTTTTCTATTTTTAATGTTAATTTTCACATTTTAAATGTTATTTTTTATACGCTCATGCGTACCTTAATAAATATAGTTAAGAAATGCAAAGGCTCGAACCCCGATATAATAGAACAATACTTTTGTTTCGTCAACTTTAATCAAACAGGATTACGCTCTCGCCGTGGACACCAAAACCCCCAATAAACCAACCCGCGCAGGTACGCTCACGAGCCGCACCAAGGGACTACGGGTTTCTACAGAGTGTCAGTGACATCAAACGCCAATTCGGAATTTCCAACGACGCGATGACTTAAATTTAGTTTTTATTAATTATTAGTAGCGAGACTAAAATTTAAAAAACTACAACTACAGCACGAGACGGGGAATCGAATTCCGAATCAAACAAGACGTCAATCGAAGAGTACCTGATGGATTTCAACGTTGGCCGCGGAAAACTTACCCGCAGAGATACGCAAATAAATACAATCACTAAATTTATGCGTAATCTTGCCACAATCTCAATATAATATGTGGTTGTGGAAAATCGAAGATAAATAACCACGGATAAGGAATACGCCCGAGAATACGAATTCACCCCCCTCTCCCGAAGAACCTTACTTAAGGGACACCACCAGCGACGGCTCGCAGCCTAACTTCAGGTTAGGCCACAGCGCCAAGGCACACAAAATTTGAGGTTGGGATCGCGCTTTATAAATACAAGGAATTGCACAACAAAGTCACTTTTCAATAACGAATACATATTACCTTGGGTCTCTAGTCCCTTAGAAGAGTTATCAATAACCACGCTCGCTGCCATTTTCACTACCCATAAGTATTGTTCTGTTCCACTTAATTTTTCAAAAAGAATTCAAATCTCAATTTTTACAACTCCTTACTCACTTTGCATTCTTTTTATTCAATTTATCGAACCTTTGCATTTGCGTTATTCATTCGTTTCAATTTTAAATCATTTCTTATGCACTCATTATATTATGATTTTATTCTTTGCTATTATTATTACCATAGCTATTTTTTAGTATTGTTCGTACCATTTTTTGTTTGTTTGTTTGTTGTTATTTTGTTTTAATTGATAATACATCCAATTGTTAAATTTTTAACCAGAATTGGTTTTATTTACGCTACCCACCACTTTTCCTTAAGCAATATAATAGAACAAATAGAATCAGTATTTGAACAATTCAAGTCAGAGTTAAACAGTTAGATTCAGTGTTTGTTAGTTAGAGTCAGCGTTTAAAAGTGCCGAAGAGTTAATGCCAACGTGTCGCAGATCAAGCGGAAGCGATCCCGAACCCCCAACGAGAAAACACCGTAGAGGACAAAACCAACGAACTCAAATAAAAGGTAAGTGGTTTTGTTTTACAATTACAGTTTGGTGCTTATTAGAGCTAGCTGGCAGTTACGCGGAGGTTACATAGCGTACCCCCGTAACACCAGTACAATCTGATTCTAATTATAGAGTAAGATTATGGACGATCTAGAATAGATTTGCCCAGTACAATATTGAGCAAGTGATCAAAATTCTAAAAATATTAGAATTGTTTCCAATACCCTACGTCGGATCGACGGACAAATGGACTGACGTACCGACCTACCGACCGACCGACGGACATGGTAAACACTTTTTTCTACTTAAATACGTATATTAGGTGCTAAATTGTAAAGCAAGATATGGTTAATTTATAGGCAGTAAGTTGCTCTAGCAATCCCAATATACAGACAATGTTTTACAAAATTAAGAAAACTGAGTCGAAATTAATAATTTTCTATACAAAGCAATTTGCAAGAGACGAGGGTCCATTTACCTCTTATAATTGATTTTTTTTAAATTACTAAAACCGCATGGAAATTAATATTGTTCTGTATGGAGTTACTTACAGGCGACCTAGTGCAACCTTCTACATAGCTTTGTTTAAAAGAACATACAAGGGGTTGTGAAATGTCCTTTTACCCCATTTATCAATTTCTGCCAAAGTTATAAAAACCTTGCGAAAATGAATAGATTTCTATACAGAGCAACTTGTAGGAGACCAAGTTCAACATTTTACGTAGCTTTGTATTCAGAAACAAAATATTAAGGGCTGTGAATAGTCCATTTACCCCATTTTTATCGATTATTTCAAAAATAAGCAAAATTGTTGAAAATAAATAGATTTTTATACAGAGCAACTTGCACAAGACCTAGTGCAACATTTTACAAGTGGGAATTGTCATTGAAGATGATGTTTTGTGAAAAAATCTTATTGTTTTGTCTTTGCTGCAGCATCCAATCGTCGAAAAGGCTTCAGTTTCAGTTGAATTCGGTAAGCGTGTCGATCAAATTTTTCTTTAAAATTTGATGTAACGTGGTTGCGGTGAGGTTCAATTCCTGCGCGCGATACCGAATGCAGGGTGCCTAGACCAAGGCTGCGGAGTCGGTACATGAATCATCCGACTCGATTCCGCTCCTGCTCCGACTGCGGATATATTATAAAACGAAAGTCCAAAATACAAATGTTTGTTTGCACGACAAATGCATATTGGAATGGTACTGCAACTGCATAATTGAAATTTTAGAAAGAAAATATGATATTTTTGTATTATGTGTGCAAAATCAGTGTTTTTTTGACGCATCGAGAATGCGTCAAAAAACATACTGATTTTTCGTACAAAATACAAACAACATTTTTTCTACAACAGCAAAGGTAGAAATTTTACCATAAATAAGTTTTAATAATTAAATAATTAATTTAAAAGATATCATTATACTTTGTCGTCTATGTTAATGTAACCATGGACGCGTGTTCAATAACAAAAACATTAATCAGTGAATGAATTTCTCAGAATTTCTACCGTTTGTGTTCATACAAATAATGATGAATTATGACGATTCTTGTAGTTGTGATACTTCCACCTAGTTCAAGGATACAGTAAAGGTGGGAATTTCTGATTTAATGCAGAAGAAATCAAAAACGCAATACAAAAAACATATTGGCATTTTCGTGATTGACGTGCGAAGAAAAAGGTAGTATACATTTCCGAGAACGTACTGTATGCCTATATCAAAGAGACATTACATTTGCATTATGAGCATCTATGGACAATTAATTGTCTTTATCGGTTTTTGCTGTACAGCGTCCGCAGAAACGTCAACAGATTCAGACATTTTTTAGAAATGGTCTTAATCGATTTAGAGAAACTCAAAACGAATATTTCGCTAAAATTATTGATTCGAAAATTGTGGTCAAAAAATGTTGTTTCTACAACCGTAAAAAAGGTAACATTGACGCACCGTTTTGAATTTGCAAAGTGGGCTATTAATTCACCGTGAAAAACTGTAAATATTTAGCGTGAAAAAATGTCTTTTTTCACGCTAAATTCCAAAGTGGCGGCAATTAATACAAAATATAATGTAACAATTTTTATTTAATTATTGCATTAAATAAAAATTGTTAAATTATATTTTGTATTAATTGCCGCCATTTTGGAATTTAGCGTGAAAAAAGACATTTTTTCACGCTAAATATTCTTAAGATTTGAAAAGCTGTCGGTCTAAATGAGGAAATCGCATTTTTTTAGTGTTTTTTCTTCTATCTTGTTAAGTATTCAGAATATCGAAGAAAGTTTTAAATAATAAGTCGTAGATCTCGTCGAAATACTTGAAATCCATATATTATACTTCTCTGTAGCTTTAATAGTTTTTGAGTTATTAAATTTTTGTAATATGGGACACTCGGAATAAATAGATAGAGGATTATGTCAGACGAAAATCTGACAAGGTGTCAGAATAGTCAACATTTTGAGCTCCCTTCGCGGCATCCGATGGGAGCATACCTGCCGTGGACTCCGTGGCACCCCAATCAAGTGTTATCTCAGCGGTGTCGATCTGTCGGCTTGTGGAGAGATTTTTGTGAAAACGGCTCATGGGATTTTCATTAAATCTTGTATTTGGGTTCTACACCATTATATTTTAAGAAGGTTAACTTCTAGGTCAAATGAGGAAACCGGAAGTCAATATTTACTCATAGCGTTTAATTGAATGTAGAGAATCAAAAAATGAACCTATGTGTACACACTTTTTGCCCTAGCTCTTTTAGTTTTAAAGTTATCTTGAAAATAGTGAATTTTTGATTTATTTTTTTTAATTTTTTGCTCTATCTCAATAATCATACGTGATTGGAATAATCAATTTATTAATCGTATATTATTTTAATTTGCGTTCGGTACCTTTTTTAAACTTATTCCGCTAATTTATTTGGTGTCTTAAGTGTTTAAGTACTTACCGAGAAAATTGCAAACAAACTTTACAATTATTTCGAATTAAAAACAAATGTTTGCCATGAAATAATGACAGATATTTCATTTTTTTTAAGTAACAGTCAACTGTAGCATTTCGACTTACAACCAGTCGTGTATTCTACATAAGAAAGAGTATTTATAATTAAATGAATTAGTTATTTTGTGTTTTTATCGACAAATTTACTTTAAAAAATAAATCTTGGTACTACATAAGAAAATAATTTTAAGTTGATTCTGACCAATTACATGGAATTCATTCTCTACAATGCGTATTAAAACGAAATATAAAAGCATAATAAACGAATAATATATCGATATGTAGTCAGCTGATGGCAGCAGAAATGCACCTGTTAAAATAACAAGAAGATACTTCCATTTTTATTTTGCAATACGAATAATGTTTGTTTGTAGTTCAGTTAGTCTGCTCTATGGTCTCTGAGGTTGTCAGTACTTAATCAAAAAGTATACTTTAAGCTTTTGTACTCAATAAAAATTCTGCTTTATGCAGTATCGAACAAAATTGTCTATTTAAAAATTAAGTTCAAGAGTTTCATATGGTAATTATATGAAAGTAATTAACATATTTAAGAAAAATGTATACACCTCTTGGTATATATAATATCCCGTTTGTAATGATGTTAGGGAAATAAACACGAGGTTATTTTTTGCTCGGATATAGATGCTATTATTCCCAAAAATTTTCAAAATGTAAAATGATCCTATATAAAAGCGGCCTTGTAAGAGCGAAAACAATATTTTTGTCATTAAAAAAAAATATAACATCGAGTTTATTTTAGAGAGATTAATAAACAACTCAAATACAACATTTTATTAGATTAATAACAATTTAACTCAAGAACATTAAACATTCTTATGATCATTTGTAACATTTCTATAATCATTATTAATGTTCGTAGTTTGTATGGTAAAGAGCGCGTGTTATTATTACACATTTTAATTAGCTCAATACGTTTTGACGTACTTTGTTACTGTGCGAGAAACGTTAAATATGAAATCATACTTCGATATGATTAAAAAGGGCCATGGACCTTTACCAGTGATTATAGAACGTTCCCTAGACAACGTTCTATAATCGCTAGTGAAGGTGACGTTGCTAGAAGATGTAATCAAAATTGGTGGATCACAAGAGGTGTTCATTAATCATAATTAAATGTCCCTTTAAAACACAGAGTGCCTTGGAAAACAGGAGAAATCGATCCTCTCGATGATGATCATGAACCATATCTAAATAAATTTAAAAATACAATATTAAATAAGCTACAAGTACTTATAAAAAAAAGTTTGGAGGAAGAACCTGAATTGAAATCACGGAAAAAAATTGTAGAGGTAAATATGTTTATAGTAAAGTTTATTGAATTTTGAAACAAACTGATAATATATTTCCAGGAAAATTTTCAGGAAAATATAACACATTTAACACTAAATTTCGATCCTATTCCACAGGATTATACAAATTCCGAGATATTAGATAAAGTCAAACAAATTGTAAAAAGTACTGCAAATTCTAGACATAATCCATTGTTCATCTATGGTAATACAGGCTCAGGGAAAACATCTCTACTACAAACGATTTATAGGAATTTTGAGTCTTGGTTTAACTGTAGACTGCTCAGAATTGTTAGATTTATTTCGAGCACACCGCGTTCCTCTTATAACTTAGAACTACTGCGAGTTATCTGCCAGCAGATATCTATCACGTTAAAGTTGCCGGAAGGCTTCCTGCCGAAGGATGCTTCATTCGATCCCCTTTACATCAACAGCTGGTTCCAAAGTCTACTCAGGATGTTCGAAGACATGAATCAAGTCCTAGTAATTTTCATCGACAATTTACATCTTTTGAATCCCTTAGATTCAGATGCAGTATCGACCCTCAGCTGGCTCCCTATCAGTTTACCGAAAAACTGCTATTTAATTTGCACCACAGCTGTGGATCTGGATTCGCTAAGGTTGACGCCTGTCCAAAAAGAGCGTATGAAGAGCCCCGACTGCTATCTGGAGCTACCCACTGTAAAATCATTTACTGGTAAGTGACATTTAAATTCGATTTAAAATTAAACGTAAACGAAAAGCGACCCTTCTTTATTCTAGGCCTAGTAAAAAATATATCTGCCCGCCGTGAGATGTAAAATTCCTAACGATAAACGTCACATTGATTTCAGATCAAGTGGAAAAAACATTCAATACCGTAGAAGCCATGTACGGCCACGCAGCTGTCGCCAGGATATCATCTCTTATAACCTGCTCTGAATACGGTCTAACTGAAACCGAACTTCTTGAACTGCTGATGCCCACCAACAATAGCGAGGCTGTGATTAGTATAGAGAATGCTAACTTCAATTTTTCATCATTTTGTTCTATTAAACTTAAAATGAGTAAGTTTCATTACCCATCTCTTTTCACTGAAATAATTTTTAAATTAATTCAAATACTATTCATATGAATATTTTGTAATATGTTAACAAATTCCTTCTATGTATTATAGACTAGTAAGCCTATATTACATAGGAATTTGGCAATAGCTGTTTTAGATTCGCGACAGATTGTAAGTAAAAAAAAATGGGGGCTCTAGAAAAAAAAAATATTCTCAAAGTAAGCGGTGGGCAAAATAAGGTTGAGAACCTATGGTTTAGATCTTAATATGTAATGGTCGCAATATATTTTAAAGAAATATTTTACTTTATAAAAAAAACTGTATCAAATCTTTAATATTAATTTAATATTAACTAAAATAATTTTCAAATTAATTCAATTATAATACATATAAACATTTCGTAATATGTTAAATTACAAAATGTTTATATGTATTATAATTGAATTAATTTGAAAATTATTTTAGTTAATATTAAATTAATATTAAAGATTTGATACAGTTTTTTTTATAAAGTAAAATATTTCTTTAAAATATATTGCGACCATTACATATTAAGATCTAAACCATAGGTTCTCAACCTTATTTTGCCCACCGCTTACTTTGAGAATATTTTTTTTTTTCTAGAGCCCCCATTTTTTTTACTTACAATCTGTCGCGAATCTAAAACAGCTATTGCCGCGATTATATTTAAACGTGTAATATTATATAGTCGTAAGATAAGATATGACCCCTATCCTATTTTTGAGTTTAAAGAAGAATGTTATAATGATAACAATTAAAACGCATACTTAATTATTATTGA
This sequence comes from Philonthus cognatus, assembly GCA_932526585.2. Lineage (NCBI taxonomy): Eukaryota > Metazoa > Arthropoda > Insecta > Coleoptera > Staphylinidae > Philonthus > Philonthus cognatus. The sequence continues at coordinate 67,608,462 of OW052243.1, read as the reverse complement.
ATTCAATGCAATGCTTAACAAAACCTGTCGATTGTTTATTACTAGGAATCAATATCTTGTGTTCATTTAATCGTATTTCGAAACTTCTTCCGATTTGACCTATATACATTGCCTAAAACGTCAAAAAAACGTTGTAAATGAGTGGAAAGACATCTGGCACTCCCCCATCATCACTATCATTACTACCTGATTGTGTATATAACTCTGTAAAAATATATTTTCTGTACATTATTCCTTGAGAATGACGATAAGTCGAAAATAGTTGGAAATATAAAGAAGTTAGTGAAACAAACCAAGTGCCTTCAATTCAAATTCAGTATTAGTTAAAATGTTTCATCAAGTGATCAGTAAGAACCAAATTAAAGTTATACTCAATTATATTAAGAAGTATTTTTATTAACATTCAAAAGACATTGAATTTATAGCTTATCCAATGAGAAGGTTGGATTTTATGCATTTTGAGGAGTTTGTTAATATCTGGCTCGATTTTACTTAAAAACAACAGTAACATGGAGCCGATTTCTCTTTTTAGTTACCAACGTTGCTACAGCACTAAATCCACTTTCAGATAAATATGATGTTGGGAATACTATCAGAAATTGTTGAACAATAGACCATAATCCCGCGTGCAGTTGTGAAATCGGCTTCTGCAGCAAAAAATCTTGGTTGCCATTCTTAACTTTAATTTTTAATTCCTCATTTGTCGTCAGTTCTATTAGTTCTTCTTACTAGAATGATCCTACTGTGCTGACATTTGAAAAAGGATCCAAAACCCAGTCTGGTATGTCCATGTTTAAAATATCCTGGAAATCGTTTCCTGAAATCACTGTGGAAGTTTTAAGTGTTGATAGTAAACTAGCAAGTCGTCGTTTTTAAATGATACTGCTGATAAATTTGGGAAGTTATTGAGTTTTCGTCTGCCGATATTTCTTTTGCAGAATAGCAGTTTGAATACAAAAGCAGCAAGGCATTTTTTTGTCCTAATCAAGTTTAAGTCGTCGCCTTGAAGTTGGAGATTGACATCATTAAACAATTTATACAGGTCTGTCAAGTACGCAATATCATTCTTTGAAGAGATGAGGTTGTCGCGCAATTCTGTGTCTTTGTTTTCTAGCAACTCTATCAGATAGTTGTAAAATCGATTGTAAAATCGAGTCAAACAAGTACCTTTTGACAGCCAGCGCACCTCTTTGTAAAGCAGAAATCGGTTGAAATCTTCATCATTGGTAATGCAAAGCTGACTGAATAATCTGTCATTCAACGAATTACTTCTGATTTTATTAACTGCTCTGATAACATATTGCTGTGATGTATGGAGGCGTTTATTCAGATTTTTGGCAACCAAATGCTGGTGATGAATTACGCAATGCACAGCAAGCATGTCAGAATCTTTATTTTTTAAGCGCGCTATGAAGCCTTTGTGACGCTCTGTCAGCCGGTGCGCCATGCGTAACAACTGACAAAATATTATTAAAATAAATTTCCTTTTCGTCACATAACTTTTCCAGTGTATTAAATATGGTTTTTCCTTTTGTATCTGTTTCTAAAGTTGTAGCAAACAATAGTTCTTGACACATTTTTTCATCTTTGATGAACCTCACGTATGACAATAACAATGCTTCATTGGTTGGTAAAGTGGCTCATCCAGGTGAATTGAAAGTTGACAAGTCTGCAGATGATTGTATAATGATTATTCAATGTTTTCAGCCATCTCATTAATTCGCCATTGCACAGAACTATTGCTGAAAGGAATTTTTTAAATAATATCTACAGCTGGTTTATGGAGCACAGTGGTTCTTACTTCTTTTACTGCTGGTAAAATTAATCTTCCCCAATAGCATGTGGTTTGCCTGTTTTAGCAATCAACAATGAGATATTGTACGAAGCCTGAAGTCTGCTATCGTCTTGCTTAGAAGCTGATGAAAAAAGTTTTGATATTGTTGGCTGAATTTCGTACTTCTTTTTTATGTCTTGAAAATTGGTTACATCTTTGCCTTTTTTATGTGGGTATATTTCATTAAAAAGATCTTGAAGCCTACAAGGCTTCCTTACTTTATTTGAAAATGTTTTTTGACAAATAAAGCATATTGGCAATTTGTGGGATTTTCGACAAATCCGTATTCAATATAATCCACACTATACTGCCGTTTTTTTGCTCCCAACATGGTTTTTACTTTACACTTTACAACTTTTAAGACTCTGTTATCAATTGCGCGCGATAATGCTAATGAAAATAAAATAAGCAATTACTACCTTTGTTTAGGTTGGAGACATATAACACGCAACGACAGAAATAAGATAAACATGCAGTGACTCGTTTATAACACCCAGCGCGGAAGTAAAGGCGAGCGCCGGGCGGGGCAAGGGCGATGCGGGAGCAGAGTGAGGACTGCGGGTTCAGTCCTGTCGACGCATGTATGCTCACTCGCTGACTCCCGCATGCCCCAAAGAAACTAAGCAAGTTAGAACAAACACAGATAATACTGTCAATTCTTGCAGGATTGCAAAAATCTCGTTATTAAACAAACACTTGTTTTAACTTAATTGCTACAAACATATTTTTTGCAATTTTTTATTAACAGGCTTTTATTAATTTCACCTGTATTTATATATGAGACATTTCACGTGAAATCGGAAGCTTTCAAAAATTTTAATTCAAATCAAAAATTAACATATTTCATATCGTCCAATTTAATGTAGATCTGAATGTAATGGAATCTTTCAGTTCAATTTTTATCCACTTCCCAAACTAGAGAAATATGTGAACTTTCGCACACGTTATAAAAATGAGAACAATATATACAATAACAAAAATTAACCAATATTAAAGTTTACTTTACTTTAGTACGTAATTAGCGTGCGTTTTTGGTCTATTTGAGACTATATGTTTTAACCTGCCCTGACTTTCAGGGGGGCAGTCGAAGACCCAGAGAAAATTAGAAGGGGTTGAGATGGTCATCTCTACGCCCCCTAAACTTCTCTGGATCTCCTACTGCCCCCTGAAAGTCTTAAACGCCCACAAGGGGGCGTTATCGCCCACGTTGAGAACATATGGTCTAAACTATCAGTACCTGTTATCTTTTGCTGATGTTTCAAGCGTGATAAATTAACTTCACCACGAATAACATTTAGATAGATTAACATAATGTGTTATTATAATTTCCATTAGGCAAATTATAAAAAACGAATTAATTTCTTTGTAATGGAAATTTTATATTCAGAAAGAAAGAAAATTGTCACATTGAGTAAAACATTATGTCTAAACATTAAAATTCGATTGGCTGTGCATACGTGTGTTTGTAGACAACCTATAATATTCTGTGGAAACTCATTCGCAATGAATGTGTCTCTGGGATATTATTAGGTGAAATTTGTTCGATTTTGAATTTGATAAATGCATCATGCTTTTCTTAACTTCAAAAATATATAAAGTATATATAAATATGTTACTGTATGTAACAGCAGGTATTATTATTCTATAACCGAGTATTAGCATTTTATTATATTTCATGGAGTTACTTACTTTGGTATTGTCTTCTTTGCAAAATCGTCGACATTAGAGTTTATTATGTATGTAAACTAAAACGACTCAGATAATTTAGTAAAGAGAAGATTCTTTGTTCAAACTTTGACTTTGAGTATGACAGAGATTCGTCTAAATCGGCAAAGTCGTGCAGTTTTATGTGCCTACTGAGATGCTATTAAGAGGGCAAATTTTTGCTGGTCGTGTGTTTTTGGAGTACGAGATGGCGCTGAAAGAGCAAATTTGCTGAGAGTAATTTTGATTATTTATTGGGTTATAGTGCCTGCCTAATTTTATCACAACGAATAATGCAAATTATGAGTGCGGAGCGCGTTGTTTGTTTGCTTAGACAACGCCGTGTGATTGAATGGGTATTGAATTACAGTAGACAAGTAAACTAGATAAATATTCACGATTATAATTTTAATCGCCACTTACTTACTTACTTAGTTATTTTTATATTCACTTAACTATTACATAATTATGAATGACAATTATTACAATATTTTTCAAATATTGGATATAAACATTTATTTATGAGTGTGCAAATTAAGAAAATGTAACTAATGTATACAGCGTGTAATCGAACTAATGTACATCCTCTTAAGGGCGTATACACAAAATATTTTGACACCAATTGCAGCAAAGATAAAATCGGAAAAAAATATTGGATTTTTCATAATTTTTCATGCATTTTTTACTTTTTGAGAACTTCTGGTTACCTGTGTTCATGATATTTTTCGTGGATGCGTAAGTTGTTGTATTTTTTATTTACTTTTACTACTGCGAGGCGCATAAATCACTTCACACGCACTAAACACGCACACTGTCTCGAATGACTAGATGAAACTAGGTCACTCATTTGTGGTATTGTTTATTTACTGTTACTACTGTGAGACGTATAAATCATTTAGCACACAACACACACACACACACACTGTCTAGAATTACTAGATGAAACTGGGTCACGTATAAAAAAAATCACAATAAGTGTTCAAATTGACGTCCGCCGCACTCAATGCACATTTGGGCTCTACGTATCCAATTTGCACGAACAGTAGCAAACATTTCACGAGGTTTTTCACGAATGGTATTAGCCGCGGCGTTTACTCGTTGTATCAGCATTTCAGCATTGTCAATTTCCGTAGTGTAGACTTCACTTTTAAAGTATCCCCAAAGAAAAAAATCTAAGGGGTTTAAATCCGGACTTCTTGGAGGCCGTGGTACAGGAAACTCATCATCCAAATATCTTCTAACGCGCCTTTCATAGTGATCTGGCGCTGGACTTAAGGTGTCAGCACTGGACGGGTGTGAAGTTAGCAATAGATTTCAGCACTTGATTTAAATTTTTTCCAGCATAATTGATCCCAAAATCACTTTTAAATACAAACCGTCAATATATATCATAAATTTAACTGTGTATTATGCATTTGCCCCTTTTATTACCTCAATTTTATTTTCACCCTCAACTGTTAGTTGTCAAATATATTGCATTATTTCCGCCAAACCAAAACTCCCATAATTAAGTTAATTGCAGATTCGGATTCCTCATACTTTAATCTATAAAATTCACTAATAAGGATATTCACTTTAAGATGATATCATCAAATCAAAAAAAAAAAATGTCTAACCTTGAAACGCCATAATGCAGAAATGATTGTACAAATTGCATTTTTGCAGCCAAACGCAAACTACCATAAAAAAGTAAATTCGGATTCCTCATACTGTATTCTGATAAAATAAGAATATTCACTTCAAGATGTAAGAAAAAACAATCTACCCTCGAAACGTCTTAATGCGGGAATTATCGTACAAACTGCATTATTGCTGCCAAACGCAAATTCTCATAAAAAATGTAATTGCAGATTCGGATTCTTCATACCTAAATCTATTAAATTTACTAATAAACAAAGAATATTTACTTCAAAATGACAGAAAAAAAATCATTTCTACCCTCGAAACGCCTTAATATGGGAATTATCATACAAATTGCATCATTGCTGCCAAACGCTTATTCCCATTAAAAAAGTTAATTGCAGATTCGGATTCCTTATACTTAAATCTATTAAATTCACTAATAAAAATATATTGATGTGTAACATCATAGTACTTTTCCCGAATGTTAGATACTTAAAATCAATAGCTTTCACCTACCTTATTTTTCAACAAATGTTTTTTATTCCTGTTAAACCTTTTTCGTAAGCCTCATTTATGTGTTCACTTTTCCAGAAAATATTAATCAATACAAAGTCAAACTAACGTCATTTATAGTAATAGCTCACTTATTCAAAGTAATTAATTCGTAAAATTTACACTTTTAAAACAATATTAATAAAATATCTAAAAGAGCTACAAAATAAAGTGAATATGTATTAAATGCTAATTTTTCGACTATCTTTTCTCTTTTTTTCTTAACTAGATTTTGTTATATCATTAATATTAAAGAAAAATCCAAAACAATGCTAAGAGTAAACTACCACTTCCAGTGTCCGCATTTTCACCAAAGTAATAAAAAGCTTAAGTTTATAGTGTCATCTTAACACCTCAATTGGATTAGACTCTATCGTGGCGACAGAATTACATCAACCCGGGGGACCTCAAAGTAGATATATTCACTAACATTTTTGATTTGAACATTTTCACGAAAACAATGCTTTCCCTTTGTTTTGCATATTAATGTCGGAACTATTATTCAAATTGCATTATTGCTGCCAAAGGCAAAGTCCCATAAAAAATGTAAGTGGCGATTCGGATTCCTCATACCTTAATCTATTAAATTCACTAATAATAGAATATTCACTTTAAAATAATAGAAAACAAATCATTTCTACCCTCGAAACGCCTTAATTGAACTAACGCGTTCGAATGCGCCACCTGGTGGCAAAAAACATGTTAGAGAAAGGAGTACTGGTATAAACAACGTGTGTGCATTGGATTTTTTTTTGTTTTATTTGTCTCGTAAATGTTAAAATTAAATCCAATAGGTGTAAAATCGCGGCCAAACTGTTATGCCGTGCGAGACATTTGACGCGAGGCAAAAGGCCGAGAACGCAAGCCTCATTCACCATTTTTACTTTCCCCCGTATGTAATACAAAGGGAAAGTATTGTTTTCGTGAAAATTTTCGAATCAAAAATTTTAGTGGAAATATCCGTTTTGAGGTCCCCCGAGTCGAATATGACCATTTTTGAAAAATGTCTGTCTGTCTGTCTGTGTGTGTGTGTCTGTGTGCGCTGTACCGCAAAAACCGCTAAAGATATCGAGATGAAACTTGAAACTTAAGCTTTTTGTTACAATCGGAAGAACTGAAAAGCTTTTGGTAAAAATCGGAAAACCGGAAGTAGTACTTTACTCTTAGCGTTTTTCAGTTTTTTCAGATTTTTTCAATAAATGTTTATCAAACAAAAAATTCTTTCAAATAAAAGTTGTAGATAATAACAAAATAAAGATGTATTGTTCACTTACTTTTTGTCATAGCACTCTTACTTTTTGAGATATTTCAAAAGTTGTGTGTTTTATCTAGTTATTGGTGTGTGACAGTGTATGTGTCGATACAATTGAAAAATGTTTCAAATAAAAGTTGTAGGAAATAAAAAACTGAAGATTTTTTGTAGATTCACTTTTTGTCATAGCACTCTTAGTTTTTGATATATTTAATAAATAGTGTTTTTTATCTAGTCATTGATTTGTGTCAGTGTGTGTGTTGATACAATTGGAAAATTTTTTAAATAAAAGTTGTAGGTAATAAAATATTAAAGATTTTTTGTATCTTCACTTTTTGTCATAGCACTCTTAGTTTTTGAGATATTCAATAAATAGTGTTTTTTATCTAGTCATTGGTTTGTGTCAGTATGTGTTGATCCAATTGAAAAATGTTGTAGTTGTAGTTATCAAAAAGTTGAAGACATTTTAAAAATAATAATGCTACAAATATTTTAAAAGTGATTTAATACGCAATTTACGGGGGAAAGTACTATGATGGACACATCACCATTTTGTTGTTTTTGTGTTGCGGGTGTGATGGGTTCCATATTAATGCTTCTTCTGCATAATCCTCCAAAACTGCGGGCATTACAGGATCGCAATTTCATAGCAGGTTGAAATATGGCACTTGGCAACCATAGATTTCCAAACCGTGCATAGAATTGAAAGTAATGTTTTGCATTGGTGTTGCATTAACTAATGAAAATCGGATTCTTTTTTTAATAAGTGAATTAAGTTTTAGTGAAAACGAGTGGCGCAACTTACATATTGTGTCGGAAGAAAAAATAAAAATTAATTTTAGTTTCCATTACCACCCAACGTATTGATTTTCCCTGTTTATCATGAATAACATTAAAATGATCATCTTTAAAAAAAGGTCCTGGTAAAATTTAAGATGTGCCATTTACTATAAATATCATTGAATAAAGAGAATAAGAAGCGAAACTATATGGAGAAAAACGTGCTCAAGATAACTATATACAACCACAATACACGCCTCTGTAAGCGAGTGACACCACTCATACGAACGACGACGAACTAATTGTCTAGTTTGTGCTGTCCTGGGCCGATATTCTTGAAATTGATCTGAATGACAGATTTCGTACGACCGAATCGTACGACCAATCTCGGGAATACGGGCCCTGATACTTGATTCGAATACAATGCAGTTTTTCATCACGGTACGTTTTTTTTTGTGTCAGTTAATGGGGACATTTTATTTTTGCAAAGAAAACAGCCGCTTTCGCTTACATAAAATATTTAATATTCTTTGCAACATACAAAAAAAATGAAATTATTTATATTTTTGTTAAAATTCGCTCCTATTATTAAAAAAATCAAAGAATATACATTTAATACACATCTACATTTCTTAAAATGTTCTTTATAATTTCTGAAAAGTTTATTTTACTAACACAGAGAAAGTCAAGTGGAAAACAGACACAAAATAAAAATCGATTTTTATTTCATGCGATTACAGATTCTCCTCCAACAACGTTACAACGAAGCACTTCGGTGCGGCCCAAGGCTACAAACGCTGTTTTGTGTATATTGATGTTTTATGTCGTTTTAAAATACTCAAATAATTTTAAGTTTCTAGTAGGGCAGTTCCAAATTGTGGTATTTGTATTCGATTTGGCAAATATTTGCTAATTTTTTTATATTCTAATTGCCAAATTTATTGCGAAAAGCAAATATTACTTGTATTATCAAATTTATTAAATTTATGAATAATAAATTGAAATAGAAATAGCCAATTTATTAACTGGAAAAATATAAATCTTTTAATACTTTTTATGATTGTATTATTGTAAAAATGTCCTGTTTTTCATCAAGTAAAATTTCGAGTTGAAAAAGCTTGACAATTTTGATTTTCCATGAGGCGCTCGCTTCGCTCGCGCTCTCGCAAATCCAAATTTTCAGGCTTTTCTAAACTTGGCAGCAATATTGCAAATTGCAAGACAATTCCTACACTAAGGCGTTTCGAGGGTAGAAATAATATTTTTTCTATTATCTTGATGTGAATATTCTTTTTTATTAGTGAATATATTAGATTTATGTAGAAATCCAAATCTGCAATTACCTTTTTTTTATGGGAATTTGCGTTTCGCAGCAATAAAACGAAAATTCCCACATTAAGACGTTTCAAAGGTAGAAATTGTTTTTTATCATCTTAAAGTGAATATTCTTTTTTTATTGTTGTATTTAATAGAATAAGGTATGAGAAATCCGAATCTACTTTTTTATGGGAGTTTGCGTTTGGCGGCAAAAATGCAATTTGTACGATAATAATATAACTAACAGTTAAGGGTGAAAATAAAATACATTATGGCGTTTCGAGGTTAGGATTTTTTTTATCATCTTTAAGTGAATATTCTTTTTTGTTAGTGAATTTTATAGATTAAAGTATGAGGAATCCGAATCTGCAATTAAATTAATTATGGGAGTTTGCGTTTGGCGAAAAAAACGCAATCTAACTAACAGTTAAGGGTGAAAATAAAATTGAGTTAATAATAAGAGGTAAATGCATAATACACAGTTAAATTGATGATAATTATTGACGTTTTGCTATTTAAATGTGATTTTGGGGTTAATTACGCTGAAAAAAGTATGTACATCTATTGCTGAAATCTATTCCTAACTTCACACCCGTCAGCACTGGGAACTAGGTAATGGCATTCCTGTACTTTGCGACGAAATTAGTTGTGTCCGTCATTGTTTACAATTAAATAAAACAAATAGCATACATGTGAGTCATAGAGCCTAGATATGTGTAAAACTGCGCTTATTTATTGTAAAAACTAAACATTTCTGTAAGTACAAAAGAGTTATAAAATTGAGGTTATGTTGCTCATGTTCAGTAAAACAATTTCAGTTCCCTGAAGACGTTGTCAATTCCGGCGATATATCGGAATCAAATAAAATAGATTAATTTTATTCAGCCCAAGCCGTTAACATCCACATCAAACTTAATCCATCGTCAAATTTTACGGCGTTACTTTCCTAGTGGTTTGAAGAGAAATATTCCGTAACATTTCTACATAGTATCGCAAACAATTATATAGGCGTGCAGTTCAATGTAATTATTTGGAAGCCAATATTTGATATTTTCAATAGTTATGTTAATTTCTGAGTTTGTTGGTTTTGAAGATTTTATATATATAATACAAATTATTACACGAAGCGTAGCGTCCAAATCCAAATTTTCAGGCTTTTCTAAACTCGAAATTTTACTTCATGCCTAACGAAGGAATGGAAACCCTTGTTAAAAGATGCTAATTGACACTTAAAAAAAAAACGAATATCTTGATATTTACAACGTATGTATTGGGATATGTATCTTTATCGTTTATTTCACAATAAAATAATATCAAAATTTTAACATCAGACTCAAGGAGCATCTTCGCTCTTTTCGGCTTAATATGATTAATAAGTCGTCATTCGCTAGACATATGATTAAAAACAATCATACTTTTGGCGCAGATGTACTGTCAGTAATACATTTAGCGGATAAGGGTAGTAAGATGGACCTCCTGGAATCTCTGGAAATTAACAGAGCAAGCGCTTATCTGGAAATTCCCGTAATAACCTAATATACACCCCCAGTTTTGCAACCTTAATTTTTTGTATATATACCTGATGAATTGTTAATTTAAATTACTTCTAGTTTGATAATGACAAGTTAAAGTTGTCGAAACTGTAGTCACAATAAAAGCTTCAGCTATACAAACAAAGTTTAAGGAGGATATAGCATGGGTACAAAATTTCGAACATGTTTTATTTTTTAAAGAGTGCTCACATTTAAAATGTTGACATAAATTTTATGGTATTATCTTTCCGTTCATTTTTTTTTTTTATAAATTTAATACTTTGAGAGATATGACCAAAAATAATTGCAATTTCTGGAATGGAAAAAAAGTTTTGGGTAGATAGAAAACTAATACTATAATACAACCCTATTTAAAATTTAATAGTGATACCATAACCGATACCTTAGTATAATCGTTTTAAAAATTGACTTATTGTGTCTTCTTAAAATGCTGCCGCCTAGTAGATTGTATCGTAGTTCAGGCGCGAGAAGTATCCACATACTATTTAAATCTGTACGGCGCCAAATTTCATTTTGTTGCGTGAAAAAAAATAGGTAATTATTTTCGTTGTGGGTGTTGTGACTGGTGTGTGTAATAAAATCTAAAATAAAGACAATAAAAAGAGAAGCAACATTCCTGCATACCGAGCAACGATAATACAGTAAGTACTTTATAAAATACAATTTAGAAAGAAAAATATTATCTATAAAAAAATAGTTCACAGCTGTTGAAGCCTCTAGCTACGGAAATAAATAAGACGAACATTTCTATTTTGAAAAATAGATTAATTACGACACTATAGCAGCAGCACATGAGGTAAGTTTCCCAGCGTTTTCCACTGTTTTCCAGCGCCTGTCTATGCTGAAAATCTATTCTCCTGACACAAAAATACAAAGTCAAGGAAATGATTCAGAAACATTAATCGAATCACGTATTGACAGATACTGTAGTTTCTAGTTAAAGGGCTAAGTGTTCAATAATTTTAATATAAATAAAACAGTATTAATTACTTATAATACATAATGTATAAAATTCGTGAAAATTCAAACAATGTCTTAATTAATAAGACAACTTAAGACGATAAATATCCATTGAAACAACTACTTCCTGTGCAAATACACCTCCGGATATTGAATTATACAATGAAATATTTAAAATCTTATTTAATTTGATTTGTTACAACGCTCTATTAAAGTATATGTAACGTTTAGGTCAAATTCTCTTCAAACCAACTAACAAATACAAATTTAAAATGAAAGAAGAAATAAAAGTAAAAGGACTTGGATTAAAACTAACGTCTTAGGCCATCTATAGACGCGTTCCAAGATTTATCTCTCTTCAGTATAGCTTTGCTTATGACGTTTTAAAAAAAATTAGGAATAAAATTAAAATAAACTTGCTTGGAAAAAGTGTTGTGTGTGGAATGAACAAGTACACAGAAATGGAATGAGTGAAATATATGGTTGGTATTTATAGGTAAAAGGGATTATGTCATTAGCAGTATGAAGAATGTGAGAACTAATTATTTATTAACTATTTAGTTTTGAATTTGAATTTATCTTGTACTTATAATACTGCATTTTTACATGCATTTTAAGTTTCGCCCCATATCTTTCCCCCTGGCTACGGCCTTGCTTATTTATTATTTAGTTTTAAAGTCTTATTAAAACGAATTTATTTTGTATGTTAAAATAACCTACAAATATAATTCTGGCGTTATTATTTATGTTTTAATTAATTATGTGTTCATTTATCTGGCGATTTATTTCTGTTCTATTAATATCAACATTTCTTTTTCAAATGAAAGCACATGGCGATATTCCATGCTCTCTACAGTGATCTCGGAAACTATATGAGACAGAAAATCAGATATATGGACAAAATAGTGTAGTTTTACGAGCTGAAAAAATGACACATGTATATTTTTATAAAAAGTCAAGGGTAAATCAAATGACATGGAAAAAAGTAGAGTAAAGTTTTAGATGGTTTTGCGCCAAATAATAATATTGTATTATATGTATTCAGCCGGAATCCGTACTTAAAACGTTAAGTTTAACAGTTGACTGTTATGTTAAGATAAAGGTTGAAAATAACAGGCGTAGTGACGTTTGTGTCAAATTTCGTATTCCGTATTCAACCTGGTGCAGTAGGGAACGAGACAAAACTAAAAATATAAATTTCTAGATAAGAAGTAAATCTATCGTATTGTAAACATTTGTAAGCCAAGTGTAAGAATAATGAGGAAATCAATTATTTTGTAGCCCTATTTTTAAGTTATATATTTTTAAACGAATTATGGTACTAAATAAAGTCTCTGTGTGTTCATTTAATAGTGTTGTAAGTGTCTGCACTTACAACACTATTAAATGAACACACAGATACTTTATTTAGTACCATAATTCGTTTAAAAATATATAACTTAAAAATAGGGCTACAAAATAATTGATTTCCTCATTATTCTTACACTTGGCTTACAAATGTTTACTAAACCCCCAAAGTTCACTACATCCGCATGCATAAACACTATTTTATAAACAATTAATCCAGAAACTGCGAATCCGTTATCATAACATCGACGATTTTGGTGCGTGTAATTTTCGAACGTAAACTGTAAAATTTAGGGGGTCATGGTGCTTAACGTTGAGCGGATAAAGGTTCCAGATACGGAATATTAAATCGTCATTTAGCGTTTTCTTAAAGGATAACGTAACGTGCACACACAAACTTTATTTTTTTAGCGGAATTCATAGTTGGCAGTGTCATCATTAGATTTTTTCTCTTTATTTAGGTACAGCACTTGTCATACTTATACTTGACATGCATATAAAAATAACTTATTTATTATTCTATTTTATTTAAATAAAATAGTTAGCCATGAAACATGAAACAACTGCGGATGTTAATAATATATTAATTTGTTTAATTTTTTTTAAATAAGTTTATATTATTTAAAATTAATTTAGATACAGTGCTGATGCGGATGATGACTATGGAAATGTAACTTGTAATACACCTAAGATGAAATTAATATGAGATTAAAGAAATTAGAATATATTTTAAGAAAATCTGTAGAAAAACATTCCGCTCCGAGACTTCACATCATACGGACGTGCCGAATTCTCCTCCTAGCAACTAGGAAAGTTCACACTGAAAATCGAAGTTATTAACAAAGTCTCGTTAACATACAACACAACATCACACACTTCCGGATTTGTCCTGCATAGGACGACTTCCTAGGAAAAAATGAGTGGAGAAGAAGAAGACGAAACCGAATACATCGAAATGGAAACAGACACAGAATACAATCCACACTCACAACCAACGACCTCAGGATTTCAAAGCGCTCGCGCTGGTAAGAAAAGAGCCCGGCCGAAAAAATCGGATGGTTTTAATACAAAAAAATCTAACATAAACAACACAAACATAGCAAATATCGCAACTACAAACCTACAAACACTACAAAATATACTTAAAAAAAATCACGCTATGAATCCACAAAATATTAATGACGACACTTGCATAATTACTACACGATCACAACAATTAAATTCAACTAAAATAAATCAACCTACACAACCAAAAACAATTAAAGCACAACAACCCGTACAAAAGACACCGCAAATAACGCAATACAATTATAAATCATAACACACAAGTAAGACCGATAACGTCACAGTATAAATACACCTATACATTTAAAACAATTGAAGAATTATCAAGAATGCAAATAGCAACATTATGGGCAGAACTAAACTTCAGCACAGACTTGGAAATTATCAAAACAAAATTTGGATTTCTGATTAAATCTAACATAGATAAGACAACTCTTGAAAACTATTTAAACCATTTAAACCATTTACAGTATAAATACACCTATACATTTGAAACAATTGAAGAATTATCAAGAATCCAAATAGCAACATTATAGGCAGAACTAAACTTCAGCACAGACTTGGAAATTATCAAAACAAAATTTGGATTTCTGATTAAATCTAACATAGATAAGACAACTCTTGAAAGCTATTTAAACCATTTAAAAACTGTTAACAATATTGCGACATATTCGGAAAGTCAAAATACTCCGCGACAAAAAACCTATTCAGCTTCCACCTATTGCTGCGTTATAAGGAGTGTAGAGCCAGAAATAGAAGATGCCTCAATTAGCGCTCAATTGACAAAAAATGAAATCGAACACCGTTATTGGAAGAGAATTATTTCCAAAACGACAATCGAAAAAACACGCATCATCCGTGTAATCACAGGATCACATGAATCATATACGAAGCTCTTACATGACGGCTTCAAATACATGTTTAGATCATATCCAGTTGAAGAAAGTTTTGCTCTAAAACCAATCCCCCTACCGTGTAATAAATACTCAATATTCGACCACACAACAGCCGACTGTAAGGATATCACTACATGTGCAAAATGTTCGGGAAATCACCACGCTAATTCCTGCCAGACCACACTACCGGAGAAATGCAAAGCCTGCGGAGACACTACACATGGTGCGTGGTCTACAAAATGCCCTAAACGTCCAATGCAGCCTATAGATGGTATCCCTAACATCAAAATCCACAACACAAACAAGAAGACAACAGAAATGGACCAGACATCGACAAAGACATCTCGCGTTCATCAACCACTCACAATTCATGACTTCATACTAGACTGTCATACCACAGAAATAAATTCACCTAACAACACTAACCGACAGGACTTATTAAAAAAACTTCAAGAACGATTCATACTATCATTTAATATAGACACCCACGCATCATTTTCAAGCAATAGAATGTTCATAGTAACAACAACCGTACATCATCACTCCGGTCGCCCCAAAGATGGAGTCCACATAGGTAATACTATTTTAACTAAAAATGGCAAAAATGGTAACTAAATATGCAATACAGATAAGGTTAATGATGACATGGAGACGTTTATCAAGAACAATCCTTCCCCAAATCCCGATATTATAACCAAATTTAATAATCTGCTTTCATCCACAATCCTTCAACACACTCCTAAACAAACCAAGCAAATATACAAATATCCTCTACCTAACTACATCCTAAGACTTGTTAAATTTAATTATATCGTGACATTAAAATAACAGACACAATAGAACTTAGACAAAAATTTAACAATCTACTTGAGACAGTCAATTCTTGGTACGACACATTTCCCCTTTACTCCTTACCTCTACCCGACAACGATATTCTAGACGAGTCGGACTATTATGACATCCTAAATAAAGAAAAAACACAGCTCCAGGACATGACAATATCCATCGACGTATAATAAAATCTCTTAATGACAATATCCACCAATATATCCTTAAAATATTTAACCACAACTACCGCCACCAATATTTTCCTACAGAATGGATAATAACATGTATTCCAAAACCAAATCTTTATCCTGCTTTAACTTCCAGCTATCGCCCAATTACACTTCTCCCTGTTCTTGCTAAGCTCTTCGAATCCTTTATTAAACGTAAACTTATGTCAACCATTAGCCAATGTATCCCAACATACCAATTTAGTTTCTTACCCAATCGTTCCACAACCCTTCCCCTCACAATTCTTACATCAAACTGCGAGACAGCCCACCTGGAGGGTAGGAAATTATCTATGCTTTTTTTAGATATTAAAAAGCCTTCGAGGACTTTTATATAAATACTAAATTCTTAATCTGCCCAAACACCTCATTATTCTAACAGCCAACTTTCTACAAAATAGATCCCTACAAATTAGAATCAATAGCAATCTTTCCACTACCTTTACTCCAGAGCAAACCGTCCCTCAAGGATCCCCACTTTCCCCCATCCTATATAACTTATACTGCCACGACATCTACAACCCAAACCCTGACTACTTCGACCCTTTAGCATACCCTCTACAATTTGCAGATAATACTGTTCTTATTGTCCACTCTAATAATATACAAAATTCTATATCCTCCCTCCAGTAATTTTTCAACAATATTGATTCGTAGTTTAACAAATATAGAATTAAAATAAATCCATTAAAATCCAAACTCCTAATACCTTTCCATCGCATTCCACCTACTCCATATTAAATTACCATGAACAATACCCGCATTACCTCTTCCCCAACCTTCAAATATCTTTGAGTATTATTTGACCAAAAATTTAATTTTAAAAAGCATACACTGGCCATTAAAAACCAAATTTGCGCTAGAGCGAAACACTTTAGATGCCTCATTTATAGAGGTAAAGGTATAAATATTTTATATTTATAAAATGATATGTAGACCTATGCTGGATTATAGAGTCGTTCTTTTATCCCAATCCCGCCCCTTTATATTAAAACATATCTAAGTTTCTGAACGATCATCCCTCCGCATTTTAACTTAAATGCGACATCCACATAACCCCTTATATAATCCATCAAACGTCCTACTCTACAATAACACCGGAATTACACCTATCCAAGACCGCCTTTTAACCCTCTCCCAAAAACTCTCCACTAACCTTAAAAATCTAGAGCTCCTAAAAAAATTATGTATTCCCAGAAATCCCGAAATCCCTCCTAAACACAAACACCCATCTAAAACAACATTTGAATTCATCAAACATTTCACCTCGTTAGACAATGACAGTTAGCAATTATGACGAACTAACGAAATGACAAACCAGGGTAGAAAGACCTACGGTCGACAACCCTTTGGTTGAATTTTAACTTTAAGAATATGTTATGTTATATTTGTATTGTATACAACCAAAAAAGATTTATTTATTATTATTATTATCCCCCCCGACTCCTCATTTAATGGCGACAAACACCAGGGCTGAGTCGACCCCGCCGTGTGTAAGTTAGCCCTATCCAAGATAGAGACACAGAGGCTACCTCAAGAAGGTCTACATCTCCGACTTAGACAATCGTCCCCTTCAAACATCCATCGTCCGAAGACTCAGGTCTGCCCCAGACGCCTCCTGTTTAGGTGCTATGCTGGACCTCCACACGAGGGGGCAGAGTTCAAATCACTTATGGTACAAAGAAAGAGCGTTTAGAATAACTGCATCAAATTTTGGACGAATATGTAAATAAATATCAAAAACCAAACCAGACAACACAGTAAAAAACATTATATACAGTAGTTTTAAAGCTATTTTTGCAATCAATTATGCTACACTACATGAAAAAGTAGCTAGAAACAAATTTCAAGAAGAAAGAGGAATTTTAGTAGAATTGTGGTTTCTTCATAGGCTAAGGAGACGTATATAGGAGGCAGTCCGGATAGAATATTTGGAAATAATGGACTTCTATAAATAAAATGGCCTTCTAATCTGAAAGACACTTTTGACAGAATTTTACAAAAAAAAATGAATTGAAAAAACTCATAATTACTTTCATCAAGTGCAGAGACAACTACATATTAAAAAAAATGTTTGTTATTTTATAGTATGAACCCTCACCGAAATTCATACTGAAAAAATTTACAAAGATAAAATTACGCAATTTTTATTTTTCGACAGTTGCTTCAGAAATAATAAAAAATGAAATATAAAACTTATCATATTATTATTATTGTACCTACTTTTTGTTTCATTTATTTTAATAACCCGTATTGAAATAAATTTACATTTTAAACTGTTTCGCTTCATGAGGCAGATTTATAATATAATTATCCATCTGCCTGATGAAATCCCTGTGTAAACATGTTGTCAGTATTCAACAATAAAATGAAGCTCTCCATCTTAGTTGTTGTATTCAAAATTGATTAAATATATAACAATAGATAAATAATATAATTATTCATCTGCTTGATAAAGCTATTGTGTGGCGAAACATGTTGCACTGTTCAACTAAAAAATAATAATACAGCAAAACCCTCCTAACTTAGTTGATTTATTTCGAATTTTGTTATGGAGTTTTATCATGTATCCGCCTTATCAATTAAATATTAAATTAATTCCTCACTCTCTGTTGATTTTACAAATTTACAATTATACTAAACATTCGCTAAATGTTCATAATATTTTTTTGTCTTTTATTAATTTCCAATTTAATTTAATTTACTAACAGAATTTATTTACATATTACATATTATATAATAATCGAGTTTTAAAAAGATAAACAAAACTTGACCGTCAATTGATTTGATATGTAAATGTACGAAGTTGGTTGTAGTTATTTAAATTCACAATTCAATTATTTACACAGTAAATTGTAGTAAATTTACCGACTTTTTGCATTCGGAAAATTTATTAATCAAAGCCGGTTAACTCTTATTTTATTGATAATTAAATAAATGGAAAATTACTTGCATGAAGTAAAATTTCAAGAACTTTAAATATTTAATCAAATAAAATTAGCACTAATTTAAAATTAAATATACATAATACATCATCTTTAATAATAATAACAATAATAATATACTCATCTCCATAAGTAAATTAACACCCAGTAAACGTGGGTGAATTTTGATGAAATTTTCAGAAAAGATGTATTTTATCCGTGCCAAGAAACGATGAACATTTCAAAAAGATTAGATTTTTAAATCGAGTTGCCATAGATAATAAAAATTCTTTGTTTTTTTTTATTTTGACATTAATTATTAATCCAGCACCTAAAACCAAACTTTTAAGATTAATTAGTCTTAGTCGATTGCAAAAGAATGCCACATATTCAAAGATTGTGTCGAACGCAGCGTCGCTAGAATTTTTCTATTTTGGCGAAGATGGACAAAAACACTTACGAACTGGTTGTCCTAAAAGCACAAATTATCGTGAAGATCATGTTCTCCGGCTGGCGGCTTTTCGGTACCGTTCGTCGTCAACAATGATATTTTTTATAGTGGAGAGGTTTAATTAATCATCAAAACTCCATAGAATCTTTCTATAATAGAATTCAAAGTTTTGGCCTTAAATTGTATCGACCATTTCTTTCTTTACCACTAAGTCCGCAACATCGATTTTTTTAATGTGAATTGTTAACATTTTGAAATGTTCAATTATTAGCAAGAATAATTAAGAAACATGAATTTTACTTCTACTAATAATTAATACAAATTTCAAAATTTTAACAACTACCCTTAAAAAAATCGTTGTTGGGCACAATGATGTACAACGAAGTAGAAGCCTCGACAGTTAGCAATATCAAACGAGTCTAATTTAGATAAAATTTAGTTAAACTGTGAAAAGAGTGAAAATGTTTTTTTTTTCTCTTAAATATATAAAAATACTTTTTGAAAGAAATGATTGAGATTGTTTTCCGTTTCTTTCTAAAATAAAAATAATTCGAACTTCAGATTTTGATAAAATTACATTTATTTTTGTACTAGTTTATTAAAATTCATTTTATTTTTGAATGTAAAATAGGAAATTGTTAAACATTCAATGTATAGTTCTAAATGCTTATTTTTTTAAATATTAAAAAATACCATTAGGAAGAATTGATTATCATTGTTGAATATACATAATATTTCAATATTGAGATGTTTTCTGTTTACAAAATAAAAAAAATCTGGAGTGGCCCTCACTTAACTTTTCTCCACTCTGATTGCATATATACGTTATCGTTAGATATATAGGATGTCTATTCTCAAAATAAATGTTTTAATAACTCTGTTAACAATAAAGATACATTTATGAAACAAATACTATCTATAAATCAAATAAAATTGCTATACATATTTAGGAAAAATGAAAGTTTATGTCACTTCCGGCTAAACCGGAAGTGCGATTTGGCTAAAAACACTAGCGATCTTCCGGTCACATGCATAAATACACACATGCACACACATGAATGGTGCCCGTTTTTCGAGCAGCACTATGGGGATCTCGCTTATTTGAAGAGATAGAGAATCGAAATATCTTCAATTTTTTGATGTTATCCATATCTCCTATTTTTAATACTTTTTTTCATGTTCTGTAAAAACTTTCTTATAGCAACTTTTTATGAGTTGGCTAACGTTTACAATATTCAAAGCGATTCGTTTTTGTTTTATACACTCAACTTTTGTTTTTCCTATGGAAACATACAAATTTATGCACATCATTGAAATGCAGTTTTAATTCTGATTTTAACGATATGCCGCGCGTCAGCTTTTGTTTAATTATTGTTGTTGTTCAAGTTGCCATGGCAACCAAACAATATTAAGTTGCTATGCAATAGTTGTTATTTAAAAGAACGACTATTAATAAATAGTTACCTTTTTTTGGGCAAATAAATAGTTTTTGTGGACATTGCAACATACCATAATGGCAACGTACCATAAAAACAATACATTTTTTAAAAGTCAACATGTGGTACATCATTGAAATCAGCGTAAAAAATGTTGTTCAGTGATATGCATATCTTCATATGCGCCCATAAGAAAAATAAAGGTTGTGTCTGGAAAAACAAAAACGAATCGCTTTGCAGTTTTATAACTTGTTCCATAAATCGAGTCGATAAAAAGTAGCTCCAAGAATGTTTTTATAAATTTGGAATAAGACCAAAAATAATGGAGATAGACAAATTTTAAATATCGAAAATTTCAGTTTTTTTTTTAATTACATCGAAACAATTCAAGATGTTCAAAATGCGAAAGCAGATTATTAGTAAGCACTATAATACGCAACTTTGCCCCCATTTAACCGATTCTCTATTATTCAAATAAGCGAGATCCCCATAGTGCCGCTCTTTTTTTTTTGAGGAGAGAGGAGGAGAAAATCCTCATGGATACCTTCTGTTGTCCTGCCAACGGATGGGAGGGATAACAGTAGGTTATGTCAGACTCTTACTGACTAAAACCCCCTCTTGTACGTCAAGTCCAATAAAGGACTTTTTATACTTTATAGGAAGAAGTAGTAAAAATGGCTTTGTGGAAATTGACTGGTGTGAGTACTATAGCAGTATTCATATATTGGTTTCGGGTGGATGGGGCAGGATTTAGGAAGGAAGCGGTTTAAAGTTTCACTACTTTAAACTTTTTTCCTAAAAATTAAGTGACAACGTCTAGGTGGAGTGGACGTTTTTTCCTGGTTCGGAAGTTTTCAGGTACACCTAAGTGGTCCTGGAGGAGGGAGACGTCAAATTTCGAGCAGTTTTTAATCACCAAGTCGCGAATGAAAACCTGGAGTTTTGGCACTTTCGTTTCGCCTGGAAGTTGGACATTACTGACATACCACGGAGCGCCTACGATCCGGCGGATCATGACGCTCTGCGTGGCTTCCAGTTTGTTCATCTGCGTTTGTGAGATATGGATCCACGAGGGACATCCGTAAATCAATTTTGACCTGATGATAGCTTTGTAAATGTGAATTTTACTAGCTAGGAAGAGAGTGCTATTTGTAAGCAGAAGTGACTTTAGTTGCCCGAAGGCGCATTTTGCTTTTTTGATTGCAGAGTTAACGTGATTTGTCCAGTTTAGGTGACTATCCATTTGTAAACCAAGGTATCTCACTTTGTTTACCCATGGAATTTGTGTGCCTCTGAAGGTGAGGTTATCTTGGGGGGATTTTCTGGTTTGAGTGAAGTAGATAGCCTGGCTTTTCTCTGGGTTAATAGAGATACACCATTCATCTGTCCACTCTTCCAGTTCATTGAGTGCGGCCTGGATTTTAGAAATACTGTGTGGGATATTTTTACCACGGTACAGATAAGCGGTGTCATCTGCATACTGGGCCGTTAAGATGTTATCTTGAGTTGGGAGGTCATGTACAAAGATGTTAAACAGGAGTGGGGAAAGTACTGATCCCTGGGGGACACCGGCGGTCATTTCGCGCGGTGCCGAAGTTGAATTTTCGAAGCGAACCGAAAAAGTGCGTTTTCGTATGAATTCTGCGATTATTTTTACCAAATAAGACGGGTAGTTAAGTATCATGAGTTTATACAGCAGTCCCTCGTGCCATACTCGATCGAACGCCTTCGCGACGTCGAGGAAAACAGCGAGAGTGCTATGTTTTCTATTAAAACCGTTGGTTATGAAGTCGCTGGTTCTAATAAGCTGGTGGTTACAGGAGAGGCCTTTAATAAAACCGTGCTGAGTGCGCGGTAGTATTTTGTGGTCGTCTGTCCATTCAGTCAGGCGAGAATGCAGAATTTTTTCGTAAAGTTTTCCTAACGTACACAGCAGTGAAATTGGCCGGTGGTTTTTCGGGAATTTGTGGTCCTTAAAAGGTTTCGGAATAAGTATCACTACTGCGTGTTTCCACGTTTGTGGAAAATAACCTGTTCTTAGACAGGCATTGATTATATTTGTTAGGAAAACTACTCCGGTGTTAGGGAGGTTTTTCAAGCAAGTATAGCTGATTTTATCGTGACCGGGCGCTTTTTTGTTCGGCGCATGCTTTATGATAGATCTGATTTCACCGGGGGATGTTGGTTTTGGTGTGTGGGATGTGGATTGCTCTAGGCTATCCAATGCGTCGTCAACTTCCTCGAGAAGCTCTTCGCTTGTTGTGAGCGGATTTGGTGAGAACTGAGACTCCAGGTTCTCCGCGAAAGCCTCGGCCTTGTCCTCCGATAGGAAAGCAACTCCGTTTCTTCCGTGAATAACCGGGGTAACCGTTCTATTTTTGTTTGTGAATCTCTTAGTGAGCTTCCACATTTGGGGTTTATGTTGAGACGCGTCGTCGATAAGACGGTTCCAGCTATCATATCTGAATATTTTTATTTCTTTCTGAGTCTCACTGTTTGGCCTGTTGAGGTTGTTTTTCAACAGGGGGCAGCGTGTGCGCTGCCAATTCCGACGGATGCGGTTTTTCTCCCGAATTTTAATTAAGATGTTATTTGGTAGCGGGTTGCTATTTTTCGGAACGGTTTTGGATTTCGAAACCGATTCGATTGTATTTGTGATTAAATCTGTGAGGAAAGTAATTCCCTCAGCGATTTGCTTTTTGTTATTAATTTTCGGGAGGGGAGTGAGATTTTCGAGCATTTTCTGGGTGTATTTCTGCCAGTTTACTGTTGTGATTAGTCTTTCAACTCTTGTTAGGTTTGTGTGTATTTCCAGAAAAACTGGATTGTGATCAGAACGGAGTTCAGAGTGCGACCAGGTGTCGAAATCGTGTTCGATACGGTTTAGCAGAAAGAAATCAAGGATGTCCGGCCTGTGTCCGGCATGGCTGTAAAACGTCGGTGACGCTTGACTGGCTATCTTGATGTCGTACGGGTGTTGTACGATGAAATTGTGCAATTCTCTGCCTTTTTGATTGGACCGGCGACTTTGCGAGCTCGCGGGTTTAGCGTTAAAATCGCCGCCGATTATAGTAGGCACATCTTCGGAGAAGATATTTCTGTAATCGTTTACGATGAGAGGTTTCGAGGGGGATTGGTATAAACTCATGATTTTAAACTTTTCGCCGTTCGCTTTAATTAAGATTGAGGTTAATTCCAGGTTTTCTAGTTGCGGATTCGTTAGCACGGTATGCTCAATTTCGTTGTGAATGTAAATAGCTGTGCCGCCGCCGTTTTGAACGGGGCGGTGATTTAGGTAAAGGCGGTATCCGTTAATGAATAGGCCCCGGGTATTCTTTGACTGTGATTCGCTTATGAGCATAACGTGGATTTTGTGGTGATGTAAAAACTCTTCCAGTTCGGTGGTGTGGTTAGCAAGCCCACAAGCATTCCATGTGCAAATTCTTATGGAATTGTCAGAAGCCATTTCAGTTTGTGCGGCCATTTTTAGTTTTTGGATTTTTGGAGTTCGCCGATGGTGGCGATAGTGGGAGCGAGTTTTTCGATCCAGGTAAGGAGTGCGACCACATTGGGATCAAGTAGCGCTTCTAGTTGTGGGATTTGAGGAAGTTGTGGGATTTGAGGAAGTTAGGGATTTGAGGAAGTTGTGGGATTTGAGGAAAATGTGGGATTTGAGGAATTTGAGGGATTTTGTTGGGGGCCGCCGTTTGGGATTGCGGCGGCGGTTGGGGTTGTGGCTGAGTTTGCCTCTGGGGTTTGGCTACTGAGGAGTAGCTATTTTTTGGCCGGTTCTTTGGGAAGGAGGAGCATCTGCGATAATTCGCGGTGTGGTTTAGGCCGCAATTGCAGCATTTGGGGGGAGAATCATTGTCTCTGTCCTTCCTGGTGCAGTCCGCTGTCAAATGATCGCCGGCGCATTTCACGCAGCGCAGGTTGACATTGCAACGGTGGTAGCTGTGCCCGAAGTATTGACACTTGTGGCACTGAATGAATCCCTTGGAGGGTTTTTGTTTTTCAACATAGATGTTGGTGTGACTGAGGGTCTCTAAGTTGTAGATTTCTCTGCCTTTAGGAGTATTCTCCAAGTGTACTGACACCATGGGGAACTTTTTGAATTTGTTCCCCATGCGGCGGACTGAAAGCACGGGTAAGGAGAGTGCTTTCAGCTGCTTGACAATCCACTCATCGGAGATGGAAGTGTCAATGCTTTGGATCACGACTTTAAGGTCCTTTTCCTCGCTGAGGGCGTACGTGTAAAATTCCACGTTGTTGGTACGGAGGTAGCGGATTACGCTACGATAATTTTCAGCGGACTGCACCTGGAATTTCATGCAGGTGTTGTAGAATTTACACTTAAGGCAGTTAACGCCTAATTTGGATAAATCTCCGGAAATTTTTTCCCAGAGATTTTTGTTTAGGACTGTGATAGGAGGCGGGGTGTTTTTGAAGTGTTCAAACCCTTCGTTAGAGGCCGCGATCTGTTCGATCGATGGGAGTTCAGTCTTTTTGACGACCGTGGTGGTGTAGGTTAGAGCGGGTAGGTTGGCCTGGGGTTGCGGCTTGGAAACCGGTTTCAGGCTGGCCTTTAGGGTGGCGGAGGCGCGCACCAGGCTGGCGGGCGGGGAGGAGGGGTGTTTGCCGGCGAGCGGCGCTGTCTTTTCTTGACAGGGATGAACTCGCCTTCCCCGTCGTCTTCGTCGCGCGCGTCCTCGTCGCAGACTGAGGGCGTGCGTGGCGGCTCGGGCGTATGGGGCTCGCTTAGGGCAGGCGAGAAGGAGCGGCTGGGGGATCGGGATTTCCTGGGCTTGGGAAGACACTACTTCCATGATCTCCTCGCTGTAATCAGCGGGACGTGGGTTTGAGGATAAGGAACGGATGTACTCCTGCAAGGAAGCAAGTTGCTCATCCTTTAGGCGGATTTGTATAGTGCCGCTCGAAAAACGGATACCCTGTATATACACAGACATAGCGCCCGCAAAGAAAAAGACAGAGCCCTTTCGCATGTACTCATCTCTTTCACTCTTATTGCTTATTGATAGGAGATCAGGAGAATTGAATTGGTCTTTTTCTTTGCGAACGCGTTCACAAAATATGTTCGCAACGAATTTCCAATATTTATTCGCTCTACCTTGGAAACCGAATACTTGGAAATTTTGGTTCGCAGTAGTGCCGGAATAGTTATTTACAAAACAAGTGCGGGAAAACAATTTTCACGAGTGACCACATATTTGAAGCACGAGCGACGAAGAAACGAGTGCCTTTAATTGCGTGAACTCGGAAAAATTGTTCACGCACGAGGATTGTATTATATATTTTGAAACGAGCAAAATAATCACAATAATGCTGTTTTAAAAAATGTGCAAGATCACTTAGATCAAAATTCTTAATTTTAATTACTGTTTTTTTATGCAGCTCAATATAACGTTATCGTCAGTGCAAACAGGTATCAAGAGTGCAAGGTGCGTCAAGGTGTAAATGCGATACAACCACACCCAAAAACGTATCATAATCGGTCCGAAAATGAATTTTTGACGATTTTTTAAAGTATTCGAAAAACGAACGAATAATTTTCATTATGGCTGACCGAATCTGACAAACGTCAAGAAATTTCAAATTTTCGAATGCTCGCCTTGCGTTCCCCACGGCTCATGTCAGTCGCAAATGAGTAAATTTCGACGAAAATCACCCCCGCTGACACAATGCGACCACTCCGGACCCCCCAAATCGGCCGCGTACCGTTGTTTAGTTTATTGTGTCTAAACATTGCATATATATATATATATATATATATATATATATATATATATTCCCGGGAGGAATCTGCCAAACTTCACGCGTGTATTACTTAAGTAATTTTAAGCAAAAAAATTATATCAACATAGGTCCGATTCGGTATGGTTAGTAAATTATAACTTGTTGAAGAAAACTGTTCAAAATTGAAAATTGGAATTGATTTGTTTTGCTGTCACTTGTAAGTTAACCTAACTGGTAAATATGATTATTTTAAACATGCCTTAAACGTTTACCAATGAAGAATATGCAGATGAGCATTTTTTTACATATTACTATGTGAAAAACACCGATGATATTCTAGCAAGGCAGCCATAATCATTATAAAAGCCGTTATCAAAATGAATACCTGCATATTGTTCGTTGGTAAACGTTAAAGGCATGTTTAAAATAGTCACATTTACCAGTTAGGTTAACTTACAAGTGACAGCAAAACAAATAATTGCAAAGGAACGCTTTCCAAAGCCTATTTCTTACAATTTTAAACAGTTTTCTTCAACAAGCCATAAATCACTCACCTTTTCGAATGAGACCTATTTGATATAACTGTTTTTGCTTAAAATGACCTAAATAATACACCCATGAAGTTTGGCAGGTTTCTTCCGGGACACCCTGTATACAGTCTGTTTGATTTATTGTGATACAGCACATATGTCCGTTATTAGTACAGATAGAAAAAAAAGTTAAAGACAAACGTTTTAGTATTTTTTATGATCTATTCAATCGTAATGTCAGAAAAACAGTTGAAAATCAAATAAACACGTGAAAGCTATTAGTTTCATTTTCTTTAATGGAACACCCTGTATATTTATAGAAATATATTATAGAAATAACACGACAATTGCCAATAAATGAAATTTATCAGTTGACATGAATAACTATTTAAAGTGTCTGTTCAAAGTGACGTCCGTTGTTTGCAATACATTCTTCACATCTCTTCATTAAATTTCGTCGTGCTTTTTGCAACATCCGTCTTGTTATTTGGCCACATGCCATACGAATACGATTTTATAGATCGTCTAGATTTTCTGGACGAGTAACATAAACTTTTTGCTTTAAAAATCCCCAAATAAAAAAATCTAAAATAGACAGATCTGGCGATCTTGCTGGCCAGTTTATGGGGCCACCATTTGCAATCAATTTCAAACTAAACTTTCTTTCCAAAATATCTTTGACATTTCTTGCGTTATGGGGAGGAGCTCCATCTTGTTGGAACCACATATCTCGACGTATTTCTAGGGGGATATCATCTAAATAATCTTCAAATTCTATCGTAAGAAAGTTGGCATATCGCTCCGCATTCAACGTTCCTTGATAAAAAAAAAATGGTCCTATTATGGTATCACCTAACACACCAAGCCACACATTAACTGCAAATCTTTGTTGGAATCTGCATTCTCGAATTTGACGTGGATTCTCAGTATCCCAGTAATGGTCGTTTTTTCGGTTGGAGATTCCGTTGTTGTTGAAATTTGATTCATCACTCCAAAGAATTAAATTTAATAAATGTTGATTGTTGCTAAGCCAATTACAGAATACTATCCTCCTGTCAGAATCACCATCTCTTAAACCTTGTACTAACTTAATTTTATATGGTCTCATTTTATGTTTTCTCAGAATAGAAAATATTTTATGCATACTTATTCCTAAGTCAGCCACTGCTTCGCGTATTGAATTACGTGGATGTGCTCTAAAATAGGCCAATATCAATACTTCATTATTATCTTCTCTTTCTTGTCTTCTCCTTCGTAATTTATTATTAAAACACCCATTTCTCCGTAAATTTTGTTCGTCTTGCAAAAGTGCAATAATGTGGTTGTCTTCTTTCTGGATACATGTTTCCATAAGTGATACTAGCTTCTCTAGAATTATCGTTGCATCTAACGAAGACCTTTAGCATATCCATTTTTTCATCATTAGAGTAGTAATTATCACCCATCTCTAAAGATTTAAAATATAAATGACTAATGCATTGGTAATAAATGCTGTGACTAAGAAAGCTAGCATAATAAAGACAGTGGCGTAGTTAGTTATCAATATTTATCACTCGAATAATTTAAAATGTAATAAATTCACCAAATACTAACAGATTTCAAAAATTCTTTTAAAATATAAATGACTGATGTATTGTTAATAAATGCTGTGACTGAGAAAGCTAACACAATAAAGACAGTGGCGTAGTAAGTAATCAATATTTAACACTCGAATAATTTAAAGTGTAATAACTTTACCAAATAATAACAGATTTCAAAGATTATTTCAAAATATAAACGACCAATGCATTGGTAATAAATTCTGTGACTGAGAAAGCTAGCACAAAAAAGACAGTTGTGTAGTGAGTAATCAATATTTAACCCTCGAATCATTTAAAATGTAATAACTCCACCACATACCAACAGATTTAAATATTCTTAGAAATTCAAAATCACTAATGCATTTTTAATAAATGCTGTGACTAAGAGAGCTGGCACAGAAAAGACAGTGGCGTAGTGAGTAACCAATATTTAACCCTCGAATAATTTAAAATGTAATAACTCCATCAAATACTAACAGATTTCATTTTTTTTAAATTTAAAATCACTAATGTATTGGTAATAAATGCTGTGACTAAGAAAGCTAGCACAAGAAAGACAGTGGCGTAGTAAGTAATCAATTTTATACTCTCGAATAATTTAAAATGTAATAACTCTACCAAATACGAACAGATTTCAAAAATTCTTTGAAATTATAAATCACCAACGCATTGTTATTAAATGCTGTGACCAGAAGAGCAAGCACAAGAAACACATGAGCGTAGTAAGTGATTGATTTTAAAGCTTTAAAAAATTAAATATGTAATAACTTAATCAAACGCTAAC
The DNA here is from genome assembly GCA_932526585.2 of Philonthus cognatus. Classification (NCBI taxonomy): domain Eukaryota; kingdom Metazoa; phylum Arthropoda; class Insecta; order Coleoptera; family Staphylinidae; genus Philonthus; species Philonthus cognatus. Next base: position 67,579,065 of record OW052243.1, on the reverse strand, counting down.
AGATTTAACACATTTTTTAAATTATGATTTACCAAAGCATTGCTTATAAATAATGTGATTTAAATACTCTTTTTATTTAGTGGAGTTATTACATTTTATATTAGACCAGGGTTAAATATTGATTACTTGCTATGCCACTGTCTTTATTGTGCTAGCTCTTTCAGTCACAGCATTTCGTATCAATGCATTGGTGATTTATAATTTGAAAGAATTTTTGAAATCTGTTAGTATTTGGTGGAGTTATTACATTTTAAATTATGCGAGGGTTAATAATTGATTACTCACTACGCTACTGTCTTTCTTGTGCTAGCTCTCTTAGTCGCAGCATTTATTAACAATGCATTAGTGATTTATAATTTAAAAGAATTTTTGAAATCTCTTTGTATTTAGTGGAGTTATTACATTTTAAACTATTCGAGGGTTAAATATTGATTACTTACTACACCACTGAATTTTCTGTGCTAGCTGCCTTAGTTACAGCATTAATTACCAATGCATTAGTCATCTATATTTTTAAAGAATTTTTTAAATCTGTTAGCATTTGGGGAAGTTATTACATTTTAAATTATTCGACGGTTAAATATTGATTACTTACTGCGCCACTGTCTTTATTGTGCTAGCTCTTTCAGTCACAGAATTTTTTACTAATGCATTGGTGATTTATAATTCGAAAGAATTTTTGAAATCTATTAGTATTTTGTGGAGTTATTACATTTTAAATTATTCGAGGGTTAAATATTGATTACTTACTACGCCACTGTCTTTATTGTGCTAGCGTTTTGAGTCACAGCATTTTTACCAATGCATTGGTGATTTATAATTTGAAAGAATTTTTGAAATCTGTTAGTATTTGGTGCAATTATTACATTTTAAATTATGCGAGGGTTAATTATTGATTACTCACTACGCTACTGTCTTTCTTGTGCTAGCCCTCTTAGTCACAGCATTAATTAACAATGCATTAGTGATTTATAATTTAAAAGAATTTTTGAAATCTCTTTGTATTTAGTGGAGTTATTACATTTAAAATTATTCGAGGGTTAAATATTGATTACTTACTACACCACTGTCTTTTCTGTGCTAGCTTTCTTAGTCACAGCATTTTTTACCAATGCATTAGTCATTTATATTTTGAAAGAATTTTTGAAATCTGTTAGTATTTGGTGATGTTATTACATTTCAAATTATTCGAGGGTTTAATATTGATTACTTACTACGCCACTGTTCTTTTTGTGCTAGCTTTCTTAGTCACAGCTTTTATTACCAATGCATTAATCATTTATATTTTAAAAGAATTTTTGAAATCTGTTAGTATTTGGTGAAGTATTTACATTTTAAATTATTTGAGAGTTAAATATTGATTACTTACTACGCCACTGTCCTTTTTGTGCTAGCTTTTTTAGTCACAGCTTTTATTACTAATGGATTAGGCATTTATATTTTGAAAGAATTTTTGAAATCTGTTAGTATTTGGTGGAGTTATTACATTTTAAATTATTCGAGGGTTTAATTTTGATTACTTACTACGCCATTGTTTTTATTGTGCTAGCTTTATTAGTCACGGCATCAATTAACAATGCGTTTGTGATTTATAATTTGAAAGAATTTTTGAAATCTGTTGGTATTTGGTGAAGTTATTACATTTTAAATTATTCGAGGGTTAGTCATGAATCACTTACTACGCCACTGTCTTTAATGTGCTTGCTTTCCTGGTTACAGCATTTGAAAGCAATGTTTTAAATTCTTAGTTGAGTATATGGCAAAGAAATTGTCAACAAATCCGTTGAAATATTGTGATTTGTCGAAAATACTCATTTAGCATAATAATTTAAATACATGAATAGAATTACGCATACAGGATTTGAAAGCTCACGGCTGATAATTAAAATTGAAATATCTTTTTAACCAATTTCTTTTTCTAAATAATTTTTGCATATTCTGCCTATGCTAGCTCTAAGCTGCAGATTCCCTTAGAAATAATCAAAAAATATTAAAGTGGGGGGCTGGGGTACAAATTAGTTTTGTATTTTTAAGGGGTTGTTGGGGTTGTGCTAGCTCTAAATTTGGTTGTGCTAGCTTGTGCTAGCTCTGAGGAATCCAAATCATATAAAAAAGCTGAAAAATCAAAAGTGGGGGGCACACGTCAACTTAGCCCCCCTATATTTGAAACCCCTATAACTTTTTTGCCCTTTGTGTGCTTGCTCTAATTTTTGCTGTGCTAGCTTGTGCTAGCTAAGGGCTTTTCTGCGCAATGATGTTTTTTCAAAAAAATGAAAGTGGGGGGCCAAGTTGACGGAGCCATTTGAGATCGATCATTTACTCCCTTCAGTAGTTAGCGAGTTCACAAGGTGCACACGCATACATACGCGCATAAATACATACGCACAAAATCGTACTCAGGGGACTTGAAAACGTAAAGAAATACCAAAATTGGATAGTCTTTTTACTTTTCTTACACAGTAGTGTTCGAAAAGTAAAAAAACGTGACCTGAAACTGGACTCAGGAATGTCTTTTAATAAAATAAATATTTTAATGTCAAAAAATGTTTTAGTGCATTACAATTCTGAACTCGAAATAAGTTTAACTATAGACGCAACGCAACTCGATTTAGGATTTAATTCAGGTATAGAACGCCCGATAGCTTATGCATCCCGTTCTTTGACGCAAACTAAAACATATTCCCAAATTGACAAAGAGGCTCTAGCCATAATTTTTCGAATAAAGCAATTCTATCAGTATCCTAATAGCAGAAAGTTCAATTTAATCACCGATCACAAGCCATTACTGTCAAAATTGTTTGTTATGACAGCTAATAGATTGCAAAGATATGCATTGTTTTGATGCGGATATAATTTTTTGATAAAATATACTAAACCCTCAAAAATAAAAGTAGTGTCCCGTCTACGCAGGAAAAGCAACCGAGTTTTCTATACCGCATATATTTATATGCGACGGCGCAAATTAAGCCGTGAGTAACCAGACGCAGTTTTCCTATTTAAATACGTGCTGCAAAAAAAACTGCGTTGCTTTTTCCTGCTTGACGTGACTCACCGGCGTTTCATTTTGTGCTCGGCCTAAAGGATGCAAATGCTATCTTATGAAGCTACCTCTATTGCGAAGCGAGTTTCGCAGAAGTCTCTGGACCCTCTTCGCTCTCCGACTAACATCTTGCGAAGCGAGTCTCGGGAAAGTCCTAGAGCTACCTGTATTGCGGAGCTTTTCGCGAAGCGAGTTTCGCAAAAGTCCGTGGACCCTTATCGCTCCCCGATCAGCATCTCGCAATGCGAGTCTCGGGGAAGTCCTGGAGCTACCTCTATTGCGGAGCTTCTAGCGAAGTTTCGCAGAAGTCCGTGGACCCGTATCACTCCCCGCCTAGCATCTAGTGAAGTGGGTCTCAGGGAAATCCTGGAGCTACCTCTATTGCTGAACTTCTCGCGAAGCGAGTTTCCCAGAAATGTCTAGACCTTCATCGCTCCCCGACTAGCATCTCGCAAAGCGAGTCTCGGGGAAGCCTGGAGCTACCTGATTGCGGAGCTTTCGCAGAAGTCAGTGGACCCTCATCACTCCCCGACTAGCATCTCGCAATGCGAGTCTCATGGAAGTCCTGGAGTTACCTCTATTGCGAAGCGTGTTTTGCAGAAGTCCGTGGACCCTCATCGGTCCCCGACTAACATCTCGCAATGCGAGTCTCGGGGAAGTCCTGGAGCTACCTCTATTGCGGAGCTTCTCGCGAAGCGAGTTTCGCATAAGTCCGTCGACCGTTATCGCTCCCTGACTAGCATCTAGCGAAGCGAGTCTCGGGGAAATCCTCTAGCTACCTCTATTGCTGAGCTTCTCGCAAAGCGAGTCTCGGGCAAGTCCTGGAGCTACCTCTATTGCAGAGCTTCTCGTGAAGCGAGCTTCGCAGAAGTCCGTGGACCCTCATCGGTCCCCGACTAATATCTAGCGAAACGAGTCTCGGGGAAATCCTGGAGCTACCTTTATTGCGGAGTTTCTCGCGAAGCGTGTTTCGCAGACATTTCTGGACCTTCATCACTCCCCGACCAGCATCTCGCAAAGCGAGTCTTGGGCAAGTCCAGGAGTTACCTCTATTGCTAAGCTTCTTTCGAATCGAACCAGTCTTTTTTTTAATCGCAAACCCTCAAATTTTGCTTAATGCCAATTTATCAATAAAAATATGATTTTTCTGTTGTTTATCATAGAATATCAAAGCATTTTACTAAAAATAATAATTTTCTCAAAAAATAGCAAACTTTCAAATTTAGCTGCATGCCAATTTATCAATAAAAAGATGATTTTTATATTGTTAATGATAGAATATCGAACCAATTTAACAAAATAGTCATTTTTCTTAAAAAAATATCAAATAATCAATAAAAAAATATGTTTTTATTGTTTATCATAAAATAACAAAAAAATTTACTAAAAATAGTAATTTTTCTTAAAATAGCAAACCCTCAAATTTAACTTCATGCAAATTTATCAATAAAATTATGATTTTTGTATTGGTTATGATACAATATCGAACCAATTTACTAAAAATAGTCCGTTTTCTCAAAAATACCAAACTCCTAAACTTAGCTTCATGCTAATTTATCAATATAAAGATGATTTATGCAGATGATAGAATATTAAAGCAATTCACTAAAAACAGTCATTTATCAATAAAATTATGATTTTTGTATTGTTCTTGATAGAATATCGAACCAAAAATAGACGTTGTTTCTAAAAATAGCAAACATTCAAATTTTACTTCATGCTAATTTATTAATTAGAAGATGATGTATGTATTGTTTATGATACAATATCAAAGCAATTTACTGAAAATAGTCATTTTTCTCAACAATAGCAAACCCCAAGCTTTTACTGTATGCTAATTTAGCAATAAAAAGATGATTAATGTATTTTTTATGAAAAAATATCAAAGCAAAGCGAGCGATGCGAGGCGATACAAGCGAAGCGAGCAAAGTAAAGCGAAGCGAACGAACTGCTACTTACTATTCCAGCGCAGCATAGCTTAAACTTCTAGTTATTATATACCAAGGGTAGCCAGTGCTTATGGGAGAACTGGATTTCGAGTTTTGGAGGAGAGAAAAGGAGGGACTGTGGTCAGGAAGTGGGTCCCATCTACTTGTGAAAATTCTAGATAAAACTGATCCGATTCCGTCTGCATACACATGCACACAAACAGTTACACAAAAGCGCTCGCTCTTATTTCGTCGTGTAATTTGATCCCGTCTACACCACTAGTACGATGATACAATTAATGACCATGACAAAAAATAAACTATTCCGAAACATTGTTTTTATTTTCAGATTTTCAGTGTGCTCGAAGTTATGAACTTTGGGAATCGGATATATTTAAAAAAACTAAATAAACTTAAAATTAAACTAAAAATAAAAAATTCAATGAGTTTACACAAAAGTAAATGAACTTTATCTCACTTTGCCAGAATTCATTTGATATTATATTTATCTTGACTAGTTTTATTTTCCTTCATAAATTTAATTAAAAACATATCAAATATGGCAAATAAGTATTAACGTTTATATTATTATTTAGTTATACACAGAGTTTTTAAGTATAAATAACTCAATATACTGAATACACTGTATACTTTTAGATATTAGTCATTTTTGAAAAAATTTCAAATTTAATCTTTAAACGAGCATGAAGTAAAATTTTGAGTTTAGAAAAGGCTGAAAATTTTACTGTATACGCCACGCGTATATAACACTGATTTTAAGTTCCAAATATACTACTAAAAAAATATGCTAAAGTTATGATACTTTAAACTTTACACTAAATCATTGTTTATACGCGTGCATGAAGTAAAATTTCGAGTTTAGAAATGCCCGAAATATTACTTCATGCTTAATCTGGGAGTGAAAAACACTTGTTTTTAGCTTCAATTTTACCTCTTTTTAAATAGAATTAATATCTAAAGACTAACAGCGTATGCATATGCATACTTAAAAGAAATATTCCCTGTAGAATACTTTATCTATTTACTTCCATTTATTGCAAAAAAACAGTTTATTACAAACTAGAAAAAAAAAACAATTTATGTGCTTTTAAATTGTAATAATACTAAGAAATTGGCACGACCAATCTGAAATGTTAAATTTCCCTTACTTTTCCTTCATACAAGATATTTTCTCTGACTTTTTAAAATAAATCTGTGAAAATGCCTAATATAGGCGAGAAATAATAGTAGGGATTGTAAATTTATTAACTTTTTCAATTAATTAATCACAATATCGTTAAAGAAAATTTAGTTTTGTTCAGAGATTTCTAATAAGATTTTTTCGAAATGTTATTCATTTTTGATTACATATGCTTAAATTTGAGCTATAGTTGTTTAAGTTGCCATGACAACGAAACAATATCAGGGCAACACACCATAAAAACAATACATTTTTCAAGAGTCAACATGTGATGTGCATATCTTCATATGCGCCCATAAGAAAAACAAAAGTTATGTTTAGAAAAACAAAAACTATCGCTTTACAGATTTATAATTTACTTCATAAGTCGAGTCGTAAAAGTTGCTCTAAGAATTTTTTTACAAATTTCATTAAAAATAAAAAATAAATATCGCAAATTTCAGTTTTTATCAAATTACACCGAAACAATTGAACAAATTTGAAATTTAAAAGCAGATTATTAGTAATCACTAAAATATGCAACTTTGCCTTCATTTAACCGATTCTCCATCTCATTTAACAAGCGAGATCCCCACAGTGCTGCTCGTAAAATGGACACCCTGTAAATTTCTAGATAGATATCTAATGGTATACAGTATGTTTTTTTAACGTTGGCCATAGGATTTAACATGCTACAAATTATACCATATTATATATGTTTTATTATTCTATTAAAAAAATAATTATTTAATAATATGTTAGCAAAAAATACAAATAGAACAACAACAGAAAATCAAAAAACATCACAGAAATTGTTCAAAATGCTTTCCTTCGGCAACGAAACAATGTCCCAAGCCGTCATAAAAGTGTCTACTATATCCACCCGTTCTTTAACAGTATAAACAGACATTTTCTATAAATTCGTGTCTTCCTAATCAATCTGACATTTCAGAAATTTAAGGCACTTTGATTATTATTGCTCAGTTATTTATATTAAATAATTTCATTTTTTAATAGAATTTTATATTTTTAGGTTATTTTAATTAAGCGCATCATGTAGAAAAATTATTGATTTATTACTAACAATAAAAATTTGCTTCAAAGGTATAATTTTTAGCATGTAAAATCTTATGGCTCACGATAAAAACATACTGTATATCGCCAAATACTGCATAGAAATAATGGATTTATAACATTTTTTTAGATAAATAAAAAATCTAGACATGTTTTTCTAAATAATGGACGAAAAGCTGAAATAAACAGAAAATTGCTTCCTGAACAGTTGATAGAGCATAAAACAACATAAATTTCACAAAATTTACACAGAGTTCATTAAATTCTAATATTCTTCAAACAAAACTTAATTGAATCTTTGATTTGGTTGGCGTTCACTTTGTGGTACATCTTTATAAAATAATATTAAAACACTTAACTTTGTTTTACCACTTTAATTAACTTTTTACAGTGACTATAGTTTCGACTACAAGCTAGTCATTATCAAACTGAGTACCTAAAATACATTGTACATTGTTTTTATATTACAGCATCAAAGAGGGGAGTATACATTATGTCGGTCTGGTCGTTGATGAGGGGAATTTCCAGATTAGCTTTCAACTTGTGAATTTCCAGCGCTTCCAGTAAATCCATTTTTCGGCCTTTGTCCGACAAATGGATTACGGAAAGCATGCTGTCTTCTGTGCAGGTGTGGTTGTTTTCTATTAAATGAGTTGCAAAAGTGGACTTGTTATTCTTTAAACGGACTGAATTTAAATGCTCTTTTAATCTTATTTCAAAATTTCTACCAGACTGACCAATGTATGCTCCTTTACATGTCTCGCAAGTTAATTTGTAAATACCTGATTTTTTGTTTCGATGAAAACTTAATTGCGTTTACTAGTTTTTCATATATTTTAATCCAAACTCAAAAGAATTTTACGTCTTTGCGTCTCTCATTTTAATAAAAATAAAAATCATAATTTTAAATTACGGTTAAAATAAAAATCTAAAAGTAACATTTCTGTCAATTTCATAATTTTTTTCTAAAATTTAATGAAGAAATTATGTTTTTGGTAATTTAGGCTATTTCATGGGTTGTCACAAGCATTGCAGCAAATGGTGTGTATGTGGGTATGTATGCATGTGTGAAGACGCTAACTTCGTGTACCTTCGGTACGTTTTAGACCTCGGCTGGAAGCTCGCTAGTGTTTTTGAGCCAAATCGCATTTCCGGTTTATCCGGAACGGACATCAACTTTTAGTTTTCTTAAATTTACATTGTGATTTTATTTGATTTAAAGAAAGAACATGTAATTCTGCGAATAGTCATATTTCTTTTATAGATTTATCTTTATAATTAACAGGTTACTAAGACATTTATTTTAAGAACAGACATCCTAAATGAAATGTCACCTTTGACAAGTATCATATTTATATTAGAGATGAAACTTCATCAGAATCAATGGCGTAGAGGTTGAGCATCTACTGGACATTATTTAAAATGTTTTATCATTTATTTCTTACAAACAAATCTACAGGGTGTCAATTTGAAACAAGCCAACCACAACATCTTTGGAACCGTAACAGTTAGAGAAAATTTTCCAAAACCGTTCCCAGGATATGGAGGGGGAACCATTTTGATCCACATAACAATCTTCTGCAACCAGCCCTCCTAGGCTGCAGCCACCCTTGCCCATTTTTTTTAAATGGCATGACCCCACTTGTGATACATCATTACAAAGGTCTTTCAAAATGCTAATCAGTGGTACCAACTAAAATTTTTATTGTTACATAAAAAATGTAAAAAAAAAATAATTATTAAATTATAGTATGCTCAAAATGATTTTTTTTATATTGCGGACAGGTGCAATTTATTCAATTAATAAATGTGTTCCATTGAACCAAGTTTTGTTATTATTTTAATATTTTTTTAGAGTTGTCCATATTTAAATAAAACAATAGATAACTGATAAATATTGGGTATTATTGTGTTTATCTGTGCTTTTTCATTTGTAATTTGTAAAAATAAATTGTTATAATAGATAACAGTTTTAAAATCAAATAAATTGATTTAATTTTTTTTATGCATTTTTTATGTAACAATAAAAAATTTAGTTGGTACCACTGATTAGCATTTTGGCTACAGCTACAGATATATACTGCCTTTCAAAAAAATCAGAACACAAAGTATTTATTGGATGATTTTAATGAAATTTACAGAATTTGATCATGTAAATGAACTGCATCGATTATCAAAAAATCAATTGTTTTGGTTACTATTTAATGGTATTTTTCCTTGATTTCACCATTATGAAGAGCTGCTGATTTTTTAATGTAATTGCTTCTAATATCCAAGTAGCCTCTGAGTAGTTTGACGTTTCAGTTTGTAAAACATAAAAAGATGCCCCGTGTTCGTCGGCGTGCACAATATCATCATCTAAGTGAATTTGAAAGGGGTCGCTTTATTGGAATGCGAGAAGCGGGTTTTTCGGTTCGTGCTATTGCTGAAAGGGTAGGCCGTAGTGTATCGGTGATCGTACGCTGCTAGTCTAGATGGTCCGAAGCTAGGGAGAATCGACGTAGACTTGGATCAGGACGTCCAAGAAGCACCGCTGAGCGTGAAGATCGAGCTCTTCGTCTTACAACTTTAAGGGACAGATTTACAACGTCGCGGGCATTGGGAAATGACTGGTTGGCTTTAAATGGCCAAAAAGTATCCATGGCTACTGTTTACAGAAGAATCCGCAGTTTTGGTATAAGATCCTACCGTCCACAATTGTGTCTACCTCTTACTCCGCAGCATCGCAGAGCAAGACTTGATTGGTGCAGGGAAAGACAACATTGGACCCACGAATGGAATAACATTATCTTCAGCGATGAGTCTCGGTTCTGTTTATGGGCTCATGATGGTCGCAGAAGAGTGAGACGTCGACGCGGTGAACGCAGAATTTTACAATTTGCTGTTGAAAGACATACGGCTCTTACACAGGGAGTTATGGTTTGGGGGGCGATAGCATATGGTAGTCGGTCTCCTCTAGTTTTTTTAGAAGCAAGTCTTAGCGCGATTCGGTATATTGACAACATTTTACGGCCAGTGTTAGTGCCCTATGTAAATGGTTTGCAGAACCCCATTTTTCAGCAAGATAATGCTCGACCTCACACAGCGGCCATTACAAGACAGTTTTTTGATAGTGCCGAAATCAATTTGTTACCTTGACCATCTCGTTCTCCAGATCTATCGCCAATAGAACATGTTTGGGATATGATAGGTGTTAGAATAAGTAACTTACAGCGCCCGCTAACACTGTAATGGAACTTAGAGGTCAAATTATCGAAGTTTGGAATGAAATACCCCAAGTCAATATTGACAGCCTGATTTCTAGCATGCCTCGACGTGTTAATGAGTGTTTGGGAAATCGTGGAGGCCCAACACATTATTAATTTTTATTCATTTGTTTTTTTGTTTTTCAAGTTGATTTTTTGATCATCGATACAGTTCGTTTACATGATCAAATTGTGTAAATTTTATTAAAATCGTGCAATAAATACTTGGTGTTCTGATTTTTTTGAAAGGCAGTATATATGAACTGTGCTATAGCCTAAGGGGTTGGTTGCAGAAGATTGTTATGTGGGTCAAAATGGTTCTCCCTTTATATCCTAGAAACGGTTTGGAAATTTTTTTTTTAACTGTTACGGTTCCAAAGATATTCTGGCTGGCTTGTTTTCAAATTGACACACTGTATACGAAATCAGAGTGTTCGGAAAGTCGAGTGGGGGACAATCCAGATTTTTTTTACTATGAACCCATTATGATTAGAGATGGGCAAAACGGTTCACTTAAGTGAGTGGTTCTGAACCGGTTCAACGGTTCTTTTAGTACATATTTATGTTTTCATTTACTTTATGTCATATGTTATGTTTGCGTATATATTATACAGGGTGAAGTTTTTATGTTCTCTATGGGAATCTGGGAAGCTATATGAGATAGAGACCCTGTCTATCTATCGCTTTTTTTATTGTTTTATATAGTATCAAAGTATTTCAAAACCATTGCACATGATAGCCTTGTGATTATTATACATGTTTAGAAATATTTATTTGTATTTTTTTTATGTAGCTGTTTCAAAAAAGTGAATTTTTAAATTTTGTTCGACATGGGATTGCCAGTTTGCACATTTTTAACTTGTTTTTAAACCTATTTTTCTCAATTATTAAAATAGATAGAAATACAATAAACATTTCACACTAAATAAGAAAATTTTATCAGATCTTTTTCTATCAACATTAGTTTGCGAGATATAAAACGAACTTACATTCTTAAATGGAAACCATAGTAAAATCTGAAATAAAAACACTGGCTTTGTTATTTACAATTTTATATTTCATTAAAAATAATTGTTAGCCATGAAATAACAACAATTATTAAACAAGTACAGTTCTTTGTCATATACTACAAAGTTTGTTTAATTTTTGTCAAATGACCCTAATTCTATGTTTATGATTTTTTGTTGGGTTACGTGGCAAATAAAATATATCATATGCATTCGTGGATTACCGCAGATAAGCTGTGGTTGAATTAAGATATAATTTATGCTATAATGTTAATGGTTTACTTTTTGAACATCTTTTGTAATATTTATATTTCAGTGAAGTCTATTTAACACTAAAACTGAAATCATTACAACAATAAAAGCAACTGTTATAAACAATTGAAATTGTTTTTATATTGTAGTCATTATTTTATGGGAAACTATTATATATTTTTTAAATAAAATAGAAAATGTATAATAAATTAGACAAACTATTATAAGTACAATAACATTAACATTTCAAATCTTAAAAAAAATATTTAATATTAAAAGTATCTGAAAATAAATTTTAAATCGCATTAAAATAATACCGAAAACGATTGTTAAACAAACAACTGCGTCAATAAAACATGTGCACCGTCATCGCCACCGTGCTTACGAAATGCACGATCCGGTAAAGAGTGGATCTTAACTCACTCGCTTCTGACGAGTTTCGTGGGTATCACTCCTGAACCACTCATTTCGCGAACCGGTTCAGGAGCGGATCCTAACTCGCTCATGAACCGTTTTGTTAGTGTATCACTCCAGAACCACTCATTTCACGAGCCGGTTCAGGAGCGGATCCCAACTCACTCACGAACCATTTCGCAAACCAGTTTCTTTTTAGTTAACCGGTTCAATCGAGTGGTTTAGGAGCGGACTGCCCATCTCTACTATGGATACAAATTCAATAACAAAAACCTTAATCACTAAACGAATTTCTCGGAATTTATAGCGTTTGAAAAAACATATTGGCATTTTTTAAATGGTATACAGAGTAGTGAATTTTAGAGATGCCAAATAAGTTAACAAAATGTTGTTTTTATAAAATTACTGTAACACATTTGTTTTTAAAGGTATAAGCAAACTGTAAAAACTATTGTAGGCTTTTTTAGGCAACGTTTCACACCCATTATTTACTAACCATATTTTTGTAGATGTGCCATGTCACAATTTTTTTCAATATGTTTCCCTTGATCAGCATGCGAATACGCAACTTTTCCACACTATTACAATTTGACCCACACTAGTGTATAATACCTAACAATCTGGGCGCTCGCTTGCTTATGAGATTGACACAAACTTTTGCGGGATTTCCAAATTTAAAAATTGGTTTTTCTGCATTTTTAAACGTTTCTCTTATAATTATTTCAACATATATTTTTTATATCTTGACAATTTTTTTAAGCTGAACTTCCATATCCCCCCCCCCCTGGCAACGGCCCTGACTGAAATAATTTCTTATTCATATTCTATTATCATGATCACAGCGCTGATGACGCTGCGCGACTCGGGTCTCAACTAAACGGTTTTCGGAAATGCAAAACAAACTTTGTAAAATAGACATTTTATTTATTCTATGCCAAAAACGTATGCCAATGGATTAATTTTATGTATATTGTAGAAATTACTGGTCGTAAAATGTTGTAGGCAACTTATGTGTCAAGGGGTTTTGGGCATTCGCCTAACGGCTTAATTTAAAACCCAATAGCCCTACTTCTCACACTAGTTACCTAAATAACTATTTATATAAATTGCTGCGCAAGTCTTTTTTGTGAATAAGCACAAATTGGGAAGAAACGACATTGTACTGTATAAAATAACTTCTAATATTTCCTGATAATAAAAATAATATTATAGAATCATTATTGCGGGAGAAATTAATGAATGGTAAGCTGTTGATTGAATGGGGCCATAGGAATATAAAAGAAATTGCAAAAAAACGATACTTGCAAAGCCAAGAAACGTTGAGGAATACCCACGCTGAAATCGCAACTCTATTTTTCAATGAATTTTGTGATGAAGAAAACAGTCAATCAGAGGATGAGCCAGGTAATTAAAAGTTATTGATGGGGTGGATTTTGATTATAATATATGTAGTAATTTTTAGCACCTTTGCCATCCGATATTAAAGAGACACCGTTCCAATCCACCCTCCGGAGCGACGTTACATATAGTGTCAGACATGTCGAAGAATCTTGGATACACTTATTGAAGGCGGGTGATATCATTAAACTGAAAAGTCTTACAATGTGTAATTACGATTTCATGTTAGCAGCAGTAAGTGTTTACAAGCCTATACAAATTGTCCACATGTGCATTTCTTATTTTCTAGATACAAACTATATCCGTCAGTTACCTGCGATGCATACTGGAGCACGTCAGATGTTATCTTCTTGATCGTGAAATTGAACTGGTGTATCATACCATCAGAAAGGCGACTGATATCCTTACTAGAGATACTTTCCAACTAGGGACGCAGATAATATCGTGGTTGCGGCCTGTTACGGAGCACAGGGGTCTTATGAACACCCTGGTGACCGCAGCAATGGCTTGGTGTGATGGATTCACCCTACCTTTAGTTGTCCCCCTAACAGACTGGCTTCAACCCCCTCTGCCTTCGCAATCCAGGACGTTGAACACACCTGGGGTTCGCCTAGTGGAATCAACACCATCAGGACAACATGTAATATGCTGCGCCGATACTGATCCCGAACTTTGGCATATAATGAGTAATCAGCTAGTCCACACTTTTAAAGGTCTGACTTGTTTATTTGTTTTCTTTTTATAATACATAAATATTTACACTTCACATCAATATTTATACAAGCAAGCACACTATAGTAGACTTTAAAGATACGAATAAGTTTTAAAATGCGCAAAATTGAAAACTAATGTTTAACTTTGGACAACAGTTTTGTCAGGCTTAGTAAAAATTTGACAAACATACAAATAATCTCCAAACATTTATCTGCATGGCCAGTTAAAATGTATATCCATCTCGGTCCGATTCTTGAAGATAAGATTTTTTTATCCTGCGAGCGCTGACAATTTCATGTATTTTGGGCATTGAACAAACATGTAGAATAAAGAAAGGCAATCCATTCCTGAACCGCTCGAATACACCGGTTCACTAAAAAGATCACTCCCGAACCGGTTTGCAAAAAGGGAGTTGCAGTTCAGGAGTGAGTTTGGATCCCTTCCTGAACCGGTTCTCAAAACGGTTCGTGAGTGAGTTGGGATCCGCCTTTCCCCGGATCGCGGAGTGGCTACACTCGCTCGTTAAATGAGTGATTCAGAATCGGACTGCATTTCGTAAGCGCAGTGGCGATGATAGTGCATAGTTTTTATTGACGCAGTTGATTGGTTTACACTCGTTGTCGGTGTTATTTCAATACGGTATGAAATTTATATTCAGATACATTTTATATTAAGGGTCATTTCTGATGTACGAAAATCGTCATATTCCAGAGAGAAGCTAGTTAGTTACGAAAAAAATCGCACATAATCTTCAGCCCTTTTTAGTACCCGTGTGCATCGCTTATGATTATTATATTTTTTCCGAAAAAGTCATGGAAATTGCGATTATTTTCAATCACGAAAAAATCTTTAAACATTCTGTACCCTAAACATTTCAGGAAATGTAGATTTTCACGAAATTGCCTGGAGAAGCTCTAATAAAAATGTCTCGATTTGCAATTTTCCGCATGCTGCCTCGCCATCTAATGGTTGAGGCTGCATTTAAAGCAATTTAACAGTGTACACTTGATTGCGTAGATAGCGCTGAAAAAAAAAGTGGAATAAAAAGTATAAATTGAACCATTTTTAAATATTTAAGTGCTATTTTAATAGAAACGGCACTTAATATTAATTCAACATAAAACAAAACTCCTGTGATAACAAAACCAACATAACCTACTTGTCTTGTAATGTAATATTCTGTTGAAACATATTTAATAATAAAAGAATCAATAAGAATGCTATTTTATCATAACTTTTAATTATCAGATTTATAAAGTAAAAATCGAACATTTCTGTTGATTGCCCAGGATTATAACTTTGGCATGTGTGTTAGCTTGACAATTTAGTTAGAATAAAACATTATCAAGTAAAGTCAACAAAATGAAATATTTGGATTAGGTATGATTTGATAATTCTTTTCTCTTATTATTTGGACATCGTGAATTACATACACTTCTGCTAGTTCCACAGGACAACTTGGAACATCCTGTCGCCGATGCAGCGTTTTGTATAATTTGATGTGTGTGTAAGATAGTGGTTGATTAATTTACATGTTATTTTATTATCTGTAAAGTATACTCAATGACATTAGAAGCGTAACACCCAGAAGGAGTTATTATTTTAACTTGATTTTTTGCCAGTATGGTAGTCTTACATCAAGAATAAAATGATTACATTTTCAAGAAATTTTATCAAAAAACAATCTAAAAAAAATTAATAATGTGTTTGGCGACCCCTTTGCTGTATACACTCCTGTAGACGTCTGGGCATCGACAAAATGAGATGGTCGATGTCTTCTTGAGGCATCTCGTTCCAAGCAACTTAAATTTCATCGATCAACTGTGCTAGAGTCTGTGGAGGATGGTGCAAAGAGAATATTCTTCTTCCCATGATATCCCACACATGTTCAATGGTAATTAAATCCGGCGAACGGGGCGGCCACGCCAAAACATTAACACCAGCTTCATTAAGAAAGTTCATAGTTCGACGAGCAATATGGGGACGTGCGTTATCTTTTTGAAAAAGTACGTCTGGGCGGCCATCTAAATAAGGACAAAGTCGGTCGTATGACGTCTTCAACATAACACGCAGCTGTCATACTGCCTCGAATGAATACAAGAGGTGATCGACTACCATAAGCAATAGCCCCCCAAACCATTACTCCAGCAGTCCTGTGTACATGCCTCTCAATAGCAAACCTAAGATCAGGTCGTTCTCCACGGTAGCGTCGTACCCTTCTACGGCCATCATGCGTGCCTAGACAAAATCGTGATTTATCGCTGAATACGACATCGTGCCATTCTGCCTCCCAATGCTGACGTTCTCTGCACCAGTCCAACCTTTGGCGACAGTGTCTTGCTGTTTAAGGAAGCACTAATCTTGGATGGTACGAAAGAAGCCCAAAGGATTGAATGCGGCGATATAAGGTTCGCATACTAACGGGCCTACCTTCTTCTCCAATCCATTGATCACCGATTTGACGCGTAGTAGCGAAACGGTCTCGCAGGGCTATTTGTCTTAAGCGCCGATCTTGACGTTCTGTGGTACGCCTTGGTTGACCAATTGGTCTTCTTCTTGCTCCTCTACCTTCTTCTGTCCATACCTGATACACACGTATTACAGTTGCTGCAGTGGAATCAATACGGCGGGCAATTTCGCGATAGGACATACCGACATCTCGATAAGCAACAACTCGACCCCGGTCAAAATCGCTCAAATGGTGATATTGTGGACGTCTTCGGACTCGAGGCATTTTATTTAAGCTTAACACACTCAGCGGAAACACGAAAACTAAAAACATCTGTACTAAACAGCTCATATAAATAGTTTTATCAAAAAAGAAAAAGTGAATTTTTTTTTTTTTCATAATAAATATAAAAGGCACAAGGTTGAAATTGTTATCAATGTATGCTTTAAATATAGTCACTCTGTTGCTAAAATATGAATTCAAAAAAATCATTCCTTCTTGGTGTTACGCTTCTAATGTCATTGAGTATATTTTTGACAATCAATGAGAATAGGGTGATAAATTGTAATTGTTTTGTTCTGGGAAAGTGCTTCAACGAAATAGGAGGCTATAATAAATGTAAGATACAGGCCTAGTATTTTCCACTGGCTTTATTACACATGTTCCGATAACCCATTTTCAAGGAGCAATTCTTGTTACACTTATTTAGAGTTTAAAGTATTTAATACTTACCATATCTGTTTTCAGAACGGTAGGTCGTGTTTACCAAGTTGCTATAAATAACAAATCCGTAGATGGAACCTAACTTTTACTTACCATGGCAACTGGTAAACACAACTCAATTATAGTTGATGGGAGTCAAATTTCAGTAGTCAAATGTGACATAACGTCACTGACATATTTATAATAATTGCGAAGAAATTGTCCATCTTCTCTGATCATACAAATAAACGTCATAAGCATGTCGAACAGTAAGTACAATACTGTGCTCGATACATTTAAACAAAATAAATCGTTTAATTCTGTTTACAAAATATTTTTAACTAGTTTGCGTAAAACATTTTTCTTGTTTTAAAACAATAGTCTACTGAGTTTTAAAACAAGAAACATGTTTTTAGCAAACCGGTTAAAACAAATTTTAAACAAAATTAAACCATTAAAATTAATTTTAAACGGTTTATTTTGTTTAAATGTTTTATAGGTATGTGTTTTCAAACAATACTTTTATTTTTTTAATCCAGCTATTTTTTCACAAATTATTAAAAATTCCACAGACTGTAAATGAATAATCACTCCAATGATTGCTCGAATAGTTGCTGAAATAACCGCTACAGTAATTTCTAGAGTGGTTGCTCGTATGATCACTTGAATAGTTTGAAAATAATGGCAATAAAGAAATAATTTAGCAGGAAAGACATATATGGATTTAAAGTCTAAACATATTCAATTGAAATATGAATTAAGCATACAAGCACGATTCGGGCGATAGAGTAAATCCTCTGTGCAACTATTCGAGCGATCTCTTGAGCAATCATATGAGAGATGTTAGATTGTTTACCTAATGGAACAAATTGATTATTTTCATTGTAATGAATAAACTCTAGTTTCATATTGTTTCACAGCAAATCTACCTTATTGACAAGACTTACTATATTGACTATATCTTGACAATATTTACTATTTTTGACATGCTTGTCAATTTTCACAAGAAAATGTCAAATGTGACAAAAAAAAATCAATTCGCGTATGTGTGGATGTGTGCTTCTGTGCATATGTATATGACTGTATGTGTGTGCACCTTGTGAACACGATAACATCTGAAGGAAATGAATTATCGATCTCAATTTTTTCAAGTACGTTTTATACCTTGGATTTTTCGGTTTAGTGACATCAACTTTCATGTTTCTTTATATACGTAGTGATTTTATTTGATTTATGGAAACTACATGTGATTCTGCGCATTGTCATGTTTCTTTTATGAATATATCTCGATAATTAACAGAGTTATTAAGACATTCATTTTGAGAACAGGCTTCCTGCATATCTAAGTGAAAAAAGGGCACTTTCGACACTTAAAATATTCACATTAGATACGAAATGCCATCACACTCGATGTCGTAGTGGTTAAGAATTCACATTATTTAAAATGGTTCATTCTTTATTTCTTACAATTAAATATATACGCAGTCAGATTGTTTGGAAAGTCGAGTGAAGGCTACTCCCGATTTTTTTTATATTTTTGACAATTTATCATCGTATTTTGCAATTTTTTAACGCGCACATATTTTTTACATTGTTGACGCCATATTTGTCAATAGTGACAGTTAACATTAGTCAGTATTTAGGGTATAGTAACATTTAGATTGTTATGTTTGTTAAGATGAGGAAGAGGCTTAGGGAGCGCAAGGTTTCTTTACAACGGCGCTGTGTACAACATATTTCTAATGATTGTAGAATATAAATGACAAAGAATTGAATAAATCCTATACTTTTTAAATGTAGGTGTAACCTATAATTACATAAATAATGCACAGGCCTTCCGTTCTAATGTACTTGAATGCATTAAATTGAAACAAATACGACAACGCCGTCCTTAATATCATATTTATATTCAACTTATTTCATTAATTTTAAATTATTTTTAAATTGTAGGATGTCTTAAAAACATTATTTTCATTATCAAATCTTAAATTTATTATAGAGAGCTCTCAAAAATAAAGAAAAACTAAAGTTGTTCTAAGAGAGGTACTTCTCTTATAACAACTAATCTAATTACAATTTTAGAGAAACATTTTATTAAAAAAAAATAATTTGTAATTGAGAATTATATATAATTAATAGTACTTCTCTATTATGACGAATAAAATACATCTTTCCTGTAAATTTTATCAAAATTGACTCAGACTTACTGGGTGTTCAAATACTTAAAGTGGGCAGTATACTTAAAAACTTCTTAGTGTACCCTTTTTCCTTAGTAATTATTAATTCAGTATTATAACAAGTCTCGATGTTTAAACTCCATGTTTAAATAAAAACCTTAAATCTTTCGAATAGAAATCAAAGTTCATTTGTATGCGGCATCATCATTATATATCATCAGCACTCTGAATGTTTGTAATTTGCAATTATTATATGAATTATAATTATAATTACTCCCTCTGCCCTAAATTATGCTGACGGTTTTTAGTTTAAACCTTCGACTAGCAGCCGCTCCGATGCTAGTCGAAGGTTTAAACTAAAAACCGACACTAGCTGTAGAAGCAAAATGAGATCAACGCCCTTATCAATGCACTAGCATTAATAAATACTGACGTCAATACCGGATTAGGGTTAGCGAAGTCAGCATATAAACAGCTTCTACAAATCAAGTAAGTGTGTATGGGATGATGGATGTGGCGGCCTGAGGAGATCATAAAAAGAGCGAAACGATCGTCGTCGTCTTCTGTCCTTCTGTCATTTTTACGGACCTAATGCGCTGTTATTTCTTATTTGGTATATATATATATATATATATATATATATATATATATATATATATATATATATATATATATATATATATATATATATATATATATATATATATATATTCTTAATACTTTAATACGTTGGCTGTGGTCAAAACAATGGCATTTTGCTCCTGTTGATTGAAAAAACAAAAGAGCAAAACATCAAAATCACCCATGTTTAGAGGAAAGCATGGAAGGTACAATCTCCAATAAAAAAAAATAGTGAGTATGTATAGAAGATAATGTGTAGTGAGAAGGCTCTTGCCATAGCCCGCAATTTAGTTTAAATGTATAAATTATTGAGTTAAGAGCGCCAATTTTTGCTAGTTGTGTGTTTCTAGGATATGAGAAGGCGCAGAGATAGCAAAATTGCTAAAAGAAGTTTCGACTATGTATTGGTTTATAGTGCCTGCCGAATTTTATTAGAACGAATAATAAAAATTATGAGCGCGGAGCGCGTTGTTTGTTTATTTAGATAGCGCCGGGCGAATGAATAGGTATTAAATTATAGACAAGACAAGTAGACAAGTAAACTGAATAAATAAATATTCACGATTTTAATTCCAATCGACATACATACAAGTTTTTGCTTGTCTCATTTCCAATACTTATTTTTATTATATTAGTATGAATTACAATCAATAAAAATATATGTTACATATACACATTTATTTGTCTCTATACAAATTAAGAAGATATAATTGATGTATATTAATTAGTGATGGGAATACTCGATATATTTTAATAATCGATTATTTTAAAACGAGATATTTTTATCATCGATTGAATTAGTAGTTGAAAATTAGTGGTTAACTTTTCAGTTCAAAATATAATGAGCGGGGGGGCTGAATAATTAGGTAGTACAAACAAGCGAGATGTAAAGTGATCTTGTAAAACAAAAACGGGCCATAGAATGTTTATTATATATTTGAACGAGGTGTTTTTTTTCTGGAACTGGTTTTCCAAGAATGTTTTTTACAGGGGGTATTTTTAGGGGTCGTTTCTTTGGGGGTGATATTACAGGCAAAGTTTTTTATGGGGGTTGTTTCGTGGGGTGGTTTTTCGGGGGTGTTATTTCGAAGGGTTGGTGTTTCAAGGAGATTTTTATGGAGGGGTTTTTTCGGGAGATGAATTTCAGGAATGATTTTTTGTAAGGATGATTTTTAGGGGGATCGTTCCTTTCGGGAGATGTTTTTTCGGGAGTGGGGCTGATTTTCCAGGAATCTTTTTACATAAGGTAGTTTTTCAGATCGTGTTTTTTTCCGTAGCTGTGATTTTATGATTTTTTTCTGGGGGTAATGTTTATTAGTAGTGAAGATTAGAATTTTGTTGTAATTATTAATATTTAATGATTTATTTAATGAAATATAAAACAACCGTCAAATCAGTAATTATTAATATTACTATAGAATAATTAGTAGTCCTGTCTACCGAGATAATAACCAATTATTTTAGTATACTAATTAGTAATTTGCCCGACGAAATAATGGATTAAATTTGTATCTACTAATTTACCCGATCAAATAATCGTTTAAATTAGTATATACTATTTTACCCGATCAAATAATCTCTTTAATTAGTATATACTAATGTCCGCATAATAATCGATTATATCAATATATTTCAACAATCTACTAATTACTGATTAGTATATGAATTATTCCCATCACTAATATTAATATTATTACCGACTTCATTTAGACTCCAGTTCAAAGGCACAAATTCATTATTTGTGTTGAATCGAATTAAATTAAAAGGTACACTTAACTAAGGCCGTAGCCAGAGGGGGGAATATGGGGTTCAAGCCCCCCCTCGAAATTTTTAAAATGTTAAATTTTTGTATGTAAATGCTTTTACATACAAAAATTTAACATTTTAAACATTTTCAGGAGGGGTGCGTTGAACCCCATATCCCCCCCTTTAAATCTAAACAGAATAAGACTGCACTTACGATTTCTCATTTATTTTGTATAAAATTTAAAACCGTGTCAAGTTAATCTACAATTATTAGACTATTCAACATTTGAAAAGAATGCGTATGTTAAATTCTAAATTAAATTCTAGCAACATAAAATTGAAATTCAAGTTATTCACAACTGCATAGGTAATTTAAATGGTTACTATCAAAAATCAAATATTAATTATTGCCGAGTGTCGCACATTTAATTTGGTAAATTATAAATGAAAAAGGAATTTTTCAGACTCAGCACTTGAATCAACATTTATTGGCATTCCATATTCCTATTCAAAACACGAATCCAGAAATGCAATTATATTTACAAAATGTATTGGGAAATATTTCAACAACCTCTTCCTTTGTTGTGTATCAATAACATAATAAATAAACAAACGGTCCGCGTTAGAAAAAATGCATTAGCAATTCAAGGTCGGGAGCCGGGAGCCAGGAGCCCGAGTCGCGACGCTGGCTTTTGGCTCCCGGCATGTTTTTAGAAATCTTAGTATATTTTTAAAATATCAAGAAAAAGGCACGATGATGCCCTATTTATTGAAAGCCCCATTTATTGAAAGCATAATCAAATTTTACATTGCTCTTATGGAGATTTCTAAGCAACGATTAGTTTTATTTAACATTTATTTTCGATCAATCTATTATACAACATGTTTATAATAATTACCTCAATAAATTAAAGCAATATGAAGAAGATATAATGTTAATTTCCCGGATTTATGTGATCGTTTGACAGTGTTCCATTATTTAATTTAAATTTAATTTAAGAACCATTTATTTGGAAAAATAAATACTGTCAATTTATTCGCAAAGCTTCAATGTACAATATGTATAAGTTTCAAAGAACTATTTTCATTATTGTGGAAGATTAATCGTTGTTCGTTCTTATGGCCAAATAACATGTAAATTCCCCACCTTAAAGTTAAGTTTCAATAGAATGTATCGAATCAACATGAATTCATTTGTTGTGTATGCCATAATTTAGGACAAAATAAAAACAGAAATGTATACTATAATTTGGGACAGAAAGTGCAATTTATGGCGGAGTGTGCACAACATCCTCACACTTTATTTTATTATAAGGCACACAGGATGGATATACAGAGAGTTTTATGTAACACCGAACATTTTCATAACGAGAATATTTCTTTTAAGTATACATATGCATTTCGTTTTACATTTTCCGACGCTCGGTTTATTAAGAGAATTCAATTAGAACTGTAAACGAGTGTTTTCCACTCCCTGGCTAAGCATAAAGTAAAATTTCGAGTTTAGAAAAGCCTGAAAATTTGGTTTGGCTGCGTAGCGCGAAGCGCGGAGCGGCCAAACCAAATTTTCAGGCTTTTCTAAACTCGAAATTTTACTTCATGCGCCACCGGTACAAAACACTGACATATTACGAAGCTTATAACACACCGCTAAACTTTACATTGAATCAGTGTTTTGTACCGGTGGCGCATGAAGTAAAATTTCGAGTTTAGAAAAGCCTGAAAATTTGGTTTGGCCGCTCCGCGCTTCGCGCTACGCGACTAAACCAAAGTTTCAGGCTTTTCTAAACTCGAAATTTTACTTCATGCTTAGCCTGGGAGTGGAAAACACTTGTTTAAAGCTTCAAATTGAATTCTCTTAGTAAACCGAGCGTCGGAAAATGTACAACGTATGCATATCTATACTTAAAAGAAATATTCTCGTTATGGAAATGTTCGGTTTTACATAAAACTCTCTGTATGGTCGGTCTATATACAATTACAAAATACTACATGATTTTACTAAAAGACACTTTAAACTATAAATACCCTAATACACCATTATTAATAATCCTCTTTATTGGCATAAATATTACAATATTAGTGATATAATAAGTGATTGTAGTGTATAATAAAGTATTACTCCTTTATATTTTCCTCTATTTCTATAATTAAAATGAGTTCCTAAACCTTAATAAGTTTAGCAACTCATTTCTGAGCTCCACACAAACCATCCGCCAATGCTACCATAGGTTTTTCTCCCTTTAACAAATTATGCATAACCTCTCTCTTTCCGGCATCCAATATCTGCTCCTTCTTTCTGCGGTACCACATCTGTACCGTGCAAATAAGCATTCATCCTCCTAGAGACCCATTTCGAGTAGATACATTTTCTTGATAGACTTATTTGCGATTCGACCATACCTTTCCATTCTGGTTTGCCTGTCAATATTTTTTACCAAGTTCGCTACCAGGCCCTCAGAATAAAAATCCACAGCTGTTGTCTTTATAATTTTTTATTAAATTTAACAATTGCTCCAAAGGCTATAAAAAGAGTAATTGTCCCTTAGCCTAGAACATACTGCACCTTTTAATTTTTTAAATGCATCCAATTTGTTTACGACATATTTTTGTAAAGCTAATTATAATGAAGTTATCCAAAACTTAGTGTCACATATACGTGACGCTGGTAGCGAACGTGTTAAAGTACTTTCCGCGACTATCTCTATCCCTATCCTTCCTACAATAACTTCTTTCATCCATTCAGTATTCCACCTAACATTGTTGAATACCCCTTTCCTGCCATTTTCCCACTCCGTCAGTGTAATCGTATTTTTGTCTGAGCTTTTCAACATACAGAGAATTATCTTCTTCATTCCTAATGTCCTGACCTTTCTGTCATACTTTGCCCACTACGCTCGGATACACGGTCCATATTCAATCATATCCTTTTATGTCGAAAGGACCTTTTATACCACCATGCCTGCAATAATAAATGTGGTTGCATGCATACATAATACCAACTTATTCTTTATAGGACATAGTGGCAAAGTAATTTGCATGGCCGTGACAAAATTGTCACAATATTTACTGACTGGTTCAGAGGATATTAGTATTATTGTCTGGGACCTTAGGGCACTAGCAATGACGTTACGTATTTATGAGCATATCGCCCCAATACTGTGCATAACGAGCGCCTTGAATAATTCTGTCATTGTCAGCGGGGGCGAAGACAGCAGTATCATTATCACGTCACTCGCCAACGGCAAAGTGGTGAGTGTAGTAAATAATTCAATGTAAATGCTGCGTATGATGGCTAATATTCTGCAATAGGTTATGAAAATTGACTATCACCGCGGCCCTGTAACTTCCCTGAAAGTTACTTCAGCAGGGGATGTATTAGTCTCCGGAAGTCAAGATGGAACTGTTTGCTTATGGTCTCTTGAAACGTTTACTATGCTAAATTCGATTATATTCCAATCGCCTGTCAAACTTATTGACGTTTCGTCGGATTCCGTTTTCCTCTTGGCAGCCTGCTTAGACAACAACATATATCTTCGAACTCTCGCAACTGGAACTGAACTACATAGTTTAAAGGAGCATAAGCCAAGGGTACTATTAAAGATCTCCGAATTTCCTTGGTTGATGCAATTTAATTGTAGGTAAAGTCAATATGCTTAACTCAAGATAGCCACAGGGCTGTAGTGGGCTGCCTCGACGGTCGTGTCTATATATACGATCTCCACAGTGGGAAACTCTCAAAAACCTTATCGGGTCAAACGGAAGAAGTAACTGCCGTCCGAGTTACTGACAAAGACGACTTTTTGCTAACAGCTGGTACTTTTGTTTCTCAAACTTATTTAAAGATTTATCCATCAATTACGATCGCAATTTCAGGTGGAAATAGAGTCCTCTTCTACCCATTCAGGAGTGATGATAATGTAAAAAGTTTGCTGAAACTAAATAAAAAATCACACCATCACTTACAACCACACGCTGGACATATAACGTGTATAGACATCGCCCGAGATGGTCAACTATCTGTTTCAGGATCTACGGATCATTTAGTAAATGTATGGCAGTTGAATTCTCATGAGCTACTCTTAACTTTAAATAGTCATACTGGAGCGATAACAGATGTAAGCTTTGCACCTAATACACTGTTCGTTGCTTCAGCTTCTGAGGACAAGACTGTTAACATATGGGGGTTAACTTTAGGATCATTGGTTGCCACGTTTAAGGTAATGTCAGGTAATGTCTTTAAGTTAGGAATAACTTGAATTTTTAGGGGCATCAAGCTGCTGTCACTAGCGTGTTAGTAATGATGGATTCGACGCGTGTTATTTCGAGTGATAGAAGTGATACTCTATGCATTTGGTTAGCCGATAATGGACATTTAATACAGTCCATTTCGGGGCCTAGTAACTGTGTCAATGTCACTAACAACATGAAATATGCTGTTTGTAGAATGCATTTTTATCAGATACTTAAATTATTAACGTACATTATTTTTAGCTGTGCAAAAACGCTGACACAAGTTTAAAAATATGGTCGTTAATTAAAGACGATGAGAAGTACACAGTAAGCCATTCCGAAGAGATAACATGTTCCGTGTTAACAATGGATTCATTACACGTTATTACTGGCTCTAGAGATATGTCACTCAAAGTTTGGCAAGTTACGGGTGGAAAATTATCACAGGTAAACAGTATTAAGGGGAGTTAACCGGCATTATTTGAACCTTTTTTTTATTAGATTACTAGATTTAAATATAAATCCTTGTCGGGTGCATTTTTTATTATACAGGTTGTCCCAGACCACCCGTATTAGCCTTTTTTGAGAAAACGGCTAATCCTAGAGAGTTGGGACAAAAAGATGTATTACAAAAGCCGTAGGAAAGAACCGAATGTTGATATTGTTTTTTCGCAAAAAGATTGGCATCCCTGATAGTTTGCTTAAAAATGTCAATCACTCCAGATTTTTAAATGGCACGATAGGTCAAAAGTGGTATAATTGAAAAGGTCTTTAAAAAGTAAGCAACTTTTGTAAGAAATATAATTTTGTTACTGGCGTCGATTTTGAGTAATATCTGATTAAGGTTATTAAATTTCAATTTTTCATAGCTAACTTGTTTTAAAAGAAGATTGAGTTTCAAATGTCAGTTTGACCTCTCAGATACATTCTAACAAAGGCTGCGGACTCGCTAAAGAAATATTCGATTCCAACTTAGTCTCCGACTCCTCTATTTTTCGAAAATCCTACGCCAACTCCGACTGCTGCTTCGAATCATGTGAACATTTTGAAACTTTACTCAATAATTACTTAATAATGCAATACAAATAAATGTTTAATGGTTACTACATCTGCATAATTGCAATCTGATAGTTTTTTTGGAAAAAAAAAATCGAAATTTTGTTTTTCTATCATATGCAAATTACATAAACTTCCATTGTAATTAAAAACTCTATTTGGGTTCAAATTTTATAAAAAAAGTAAAATATGGTTAGCACAATTATATTTAAAGAATTGTATTGAAAATCGAAGTCAGAAATACGAAATTTCCAACTCTATGGCTCCGATTTCCTCATCACAAAAATACTTAAATTCCGACTCCACAGTTTTGACTCCGACTCAGGGTTCACAGCACTGGTTCAAACTCTTTCCCATTTACGTCTAAACACTGTTGAACTGTTCTGGTCCCAATATTAGTGACCTTAAGTATTTACTTTGAAAATGAGGTAGCCATGAGATATTGATATTTGGTAAATTTAATCCAAAATTGCTGAAAACAAACGCATGTTACGAACATATTTTTCCTGTATAAGTTGCTTATTTTTCAAAAACCTTTTCAGTGATACCACTTTTGACCTACCATGCCATTTAAAAATATTGAGTTATTGACATTTTTAAGCAAACTCTCAGGGATGCCAACCTTTTTGCGAAAAATTAATATCAGAATTCGGTTCTTTAATACGGCTTTTGTAATAAATTTGTTTGTTTCAACTCTCTAGGAATAGCCGTTTTCTCAAAAAATGCCTGATACGGGTGGTGTAATTACGCGGGTTCGCGATTTGTTTTCTAAATTACTTAAACAAGTTGATTAAAGACTCTATTTATTTAATAACTTGCAACAGAAAATATAACAGTAACAAAAATATAACAAACGAAAGATGATAAACACAAAATTAATAATGAAAAATACACGTAAAATAATGACAAGGGACGCCTGAAAAAGTACGATGTTCGTAGTTTGAGAGTTAAAAAAGCACTTGGTTTAAAATTAAATCGAAGTCGTAGGATTTCCAAAAGGGAGCTGTGATTGGTCAATAGGCTCTGGAGAGGGATTATACACAACAAAGAAAGGGATAACATTCGCAAAGGGACAGATAAGGATAGCACATTAAGAGAGGGAAAAATTCAGGAATTTTGAGGGTGGTTTGGGTTCCGGGAAGAGAGTTTTATGACTCGACCGTCGCTTCGCGGCTTAGCGCCTATTGCCCCCGATCGAGCACGTTCTCGGCTCGCTCTTTAGAAATCCTAGACTTTTTCTGACAATGGTATACGTGCTTTTTCGGGCGCAAACAAGTTGTAAAAAATCAAGAGAAGAATATAAAAATTGAAAACAAATAAGCAAAAAAATGTAGAAAAATCAATCACGTTTTCCATTGGGAAAATTCGAATTAACAGGTAGTCTGGCACACCCTGTATATAGTGTTTATATCGGACACTTTTTCGTTAATAATCAATTGTAATTTACAATTGTTTTTATGAAATTGAATTAAATATAATAAAAACAATTGCAATTAACATTCAATACACTGGAGATTCAATAAATAGTATGCCTTAATAGAAACAGCACACACAATTGCGGAAATACTTTTATAGTGTGACAAATTCAGAAATAATAACATGGAACAGATTAGAATACATTAAGCCCCTGTCTTTACAAATCAAAAATATTTGAAAGGGAAAGAATAAGAACACAAATAATTTAGGAAAATGTTTCGATATCAGGTTAACAGAACATTAAAAAATAAAGAAAGTAAAAACAAACCACTGGTTTTTTCAAACATTGTCTCACCGCTTTTCTTCGAACGTTTTAAAAATTCTAAACACAGTTAATAAGAGATTACCGGCTAACTATCTGTAGGGTTTAGAAATTTGAGGAGCCTTAAAGACGGATAAAATGTGGCCAACGACAACGAAAACCTTTGGAGTAGCCCAATATTAAATTATATTATTTTATACCGGCCGCCATAAGTAAATAAGCATCCAGTAAACGTATATGAATTTTGATGACATTTTCAGGAAATATGTATTTTATTAGTTTATTTTTATTAGTGATAAGATCAAAAAAGACCGAGTGATCGATCCTTGCAAGTAATCGAGCAGCTCGATCTTTTAGATTGGCTCGATCTTTTCGATCAGCTCGATTTTGTTAATCGGATCGATCTTTTTGATCGACTTGATGTTTTTAATCGGCTCGATCTTTTTGATCGGCTCGATCTTTTTGATCTGCTTGACCTTTTCGGACTGCTCGATCTTTGATCTCGATCTTTTCGAGCGACTCGATCTTTTCAAATGGATCGAGCTAGTCGATATGATCAATCGGCTCGAGCAGATTAATTATTTCGATCGTCTCGAGCAAATTGGTCAAAATGTACGGCTTGAGCTACTTTTGCTGTATGCTATAGAGCAGTTTAATATTTTTGAGCGTATCAATCGGCCTAGGAGATAGTGAGATCATTCAATGATGATCTCACTATTTAATTTGATCGATTAAGTAATTTCCAACTTTCAAAGTAAATGAATAAAAATAAATTCATTGTATTAGTTACACATTTTAATAGGAAACGTTGCTTCTGTTATTTAAGATTTGCAGGCAAAGTGTATTCTAAATACACATAAAAAGTTATTCATAAAATGATTATTAAATAATAATACAAATTCTAATCGTCCCCCGAAAAGACTGCGCGATCCGCTCGATTCTTGCAAATGATCGAGCGGCTGTATCTTTCTCAGCGGCTTAATCTTTATGATTGCTCGATGCTTCAACTGATCAATTATTGCTTCATCGATCCTTGAGATATCAAGTCTTAATACAATCTGTCTATAATAGAATTCGAAGTTTTAGCCTTAAACCCTATAGACCATTTCTTTGTTCCACTAACTCTCCAATTTTAATCATTTATTAGTAAAAGTAAAATTCATGTTTCCTAATTATTCTTATAATTTATGACAAATTTAACAATTAACATTAGAAAAAATAGATGTTGGTGAGTTAGTCGTAAATAAAGAAATGATCGGTACGATTTACGGCCTAAACTTCGAATTCTTCTATAGACAGATTGTATGGAGATTTGAAGATTAATTAAACCTCTCCACCACAAATATCCCCTGTTGATGACAAACGGACACGAAGAGCCGCTAGCCGAAGAACACGATCTTTACGATCATTTGTGCTTTTCGGATATCCGGGTCGTAACCGTTTCGTTTCTCATGTGTTTCTGTTCATCTTTGTCAACATAGAAAAATTCTAGCAACACTGCGTTTCACATCATTTCCAACATTACAAATCCTGCTTCTCGTAGACCGATTTTTCTACCCCGTCCAAAGCCACTCATTGGGGCCCTTTACACGTACACTCTTTCGTCGACGATTGAATGCCACACGCCGGGAGTCGACGCAAAAGTGTAAGTGTAAATGCAACTTTTGCGTCGAGGAAAGAGTCGAGGAAAGAGTGGAGTAAAACTGCACGTGTAAATGCCACTTCTACTTGCGTTTAATTATGCATTACGGTTTTGCGTGGACGAACGGTGAGTCGAGGATTCCGTCGACGGAAAACCGGGGCGCATAATTTCGTTCCACTTTTGCGTCGAGGATTGAACACCACTCCTAAATGGCGTTCAATCCCCGGCGCAAAAGTGGGGTTGAAAAAGTACATATTTTTTTCTCGATGCAGAAACGCAGAATAGGGGGCATTCTTTTACAATCGACTAAGACTAATTAAACTTAAAGGTTTGGTTTAAAGTGCCGAATATATAAATATTCTCAAAATAAAAAACAAAATGTTTGTTTCATTGTCTACAACTCGATTTATAATTTAATCATGTTGAAATTTTCATCGTTTCTTAGCACGAATAAAATACATCTTTAGTAAAAATTTCATCAAAATGCACCTACGTATACTGGGTGTTCATTTACTTATGGCGGCCAGTAAATTATTATACATTGTGAGTTTTTGTTCATGCTCTCTATGGGGATCTCGGAAACTATAAGAGATAGAGAAACGGTTAAGTGGGTAGAGTAGTGCAGTTTTAAGAGCTGAATAAAAAGACATTTGAACATTTTTCGAAAAAGTCGATGGTAACTAGATATTTAAAAAAATGTGGAAAGCGCGAATTTTTTAAATAGATTTTTCTCAGTTATTTAAAGAGATAGAAAAAACTATATATGGCAAAGTTTTAGATAATTCTACATTGATTAATAAAATTTTATCAGATTTTTTTTATCGACTTTAGTTTTTGAGATATAACACAAACTTACATTTTCTTAAATGGAAACCATAGTTGATTATGTCATCATCAGAAAGGGTTTTTAATCTCTTTAATCAGATATTATTTACTTGACATATCTATTTACAAAAATAACTGAGTTACTAACTATTTTCTATTTTATTTACAACAAAAAATAGTTTGCCATAAAATAATGACTATAATATAACAATTGCGAGTGTTTGTAACAATTACTTATATTGCTGTGTTTTTGTCAATTAATTATTTTTTTATGGAAATTTTTTCCTACCAATTTCTATTTCTTTCTTCACATAACCTCCAAATAAACTTATTTTGACAAACATTTAACAAACTCCTATGTTACAAATGCAATTGTTTTTTTGTCATGTTTTTCATAGCCAACTATTTTGCTATTGTACAAAAAGTAGAATATTCTTAATTACTCAGTTATTTTTATAAATAAGTATATCAATTTAAAGAGAATGCCCCCTATTCTGCGTTTTCTGCAAGTTTGTGTTATATCTCGAAAACTACTGTCAATATAAAATATCTGATAACATTTCATTATTTAGTGTAAAATTATCTAAAACTTTGCAATTTATATCTTTTTTCTATCTCTTTTAATAACTGAAAAAAATCGACACTTTTCACATTTTTTCAAAATATCTAGTTACCCGACTTTTTCGAAAAAATTATAAACGTTTTTTTATTCAGCTCAAAAAACTGCACTACTTTGCCCATTTAACCGTTTCTCTATCTCTTATAGTTTCCGAGATCCTCATAGAGAACATGAAAAAAACTCACCCTGTATATAGTGTTTTTCGTTTTATTGGGTAATAACCTAGTAATACAAAAAAAAGTCCCTTGTCGCTGCTTGACAAGCCTGCCAGCTCACGCGAAGCTACCTCGATTGCGTAGCTTCTCGCAGAAGTTCCTTAATTTTCATCGCTCACCGACAAGCATCTCGCAAAGAGAGTCTCGGGAAAGTCCCTGAACTTACGCCGTTTCCCAGCAAGTTTGCGAGCGCAGCGAGCCCACGCGAAGTGTTGAAGCTACTTCGATTGCAAAGCTTTCGCAGAAGCGAGTCTCTGAACCCTTATCACTTCTCGACAAGCATCTCGCAAAGCGAGTCTCGGGGAAATTCCTAGACCAACATCGCTCCCCAACAACCTTGCAAGTGCAGCAAGCCCACGCGAAGTCCTTTTCGCGAAGAGAGTCTCGAAGAAGTCCCTGAACCGTCATTGCTTCCTGACAAGCATCTCGATTGCGAAGCCTCGATTGCGAAATTTCTGGCAAAGCGAGTCTCGCAGAAGTACCTAGACCGACATGACTTCCTGACAACCTTGCGAGCGCAACAAGCCCAGACGAAGTCGTAACCTATGTTGCAAAGCTTCTCACGAAGCGAGTCTTGCAGAAGTTCCCGGACCGTCATTGCTCCCCGACAGGCTTGCGAGAGCAGCGAGCCCAGGCAAAGTCCCTAAGCTACCTCAATTGCTCCTCGACCAGCATCCCGCGAAGCGAATCTCGGGAAAGTCCTTTGAACTACTACGCTCCCCGACGAGCTTGCAGCGCAGCAAGCCCTCACCGGACTTATCTGAACCCTTACCGCTCCCCGACAAGCATCTCGCGAAGCGAGTCTCGGGAAAGTCCCTGGACCTACATTACTCCCCGACAAGCTTATGAGTGCAGCGAGCCCTCGCAAAGTCCTGGAGCTACCTCGATTGCGTAGCAAGTCTCGCAGAACTACCCTCTGGAGCTACCTCGACAAGCTTGCGAGCGCAACGAACCCGTGCGAAGTCCTGGAGCGCCAGCGAGCTACAAAGTCCACCTAATATACGGACTTTTTTCTCCATCCACCCAATCCTTATTACTTTAATCTCCAACCACCGCACCCAATCATGATTACAGCACCCTTTTACCCTTATTTCTTCACCTTTGCTAATATTATTCAACTAAAACACCTGCTTGTATTTATTTCTACCGGAACACAATTTTATCGAAGCTCCAAATTGGTTCGCCTTTAATATCAAATGCGGGTTTAATGCTAGTTTTAAATATTTTTTCTTATTTTTTGGTAAAATTAAAAATGTTTTCATAACGACCTAGTTTTAAAAAAATGTCTAGAATATATAGCAATTCTAAAATAATTTAATAAGATTTTAAACATTATGACCATTGCCTCAGTTTTTAAATTAAATCCCGAACATTTTCTGTTTAATTTTATAAACTATAAGAAGACAAAAATAACTTGATGACGTTTCAGATTTCAAATAAAATTTTCACAATATAATGTATATTTCAAAATTCTAAATAAACGACACATGCGCGTGTTGAAAAGGACGTAGTTTGTCGACTCCTGTAACCACTAAAAAAATACCAACACAAGCTATATATATTAAAATTGCCAATACTTAGTCGTACAATATTTCAAAAATATTAATGGTGCGATTCAATTCGCAATCTACGATTAATTTTTATTACAAAGACTAATTCAAACACTCACTAAGACATCTAATTTCCGAGTTAATACCTCGATGGATATTGAATTATACAATATGTGTTTGCTGTTAAATACAATAACGTTTCAAATTACTTAGGCCATCTATAGACGCGTTTCGAGATTGATCTCTCATCATATTTTAATAATAATAAAATGCAGTTCCTTACACACTCGAAATTTAACGAGAAATCTAAATTGAGTTGGGCTTCGAGCATTCACTTAATCAGAACACAGATAAGAGATGTAATAAGAGTAAGTGATCCACTCAGCAAAAATCGCTGTGACGTTATACCGGTGAAATCCCCTTAAATGTAATTAAATACTACAAAGCGTAATAATTTTCTTTTTAAGGTTCTTATAGGCCACACTGATGCTATTACTTGTGTGGCTGTGTCTGCAGCGGACAAGCGTTTAATTATATCAGGATCCTGTGATAGCAACCTTATTGTTTGGGATATCAATACTGGTGCTGATGTACATACATTATCCGCTCATTTAAGTTACATTACATGCGTAAAGTGTTCCGGGGATGGTACCATTGCCATTTCTGGTAAATAAAGCTAGCTATAATGGCTTACGTTATTATTTACATAATATGGTAATTACAGGGTCGGATGATAAAAGTATTATTATATGGGACACGAAACGAGGTTTGCCGTTGACATCGTTGCAAATGCATTTTCCGATTATTCGCGTAGAACCGTCGTCCGATTTTTCGAGGATTTTCGTAATGCTGAAAGATACACAATACATACCTATTATTTGTTTACATAATACGCCAGCTAAATATGTTAAACTTCCAACATATTGCGCTCCAGATAAGGATATTATTGATAGTAAGTTGAAATTGATGAAGTAGTGATAGTGTGAATTATGTATGGTCTTTCAGATCCTAAACCAGCCCCAAAGCGTCAAATGAGGAGGTTATTGAAGAAGGAAGTGTCGTTGGATACATATACTTGGCAGAAAAAATACGCACATCTGACATCGAATCTAGTCATACCTGCAGTTGATGAGAGGTTTAAGAGAAGGTTTTCTGTTTCTGCTAGTATGGAAGAAATTTCTAAGATTCCCCAGAATAAGGATGGCCAGGTTTATTTTACTTGTTATCAATGGTTTCATATTTTATGGTAGTTATATTTACAGGATGGATTACCATCTAAACAAGGATCGCTTGCTCAGTCACAACATTTTGACCAATTAGAAGCGTTGTGGAACAAACGATCACCTCCTAGACGTAAACTACAACAGGTTTGTTTACAGAATACCGCATCGCTGTCTCAGAGCAACAAGATAACAACGTTCTTGTTGCTCTTTGAATATAATTTTACAAAATACGAAATTATAAAGATTGACATTGCCATTGCCATTCTAATACCTCGTAACCCAATTTTTTTGGATTTTGCGGTTATAAACTGTCCCCATAGTAAAAAGTGTGCTGAATCGATTGGAAAATACTTCGTAAGCCATAGAGCAATTAGTTGTAATGCTGTAGTCCGACCTACTAATATTTATTTTCCACTCGATTCAGCGCACTTTTTTACTATAGAAATAACTCATAACCCTAAAATACAAAAACATTGGGTTACGAGGTATTAGATTTACACCGACGATATATTATTTAGGGAAGTAATATGTGTTAGGTATTTATTTTAATTAATTTCTATCTATTAAGCTAAAGTAGATACTCTTGTAGATGAAATGTTACCCTGTAATGTAATTTCTAATCCATATTTTGGGCGCTCGTCTGTGAAATCTTTCGATCAACTTGCTTTTGGTACCTAAGACACCCCATGGGGCCCTCAAACAAGAATTCCAATAATAAGAAACACGTCATGAATATACTTGAATTAAAAGTGAACAATAATAATTTTTAATTTTCTGCCGAAGATTCATGAACCGTATCCCTAATGCGAATTTATCCTGTAGATATCAGTAGTCGAATTGCTTCAAAGACTTTTCTAGGAAATCCATAATAAATATTTGTGACTACAAAATATACCACAAAACACAAAGAAAAGTAACGGTCGTACTTAATGAAAAAACACAAAATTTCGTAGCAGGGAATCCGAATTCCACACTATATAAAATATATACTTGTTCATTAATTGTGTGTTATTACCAGTTATAATATTAATTTCATGTTCGTCAATTACGATTTGACAATATCCTCTATTGGAATGTCTCATTTTCATACTTTATCGATGATAAAATTAGATGAGTAAATATAAAATTGTTATACAGGGTGCGAGTAAAGTATGGAATATTAAAAATAAATACGATCTCAACTGGTTTTCTTAAAAACGCTGAAACAGGTCGATTTTTGTTCATTAATGCGCCATTTTTTTGCGCGTTCAAAAATCCTTTGACATTTGACGTGTGATGTCATTAGCAATTTTCTTAAATGGAATTCGTTTTATTTTTATTTGCCAACTTTTGTAGAGTTCTTAATTCTCTGTACAGTCGCATATTTTTTTTAATACGCGTCTAACAATGAGATAGACAAAATGGTGATATAGATCCGCACAAAAATCATATTTCAGTCGCCCAGATACAAAACCAGCCATATACCTATGTTTTCGGTTTTCAGGTTTTGGTACACCTGGTTTCTACTCGTCTTAGGCTACAATTTTAAAAATTAATTGACCATCAAAACTTATACTTAACGTTTTAAAATTAGGTTTAAAAAATCCTGTATAATGCAAAACCTACTACAGTTCTCGGTTGCAAAAGCTGATATATTTTTTCAGTTGCAAAACCTGCGAACTTTTTACTTATTCCCATTCGGTACAACCCTCATCCAGGTGTAAGTTCATTTATTTAAAAGACTCTGCAAAATCAGTTTCTGTCATTTTGCAACAAGTTTGTCGAAACACGTATGGCTGGTTTTGCATCTGGGCAATCAATTATTCTATCAAATATTTAAAAAAAATCGTTAACTCAAAATTGATCGTTTTATTTAATATTTGACATGTTAATAAGTTTGACACTTAAATTCAAGATACACAGTAAGTTAAATATCACAAAATAAGAATCACAAAAGAGGAGTTAAAAATTAAAAACAATTAAATAACGCGTATTTAAAAAAATGTGTCTGTAAAGAGAACTAAGAGATCTACAAAACTTGCCAAATAAAAAAAGAGCGCATTGTTGAACAAAAATCGACCTGTTTCAGCGTTTTTGAGAAAGCTGGTTAAGTCCGTTTTTATTTGTAATATTCCATACTCACACTCTGTAATATATTGAGACACCCCAACAATAGTAGGTATTTTAAATTAGTCAATATTTTTAAGTTGCAGTTTGGCAGGTAACCTATAATGACAGTACTATGGTAGACAATCTCCATTATTATGGCTATTCGACACAATGACGCATTCCTATTGTTATATATTATTTCAAAAAATGTTAAAAGTTTGACTGCCAAGATTCGCATCTAACTTTTGGAACCACGTTAAAAACTTTACTAAAGGGGACAATTTTTTGTGCAGCAGTCTCTTTTTCCTCTATTTATTTATTTAGTAAACGATGGTGAAGTGACCTTGGAGTTATATAAGCTAAATAATGTAGCCTGATATTTTGTACACTTATTGTAGTAATAAATTCTAGACAATTTTCTAATTTGCCTGGGGCATTACATAATAACAAAGATTTGTCAATTCGATTACGAATTATGTTAAAAAAAATCAAAAATCAATAAAATATCTTCTGGCTATGTATTAATGTAAATGATAAATATGACTTTAAATAAACAAAATATATTACACAGAATCTACTGCGCAGAAATATAAATCGGTTTCTTTTTTGTAAAACGGGCTCCTAAAAAAAATCGACAAACGTTTAAGGTTGCGATTTATTTTGAGTAAAATCCAACGTTTTTGGTAGTCACTAGTTCCAGCACCATTCATGTTCTGATTATGGGACAATATTATATGATACATCAAAACAACTCTAAAACCTGGTTGATTTTAATGTCACCAATTTAAACACGACTAAGATATTTATTTTTTTTGTAAAAAAAATCCTAAAAATAGCTATTTTTGAGTCATTTATTTACTCCTTTTTAGACAACAAAAACTTGTACTACGTACAATTCAAGGGAGTCCGTACATTCTGCATTTAATTAGCTCAACATTCATTAAACAAATGTCGATGATATATTACGTTTACCTTTTTATGCTGGAAATAGAAATATAGGTCTATCTCAATCTAGCAAATGGCTGGGCAGAGTCTGTCTCACTCTAGTAAACCGCAACCTTAAGGGCGCTCTTATATGGACGTTTTGAAAGCGGAAGCGGAGCGGGACGAGTCTTTTTTTCCGCTCCGCTTTTAGCTCTTATACGAAGCGGATTAAACGCGTTTTGCGAGCGGGTGTTAGGCGAGTTCGCCGAAATAACTAACGATTTCATATCTCCTCAATCTCTTGTAAAAATAGTGTGATGAGAACAAAATAATTAAAAGAATTAATCATTTTCTTGCAAGCGGTCTCTGTGCGCGTACATTTTGTGTCGCCAGCAGCTTTTCTTTTCCCTCGCTCTCCAATTGGCTAACAGACCAGGGAAATGCCAATTTCACAGAATTTTGCTCCTTATCTATGCACTAGACAAGGAGGACCAATATACAACTCCGTGTTTTTTTTAATTACCTGAAACCGGTACAGTGAGGTCTGAGAGACACTAGCTAATATTTAAACATCTGTAGCATTCCCATTCCTCAAAATATTGCATTAACCTTATATATACTTTCAGGTGCATCTATTTTCAATATGCAGTTATTACCCATCAAAGTGTGTGAAATTTTTGACAGAAATGTGTGTACCGGTTACGGGTTAAATAAAAGAAAAACAATTATAAAAACATTAAATACATAAATACAGTAATAACTACGAACTTATAAAGGATAAAAAAATAATAATATGATGCAATTAAATCTATTTCGTCCATGCTTATAACTCAGCATAGTACAACTGAATGATAGACAGTACCGACGGCTCGGCGGCGAAGTCGCCTAGCACCCGCTCGCAAAACGCCTTCAATCCGCTCCGTATAAGAGCTAAAAGCGGAGCAGAAAAAACAACCCGTCCCGCTCCGCTTCCGCTCTCAAAACGTCCATATAAGGGCGGTCTTAGATGGACGTTTTTAGCGCGATAGCGAAGCGGGACGGATCGTTTTTTCCGCTCCGCTTTTAGCTCTTATGCGGAGCGGATTGAACGCGTTTTGCAAGCGGGTGCTAGGCGAGTTCGCCGCCGAGCCTTCAATGCCGTCTATCATTCAGTTGTGCTACGCTGAGTAATAAGCATGGACGAAATAGATTTAATTGCGTCATATTATTATTTATTTATCCTTTATTATTCATACTTATATGGATTTGTTCCTTGGGCAGTGCCTGAATTTCTAAGATAACACTTTCTGTATCAAACATACTTATAAAATCACATTTTAGCGCTAGGATATAGACAATCACTTTTTTTTCCTTTATTTAACCCGTAACCGGTATACAAATTTCTGTCAAAAATTTCACATACTTTAATGGGTAATAACCTGCATATTAAAAATTGACTGTGAAATAGGCATTTCCCTAGTATGTGGGCCAATTGGAGAGTCAGGGAAAAGAGAAGCTGCTGGCGGTACAAAATTTACGAGCACAGAGACCGCTCTCAAAAAAATGATTATTAATTCTTTTAATTATTTTGTTCTCATCACACTATTTTTACAAGAGATTGGGGGCAATTTTAAATTGTTAGTTATTTTATTTTTCGAATTTCTAGAAAACATCAAAGATTTTTTAAATATTAAATAAAATTATACTCATATCTTAGAGATGGAAGTTTACCTAAAAATGTATACTTTATATTTTTTGTTTATTTATTTTTTAATTTTGGACACTTATCTAAACGCAAAAATATTTATTTTTGCGTTCCGACTAAATATTGTAAGGAAAATATTACGAACTTAACTCGCTTTGGCCGATTTTTTACAAAAATATTGCAAAAAACGCCCGATTTGAAAACGCGTTTCACCCGCCCGTATAAGAAGGCGCATAAGAAACCATGTGTTAAAACTAGTGATGGGCAAGATCGATCATTGCAAAGATCGATCAAGCAATGATCGATCAGTTGAAGTATCGAGCCGCTCGATCCGATCGATCTGATCAGAAAGAACGAGCCGATCGAAAAGATCGATCCGATCGAAAAGATCGATCCGATCGAAAAGATCGATCCGATCGAAAAGATCGATCCGATCGAAAAGATTGATCCGATCGAAAAGATCGATCCGATCGAAATGATCGAGCCGCTCGATCTCTTTGAGCGGCTCGATCTTTTCGATCTTTTCGAACTTGCAAGGATCGATCAGTCGATCTTTTTTGATCGATCTTGCCCATCCCTAATATAAAGTGTGAGACTAGCCCGGGAAAAATAACAGGCTCATTAGTAATTTTTTCTCGGCCCTGCCAAGACCCTGCCTATATCCTTTTTTTAATAAATGCTGTCTCACTTTGCGCAAAACAGAATACAAAAATAGTGTGATCGTTCAATGATCGATCCGCTCAAAAAGATCATTGCTCGAGCCGCACAACCTGATCAATCCACTTGTGCCTCGAAAAGATAGAGCCGTCCGAAAAGATCGAGTCGTCGAAAAGATCAAGCCGATCGAGCGGTCTGAAATGATCGATCCGATCGAACAGATCGATCCGATCGAACAGATCGATCCGATCGAAAAGATCGATCCGATCGTAAAGATCGATCCGATCGAAAAGATCGATCCGATCGAAAAGATCGATCCGATCGAAAAGATCGATCCGCTCAAAGAGATCGAGCGGATCGATCACTTGCAAGGATCGATCAGTCGATCTTTTTTGATCGATCTTGCCCATCACTAGTTAAAACTGAAAAACGCGTCCGTCCCGCTCCGCTCAAATTTAAACAGACGCGAGTGCTGGCGTTTTCTCCGCCTCGCACCCGTCCGTCTACGGACTCTCATATAAACCTATGTGTTAAACCGCAAACGCTTGCGCCCGCTCACGTTCCTCCGCTTCGCGCTTAAAGCGTCCATCTAAGACCAGGCCCGGGCGGTAAGCAGGCGTGCACCGTACGCGGGCGCCAGGACTAGGCTGGCTATAAATTGTGCTTGATAGGAAAAATCATATGGCAAAAGTGTTCAATATATGGATGATAAAATAACCATTTTTTTTCATATTTTTAACATATATAAAAAAAAGTTTCGAAATATCTAGTAGTCATTATCAAACTAAAAGTAAAAAAAAATTACATCTTAAAAACTATTATACGGCTTCGAACTATAGTCACTAATGAAGTGCAAAATACAGTGATTAAACAAAGTAAAAAGTGTTTTCTTTACAAATATATAAAAATCTCAAAACTTTAAAGCAATTACGGACGTTGCTTTTGTGAATTGACAACAATAGAAAGAATTAAGAGAATCAAAACAAGACAAAATATTTTTTTTTACTAAAGATATTCCAATTTTTGCTGATCTTACAAAAATAGTTCTAAGTACATAATTTATACGCAAATCGCAAAACACACGAAATCACGAAATGTAATCGACTCAGAATTGAATAAACTTAAAACATATTGTACACCATTCATACCAGTGGGAAATGGTAATTTTATGCAAATTGTACACTGTACTTTTTC
The DNA here is from genome assembly GCA_932526585.2 of Philonthus cognatus. NCBI lineage: Eukaryota > Metazoa > Arthropoda > Insecta > Coleoptera > Staphylinidae > Philonthus > Philonthus cognatus. Next base: position 67,537,470 of record OW052243.1, on the reverse strand, counting down.
TATGACAGCATACATATATTTAAAAAAAAACATTTTAGTTTATTATAAAACTAGCACTACTTTTCGTCGTTTTAAACGGTCAATTCTGCACGGAATTCCTTCGAGTTTCCTTTAATGCGTAGCCTAATGTGCCCGCTCTCACGATTGCTTCGTTCTCACACACTGAACCGCACAACAACACTCGACTCAAAAGGGAAAACATTTCAATTTCGATTTATACTTGACTTTTTTATTTAGCACTTTTGAACTGTTCCAGTTTTACTTTAAAAACTAAAAAAAATGTTTTTAATTGTATGAGTTTACGCACTAAAATTCGAAACAAAAAATAAATCATAAACATTTGTATTTAAACACACGGAGCGCGCGAAGAAATAAAGTCGTGCTTTTGACTAAGAGTGTACTGCGCGCCGGCCGAGTGTAAATTTATCCGTTTGGTGGCAGCAGGAACTACGGCGAAATTTTATATCGATTTTTAGCGGTTATGGATCATCGCATCACCATAAAATTTTACAGTTGTATGAAGAATACTATAATTTTACGATCTATGTTTTAATTTTTTTTTTTTGAAAATTGCTATATTTCTAGTCATATCTCTAAAAATACTAAATAAAAAAATAATACATAGAAATGCAGAAAATGATATATAATTTAGGCTGTCAAAATTTAAAATTTTGAGGAAAATTACTTTTCAAGAAATATCACTTCAAAGTTTTATACCTATATTAGAATCCCCTTAAAGTCCCTTCCGCGATGCTAGCGCGTTCGTATAAAAAATGATGAATGAAGACGGGTGTTTCTGAGGCTATTTATTTTAAATTTTCATAATTTTCAAAACTCGATAAAAAATAGTAAATGATGTCGAATTTTAACCAAATAGCAACCTAAATACTTAGGATTTTTTTCTTAATTTGTCTTTACTCTTATACTTTGTTTCTACAATTATCCTGGAAGCAGAAAAATGCATAAATGTGGTTTTACATGTTAAATCTCTATGTATACCTGATAGAATCAACGCCCGATATGTATTACTCATTAGCGCACTCAAATCGGTAGCACAATATATTAGTATAGGGTACAGCTGATATTTCCCGACTATTTGTTTCGAAAACCTGAAATGGAAACATGTAAAACTGCCTTTTGAATATCAGATTCTTACTTTACTAAGTATATACATATATAAATGTGCAGTACATAATTTTAAGAATTAAAATATCTGTGTATTATTCATCTTCTCAAACCTACATAAATCGGGGAAACATACAAACAGTATATGAAACTTTCTCAAAGAACTTCTCGTAAGGAACTCTTAATATTCTGTAAATGAGTTTTTACAAGAAAACACAAAGAATTTTTTGATTTTATTTATTTTTTTACAGTGGACGTAGCCCTAAATGTGTCTAATATTTTAGTTTTCAAGTTTAAATTATTGTACCAGACAATGTAATATTCGCTAAGAGAGTCTTGACACAAATAAAATGTGTTTGATTTGATGAGTTGTGATTTAAAAATATATTTTTGGTACATAATTATGCACTCTTACTGGACGAATTGTTAATTGCCCACGAAAATGGTCTATACTGTTATTATGAACAATTCTTTTCCCAAAGGAAAAATCTGATTAATTCATAATTATACATTTTATGAGAAAATTATATTTGAATTATAAAATTAGAAAATGTTTGCCGAGTTACATTTTAGATTTTATTAATTTTTATTTACATTTTTATGAATACCTTAAGTACTTAATAAAAACAAATCATCATGACCTCTATAATTCAATTTTAAACAGACGTTTAAAAAATAATTGCAAATTTCAAAATGTCCAATAAATCAGTATTCTTAGTTTAAATAGGGTAGAGCTTATTCGTAAGGTACATTTTATTAACTTATCCTTAAGACAAATTTTGAATTTCTTTATGCTAATGGTGTTGTTATTTTCCTATCCGGGTAGTAAATCCGGGGACACTCAGTACGATAAATCATTAAAAAAATAAATAAGTTCAAAACAAAAATATGTTCCAATTAAGCTCAAGACCTAATTCGCAATTACAAATTACTTTTTCCAATATTTTTTGGTTAATTTATAATTATATGTACTGCTATCTTATTAAACTGTTCGTTTTTTAACTTTTGAGCGAACTTTAGACTTTAAATTTGATAATGAAAATAGTATTCTCAAGTCATCCAAAACTTTTTGTAAAAAATGACTTTTTGTCGAAAATTGGATAAAAAAGTGTTTCGCATCCGAACAGTAATCCGGGGATACACAGTATATCATTTTATAAAACTGTATTTAATATTGTAGGTTTAAAAGTAAATGGTATTCAGTAGACATTAAACGGCATAATACACAGCGAATAAAGAATCGATTATTTATTTTTACTGAAATAAAATGTATATTATTACAGTCACTTTCGAAGCAATCCTCATTGGCGGAATCACATTTGGACTCATCAGATGAAGACCTTTTTGAAGACGGTGGAAAGAGATAAGTTGAAGAAAATAATACTACTTGGCACCCTAAAGTATGTAGATACTAAGATTAACAGTAAGTACTTAGGAAGTGTACTTAGAAAAAAAATGTGTTGATGTTATTGTAACTTTCTCATTTGATTATTAGTTATCTAATGTATGTTAAATAGCAACACGTACATGGGTGTTACTAAAACAGCCTTCCTTTATGTATGTTGTATTCGTAGTACTTCCATACAAATAATGTTGTTATTCTTATAAAAAAGTAATGCGATAATGTGATCATAATTTTTCCTTAAAGAATACTACGTAGTATATCTACAAAGTAAGTTCCGTTTCACTGGTTAAAGAAAACAAGTACATATTTAGAAATAATAGTTATTGTGAAAGAATCTCTTAACCTTCTCCTACCATTTTGTAGGCACTGGTTATAGCGTGGCACAAGCTTTTGTATTCCTTCTTTACAAGAAGGTGCCGCCTGTGATGTCAACCAAGTAACAACATGTTTGGTGATCTCTGCGTTATTGTTAAACCTCTTGCCACCAAGACTCATAGAGAGAGCAGAAACACTTTCTGTACACTTTCTGTTTTTGTAAATCTTTTCTTCAACTACAGGAACCAGTTCATCACTTATCAAAGAATCACTTATCATATTTTGTCCGTACACCTCACAGATCTGTTTGTGAATGTGGACTGGATTTATGTTCTCTGTATTGAGGATATCAATTACAGACCTTATCTCACAATTGGCGGGATTTTCAATTATATTCGCCATTTTAAACAAGCACCATTAAGCGTTCATAACACTCAGATAACTGGTAATGACGTCAATTTCTTCTCAATAAGTTATGGTTACGCGCATACCTAAAATTGCGATCAAAGTGCTGGGATGGCAAGAAACACAAAAGGAACTTACTTTCTGGATATACTACGTATTTTATCTATGTAAGAAAAGTATGCTCTTGAAAGTTCGGTGATTGAGGATCTATCGATCACGGATCTTATTGTCTTATACCTTAGGAACTGAAATGCAATGATAATCTAAATCTCAACAGAAGTGCTTTCTATACATTTTCATATAAGCATAATATTGATTTTAATGAACTGTTAACAAGAGTAAGGAGAGACAACGCGTCGAGTAGAATTCGGAATTTTCCCTTCCGCACCCGCTCAATTAATAACAAAGGCATTTCAAGACAATCGCAGATTTTATTATCACTTTATATTTATTTGACATGCCTAGGGCGAGTGTGAAACGAGAGAATTTTTATATATTTTTTAAAGATTTGTAGTCTTGGATTTTTCATATCACTACTCTTATACGGATTTCAAATATTTTGGCCAAGACTACTTTTGTAAAACTGGGCGATTTATAACTAAATTATAATGATACTCAATAGAGGCTGTAAACATATATAATTTGTAGATATTTTTAAACTTCTTATAATACACACTTTTATCTTCAATAAATTATAAGACTTCTAACTTCGAACAATAACAATATATAACAGGACTATGAGCAATAGGGGGGCCCCTCGGCGCACGTCGCACTGCGCCACGAACTTGTATACACACATACAAACGCAGTTTCCGTTCTCTCTATCTTGAACATCTTCGTAAATCTCTATTGCTAGCCGTGCTAGCGCGTGAAAATTCCCGTTCTAAAAATAGAGTGTCGAAAACGGACAATCGCCGAACGAAAATAAATGTTCATTTTCAACACAAAAATTAAATATAACAATTCAATGATCATTTGCAAGTGTTCTTCGATTATTCTATTTTACTTTTAATATATATATATATATATATATATGTAGTTATTGAGATGAGAGCAGAAAGATGGAATTTTGGAGCGTTTCTTTTGTCAATATTTATTATTTATAACATAATAAATATTGACACAAAACGCTCTAAAAGATGAAAATCTTCCTATTCTCATCTCAATGACTTCATGTTAGACACATAGACGTTATAAACCCTAATATCATTCATTGGGTAAATACAGTAATTATTTACACATTAACTCTCCATAAGCGTTCTGATACTCACAGTTCTCTTCATTGAACTTTACACGCTCGTAGTTAGGAACGGTTTTGAAAATACATGGGATAGAAGTTATCCAAAAAAAATTAGGTACCGATTTTTTTTGTGGAGACTACCGGAAAACCAAACAAGTATAAAGGTGAGATGATAAAAAAAGAAAATAAAGTATTATAAATATTTTAGTTTAAAGAGTGTAATATGAAATTAAGCAATACTATTATGTCTCAGGTTGTTTTGAAAACAATACGAATATGTATGATTCATTAATTTCGTTATTATTTCATCTCTTTAAGCAATTAAATGCGCTCATACCAAAATCTATAGGTATTAGTCACATGCGCGGTAGTACACCGTATCCCAAACGAAGGGAAGACCCTCCTAAAACATCGAGGTGCCTAATGTTGATAATCGGGCTCTACCACATTATTTGCCTATCATAATATTATAAAGTGTGTATTCATAATATAATTAACTGAAGATAAACATGTGTAATTATGAAAAATCTCTCTGGGTAGTAAATCTCCGAACCTTTAATATAATTTAGAATAGTTGTAAACACATGCATCGTTAATGCACAAAATTTGTCGTAATAAAAAATGAAAACCAATTTATACATAGAGCTTTTTATAAACGTCCATATTCGTGTAAATCTGTGAAACTGGCGCGCTAAAAGTCTATGGACACGAATAAAGGCAATCTGAAACTATTATTTCTATCTTCGCTTAAGCAATAATATATGTTTTTAGATAATTAGAAAGATACTCTTTAGCACAACATAATTTACTTAGATGGTACACATGTTTGTTCACAGCAAATCGCTATGGGTTCATTTTGTACACTGAAAACAATGCCAATTTCAACGTATACAAGGTGGCTGATTTTTCATTGTTTAGCTTATATCTGCTAAAATATAAAAGATACAGAAATCAGTTAAATATAAAACATATCATATGCAACGTAATCTACAAACATAAACAAACAATTGTTATCCGTTTTCCATAGACTACCTATTTACAATGATCATAAATACTATTTTACTTAAAAAGTTCAATATTTAGAAAAAATGACAACCTGATGATATTTTAACAATAAATACGTTGATTATTATTATTTATTTTGTTTAAAGTAAGTACTCTTACACCAATAAACACTTATATGACAGGTATTTGCTAATAGAAACAAATTTTACAGGTAATTACAATTAATAATCCTGTCATAAGGCATAATTTAAAAGTAAAGTCGTACTTGTGATACACTATTGTAAAAAGAATTTTGTTGCGAATCTTATTTTAAAAATATGTATATACAGTGGCGGACAATTGACTGGAAACTTAATTTATAAATTTGTTTCTGTTAGTAAAACACATTTAGCATTGAATATTTTAGAATAACGAATTCATCTAATTGAAGATCATTTTAGATGCTTTAAAATTGTGTCATTTGATTTTAATTTAAATTAATCATTATACGCATCGGACAATAGATTGGAAACATTTATTTCATTTTTACAGTGTCGTATTTTATTTTGCACGAATGGGCGCTATCATATTGTTTCAATAAGTATATGATTCAGGGAAGCTGTGGGTAAACAATGTCAATAAAAAACAGTTGCTTGTTGCCTGCTTGTTTCAATTAATAGATTACAAAATTACCCCATCTAGCGTTGAAGAAAAGTTAGAATCTCTTCTTTAAATACAGAGCCGTCTTAATGTTTTATGGGGCCCTGGGCACGAATACCTTTGGGGGCCTTTAAAAATGTTACAGCAATAATAATAACAAAATAACTTCGATGGCAACGGGACGATGTATTTAACAAATTTTGATAATAGACGAGGAGTATACGACAAATAAAATGGAGGAGGAGCTTTAATTACAAAGAGTTTGATTAGTCTATTCTATACCTGGAATTGGTACATTGAAATTGATCTGAGTTAGTAATTCAGTATTATCAGTGTAGTTATGTATTAATTTAAACAATTCAATAATAGATAAGTACCGATGTTTGTTCTGTATTGTACTAAAATTAAATTCTTGTAAGAGTACTTGACAGATTAAATTGAAGTCGGGATAAGCCTTATGTTTTATGAAATACAAATATTTGAGGAACCGTTTGTTAATTTTCGCATGATTATTAATATAATGTAAATAGCCAGGAGACCACATAGTAGCGCAGTACGATATTTTCGACAGTATAAGAGAATGATGTAAATGTATTGCCGTGTTAACAGATCTGAAATCGTTACAGTTACGCTTTAAGAAACCTAGCAAGTTATAGCAGTGCGTTGAAATTTGCCGTACATGCGTGTTAAATATTAGTTTATCATCAAAATGTATCCTAAGATCAATGCTAGACTTTAGACAATTGACACGGGTTATTGAAATATTGGACGGCATGAACGAGAATAAGACATTACATTACACTTAGCTAAGTTAGCATTAAATTATTATATGAACACCATTGATCTAACTTCATTAAATTACTTTGCAAACGATTTGTATCTTGGGTGTTATATACTACTGAGGAAAGTTTTATGTCATCACAGCAAGAATTCACAATCTAACACATCACATACGCTGTTTACATAAATTACAAATATTAAAGGGCCAAGATTAGAACCCTGCGGCACCACACTACTGGCCAAATACATATTTGATTTTACACCCATATAGGATACAAATTGTTGTCTCTTATTTAGATACGATGTTATTACAGATACTATATTGGTACTAATATCACACTTTTCAAGTCGGCTATTAAAAATTATGTGCGATATTCTATTGAATGCTTCTGTCATGTCGGTGTACAAAACAAGTTATCAGCTATAAATTGGGTGATGTTTAGTAAGTTACTTTGAGTAGATTTTTTTCTCATAAATTCATGTCACTTTAGGCTCAGTTCGATACTGATTTTTGAGTAAATATGTTCAGCAATAATAAACTCAAAGACCTTACTAATGTTCGATATCAAGGCAATAGGTCTGTCATTCTCAATTTTCCCTTTATCGCCCTTCTTGAAGACCGGACATATTCTCGTTACCTTTCAGCACTGAGAAAAAATTGGTTATAAATGTCCTCAGGCGAAAAATTGGATTGTTCCTTAGAGTACGGTCGTGACATAGTATATACAGGGTGAGTTTTTTTTTCATGTTCTCTATGGAGGGTTTCGTAAACTATAAGAGATAGAGAATCGGTTAAGTGGGCAAAGTAGTGCAGTTTTATGAGCTGAATTAAAATACATTTGTAAAATTTTCGAAAACGTCAAGGGTAACTAGATATTTTGAAAAATGTGAGAAGTGTCGATTTTTCTTAGTTATTAAATGAGATAAAAAAACTAGAAATAGCAAAGTTTTAGATAAGTTTACACTAAATAATAAAATGTTATCAGATTTTTTATCGACATTAGTTTTCGAGATATAACACAAACTTGCATTTTTTTAATGGAAACCATAGTTGGCTATCTCATCATTAAAAATAGATGTTTTTTCTCTTTAATCAGATATACACTTCCCACTGAGCAAACACATTGAAATAATGTTTCAACAACATTAATACAACGTTTAATGTTGTTACAATGTTGATATAATGTAATTTGTTTGTTTTTTGCTCAGTGGGTTGACATACTTATTTACAAAAATAACTTAGTTGTTAACTAAACAATTACGACTTTTCTTCCTACATATAATTTCCAAATAAACTTATTTGAGAACAAACAATTAACAAACGCCTATTCTACAAAAAGCTGTAATTGTTTTATAATTGTAATTTTTGTATGGCCAACTATTATTTTGTTGTGAAAAACATAGAATTGTTAATAAATCAGTTATGTTTACAAATATGTATGTATATCAGGTTAAAGAGAAAAAAATATCGTTCTAATGATGACATAGCCAACTATAGTTTCCATTTAAAAAAAAGCAAGTTTGTGTTATATCTTTAAAACTAATGTCAATATAAAATATCTGATAAAATGTTATTATTCAGCATAAAGTTATCTAATAGTTTGTAATTTACAGTTTTTTTATATCTCTTTTAATAACTGAGAAAAATCGATTTGAATAAATCGATACTTTTCACATTTTTAAAAATATCAAGTTAAAAAAAAGTATTTTTATTTAGATTGTAAAACTGCACTACTTTGCCCATTCAACCGTTTCTCTATCTCTTATAGTTTCCGAGATCCCCATAGATAACATGAAAAAAAAACTCACCCTGTATAAGTCTAGCATTGATAAAATATCGTGACTATCAATTAATCCATTGAGAACTCTGTGCAGGTAAATTAGATCAGTTAGGACGCGACGATCTTATAACCGTTTTATATTTAACTCTGCCATTATATCATCATAATAACCTTACACGTGACACCTGCCTAATTTATACTCCATCATCCGAAAGAAATTATTTTGTATTGACTCTAATCTATTAGTAAGACTCGCTGTATGTGGTGACCAGATGATTGATGCTTATTCCAGGTTATAGCGGACTAAAGCACAATATCGTATGTTCAATAAAAAAAACCTCTAGAGTGCTATGATTTTATCTTTTTTTTAAATTTATGTTGGCTACACGCATTAGGAATTGTCATATAAAACGTCAGACATAATAATTATAATGTATAATTTTAGAGTCAACCTGCAATATATTCCATAGCACTCTAGAGGTTTTATTTTATTGAACATACGATATAATCTTTTTAGACACTGAGGACCCAAATTCCTACAGACTCTCCAGACAAAACCCCACATCAATGATTTGTTGCATATATTTACAATATGTGATTTAAATGAAAGCTTCTTGTCGAATACAAATCATTAATTTCATTTACTTCGGGGATAATACTATGACTAATACTATATGCGTACTTAACGATGGAATTATTTACATGGCACCAGTCACTAATTCAATCTAAATCTTCTTGTGAATATTTACAATCATCTAAAGAGTTTATAATTTTAAATATTTTAATGTCATCTGCATACAAAAGTATTTTACTATTGCAAATAGTACGTTCAATGTCATTTATAAATATCAGAAATGTAATTGGTCCCAAATGTGTACCTGTGTGAATGTGTGAAGTAGCGGAAATGGGTTTTGAAATGAAACTATTAATCTTTACCATTTGCACTAAAAATCCGATAGCCATAGAACTGTTAGCTCATTGTAACCAAGTGATGCCAACTTATCTAATAACATAGAGTGATTAACTATATCAAACGCTTTAGAAAAGTCTAGATATATGCTATCAACTTGGCGGTTTTCATTCATAGCAGTCATAAGGTAGTGATGGTAAGATAAAAGATTTGTAGTTGTCGACCGTTTTGATATAAAGCTATGTTTTTTGTTTGACAGAACAGAATCAGACATCCAATAAATCTGATTAGAAACTCTGTAGTTTGAAAAGAAGTTCCGTTCGCCTGATTTACAAATTGGGTTTATCTAGCTTATCTTCCAGATTGTTAGAAACACTCCGGATAAAGTTGAAAATGTATCATGCAAGGGACTACACGGTGAATAAATGCAATTAAATAAAACGTAAGTTGAGATTCCGTTTGGACCCGGAGCCTTGCTGATTTTTATATATTATATTTCATTAAAGATAGCTTCCTTATATATTAGGTACGTATATTTTAGTGGACAGATGTATTTTTTCTTTCTGTTGGTCATTCTTTGTTGGTAAATTATGTTAGCAAAGCGTTTGGTTTGGAGGCCCCTTGGATCACGGGGCCCTGGGCATCAGCCCAGCAAGCCCGTGCGTAAAGATGGGTCTGCGTATCGAAGGTATTGAAGAGATACCTATAATCCAAAGGTTATAAAATCTGGTGGAAAACACGTTGTACTGATAACCGGCAAGAAATTTTATCTTACTTTTTTTTGTTCAATTGATCGTAGAGGGTTTATTTCAGTACACACTTAAATATAAGATATTTATCAATAATAAGTCCACGTTTATCTGCGTCAACAAAAAAAATATGTTGTATTAAGATGTTAGTGCTTGAACTGTCCAGCATCACCTTGGTTTGTATGGACGTCACTAAGCTCAAACTTTTTTCATCTTGCTCATAAATGCATAAAAAATTCACAATTGGCGCGTAAGCATAGTAATTGGACTTTCTTAGATTGGAAAAAGTAAGATTAAGTTATTTTGAGATAGTGGGATAGAGTATGTCAATCGTCCAATCAACAGGCGGTATGATAAGAATTATACTATTGCGATTTGGAGAAGGTACATTAGGGTGTAGAAATCTTGTTCATATTCGAAACTAGGTCCATTATATAGTATTAATCGTATTAATAGTAAAATGGAATCAAATTTAATATAGAGACGTCCTCAAAACCGTAATGTTGCTAAATGGAAGTCAATATTTGCCTCATGACTGAATGTTTCGGCATGACAATTGCTCTAAACGCACCTTAAAGAGTATAAAAAGTTGGCTAATAAATTATTTCTATTGTGCTAGCTAATGCATAACACTTAGGCCAGCACAATCGCCCGATCTTCACTCTATAGAAAATTTAGAGACCAAAGTCGAGCGACAAAATTACGAGCTATTTATAACAAAAATTAAATTTGGAATACACTTCCAGCTTCCCTCATTTATAAACTACTTGAATTAATGTCTCAGAGACGTCAGGTGGTCATAATTGCTGAAGGATATGCGACGAAGTAACAATAAAATAAATGTTTCCAATCAATTGTCCGATTAATTATTGTAATACTTTTGTATATTATGCAAACATGCTATAATAATCAAATAAATTTGGTTTTGAATTAAACCAATGGAAAAAATTCTGTGTATTTACATTGAGTGCGATTTCATTGGTTACGATTTCTAATGTAAAATCAATGTAAATAGTGTACCCACTTAACGTCAAAATTTAATATGTCAGTTATTAAATCTTGTGCGTTTATGCTAAGTGCAGCGTGTGGGAATATAAAACATAATTTTTTGCCTAAAGCAAGACATCGACAGTTCAAGACAATCAAGATTAATACTGTCGTGAAACATACTTTTAAATCATTCTAAGTTATACAGTCAATAAAGTAAATAATACACCTACATTATCTTTAATGAGTATTTAGTAAACAAGTATAAGAAAATTGAAATGTTTGCCAAATGAAGCAGCACACCTAACACCCCCAGTGTTGTTGTGCTATTAGCAGATCTAGGGGCGGCAGTTGTAAACACTTTAAACCGCCTCGCCACGCTCTTCACATTTAGAATAATTCCAAAGGCAGTTTTAGGACGGCATTTTTTGCTGGTACACCCGAAGCAACGTACCTTGATCAAATGGTTTACACAAAACGTTGAATTATCTCTTTAAATATTAGGAAATGTAAGTAACAGGAATCTGTGTTTCTAATATTTTTGCATTTAAGCAAAATCTGTTCTCCTCTTTCTTATTCTTCTTTGCTGTTTAATATTAACATTCTATAAGTGATATTGGCAATTAATGAATGACACATTTCATTTTGACGTTTAATGTAAATTGGGTTGAAACAACTAAAATCGTAGCCAATAAAATCGCACTCAATGCTTTGGTGCGTCCAAGAACAAATCGAACATAATAAAATTTACATTGATTTACATTGTATATCACTCCTTTAAAAAATACATTTTACTGCATGATAGGTAGGCCTTAGAAATAAATGGTTTGTTTCATTTTGTAGATCAAATTGGGAATACCAAGTTTCATCATAAACTATTTTTGAATCGTTATTATTTTAGCAGATATAAGCGGGAAATGAAGAATCACCTTGTATATTTTAATTGTATATAGTTCTTTTTCTCTAAATCGTTTATAAAAAAATATGATGAGAATATCCTTTATTCATGGTTTTAAGAACCCTATATTATTGATTCTTTCATTGATTGTTACTTCTTCTGTGGTGTATTAATAAAGTTCTCTAGTGTCTAACATTTATTTCTTATTGAAAATTTATATTCTTTATTAATTCAAATACAAAATATTAAATTTGACGTGTTTTAATATCCCGATCAATACTGTTAAAACTTTCAATGTATATACAGGGTGTAGCTACTAATTTAAGCTGCTAAATAACAATATTTTTTATTACACAGGGTGATTCATATTTAAAATGCATATCAAACATAGCGTTTTTTAAATATAACACCCTATATGTTTTGTTATTATTCGATAACATGTTAAAATAGGAGGCTACCAGTAAAAATGTTTTTAAGTTGAATTATTTAAAAGTTACAGATTAATGAAAAAATACGTTATTTGACATTGTATTTATTATCATAACTACAATGTCAACAACAAAATATTCTATTGTTTTATTAAAGCAGGTGTTCAAATTGCCTTCCCTCTTAAATTTGACTCTATCCCAGTGTATTATACAATTATAAGATTATACCACTTTCTGATTTTTTAAGTTTATTTTTACTATAATATGGGTAGATGTTCAAAATGTTACATGGATCAATGTTTCAAAGCAGATCGCTACATCTGCCGCTGTAATCTCCTGGAGAAGGTCCTCTAGTACCGACAAGGCCGTAGCAAGGGGTGGGACCTATCCCACCCCGAACTGCGGCTACGATGGGAGAGGGGGTTCAACCTCTTGAACACCCTTAGGTGTTCAAGAGATTGAACCCCCTATCCCACCCCTAGCTACGGATTTGTCGGTACTGGAGGGAACCCTCGCCAGGAGATTTCAGCGGCACTTACAACGGTTGATATATTGTGCTATTGCCTCGTGCTGCTTATGTGGGGTCGATGTTGTGCAAAACTCGGCTGTCACTTTGATTGGCCAGGGGTAGAGTAGCGCAGCACTCGGCTGTCGCCTCATGCAGCAGTTGTGGGATCAATGATATGCAAAATTCGGCTGTCGCCTCGTTATGCGAGGTTTGGAGTATCGCACCACTCGGCATCTTTGCTGCTGTTGTGGGGTCGATGATGTGCAAAATTCGGCTGTCGCCTCTTTTGCGGGATGTGAGTGGCGCAGCATTCGGCTATCGCTTATTGCTGCAATTGTGGTCTGCAAAACTCGGCTGTTGCCTCGCCTGGGGGTAGAGTGGCGCAGTTGGGGATTGTAGCATTCAGCTATCGCCTCATGCTGCTGTTGTAGGCTCGATAATATGCAAAACTCGCCTGTCGCCTCGTGCAACAGTTGATCGATGATGTGCAAAACTCGGCTGTCGCCTCGTTTTGCAGACTGTTAAGTATGTTAAGAGTGTTAAGTGCTGTTGTGGGGGTCGATGATGTACAAATCTCGGCTGTTTCCTCAGCTATCGCCTCGTGCCGTTGTTGTGGGGTCGATGTGCAAAACTCGGCTGTCGCCTAATTTTGCTAAGTATAGAGTGTCGCAGCAATCTGCTTGTGGGGTCAATGATGTGCAAAACTCGCCTATCGCCTCATGCAGCAGTTGTGGGATCGATGATATGCAAGACTGGGCTGTCGCCTTATTTTGCAGGGTGTGAAGTGGCGCAGCACTCGGCTGTCGCCTCGTGCTACTGTTGTGCGGTCGATGATGTACAAAACTCGGCTGACGCCTCGTTTTGCGAAATGTGGAGTGGCGCAGCACTGCAGCACTCAGCTATAGCCTCGTGCTGCTATTGTGTTTTGCAAAACTCGGCTGTCGCTTCGTGCTGCAGTTGTGGGTTCGATAATGTGCAAAACTCAGCTGTCGCCTCATTTTGGAGATGTGAAGTAGTGCAGCAATCGGCTGTCGCCTTGTTTTACGGGGTGTGGAGTGGCGCAGCACTCGGCTGTCGCGTCGTGCTGCTGTTGTAGTTTCGATGATGTGTAAAACTTAGCTGTTGCCTTGTTTTACGGGGTGTGCTGCTGTTGTGAGGTCGATGTACAAAACTCGGCTGTCGCCTCGTTTTGCTGGAAGTAGAGTGGCGCAGCACTCTGCTGTCGTCTCGTGCTGTAGTTGTGGAGTCGATGATATGCAAAACTCGGCTATCGCCTCGTTTTGCGGGGTGTGAAGTGGCGCACCACTTGGCTGTCGCCTGGTTTTGCGGGATGTGGAGTGGCTCAGCACACGGCTATCGCTTTGTGCTGCTATTGTGGTTTGCAATAGCAAACGTGCTGCAGGTGTGGGATCAATGATGTGCAAAACTCGGCTGTCACCTCGTTTTGAGGGATGTAAAATAGCGCAGCACTCGGCTGTCGCCTCGATTTACGGGGTGGTGCTATCGCCTCGTGCTGCTGTTGTGGTTTGAAAAACTCGGCTGTCGCGTCGTTTTGCTAGGGGTAGAGTTGTGGGTTTGATGATGTGCAAAACTCAGCTGTCGCCTCGTTTTGCGGGTTGTAAAGTGGCGCAGCACTCGGCTGTCGCCTCGTGCTGCTGTTGTAGGGTCGATGATGTGCAAATCTCTGCTGTCGCCTTGTTTTACGGGCTGTGCTGCTGTTGTTGGTTCGATGCGCAAAACTCGACTGTCTCCTCGTTTTGCTGGGGGTAGAGTGGTGCAGCACTCTGCTGTCGCCTCGTGCTGCAGTTGTGGGATCAATGATATGCAAAACTCGGCTGTCGCCTCGTTGTGCGGGGTGTGAAGAGGCACAGCACTCGGCTGTCGCCTCGTGCTGCTGTTCTAGGATCGATATTGTGCAAAACTCGGTTGTCGCCTCGTTTTGCGGGGCGTGGAGTGGCGCAGCACTCGGCTGATGTCTCGTGCCGCTGTAAATGCACACTTCGCCTGCTTCCTACTTCCTACTCGTATTCAATTCACAAATTTGTTGGGGAATTATTGTTTTTATGCATTAATTTAAATATTTATCCATTTATTTACATTATTCGACATTTTTGTATAGTTTCACATGTCAACGTGAGGAAAGGTACCCCGCGTTGATTTTCAACTAGCTCAGGTTGGTTGAGGTTATGAGTGATGAGCAACTAACTTTTGAAACACGGATGCTGTTTTAAATGGCTTCGTCCGGTGTAAGACGGCGTTTTGTGTTCGTCGACGGGATGTGGCGTCGGCGTTGGTGGGGTTCTGCGCCTGGATGGATCCGGAAGCGGCAACAAACACTACTGGTAGTGTGAGACGTCGAGGCAGCTGCTCTGGCAACCTTGGTGCTCGGCGTCGGTATTGAGTGCAGGAACGGCGGCGGAACGGCTGTCGTCGGCGTCGAGCTGTTTCCTGGAGTCGGTGTTGCTGGCCTGGGCTGGATCCGGCGGAAGCAACGGACACTACACTGGTAGCGTCGTTGTGGCGTCGAGGCGATTCCACTGGCAATCGGATGCTCGGCGTCGGTGTCCAAGAACAAGAGCAACAGCTGACGTCGGCATCGGGTTGTTTCCTGTTGTTGGCTTCTTCTCTGGCGGCAGGAACGACGGCTGGGACGTCTGCCGCCGACGTTGGTCAGAGCTTCCTGGCTTAGACAGAAGAGTCAAGGAGCGTGAGTTCCTCTTGAATCCACATGCTGTCTCCTGTACAGCACAAGAGTGGACTGGTTTCCTGGATGCCGGCAGACAAGATAATTACTTTCAACAAACCCTCAAATCCAAACAACCGCTAAGCTGCAATTTGAAAGAAGTATAGAAATTTATAATCTCCCTTCTTTCAAATTGGTCAACGGTGGTCATTAGTCCACTTCCTTAATTGCCGAATTTGAAAAACACGAGAGGTAATCCGCCTCACCTGCCCAGATGTGGCAATTAGTTAATTGCTGGGTGCGAATTCATTTTAAAGAACGGAAGAATTGTAAATGTGATTTACAGTTATTGTTACCGGAGATTAATATAATCCCCGGTAACAGACACAATTTGACATTTGAACGAATGTTGTACAAAATGTCATAAATTAACATCAACTGACTCTTGTATGCATTATTTGAAACATGGATGCACTTATTGACACAAATATGATAGGATTGTTTTGACATGAATGGACATGAATGGACATGTAAAAAATGTCATAAGTTACAGTCCATTAACGTCAATTATCGTTTTTATTTATAATTTTAATTAAAATATTTATACATATATTTTTACATAAATAAATTATCGATATTTATATAAATTGTCGTTTTTAGGTATTATTTAAAATATTTTATTTAATTGACATGTATTGATAAATAAATAACAAGGACATTTTTGGTAGAATTTACATTTATTTTTTGCGAGAAATTTCAAGGGGTACACCCTAAAATTAGGTTTCCCGTGTAAATCTCATGTAAGTTTTCCTCTCTCGTGCTCGCATTGTCAGCAACATCTTCGGAGACCTTACTCTCTTTTCGAACTATTCTAGACGCCGTAATTGAGAAAATAATGAAAAAAAAATTATATCTCGGTTCGATGATAAAGTACTGAAACGAAATTTGCAGAGTTTTTAGGCCCTACCTTGGAGTATTTCTCTGCAAAAACACAACCCGGTACGTCAAGTCTAAACGGTGCTAAAATATTTTTTAAAGTAAATTAACGTCGTTTAACAAAAAATAATGATAGCTCGTTTTATTAGCGACGGCTCGTCAGCGACGGCAGGGTCGGCCGGGCCGTACTGTTAAATTTGATTGAACAAAAATTATAAATTTTTATTTTCTCAGTAATAAATATTGTGCATTTTTTATAATAAATATATAACAGGCTAATTGGTAGTAATAATAATAAGCAGTCAGTATAAGGCCGATAAATGCGGGAATTTATTTTCATTTA
This sequence comes from Philonthus cognatus, assembly GCA_932526585.2. Classification (NCBI taxonomy): domain Eukaryota; kingdom Metazoa; phylum Arthropoda; class Insecta; order Coleoptera; family Staphylinidae; genus Philonthus; species Philonthus cognatus. The sequence continues at coordinate 67,520,333 of OW052243.1, read as the reverse complement.
ACGAGTGTCGGTGCAGTTTCTGTCGTTACATTTTCCCTGCAGCGTGAACGTACGCCCGGGAATGGTTTACTCGAGTACGGCAAATTTGCCGGGACCGTACTCGCCGTTCTTCCACACAATACACCGATTCCTACGTTACAGATCACAGATTTTTATTCTAGAACTAGTGGATTTTTTTATCAATGTATTTCTGATTATTTTCATATTATTTTGAAAATAAAATAGGTATTTACTTTAACACAAATTGGTCATTAAGGCCAACAATTGACCGGTATTAAAAAACAGTTAAAACATATTCGTCTAAAATTTTATTTCGAGATTCAGAACATATCTGGCATTTTTAAATATCGGTTAATATCGGATGTAATTTAAAAATGCAAACAATAATTAAATAGAAACCTAAGTGCAATTTACAAAATATTACCTAGGTATTTTAGGTAGATTATGTGAAATATATCAGTGTATAATTAAAATTAACCATATTATGTACATAACATGTTTCAAAATATTATTGTAACTCTGAGAACAATTTCTCTCTATTTTTGAAGGTGGGGCGAAATTATTTAATTTAAAGTATCGTTCTAGCATCGTTTTAGTCTCAGTGCGCGTGCGCCCAATATATTCGGCCGACCCACTTCCTTAGATCACGAGCCACCACTCTGGTTTATAAACGAAAAATAAAAAGCGATCCTGCGCAAACATCAATCATTTTTGAAGGATTAAAAGTAGCCGCAGCACTCGGCATCGCCTCGTGCTGCTTCTGGTTGATCGATTGAATTTTGTAGAAATCTATTTTTTCAACATTAATAGTTTAAAAAAAATTATTTTGATCGGCTAAAAATAATAAAAAAAAATCATATCTCCATTCGATGATGAGCTGGTGGAACGAAACTCACACAGATTGTAGGCCCCACCTTAGAGTATCTCTCAGCAAAAACTTTTTACGTTAGAATCAAACGCCGCCAGGACTTTGTTATCGTCAAAAAGTGGCATTCGACAAAATTCAAACAATGATATCTCGGTTTATCTCGAAAGACGAGAAGCAATCTGGGGCACATGAAAGGTACTATCCCAAAGTATGTCAGATCAAAATTTCAACCCTCTGGGATGAACCCAGATTGAACTGTGAATTTTTTTTCTGTCGATAAATGGAATTTTGGTTAGAAATGTCGCGATGGGTTTTTTAAAACACTCATCAAAGATCGAATTCTGCACGGATTTTCTTCGAGTTTTGTCTATTGCGTGGCCTGATGTGGCCCCTCGCACTATTGTTCCTCCACCCGACGCTCCGATGTCCCGTTTTCATAAAATAGACTGCACAATGGAACTGGAGCGATTCTCTCCAACAAAGGGAAAATTGTAATTTTCGATTTATACCTACCTTTTGTAATCGGTACTGTTTCGCTTTGAGACCAGTACCAATGTGTCGGTCGTGCGATTTTACGTCGAAATTGACCTATCCGCGGCGGGCATAGGCCCTGTGGGAAGCAAGACAAATGCAGAAAATTAGATTTTTTTTTGGGGGGGGAGAGAGGTGGAGAAAATCCTCATGGATACCTTCTGTTATCCTGCCCACGGATAGGAGGGATAACAGTAGGTTATGTCAGACTCTTACTGACTAAAACCCCCCCTTGTATGTCAAGTCCAAAAATGAACTTTTAATACGTCATAGGAAGAAATAGTAGAATGGCTTTGTGGAAATTGGCAGGAGTGAGTACTATAGCAGTATTCATATATTGGTTTCGGGTGGGTGGGGTAGCATTTAGAAAAGAAAAGGTTTAAATTTTCACTACTTTAAACTTTTTTCCCAAAAATTAAGTAACAACGTCTAGGTGGAGTAGACGTTTTTTCCTAGCTCGGAAGTTTTCAGGTACACCTAAGTGGTCCTGGAGGAGGGAAACGTCGAATTTCGAGCAGTTTTTAATCGCCAAATCGCGAATGAAAACCTGGAGTTTTGGCACTTTCGTTTCGCTTCGAAGTTGGACATTACTGACATACCACGGAGCGCCGACGATCCGGCGGATCATGCGGCTCTGTGCGGCTTCCAGTTTGTTCATCTGCGTTTTTGAGATGTGAATCCACGAGAGACATCCGTAAGTCAATTTTGACCTGATGATTGCTTTGTAAATGTGAATTTGACTAGCTAGGAAAAGATTGCTATTTGTAAGCAAAAGTGACTTTAGTTGCCCGAATGCAGAATTTGCTTTTTTGATTTTGACTATCTATTTGTAAACCAAGGTATCTCACTTCGTTTACCCATGGAATTTGTGTACCTCTGAAGGTGAGGTTATCTTGGGGGGTTTTTCTGGTTTGAGTGAAGTAGATAGCCTGGCTTCTTTCTGGGTTAATAGAGATACATCATTCATCTGTCGACTCTTCCAGTTCATTGAGTGCGGCCTGGATTTTAGAAATACTGTGTGGGATATTTTTTCCACGGTACAGATAAGCGGTGTCATCTGCATACTGGGCCGTTAAGATGTTATTCGGATTGGGGAGGTCATGTACAAAGATGTTGACCAGGAGTGGGGAAAGTACTGACCCCTGGGGAACACCGGCGGTCATTTCGCGCGGTGCCGAAGTTGAATTTTCGAAGCGAACTGAAAAAGTGCGTTTTCGTATGAATTCTGCGATTATTTTTACCAAATATGACGGGTAGTTAAGTTTCATGAGTTTATACAGCAGTCCCTCGTGCCATACTCGATCGAACGCCTTCGCGACGTCGAGGAAAATAGTGAAAGTGCTATGTTTTCTATTAAAACCGTTGGTTATAAAGTCGCTGGTTCTAATAAGCTGGTGGTTACAGGAGAGGCCTTTAATAAAACCGTGCTGGGTGTGCGGTAGTATTTTGTGGTCGTCTGTTCATTCAGTGAGGCGAGAATGCAGAATTTTTTCGTAAAGTTTTGATAACGTACACAGCAGTGAAATTGGCCGGTGGTTTTGCGGGAATTTGTGGTCCTTAAAAGGTTTCGGAATGAGTATCACTACTGCGTGTTTGCAAGTTTCTGGAAAATAGGCTGTTCTCAGACTGTTATTGATTATATTTGTTAGGAAAACTTCTCCGGTGTTAGCGAGGTTTTTTAAGCAAGTATAGCTGATTTTATCGTGACCGGGCGCTTTTTTGTTCGGCGCATGTTTAATGATATATCTGATTTCACCGGGGGATGTTGGTTTCGGTGTATGGGATGTGGATTGCTCTAGACTATCCAGTGCGTCGTCAACTTCCTCGAGAAGCTCTTCGCTCGTTGTGAGCGGATTTAGTGAGAACTGAAACTCCAAGCTCTCCGCGAAAGCCTCGGCCTTGTCCTCCGATAGGAAAGCAAGTCCGTTTCTTCCGTGAATAACCGGGGTAACCGTTCTATTTTTGTAGGTGAATCTCTTAGTGAGCTTCCACATTTGGGGTATGTTGAGACGCGTCGTCGATAAGACGGTTCCAGCTATCATTTCTGAATTTTTTTATTTCTCTCTGAATCTCACTGTTTAGCCTGTTGAGGTTGTTTTTCACCAAGGGCAGCGTGTGCGCTGCCAATTCCGACGGATGCGGCTTTTCTCCCGAATTTTAATCAGGATGTTATTTGGTAGCGGGTTGCTATTTTTCGGGACGGTTTCGGATTTCGAAACCGACTCGATTGTATTTGTGATTAAATCTGCGAGGAAAGTAATTCCCTCATCGATTTGTTTTTTGTTATTAATTTTCGGGAGGGGAGTGAGATTTTCGAGCATTTTCTGGGTATATTTCTGTCAGTTTACTGTTGTGATTAGTTTTTCAACTCTGGTTAGGTTAGTGTGTATTTCCAGAAAGACTGGAATGTGATCAGAACTGAGTTCAGAGTGGGACCAGGTGTCGAAGTCGTGCTCGATACGGTTTAACAGAAAGAAATCAAGGATGTCCGGCCTGTGGCCGGCATGGCTGTAAAACGTCGGTGATGGTTGACTGGCTATCTTAATGTCGTACGGGTGTTGTACGATGAAGTTGTGCAATTCTCTGCCTTTTTGATTGGGCCGGCGACTTTGCCAGCTCGCGTGTTTAGCGTTAAAATCGCCGCCGATTATAGTAGGCACATCGTCGGAGAAGATATTCCTGTAATCGTTTAAGATGAGGGGTTTCGAGGGGGATTGGTATAAACTCATGATTTTAATCTTTTCGCCGTTCGCTTTAATTAAGATTGAGGTTAGTTCCAGGTTTTCGAGTTGTGGATTCGATAGCACGGTATGCTCAATTTCGTTATGAATGTAAATAGCTGTACCGCCGCCGTTTTGAACGGGGCGGGGATTTAGGTAAAGGCGGTATCCGTTAATGAATAGGCCGCGGGTATTCTTTGAATGTGATTCGCTTATGAGCATAACGTGGATTTTGTAGTGATGTAAAAACTCTTCGAGTTCGGGGGTATGGTTAGCAAGCCCACAAGCATTCCAAGTGCAAATTCTGATGGTATTGTCAGAAGCCATTTGAGTTTGTGCAGCCATTTTTAGTTCTGGGATTTTTGGAGTTGGCTAAGGGTTGAAATAGTAGGAGCGAGTTTTTCAATCCAGGCAAGGAGTGCGACTAGATTGGGATCAAGTAACGCTTCTGGGAGTTGTGGGATTTGAGGGATTTTATTGGGGGCCGCCGTTTGGGCTTGCGGCGGCGGTTGGGGTTTGGTTTGTGGCTGTGTTTGCCCCTGAGGTTTGACTACAGAGGAGTAGCTATTAGTTGGCCGGTTTTTCGGGAAAGAGGAGCATCCGCGATAATGCGCGGTGTGGTTTTGGCCGCAGTTGCAGCATTTGGGGGGAGAATCGGTGGCTCTGTCCTTCCTGGTGCAGTCTGCTGTCAAGTGGTCGCATTTGACGCAGAGCGGGTTGACATTACAACGGTGGAAGCTGTGGCCGAAGTATTGACACTTGTGGCATTGAATGAATCCCTTGGAGGGTTTTTGTTTCTCCACGTAGATAGCAGAGTGACTGAGGGTCTCTAAATTGTAGATTTCTCTACCTTCTGGAGTATTCTCCAGGTGTACTGACACCATGGGGAACTTTTTGTATTTGTTCCCCATGCGGCGGACTAACAGCACGGGTAAGGAGAGAGCTTTCAGCTGCATTACTATCCACTCATCGGATATGGAAGTGTCAACGCTTCGGAGCACAACTTTGAGGTCTTTTTCCTCGCTGAGGGCGTACGTGTAAAATTCCACGTTGTTGTTACGAAGGTAACGGATTACGCAACGATAATTGTCAGCAGACTGCACTTGGAATTTCATGCAGGTGTTGAAAAATTAGCATTAAAGGCAGTTTACGCCTAATTTGGATAAATCTCCGGAAATCTTTTCCCAGAGATTTTTATTAAGGACTGTGATAGGTGGTGGGCTGTTTTTGAAGAGTTCGAGACCCGCGTTCGAGGCTGCGATCTGTTCGATCGATGGTAATTCGGTCTTTTTGACGACCGTGGTGGTGTAGCTGATGGTTGGTTTAGCGGCGGGGAGGTTTGCCTGGGGTTGCGGTTTAGGAGCCGATTTCAGGCTGGCCTTCAGAGTGGCGGAGGCGCGCACTAGGCTAACGGGCGGAGGAGGAGGAGTATTTGCCGGCGAGCGGCGCGGTCTTTTTTTGACAGGGATGAATTCGCCTTCCCCGTCGTCTTCGTCGCGGACTTCCTCGTCGAAGACGTACGTGGCTCGCTAAGGGCAGGCGAGAAGGAGCGGCTGGGGGATCGGATTTCCTCAGGGGCTTGGGGGGACATTATGTTCATAATTTCCTCGCTGTAATCAGCGGGACGAGGGATAGAAGTTGCGATGCGGAGTTGCGATGCGGAGTTGCGAAGTTGCGATCCGGAGTTGCTCGTCCAAGGAGGCGAGTCGCTCATCCTTGGAGCGGATTTGGTCGGAGAGGGAGGCAACTGTCTGGGAAAGGACGGAGATTTGCTGCCTTAAGTCGCGAAGCTCTAGGCTTACGTCGACGGGCTCTTGGGGTTGCTTTCGCCAGGTTCTCTCTAGACAGGGGAAAATGGGGTCGAAGAGGTTTTCGGGGTCCGTAGACCGTTTTCCACGCCTGGACTTACCCTTGGCTGGAAAACGGGGGTTAGGTAGGCACCGGGTTCAAAATCCCCCGGGGCTGCTTATTGTTAAGCGGGATAAAATACGCGCTAACCACGGAGACATTCTCCACACTGAAAGGAAAAGATTACAGCTGGGCGGATGGCGCCTTTGCCGTGTTTGACAAAGACGAGCTAAAAAGCTCGGTTAAACCCGGTAAAGGGTGTTGGGTGTGTGGAGTAGAGTGGTGAGCTCTCTCCAAAACACCAGGTCTGGCGGCTCCTTTGCTGCGCTGGCAAAAACGAGCTAAAAAGCTCGGCCAGACAGCGGTAAAGGGTGTTGGATGTTCTGAAAGAGAATTAATGTTCTTAAAAGAACAGCAATTTCTCCCAGAGCACCTTTAGAAACTGAAAAGTTAGCTAAAAAGCTTAAAGACAATTAATAAGCTGAAAAAGCTCGTAAGCGTCGGAGCGGACTTCAGAAGCGAGAGACGAACAACCTGACTGTTCGGCTTCTCGGTTTTGAATGCGAGAAAATTTGAAACATTTTAAAGTTGTATTTAAAAACTGTCAGTAGATCGGCGTGCGCAACATCCAACACCCACACGAGGTTATGGGCTTTTACGTTTTAATGTTACTTTTTGGCAATTTCTTACGGTTCCGGAAGAGCACCGGTGCCGCGCAAAAGGAGCACGTAGACTGTACCTTTGACAGCGTGGTGTTATTTTTTACTGTCAGCTGAGTAGTCCGGTAAACGCACAAAATGACTAAGCCTAAAAGTCGATTTATTTATTTTTGTTTTTTTTAGGCCCCACCGTGGGGCTCGAACGGAAAAGTCATACATGGTTCGAAGACTCTTTCAATGGCGCACATTACCCTGCAATCAGATTTTTCCTCAAAGCGACCATTTACTTTCAGTCTCGAAAAAAACACAAAAAGGGTACAAAAAAATGCCTCTGAAAAGATCCATAGACACACCAAAGGGGGCCGTCGTACGTTGCAAACGCCTTTTGTAAATCAGAGTTTCGGCTACAAGTTGGCCAAAGTAGCAACTTGCGAAAAGGGGCAAAGTGAAGACTACGTGCTTATATATTTAGCCCCCGGGGGGCGTAATAAAACACATTTTGCTAGGCACCGTCTGAAAGGGATCAGAAAGGTGCATCCGATGGCGTCCACCGGGACTGGATCGGACGTCCGGGTTCCGAAATGAAGCGTTTTTTTGCCACCTGTATTTTTAAAATCGGCGTGTAATGTGCGGTTCTCGAGAATTAGTCTTCAGAATTTTGGTTTTTGCTACTTTTTTGGGAATGTTTTCTTGTTTCCCGACACCGCCTCCGGAGGTGGCAAAAAATGTACCAAATGCCAAATAATCTCGCAAAGCGTATTCGTCGCTCTTGACAGCTGTAAAAAAGGAACGTTTTTAAACTTGACCGCCAACAAACACAAAATAAATAGTTTTCGTTCTTTAAAGTGTGTATTAGGGTGGTCACAAAAAATCAATGTTCGAATTATTACCAGGTGACCCCCCTTAAAGTTGCCACTTGTCTAGAAAATATGATTGCCAAAGTTTTAGCTTATTTGGATAACGTAAACTCGTACCTCACGGAGGCTGAAGTTTAGGAATATTGCTATTTTTAAGAAAAATTAAATGTTTTTCCGCAATAAAATGGAAACCAGTCCTAGAACCGCATATACTATATCATTTTGTAGGAAATTTTGAAGCCTTAAAGTTTTGTTTTTATCACTTTTTTGCTAAAACTTATACATTTTCTGATATTTAGCATTGTTCAGGTCAGGTCGCGGTCCATATGCTCAAAAGTGACTTTTCATGCAAAGGCCCGAAAACATTTCAACATTCAATTACCTTTGATTTCCAGATTTTACTTTTTGTATTTTTCATTTGTACATTTAGTTGTAGTTGCTTTTAAAAGTAATTGCAACAAAATCCAAATTGAAAACTGCGGAATTGGGAAGAAAAGAGCAAGGAAGGTGTAAAAGTAATATCAAATATTTTTTCCAGTTATTATAAATGAGAATTTAATTCATCATAAAGTAATAACAAATACTGTTTAAATATATTTATTAATCATATTAATAAATTATACCTACAATATACATATTTTTAAATTATTATATCATACAATTTGAAATTAATGTAATAATGGCTTAGATAAGGTAGCTTTTGAAGAGTCAGAGAAATTTTGTCTACATTCAGATACAACTTGTAAGAGAAACTGTCGTTTTCTTCGTCCTCGTCAAACAGGAATTGAAGTCTTGGGATAATTTTACCCCCCTTTCGGCTGTGTCATTAACAACCCTTAAACCGTTCACAATTTGTTTGGCTTTTAGATAATGTAAATTTTTACACTATACATCGGGATCAGTATTTAAAAAAATGGTATCGATTTCAAATCACGTAAAAAATGTAAAGTTCTAGAAGAAACAAAAAATCAACTTCTTTGTATAATAAATAATCAACTGGTTTAAGACTGATTGTTGCTTGTACGTCCCTATTATCACAATCACCTTGATAATCTTGTACTTCGGACATTAATTTTCCAACCATGCTTATTTTAGTATTTTTACCCAAAGTATCATCGAAAAATGAAAATGCAACTTGCTCCGAGTTGAGATACCACAGATGGTTTATCATTTTAGACAGTGCTTTGTCTGCCGCCTCTTTATCAATTTTTCTGTACTTAACAAAAGATTTTAATATTTGTAGGTCTTGCTTGTGGGGCCAAAGTGGGTTTGGGGTCATTGAACCACGCTTTCACATAAATATTAATTATAAATAGACAAATATCTTCAATGCCTTTTTTCTCTAAATCAGTTAACAAGAACTGCTCCCTGAACAGATATATCTTGAGAGATAAATTGCCTTTGCCATCCCTCTCTTGGAGGAAGACGTCCTAAAAAAAATAAGCAAAGTTGAATAAATTCTTTATAATCATCCCTGGGCTGTTGGTTATTCAACTGTTAAAAAAAAAATGAAATTTTCTTCGGATAGACCCACAAGCCTAACAGGAAACACTACTAGTGTAGTGTAGCATATATTGGTGAACGAAACGGCGAACTCAAAATGGTCCATTATATTTTGAGTTCGACGTTTCGATGACGTCGAAGTCATGGTCAGGAAAAAAAACCTCTTGATGTATTACTCTTGCAACCAGATTAATACATGCTACACTAGATACGCATGTTTCCTGTTTGTGGTAAATTGTGCCAAGAATACATGCGAAATGCATAAGCATCACGGTTATTTGAAGTGATAGAGAATCAGTTAAATTGGGACAAAGGAGTGTATTTTAGGGCCCATTAATAAACAATACTGTAGATACGTTACCGATGCTACGTTACCGATTCTACGTTACCGATTCTACGTTACCGATGTAACTACAGTATCGCACACATTTTATGTAAAGAATAATAAATGTGTATCATATCTTGTTACTCTTCTATTCAAAATAATATTTCTTCTAGTTACGAAACACTAAAACATAACTATTATCAATATTTTGTTTATAAACAAATACGTTTTCAAACAATAATGTAACAAATCAGCCGAAGGCTGATCTTTAAGCAAATTATGGGCCTTACAAGTTGTCAAATAAAACATAACTATTATCAATATTTTGTTTATAAACAAATACGTTTTCAAACAATAATGTAACAAATCAGCCGAAGGCTGATCTTTAAGCAAATTATGGGCCTTACAAGTTAGTCAACTGTTGCTCTCTCTACAAAAAACAAACATTTGAAATTTTACTTATAACACGTAACATGAATTATAAGTGTGATACATCACTGAATTCACAAGCAAATACTGTTTCGAAAAATGTCAAAATCAATAATTTCGCACATTAAAGAAACAAAAGTTTATGGTTTCTGGGTAAATGTTACAGTTATCTTCAAATCCAACATGCTACTAGATTCCTCATAAAAATGTCGAAGTTATAAATGTCTAGATTCAATTGTTTTTGAATAAAAAAATAAATAAAAACGACAATTAAAAAAACAGTTTTTTGACAATAACTCTAAAACACAACAAATATTTCATATTTAAATTAAGCAACTTTGAGCCAATTTGACAGACTCCCTGTCTTGTCAAATACCCGAGATCCCTATGCATTTCCACTATATATGGACACCCTGTTTACCGTGTATCCCTAGATTACTGCCCGGATAAGATCCACTTTTTTATTGTTTAAGAGTCATTCATTACAAAAAGTATTGGATGACTTGAAGACACTATTTTCATCATCAAATATTAAATTTATTGTAGGAGGCGATCAAAAATTAAAAATAACTAAAAGTGTGATAAGCGAGAAGTGTGTTTCTAGAGAAACATTTTATTGGAGAAAGTAATTTCTAAGGAAAAATTACGTTTCAATATCTCTTGACATAGTGGTGTCTTTAAAATGGACAAAGAGAAAAAAATTTGGGGTGATTCAACGAAGACGCAGTTTTTAAAAATGGAATAAATCAACCAAAATCGAAGCAAATTTCAAAATGATTATTTAATTACATTTAAGATATATTCCAACTTAATGATAAAACATTATATCGAGCATATATCTACCTCCACTTTCTTTGCAGGCAATCAAATGCTTGTTATAATTATTGAATAATTTTTCGCAGGCGTTTTCCCAATTACTCGACGAATTTACGTCTTCAAGTCGATACAGTTTATTCACGTGAACTTGTACATTCAGATATCCTTATTAAAAGAAGTCACGAGGTTAGAGATCACATAACCTGGGAGGCTATTCTTGGTAGCCTCCTCGATGCGAGACCAGACGCCTAGGAAATTTTTCAAGAAGCAATGAGATTATTTCATGGGATATGGGTGCAGGTAGCCCTATCCTGCCTTATCCATATTTCATCAATTCCGTCAACCTCCATTTCTGCCATATCAGGCCACAAAAGTTAGTCATACGGTTTCCATTTTGTAAAGAAATGTCTCAATAAGAATACGTTGCTTGCTATTGAATCGTTCCATCGCTACTAAATGAAAAAACGATAAATGGTAATCTAATCGTAATGATAGTAGATATCGAAAATGGCAGAAACAGTGCTGACAATCTTTAAACAAAAATACTGCCTGAAACACCCCATATATTTAAGGCGATATTGATCTAAATACATAATTTCAACCTGAAATGAGTAACTCAAGTTAATTTAAGAAGTTTACAAAAGTATTAAAGTTCGATGACATGTTATGATTCATTGGCAAATATTACCAAACTTGATTAAAAGGTGAAATCGATTAAAAATCGATTGAAAAAATTATAAAAATAAATAAAATTATTTCTATAAAGATCATATTTTATAACTTTTTCTAATAACATTTTCTTAAAAATTATAATAAGATGTATTCTCTCTTTTCAAACTCTTTGTTTTTCTTAATTTTTGAGCGCCCTTTATAGTAAATTTAAGATTTGATCATGATAATAGTGTTTTTAAGTCATCCAAAACTTTATATAAAGAATAACTTTTTATCGAAAAATTGTCAATAAATTAGTTTTTCCTATCCGGGCAGTAAGTCGGTGACACACGTATATTTAATTATTATAAGGTTTTCAGGAGCAAAGTATAATTGGTTAGAAATTCTTGGGCTATCTCGCGTCTAGTGGAATCTTGCCTGATGGCAGAAGCGATGCTGCCAAAACGTAGAGCGCTAAGATACAACAAGACACGAGATAACCCAAGAAACTTCAACCAATTATACAGGATGTCCCATTAGTGCGTTCTCGGAGAATATTTTGGTTCGCGTTAAAAAAAAGCTGCTACAGACGCTTTTTTTTGCTTGGTTTTAAGAGCTGCATAACCTAAACATATTTTCATGTATACAGGGTGCGCCATAAAGACAGTGGAGGATGCAACTTGCTTATTTTAAATGGATCACCCTGAATATTATTTGGTTTTTGATTTTTGAATTGCTCATGAAAATTGAGTGTCATTTTAATAAAAACAATCGTTCTATGTTGTACCGTTCCAAAGTTATTTGACATTTATAGATAATAATAACGTTTGCAGAGGTTTCGTAAACCTAAAATATCTCCGACAATAGAGAGTTGCGCGAGGGTTTGAAAATCGCGCGCTGTAGCAGTAACAATTCCGAACACTGGCGACGTACGCCTCGCTTCTTTGGTGACAGCGGAGGAGGAAAGCGCCTGTGAACTGGCACCGGCCATTGTTGTTGTTTTTCTAAAAACACGTGAGTCGCAACGCTTAATGATGAGATCATCAACTCCAACAACGCATTGCCGCGAACACATTTTTATAACATAACGTCAATTTTAATTTTCAACAACAACAAATATAATTGCCGATTAGTAATGATATGGCAGTCAAGCGCAAGCAGCGTCAGTTAAACGACAGTGTGTTTTAAAATCACAAATGTAAGCTCTAAAATAATTTGTTCAATTTTCAGTAAATATTCACTAACTAATTAGTAACATTTGTCACAATATTGTTTGTTCATTGTTTATAGCGTTAACCTTGAGGAAGGGACAAAATGAGTCCCGAAAGCTTGGTATTACAATAAAGTAGATTACACACATCTCTCCTGCCTTATTATTAGTCGAATGCCCTGTTAGAAAATTTTTCGATAAGCGGAAGTGGGTATAATAACGGCTAGGGCTATAAGCAAATTATTTTTTTTCAAATCCAATATTTCGTCAACTGTGTCGGCTTCCTCAGGAAAACTGTTAACTTTTATTTGCTCTTAGCAAACAACCAGTGACGGCTCGCAGCCTAACTTCAGGGTCAGCCAGACTTTATTGTGCAATTCAGCGTATTTATAAAGCACGATCACAACCTCAAATTTTGTGTGCCTTGGCGCCATGGCCTACCCTGAAGTTAGGCTGCGAGCCGTCGCTGCAAACAACCTATCATTACAATAAAAATTAGATACAAAACGTGTATTTATTATCAACAGTACATAATTCATTAAAACAGAAAAACTATGACTACTGGGGACAGCACAAACTTTCTAAAAAACATTGTTGTGGGAATGCGTCGCCGACTCCACGTGATTAACTGCGCGGCAAGATGAAATTGTAGGTTAAGCCCACATCAAAGAATAGCACTTAGTAAGAGGAACGCAACAGTATTGCCAACATCCCAGTGTGTTGTCAATACACCGAAAAGGTCAACACATCGCACTCTCAACCCACCAAGGCGGCAAACTGAAACTTGACAGCTAACTAAATTTAATATGAACTACTGACCCTCGGTCAGGGGCCCCCACCAAATCCCTCCCAGATCAGATTGTTAGAAGCAATCGAGTGGCACACCCACGAGCGGTACAGTAATGCCAACCCACGTCCCCGTGTTGTCAGTACAACGACCTAGGCCGGCAACACCGCAACCTCCAACCTAGCTGTAGATTCAAAAGTGACTTAATTAATGTAACGCCCCATGCTACCTAAACACATATATCAACGCCGCAACCCACAACAACACGCTCTAAGGTATAGATAACTATACAAATGCTTGTTTTGCCCCACTTAATCCCAATTAAATCTTTAAATTTGAAATCTATTAACCCTAACCGTAAAATTCCTTAATCAATGACCGCCTCTATCGTTACCCCATTTGCATTTAAGCCCTATTTTAGTTTACACAATTATTTTGTGAAAAATGTTGTGAAAATGTTTATTATGAAAATTATTAATTTTAACCCTAAACTAAATATATTAGGCCTGTTCATCAGAGAGACAACTTGGGAGTTTACTGCCAACTGATGGAGAATTCTCTGATGACCGGACTGTTAATCGTGAACGTGTTTGAGATTTATGCAATCGTAGAAAATAGACCGATTGGTGTTGGCGGGTTAAAGTTTTCAAAATGGCCGGAGTACCGTTCATTAGATACCAACATATATCACAAACAAATCCAAACATGTTGAATGCTGAACATTTTGATGAACGGGCCCATTAATTCAAGTAATATTATGAAACTATTGAAAAAACCCCATGATGTAAAAAGTGTATCATTTACAAATTACTTAATTTGTAATTACTCTAAATTTATGATTAATGTGCGGTTATCGTACATAATCACCATAATAAGGATATCCGATTACACATTATTTGGTTTCACCGAAAATAGGCCTGCGATTTCCACCGAACGCACTGAACGAGCAAATCAGACCGTTATTGTATCGCGAATCTTAGCGAAATACGCTGACTGAGGTTGCAATCGCACTGCGCGCAGGCAGACCCCGCATGCTCTACCGGTTTCCTCCGCATGCCCGCATTTTACATCACTAATTATGCAGTACAGCGTTGTTTTATACATCCTGTGTTAACTGGGTTTACGGGATTAATTATTGCATTCTATTTCAAAGGTTACCGAATAGTTAGGACAAGCCGAAGATTATGTAATAATACCCAGATAATACGTGTTTTAAAGAAAATTTTAACAATGTGCTATTCACAATAGGTACAAATCGTTTAATTGTTTTATTATATCGGCAATTGAACAAAAGAAAAGGAAGAAATGCCTCTCTAGGTGTTACGGTCGGTATTTTTGAGATTATGCGATAATGTACCCAAGAATAAAACAGAATGAATAATATTAGAATTAATTTAGATTTTTAAAATGCCTATGGTTTAGTTTAGAAATTTGTAAAAATGTACTCAAAGCAACTTTTTACAACTCAATTAATGACGGAAGTTTTAAATGTGCACATTGATCCGTATTTTTCACACAACTGTAAAATAGCGTTGGAATAAAAAAAAAAATCACAAGGCATTTCAATAGTGTGTATATATTTCAATGTTTCCACATGAAGAAAAAAAATGTGCCCCCGAATAAAAGCAACTTTTTTATTATCCATTTTTCCACAAAAATATAATTTTAGAGAACAATGTTTTTAGAAATAGTATTTGTCTCAAAATATCCAATTTTTTTAACTTTAACTTTTATATTTACATTAATTTGGTCCTCTAAAGTCAAAATTAAAATCTGAAATGTATTTATGGTAATGTTTTTAATTGAGGCCACACTTTTTGTAAAGAATGACTTTTTGTTGGAAACACCCAGTTTTAGGCTTGACTAACAGAGTAAAAACACATAGAAAATTTGGCTACGCCGGCTTAGAGTGAGATATATAGAAAATAATCAGTCTAAAGTTCAAAGACAACGTGATTATTTTGTTTAAGGCCAAATGTGGTTGAATTGAATAAATTAGCTCTACATTTATATTCATCTCCCATAATAAGAACGTTCCGAGAAGGCTGCGATTCGGTCGCCATGGCAACCACTTTTACATTGCTCTTATGGGAGACGACTGTCACCGGGAGTGGAAAAATCGAAGAATTCATTTAAGAAAGTTCAAATATTCACAGGACCGAAAAAAAAAATCCGCGTGTCTTAGGCTAAGCGGCGTTCAAATCCGACCGCGTTTTATATTTTAAATCATTTTTTTAATTTTACGCCGGGCGGAAGATTTCCTAACCTCAATACTTTACACGCTGGTCTTGCTTCACACGGAACTTTTTCAGGTCGCGCATAGCACAATTTCGATGGGATTTGACCTGGGCTTTCCAACGCGACACTTCCGAGCGCTCAAATCGCCCGATTAAAAAAAATATCGCATTTAATCGATTTTGCAAAAAAAAAAAAAGATTTTCAAAATTTTGCGTCTATCGTGTTCAGAATTCCATTAGAAACACGACCTATCTATCGAGAATTTTTTCTAACGAGAAAAAGTATTTTTTTTTTTTCAATTGAAATTTCATAAAAATATATACCGGGTGTCTAAATCTCGCATTTAATCGATGGTTTTTATTTTTTCTCCAAAATGTTTTGTTTAAACGCAGATCGCTAGGATTAAATTTAGCGGTGTTGGGACATGTCTTTTTTTTTATTGGCCGCCTTCACGGGCTGTCAGCACATTTTCGGTCGAAAAATTGCGATAGAGGAATTTGGTTTTCACATTTCGATTTCGAATAATTATCCGCAACCGACAAGATGAAACAAGACGAAACAAAACAATTAAAATTAATTAATTTTTAAGTTTAACGTGTATATACAGGGTGGTCTAAAACCGTGATTTTCTTGATTATTTTTTTTGACTGACTTAAAATGCTCCAAAACGATTTGTTTAAACGTAGGGTGCTATGGTTTGACCTCGCGGTGCGAGCAAGGCAAGCGAGCGAATCGAGCGGCTGGAGCGAAGCGACCATCTCTTCCAACCTTTTCACGGACCTTTACATGCATCCACTCCATAACCACTACAAAACAACGATTTACCTTGCAGTCACCATCATTCGGCTCATGCACCAACGCCTCTCCCCCTCCCTTTACCCTTGCTACTATTATACATATATTTTTCTTCAACATCATTTATTTTTTTTAATTATGCAATTCTCTTTACATTTCTACATTTCCTTGATTCGGCCCTCGGCTCCCCGGTTGGTAAATCGGGCTAAATGCTAGTCTCCCATAATAAGAACGTTAAAGCAGCGGGGATCCGAGAAGGCTGCGATTCGGTCGCCATGGCAACCACTTTTACATTGCTCGTATGGGAGACGACTGTCACCGGGAGTGAAAAAATCGAAGAATTCATTTTAGAAAGTTCAAATTTTCACAGGACCGAAAAAAAAATCCGCGTGTCTTATGCTAAGCGGCGTTCAAATCCGACCGCGTCTTCTATTTTAAATCATTTTTTTAATTTTACGCCGGGCGGAAGATTTCCTAACCTCAATACTTTACACGCTGGTCTTGCTTCACACGGAACTTTTTTAGGTCGCGCATAGCACAATTTCGATGGGATTTGACCTGGGCTTTCCAACGCGACACTTCCGAGCGCTCAAATCGCCCGATTAAAAAAAATATCGCATTTAATCGATTTTGCAAAAAAAAGAATAGATTTTCAAAATTTTGCGTCTATCGTGTTCAGAATTCCATTAGAAACACGACCTATCTATCGAGAATTTTTTCTATCGAGGAAAAGTATTTTTTTTTGCAATTGAAATTTCATAAAAATATATACCGGGTGTCTAAATCTCGCATTCAATCGATGGTTTTTATTTTTTCTCCAAAATGTTTTGTTTAAACGCAGATCGCTAGGATTAAATTTAGCGGTGTTGGGACATGTTTTTTTTTATTGGCCGCCTTCACGGGCTGTCAGCACATTTTCGGTCGAAAAATTGCGATAGAGGCATTTGGTTTTCACATTTCGATTTCGAATAATTATCCGCAACCGACAAGATGAAACAAGACGAAACAAAACAATTAAAATTAATTAATTTTTAAGTTTAACGTGTATATACAGGGTGGTCTAAAACCGTGATTTTCTTGATTATTTTTTTTTTACCAACTTAAAATGCTCCAAATCGATTTGTTTAAACGTAGGGTGGTATGGTTTGACCTCGCGGTGCTCAGCAAATTATTTTCGAGCCAACAAATGGCCGCCTTCCCGGTGTTTCAGCAAATTTTCGGTCCAAAAATTGCGCTAGAGAAAATTTGTTTGCGCGGGGATAAAGGAGCAACTACCCTCTCTATGTGCGAGCGAAGCGAGCAAGGCAAGCGAGCGAAGCGAGCGGCTGGAGCGAAGCGACCATCTCTTCCAACCTTTTCACGAACCTTTACATCCATCCACTCCATAACCACTACAAAACAACGATTTACCTTGCAGTCACCACCATTCGGCTCATGCACCAACGCCTCTCCCCCTCCCTTTACCCTTGCTACTATTATACATATATTTTTCTTCAACATCATTTTTTTTTTAATTATGCAATTCTCTTTACATTTCTACATTTCCTTGATTCGGCCCTCGGCTCCCCGGTTGGTAAATCCTAATATAAACCTAATATAAATCTAGATATGAAGTAATCTACGTGTGGTTAGAGGATCTTGGAGCCATTTGTTGCGAAACCCGCTTATTCTCCTCCCCCACATGAAGGTTATATCAGACAATTGTTCCCTGAAGGTGCTGCGGGTCCGCACTGCTACTGCTGCTGCTAGATGTCGGCGGCAGGGCCACCTGCGGCGGGGAATTACTTTCTTCGTAAGGTATGTTGATGCCCAAGACACGTGTGCTGTAAACTCGGCGACGACGCGTTCAGTAGGCCACTTTGTGCCAAACTCAACGTACTCGCGGTGCTGTGCAACGTTCCCGAACACTGCGGATTCACGATAAGCGCCGTGTTGCTCGAAAACAGCGGCGAGCTGGATTCTGCCGTTCAAAGCTATCTTAACCGGATTGCTGCAATAATTTGAGGACGTTTTTGGCTGGCCTTAGAAACTTGCTCATTAGCCACATCATATATTTATATATTTGTATTCATTAATTTTTAACAATTGCAATTCAACACACATTCATAGCACCCAGGGTCACGACGAGACATTATTTTTCATATAAAATCGAATTGTGGCTCGCCGAGCGATAAAGCCCGGCGAAGTTACCGCATAACCTGCCCGTTCTTTTATTTACAAATGTATTTATCATATATAGTTGTGGAAACATTATAAGTTTGATAAACATATTTATTCTATAAGGTAAAAGTCATAAAATGCTGTTGATTTATCACGTGCTTAATGACTTTTAGCTTTAACTCATTTGGCATTTACATTCTACAACCGAGCGGTAGCTTTCATTGTGTGTATTTTCAATGGTCTGAATTATGAACCTTGACGCTTGTTGGGGTGTGGTTCAAGATCACGCCCAGAGCCGGTTCACGGTTATGGGTTTATACTATGGTAAACTTCGAGACGTAATACTCGGCAGATGTCTCTGGCGTATTTTTCAAATTCTCCCCCATAAAAAGTAGTGAACTTCAGTCGCACAGAATAGATGAGCAGATTAGAAATAGATGAGCAGATTAGAAATAGATGAGCAGATTAGACAGCGAGAACCTTAACTTACTAGCGTGAAGTGAGTAGCGTTATTAAGTTAAAGTCAAAAGTAATTTCGTTTGGGCGTGAACTGAGTAGCGCTCAAGCGGAATTATGAACCAGCGAACCGGTAGCCCCGGAAAATCAGACGAAAGCGAGTTGATCTACGCCGATCTAGCAATGGATCAAACTGAGCCTTTAAACAGCGACAGCGACTACCTAGAGGACAACTCCGACGATCACCGCAAAATTAACGGCGAAGTCCGTGCTAAGAAAATCTCCGACTTGAGAGAGGAGATCGCTAAACAGCATGAAAGTTTTAAACAAATGATGGAAAATCTGCAAATGAAGCTCTTCGCACTGGAAAACGAAGAGGATCCGTTCCAACCAGTCAAGAGAAAGCAAAAAGCACAGAAGACGTCGGCCCCAAAGAAGGCCAACCAAGCAAGCTGAAGCCGTCGAGATTGAATGTTCCAACGCAATCAGCCCCAACGAAAGCAAAACCGCCAAGGGCGGTTTTCAAAAACTCGCACCCTTACCTCAAAGAGGAGAGCAGCCACAGAAGCTCAACCCAACCAACAGAATTGGCAACAGGAAAACCCGCGGCGGACGCCAATAGAAATGGTCCGGTTATCCCGAGCACGTCACAACAGGCACAGCAATACAAAACACCCAGCTGTGGCCTGAAAATCCCAATTATGGCAGCGAAACCTCGCGCATTGTTACCACCGCCTCCAGCTCCCGCCCCCCAACAGGAGAAAAAGGAGAAAAAACCGCCACCGATCGTATTGACTGATACGTCAAAAATCAACATTGTCAAAGAAACTCTGAATTCCAACAGCATAGAAGTGATCCAGTACGCGTCGCGTGCAAAGGGCATCAATATCTTCACGGCAAATCCCGACGGTTTTCGCAAGACAGTGCGTATCCTAGAGGAGCTCAAAGCCGCGCAACATCACTTCTTACTTGAAGAAGAAAAGGAGCTCAAAGTCGTCGTAAGAGGAATCCCGGTCGAAATCTCGGTGAAAGAAATTCTTGAGGATTTGAGCGAGCGAGGAATTCTAGTAAACTCGGCGAACAGATTAAACAACGGAGCTAGAGTGTACCCTCTCATTTTGCTCAGTTTACCGAGATCGGACAACGCAAAACGGATATTCCAGTTTACTAGCATCCTACAGCACAGAATTATGGTTGAACCAAAGAGGAGAAGCACAACGCAGCAACAAGGCTACCGCTGCCAACAATACGGCCACGTTCAATTTCGGTGCACGGCCGAAATTAAATGCACACTTTGCGCTGAAAATCACCCATCGCACTGCTGCCCAGAAAAACCAAACAAAACAGGGAAATGCATAAACTGCCAAGGCGACCATGCAGCATTCTCCAACAAATGCCCCAAGCACCCGCTAAATATAAACCGAGCCAGGGAAGAAGAATAACGAAGGAAAATCGAGGCCAGCAACATCAAACAGGGCGTGAGCTTTGCCGCCACAACAAGCAAAAAAAAATGTCGTGATCGACGACAATTTACGCATGTTGTTGCAAAACATGATGCAAGAAATGTTCACCCAGTTGTTGGCTAAAAACTGCGTGAACATTCAATAGAAATGCACCTGCCACTAACCTCAAGATAGCGACATGAAATGTCGACGGAATAACGGAAAAAACTGAAGAACTCAGACGTTTCGCCGACCAACACGACATCTCGGTTCTTCTTATATCAGAAACGTTCCTGAAGCCCGGCGCATTCGCCAACGTGCCAGGATTCAAAACATTCCGGAAGGACAGAACAAGCAGAGCAAAAGGCGGAGTCGCGATTTATTTCCGCAATAACATCTGCGCAAGAAAACTGGATTTCACCACCGAATCAATAGAAGCGGTCGGACTGGAAACAGAAATCAACGGAGAAATATCGCGTTTTATCTCGGTGTATAAAAGCCCGAGTATGCCGCTAGATAAACGCGATTTATTCCTACTGATCCAGTCCGACAACACTTTGATCGGTGGTGATTTGAACTGCAAACATCCTGCCTGGGGAAGCCGTAACACAAACCGCGATGGGAAAACGCTCCGGTCCTTCTGGAATGAAGCCGAAAATCTGAAAATCTGGGGCCCAGAAGATGCCACCTCAAACCCTCGCAACTACAAATACCGCGGGGACGTCATCGATGTCTTCATCACGCATAAAAGCCGAGATCCGTGGGGAATTAAAACCCTCCACGAGTTAAATTCCGACCACTTCCCGGTTATAATTAACTGGGGAGAAACAAAAACGGAGCCGAAACTCCGGATAAAAACAAATTGGGCGAAATTCAGCTACTTCAGCAGCCGGATTTCAACTCAAAAAACAGCAATCAAAAAAGAAGACATCGATGGCAAAGCGAACTGCATAACTGAGGAAATCCAAAAACTCCTGGCAGAATGCCAAACGGAAACTTCAGCGAGAAATCCACTGGGCCTCAATAAAACGGAAAAGGCGCTTATTCGTCAGAAAAACGATATGAAGAATAAATGGACTAAATACAGATGGCTGGAGGACAAACGCAAATACCTTAGACTCCAACGACAAGTCAAGCAAATGCTCTCCGAAAGAAAAGAGGAATTGTGGTCCCGAAAAATCGAGGAAGCTGGAAATGACGATACAAGCCTATGGAAGCTGCTCAAAGTGTGCGGACGCAGAAACTGCCCAAACGCGCCGATCGAAAAGGATGGAAGGATGTTCTACACCGACGCCGACAAAGCAGAAAAAATCGCCGAGCATTTTGAGCAGCAATTTACTAATACAGATAAATCCGACGAGGCAACGGAATATTGCGTTAAAAGAACCCTGCGGCAAAACCGAAACCGCTCTCGGACAATGACATAAAAACAACTATCAAAAACTTCCCCGATAAAAAAGCACCAGGAGATGACAATATTCCCAACCGAACAATTAAATTATTGCATAATAACGCAATAAGCAGAATTACTCGGTTGGTGAATGGAATAAGAAAACACGCAGTTTTCCCGGAGTGCTGGAAGAAGGCGATCGTAGTGACGATTCCCAAAGGAGGAAAGGACCCGTCGAGAGTTGAGAACCGGAGGCCAATCAGCTTAATATCAGGACTAGCCAAAATCGTGGAGAAAACAATCAAGAATGAAATCCAAAGAATTAGCGAGGAAAAACAACTTATTCCAGCGAATCAGTTCGGATTCCGCACCAAACTAGCCGCCGTCCAGCAAGCAGCTTTTATGATAAACTCAGCGAAAAAACGGATGTTAAAGCCGAGATCTGCGGCTATGATAACGCTGCTGGACGTTGAGAAGGCGTACGACAGGGTGTGGAGAGACGGACTGATGTTTAAACTCCTAATTCAAGATTTCCCGTTTTGGCTAGTCAAACTACTGGATAACTGGCTAACGGGCAGAACGTTCCGGATCAAGCTGAATAATTCACTCTTATGTATTCATAAATCGGAGCAAAAAGATCAAGCTAAAAAGCTCAATAACCTATCTAGGCGTAACGATAGATAGGAAATTGAACTTTTTAAAACTCGCGAGGAAAAGAGGAGCTTTGGCGAAAAAACGAGCCCAAAGCCTTTTCTGCATACTGAAAGACGGAAGCCCGCTGTCCGTCTGAAATAGACGAAAAATACTAAACATGGTGCTTAAACCGATGGCGGAGTACGGCCAAGAAATAGCAGTAACCGGAGGAAGAAAAACACTCGAAAGAATGAAAACTGACAACCACATCCTGATCAGGCGGGCCCTGGGAGCACCATATTACATTTCCAACAAAAACATGAAACACGACATAAACACAACAGATCCGGTTGAGACAGCTAGAAAAAGAAGAACAGAGATGATCGAGCGACTGAAAGCACACGAGAACAAAGAAATCGCGAAAATCGGCGAGAGTTTCGAATTAATTAATTAATTAATCTATTAGTTAATTAATTAATTCGAAGCAAATTCCCTAGAGGAGAAATAGAAAAAATCTGATGAACCTCTTCTTCATCAGATCTACCAAAAGCTCACAAGTCATAGTTTCTGATGAAACTGAAATCTTGTACTTAGGATGAAAACAAAAAAAAAAGTCGCACAGAGGGAAAACGGAGAAAACATTCTTAACCTCATTTCTTTGTTATTGTTATCTTTTTGTGGTGTTTTTGTGTTTCCATCATGTACTATAACTGCGACAAAAACTTTCTCTGCAATTCCCAAAATTGTGATAAAAGGCTTGAACATTTTTCTTATTTCATTTAATCATTGCATAGTGTGAGCTATAACATGATTTAATGGTTTATTTACAAAATAATTCAGTGAGGTAAAGTACAACATATTAGCATAGTTATTCAACAGTGTAGTATTGTAAGTGCAATTGTGACAAAATGCCTCGAAACAAGGCTTGTGTAATCACAGGTTGTGAGGATAAAATTTATCAAGACACTTCGTTTTGATATCGACGAAAAAAATGTCAACATTTCTTCAACGGGTTGCAGCATATGATAAAAATTATTTAGATTCATTATCGCTATAGTGTTAATTTCCTAACGGAGGAGGATATTTTATCCACATTTTGCTTGAGAATATTATTCAATAAATCGATATGATTTAGTGAATAAAGAGAAGTGTTTAAACAGCACTATATTATTACAAGGACTTGCTCGCAAGCAGACGTGCACTCAGTAATTGGTCTTAGCGGGGTTCTCATCACGGGTCTTAGGGGGGCTTACACATATTATGCTTATGCATAAATATAAAATAAGTTTAAATAAATAAATATCGTGTATACTTGGAATATATTTAAACAAAGGTACATTCAAGTTGCAATTTTATTTTAAATATTAATTTCTTTCTCCCTGTCTATTAGCACAAATCTGTTGTTCTTTTGGCAAAGTTATTTTCCTAAATTGCGTTTAATATTGTATTTTTACTACTACTTTTAATAAATGATTACATGCTATTTATATTGAATGTATTTTATACATAATTCCTTTTAAATCCTTTCATATAAAAGTTAAAACAAAAATATAAACCTAAATTAGTTTCTTAAAAAAATGGCAAATACATATATATATATATATATATATATATATATATATATATATATATATATATATATATATATGTTAAAACGTAGATTTTCGCAGGCGTAACATGTATCACTGTTTCTTCGGGTTTGGTCCCGCGTATTTTCTTGGCTCTGGTCCATTTTATTTTTAATTCGACGTTTCGATGACGTCGCAGTCATCATCGTCAGGAATAACTATCAAAAATCCATTGCTCTAGCAACCACTTGTTTGACTTTTACGTACTACTTGATGCGTGAATTTCTTGTTTGGCTTCGTGTTACTCTTTTGTTTTGTTCTTCTAATGATGTAGTAGTGACAATTTCAATATTATTTTCGGAAGGGGTTGGATTTTGAATTTCTTGGTTGTTGTTCGGAGATAATATATTTTGACCAGAATTTATACAAGTTTTCCAAATTGGTGGTAGTCTTTTAGCATCATCTCTTTGATTTAGACTGTTCGGCCTCTTTTCAATTTCTATCGCTTCTCTAATAATCCTCGCGTGGAAGAAGTCTGTCTTTTTTAAAATTCTCGTTTTTTCGAAATTTAGTGTATGTTTAGAAATGTTTACGTGTTGAAATAAAGAAGATTGTGGATCAGACTTTCTTACTGCTAAAATGTGTTCATCTCGACGAGTACTAATTTTCCGGTTGGTTTGTCCTACATAACTCTTCTCACACATACCACATGGAATTTCATATACGCCTTGAGCTTCAAGTGGGATAATTTCTTTTGGAGTTTGGAGTAAATTTTGAATTTTTGTGTGTATATTGAAACAAGTTCTAATATTGTATTTGGAGAGGACTTTTCCGATTTTATCAGTTTACAAAATCTGCGGAGTTGATTATGTATGAATCAGCGTCTTCAGTTAGTGGCTTATATACTCTATTTTTGAGTTTATTTTTTGACTTCATCTCTTACAAAATAATATTTTCTACTTATATGCTTTGTTCTATTATTTACTCCTTTATTTTTAATACAATATACAACAGCTTTACTGTCGATGTATATTAGAACATATGCACTTATTTCTTCATTCAATTTTTCCAAAACCGACTTAAACCATATTGTCTCTTGCACTCCATCACATAATGCCATTAACTCAGCTTCCATCGTTAATAAAACAATTAAAAAAATATGGTTACTTTTGTTAATTGCTTTTCCAATTTATTACTGCATTTCCTATTTTTGTAATATAACCACTTAATGATTTTGAATCCTTTGTCGTACACCAACTAGCATCCATGTAGAAAATTAATTCAACTCCTCCTGTGTTTCCATCAATTCTAAAAAATGTCTTTAGTTCCTTGAAGAATCTTATCACTCTTTTTACAGCTAACCAATGTATTTCTCTTGGATCTTTGTTGTATTGAGATAGAAGACTTATTGTAAAACGTATATCTAGTCTCGAAACTCTACCTAAATACAATAAAGATCCAATTGCCTTTTGATAATATGCTGTTGATATCTTCTCTGACTTTTTATAATCGTCTAAATTATTACCACTAACTTCTGGTGTCTTCACTGGATTAACTTCTAACATATTAAACTCTTTTAATATGCTGAGTATATATTTTTCTGTAACAACTTCATTTGATTTTCTTCTTCAATTATTTCCAGTCTCAAAAACGAATTATTGGATACATCCTTTGCAATTATTTTCTTTTTTGTTAATCTCATGAAGTATTCTGCTCTCTAAATATGATTCATTAACATCATCAAATTATGAACATACACCTATTATCATAAAAAAATCATTGTCTCTTTTCAGGCACACACAAAAATCTGATTCTAAAAAATCTGATATTAATTTCTGATAAATTTAAATACCAACATCTCCCTGATTGTGGTAATCCGTATCAGCTCTTCTTTAAACGTAAAACAACATCCACTTCTTCCTCATCATACCCCAATGGTACTTCAATATAAACCTCGTCCCTGAGTTCTGCATTTAGGTAAGCTGACTATACATCTATGACTATAATGTTTCCTTGTTAAATTCTTTTTCATATTCACTGTTCTGTTGAATCTACCTGCATATTTAAAGCAAATTCTTCATTTACTTCTACAGTGTGTTGGATTGTTCTTCTGATATTTTTTAATTTTTATCTTTGTTGAAAATACACTTCTTATCTTAATACCAACAATCGTTCATCAAATGTCCTACTTTTTTACAAATATGACATGTCTTTTTTACTTTGTGACTCGTTTTAATACACTTGATTCAAACGTTAATAACGCCTGTCTCAATTCAGAAAAATCTAATTTCTTACTTATTAACTTATTATCATATATCTGGTTAATTCCTTTACACTTATCTCCTTTTTCAATTCTACCAATGAATGAAACAAACATTGAGCACTTGTTAAATAATTATCGATTGATTCATTTCCCTTCATGTTTATTCTTGTCAATTCTAACAATAAATTAATGGACTTTTTTTCTGAGATACCCTCATACCTTATCTTAATATCGTTCCAAAGAACTTTAACACTTTTTGGCCCCTTAAAGGCAATAGTTTGTTCGGCGGTTAGTCCGAGGATTATATTCCTATATGCCTTATAATTTTTTATATTCCATTCATCAGTTTTGGTAGAATCACCATTGCTCTCATCTAGCTTTCCACCTTCAATCACCTCTTCAAATAGACCTTCCGCATCTAGCACCACCTCTATTTTTATCCTCCATGATTGATAATTGTTACTGGTTCTACTATCTTAGTGTTTTACATTTAATTTTTAATGGTGAGAGTTTCTTATTATTATTTTACATTCCAACATCTTTTCCCCCCGAGGATTTGATATGAATCATATTTTTAACTTTAAACATCAGAATAAGAAAAGAAAAGTTGAGTTTGGAAGAAGAAAAATTAATCGCTTTAAAATTTTATAACTTACTCTATAAATCTAGCTGTAAAAAGTTGCTCTAAGAATAGGTTTACAAATTTTAGAAAAAAAATATATCAGACGTTGGCAATTTTTAAATACAGACATTTTTTTGTTTTCATATTACATCGTAGAAATTTAATATATATTAGACAGCACATTATTAGTAAGCCCCAAAATACGCAATTTTGCCTTCATTTAACCGATTCTCTATCTCTTCTAATGAGTGAGATACCCATAGTGCAGCTCAAAAAGCAGGCACGGTGTACATTTATGGTAAAGTTTTATATAGGATGCTAATTAAAATTTCAAGTGTTACTTCTAATTATTTGAATAAAGAGACATAGTAATACAATAAAATATTTGTTTTAAGAGTTTATATTAAAAAAATACGAACATAAAACAAGTTGTACATAAATAATCACATTCTGAATTTGTTTCGCTTTGGAAATATAAATAGCAATGCAATTATGAATTTTATTTGAGTCAGCCGAACAATTTGAAAAATATTTATCTTTTACATTTTATAAAAGAACAAATACGTTTTATTAAATATAAAAAAAATCCCAGTACAAGAATATATCAGTATATAATCTACAACTAATTTCTCATAAACAGACGCGGCTTCTAAATAATTCAATTTAGTACATTTGGTACAATGATTCAAAATTTTAACTTCACTTAAAAGTTTTAAATAAAAATTTGTCAAACTTGAAAATGATACTAAATATGTCGAAACTCGAGTGGTAAAAATATGAAGTACTATAGCACATTGAAACGCTTCTCAATATTGATTAATTAATATAGATTTCCACGTAGTATCGCTCAATACTATACAAATATTGATTTAAATGTATATTCTAGGTATTTTACTATACCCCTAGGTTGTGTGTTTTTTGTTTACTTTAAAATTACTTATAAGAAGTATAAGAAGTAATATAGATTAATGAAGGCAACAAAAAAACAAACTAATGAGTTGTCTAAATATAAATCCTAAAAAAGCTGTTTCAAACGTTTTAAACGAGATTGGTCAGCATTTAATTCAAAACTTAAAATTTATAATAAAATACTGGAAAATCCAAACCAAGATCAGATTTTACCAATTCCAATTGCTAGAGTCAAACTAAAGACATGTATTAATAAAATGATCTTACTTTGTTTATATTTGTCGACGTAACACCACTTGATGATAAAACTATTGCAAACCCATTTTTTTCTTCTTAGAAAAATTAACCAATGTGTAATGGTACTCAAAATTTGCATTATTAACAAACTTATACTGACTATTCTCCTTTTTGGTCTTCAAATTTGTTACCAATCAATAATGTTGCATACAAATTGACATATTATATAATATTATTAATGTAAATAATTATACTCTTATTATTTTTATTAGGTTTATTTAACGTTAATGCTTGCAATTTGAAGTCAAAGAAAATAGAGTGGTCAATAAACAAATCCAAGCTTTTATTTCGATATGGCAAAAATGTAAAATGTAATCTAAAAATAAACACTAAATATAATTTTTTTTATTTTTTATATTCCATTCATACCATTTCTCGATCTCTGAAGTCTTTACAATCTTCTCGAAACCCCAAGTTGCATATGATTCTAACGGCCTTGCGCTGGACTCCAAACATTCGGTGTCTTATTACAGAATGACCCTAGGCAACTATGCTATATGTCAGGTGGGACTGAAATAGCGCAAAATAGGCAGTTTTCAGCATATCAGGGGTAATATTATTCCTTAAACCTCTTAAGATATAGATGCTTTTATTTAACTTCGCTGCCAGTTCATCGCCATGTCGATCCCATAGAAGCAGGTTATCAATATAAACACCTAGGAATTTAACAGCTGTGTTAAAATTTGTTAGATAGTGATTATTTAACGTATAGATTGATGTTTTAGTTTTGTTAATATTAAGACTCAATCTATTTGCAGTAAACCACTCTGTAGCCTTTAATACGAATTCCCTATTTTGTTTATTTGCTGCATCGATACTAGTTGATGCATTAATGATAGTTGTATCATCAGCGAATAAAATGACTTTACAGTCATTCATGTATTTAGGGAAATCATTGATATAAATAAGAAACAGAAGTGGTCCTAGTGTTGATCCCTGCGGGACACCACAAGCCGTTTCAAGAAGATCAGATGTCTGACCTCTATAAGTGACCGCTTGCTGCCTTCTAGATAAAAAAGAAAGCAAAAGGCCACAGCTCTGGGGGTTGAAATTGTATGTGTACAACTTCCGTAAAAGTAATGTATGGGGAACACAGTCGAAGGCCTTGGAGAGATCAATGTACGTAGCAAAAGCAAATTCACCGTTTTCATATGCATCAATAATGGATCCTGTAAGGTCCAGTATGGCATTAAGTGTGGATTTCCCCTCCCTAAATCCGTATTGTTCTTCGCTGAGGATATTATTGCTTTCAAAGTGTATTATTATTTGCGTAAGCATTATTTTCTCAAATATTTTCGAGAAAATGGGGGGTAAAGATATATACGGCATTGATAAGGGCATTGATCTCATTTTGCTTCTACAGTTAGTGTCGGTTTTCAGTTTAAACCATCGGCTAGCATCGGAGCGGCGAGAAACCCGAACAAATGCGATGATAATCGGTTTCTCGCCGCTCCGATGCTAGTCGATGGTTTAAACTAAAAACCGACACTAACTGTAGAAGCAAAATGAGATCAATGCCCTTATCAATGCAGTAGCATTTATAATTACTGACGTCAATACCGGCTTATGGTTAGCGAAGTCAGTATATATACAACTTCTACATATCAAGTGAGTGTGTATGGGATGATGGATGTGGCGGCCTGAGGAGCTCATAAAAAGAGCGAAACGATCGTCGTCGTCTTCTGTCCTCCTTGCACACTCACTTGATAAAAAATAACCTTTACATCATGACCTAATGCGCTGTTATTTCTTATTTGGTACTTATAAGCAGGTCGTTAATTCTAATTTATTTAATTTAATTCGGCGTTCTGAATATTATCATCGCATTGGTTCGGGTTTCTCGCCGCTCCGATGCTAGTCGATGGTTTAAACTAAAAACCGACACTAACTGTAGAAGCAAAATGAGATCAATGCCCTTATCAATGCAGTAGCATTTATAAATACTGACGTCAATACCGGCTTATGGTTAGCGAAGTCAGTATATATACAACTTCTACATATCAAGTGAGTGTGTATGGGATAATGGATGTGGCGGGCTAAGGAGCTCATAAAAAGAGCGAAACGATCGTCGTCGTCTTCTGTCCTCCTTGCACACTCACTTGATAAAAAATAACTTTTACATCATGACCTAATGCGCTGTTATTTCTTATTTGGTACTTATAAGCAGGTCGTTAATTCTAATGTATTTATATATATATATATATATATATATATATATATATATATATATATATATGTGTGTATATATTGTGCCACGCTCTTTCTTGTCAGTTGTGTCACCGGCTAGTGATTTTAAATATTTGCGGCGCTGGTCCTGGGTTAATTTATTTCTTTTCTCTTACTTTGGCTCAACTGGGCGCCAGCCACCTGCGTGGCAGAAAAAAAGGGTACTGTTAATCTTTCAGATTGCAGGTTAGTAAATAGTAAGTAACTCACGCGGATTAACCTAACAATTTCATGTATTATATAAAAACAAATACACATGGATAGCGAATAACAATGAACGTTTATTACTAAAAAAAAAAACTAAATAAAAATGGGGTAAGAATAATCTACAATTTCATGTAGCCACTAAATAAACTGATAGAATAAATTACTTTGCCTTGTACATGTGTGAATCACGAGGATATATTGGCCTGTTCGTAAATGGGAAAGTGTAGCCTCACCAGACAAATTCCTTTGCGAAACGCCTCCGGTGCTTACAGTAGGATCCATGCAATCAGCGAGCAGCCGTCGGTAAGCTGTAAGCAGCTATCAGTTAACAGTAAGCAGCTAGCGGAAGGCGTTAATCGGTGGCAACGTCTCAGAAGCAGCACCCGGTCCCTAGCCTAGATAAGCACAAGAAGCGGAATGCGGCAGCAGCAAGCGGTGCGTGTCATGCAGGATAGGACAAGGGTAGCAGCTCAGGCAGCTTCCTGGATCGGCGGCAGTTCTTCCGGGCTTTAAGTTTCTCCTTCCTCTTGGGGCTATCCTCGTAGATCCCGGGTTAACTACGGTACAAAGTACAAGGCAGTATCAATTTTAATTGGAGGCCTAAGTGGCTACTGCGTCAGAAACTCGCGACTCTACGCATAGCGCAAATATAGGGATTGAGGTTTTACTTAACAAATTAACAAACTGTAACTAAGACATTTACTAGTATTCGGACTGGGTTAACCTCCACCATGACCAAAAAAACAAAACAGGAGACTAAACCACTACAAAAAAATAACACAAAACGGGCTGAACTTAGTGTGGGCCTTAAGCCATCGATCCTAATCGCTATCAAAACATTATCACTATTATTATTATTATTATTATTATTATTATTATTATTATTATTACTTTTAATAATAAACGAGCTCAATCATAATTCATGAATTCTTATTATTTTCCCTGCAGCAATTAAAATTTTCTCATCAGCATTTAGCCAGCTTACCTGGCACACACCTCCGTTCACGCCGCCCTCCCGTCACCGAATCCCCTCTTCGTGCGCACGCCGCACGCACGCTCCCCACGCATTACTCAGCGCGCTCTCGACATCGCGAAAATGCAAGGCATCAAAACATGAGCGTAGCAACAAAATTGTGAGAATGCAAAAAAATATAACATTTCGACAAATGGAACGTTACACTCCCCCTGTTCCCGGGTAAAAAAAAAAGTTAAAGCATTGACATTTCCATTTTTCCTTTCCTTCCCCTTTTCTTTCATACAGGTGCGTCGAGTCCATAAGAAGGCTTTAAATCCTGAACATGCCATTTACCCAGGTCTCTGCCAGATTCATCTGTAAGGGAATAAGTAAAATGTCCAAATTTTTCTTTGATTTGACACAGTTTAAATCTAGGCGCTAATTTTGCGGCAAAGTTTTTTGGCGCATCTGACAAAACCTTGATACGAACCCAAACCTGGTCGCCCGCTTTAAAGGTAGTGGCTGGCCGCCTACGTAAATTGTATGACTTGGCATTTCGCTTATAAGCTGTATTTAATCGTTCCTGGACATTGTGAAACAATTCCGGAAGTTTTTTTTGGTGCTGCGCATACTGTTCAGGATTTACCTCTAAGACCACATCTCCTAAATCCCCTACCTCACCATAATAATCTCTTCGAAGTGGGACATACCGTCCAAAAGTAAGTTCAGAAGGCGTAAACCCAGTGACTTCGTGCTTTGCAGAGCGTAATGCAAAACCTATTTCAGGAATCTTTAAATCCCAGGTTCGGTGATCCATATTATTAACAAAAGATCTAATTGTGGTACCAATGGTGCGATTGTAACGCTTTACAAAATTAACTTGGGGGTGATACCTTGCGTTGAACCAGATCTTAACTGCATACTTTTGGGCTAATTCCTTTATGATATTAGAAGAAAATTCAGTTCCATTATCGCACATAAGGATCTGAGGTACCCCAAACATAAGAAAAACCTGGGTCTCAAGGAACTCGGAAATAGCAGAGGATACTGCCTTGCGAAGAGGTTTTAGCAAAGTGAATTTTGTAAACCAATCCGTCACAACCAGCAATAGCAATGGCCATTCTTAGATCTCGGGAGCGGTCCGACAATATCAACAGCAATAAGTTGCCAAGGAAAGAATACAGCCTTGGGTGTTCCCATCTGACCTGGGGTACCGCTAGTTGATTCCTTCTGGGCTCCACACACCTGGCAGGAGCGAACATACCGTTTAACATCCTGGCGTAAACGAGGCCAGTAGTATAAATCTCGCACTCGATTAAGGGTCTTGAGCACTCCAAAATGTCCCGCAGTGGCAACATCGTGACAAGCCTTCAATACATCCTGCCTTATTGAAAGTGGAACAACTAATTTCCACTCCGAATAGTTGTTAGACCATCCTTCCTGGTGACCTGCTTAAAAAGTTGATTATCGCAGATACTCCATTGTGGGTACTGCTCCGGGGACCTTTGCTTTGCGGATTTCATTTTCTGGTACCAGGTATCGGCCGTGTAAGCCTCCTCAGGTATTTTAATTGAGTTAACCTGAACGGGTGCTCGGGACAAGGCATCGGGTACGATGTTGAGGACACCTTTCCGGTGTTCGATCTCAATATCGAATTGTTGCATCCTTAAAGCCCATCGAGCGAGCCTGCCGGTAGGGTCTTTAAGGTTTTGCAACCAAATAAGAGAATGGTGATCAGTTGTTACCTTGAAACGCACTCCCTCGATATAAGGTCTAAACTTTTTACCCCAAATAAAACACCTAATCACTCCTTCTCGGTAGCGCAAAATTTACGCTCCGATTCTGACAGAGTCCGACTGGCATACGCTATTGGTAGCTCTTGCCCGCTAGAGTTTTGTTGCACCAAAACACAACCTAGCCCAACTTCCGAGGCATCGCACTGGATGCAAAAGGGTTTGTCGAAGTCGGGAGTAGACAAAACTGGAGCGGTGCTAAGGGCATTTTTAATTAGGCTAAATGATTGTTCAGCCTCAGATGTCCACTCTATTTTTATTAGATTTCCGTTTACCTTTGATTAGCGACGTAATTGAGGCAGTTAAGGTGGAGAAATGAGGGATGAACCTGCGGTACCAAGAGCACATGCCTATAAAACGCTTAACCTGAGTCGCCGTTTCAGGTTGGGGATAGTTCAACATGGCCGAAACCTTGGCGGGATCCGTTCTAAGCCCTAAAGGTCCACAACAAAACCTAGATAATTAAGTGAAGAGCGACAGAATTCGCACTTTTCCAAGTTTACCGTCAGGTTTGCTTCCTTTAAGCGGTCGAAGACCGAAGACGTCTTTTAGGACTCGCATGTGCGATTCAAAGTCGGGAGTCGCGATGATGATATCATCTAGGTAAACGAAACAAAAAGGCTCCAGGGCAGGTCCAAGCACTTGATCCATGAGTCGCTGTTGCGTCTGGGGTGCGTTGTTGAGTCCAAACGGCATAACAACAAATTCATATAGGCCCTTCCCAGGCACTGCAAACACCGTTTTCTCACGAGAGCTTGGGTCAAGTGGGATCTGCCAAAAAGCCGATTTTAGGTCCACACTAGACAGAAATCTGGCACCATTAAGTTTATTTAATATGTGGTCCACTAAAGGGAGTAGATAAGCAGCCTTCTTAGTCAGAGAATTTAATCTTCTGCCATCGAAGCAGAAACGCAGTTCACTGCTTGATTTTTTAACAAACAATATCGGGGAACACCAAGGACTAGACGATTTCTGTAAAACACCTAAGGATTCCATATGATCTATTTCCTTACATAAATGTTTTAGCATGTAAGGCGATAGTGGGTACTGCCTCTGTTTCACAGGTATTGCGTTGCCAGTATCAATGAGGTGAGAGATCTTATTAGTCCGGCCCAATTGAGTGCCCGATTTCCATGACAATTCATTAAATTGGCGGCGTACTTCCTTCAGTTGTTTCTCTTGACCTACAGTCAAGTCTCCCGAACCCTTCAAAAAAGAAGTACCAGTCACCTCTAAACTATGAACATTAATATTACTACCCTGAACAGCAGTGGAAGAAGGGCCACTGAGAACCTTAAATGACCAAGAAGGATAGTCCATCGCCACTCTAAATAACCGGGCTACCCAAAATCAAAACGTTAGCTATAGAAGGTACCACTAAAACTTTAAGCACTCAGTTGATTCTATCATACCTAGACCTGGACCACCTAAAACAAAATGACTTGCACTAGAGTCTAACAAGGCAGTTACAGTACGGCCAAAAATGGGTATATCGATATGCGGGCGATTATCGGGAAACTTTTCAACAAGAAGGGGGTTAACTTTGGGTGCAGCAGATTTAGTTGGATCTTGATTTAAACAATAAAAATCGGCAACAACAGATAACCAATCATTCCACCTCTCATTCGGTTTAATTATTGATTTGGGCCTTGCGGGGAGCGGAGGACGTCGGCCTTGGATCCTCCGGGTAACCCGTTTCCCGAACACTTACTACAAGATCCACGGACTAGGTTAGGTGCGCAAAAACGACAGCGCTTTTTAGTACAGCTAGCATACAAGTGCCCAACTTTATTACAGTTCCAACAAACACTACTAACCGGGAGAGAATCAATTTTTGGAACAACATTAGGATAGGAATTTGTGTCGAGGGTATTCTCTAACCGTCGGCACAAATTACCCAACTGTTCAACCGACTTAATATCTTGAAGGGCTAAATGGGGTTGATAAAATTTTAGGATATTCTTCTTCAGGATCTTCATTTTTGTTTCTTCGGAGGGAGCTGTGCTTAAACGGCTGAAGAGGTTAGCCATGGCTGAGAAATACAAAACAATCTTCTCCTGGGTATCTTGTTTACGAGACCGGATTTCCTCCCATAAATGATCTTCAATATCGTGGGGTAGAAAGTTATCCTTCAGGGCGGATACCAAATTATTCCATGTTTTAATTGAACCTCGAACGCCACGAAACCAGATTAGTGCTGGTCCTGTCAAAAATTCAACTGCTGAACCTAACAACCTCTGCTTCGAAACATTACGAGAAATACGTAACTCGTCCACACGTTCCAAGAAATCAAAAACAGAATCTTCGCTGCCATCAAACTTGAGTTCCCATTTGTGAACAGCTACGGGTTTCATTACTTCATCAGTTCGAGGTACTTCCATCACATCAGGTTCTCCTACAGCATCCAATCGTTTTTGGTCGACATCATCTAGGAGAGATAATAGTTTAACCAAATGATCAGCCCTAAATTGCTCGAAGTCGTCCTTGTCAGTTGGAATACGAGAAATCCGCCCCTTAAGGTGAGTAAATCTGTTTGATAACTCATTGAATATACCCTCACTAGTCCCATCAAAATCAACGACAAACTCTTCTAAAGAATTCAAACTAAGTTCTATTTCTGACTGTTCTGTAGCAAAATCGAAATCAACCAAATCATAATCTACACCTCTTTCCTTATCCTGTTGTAAACATTTGCGTAAAGCCTTACGCTTAGCTTTATCATCACAACGTGTTACCAGACCTCTCAGCCAAAGTTCACACGTCACTTCATGTGTGCGTAAGTACATTGGATCCATAATTTTATTCATCGCAAAAAAATTGTTCCAAATTGAACCGATGTTTAAATATGTCAACTAATTTAACGATAATTTAAATATAGTAATTTTTCCCAATGAATAGTATTTACAGCATCCGAAATAGAAATATTACGTCCGCAGAATTTCTAAACCATTTAAACGACGTAAAAGTAGGGATATTAAGTGAAAGAGAGAAGAAGAAACATAAAATTAAAGTATTAATTCGAGCCCCCGTTTTTTTTTTCTTTTTACCTTCTAATCGCAATCAAGTATATTTACCAAATCATTGCGGTTCAAGCCAGCTCAAAACCTTGCATAATTAATTCAATCAAACAAAATGTCATTAAACTTTTATACAAGTCACAATGAATTAAATTAAAAAAACAAAGAAAGTGAATAGTTAAATAAAATGAAAAATGAAAAAAATGAGTCAAAAATCTCTATTGTTTATAAGCACAATGTTTATAATGAATAATTGATTATATTTAATTTAAATTGTTTTCGCAAAAAAAGTAAACATATGAAAATAAATAATTAAATTTAGAAACATAAATTTTAATTGAATTCAATTTACTTGCGAACAACTCAGCAAAAAATATAATAAATATCTTGATAGCAAGGTCAGAGTCCAAACTCACACAAAACCTCAATAATTAAATATCAATATTTCTGTCGAAACGCAAAACCCTGTTGCCAAACTTACGAAATTATCACGCACGGGCTGCTAGAGAAAAAAACGAAATGCCAAGTCAAATATACTTAATTTACATTACACAAAAAACCATAATTTTGGAAAAACCGTAACGTAATTATAAATACGAATAATAGTTTATTTAATTGCCAACCCTCATGAATCAAATTATATCCTCAATAAATCTCTGAACATCGAGAACGGGCTAATAGCAAACTCAAACTTAAAGATTAACAGCAGTAAGGAAAGGAGTAGGTGGGATTTAAATTGATGCCAAAGTAAGGATGTTATTAAAGTATGTTATAAAAAAGGCCCCACGTTGGGCGCTAATTGTGACAGGCTCTCTTGCCAGTTGTGTCACCGGCTAGTGATTTTAATAATTTGCGGCGCTGGTCGTGGGTTAATTTATTTCTTTTCTCTTACTTTGGCTCAACTGGGCGCCAGCCACCTGCGTGACAGAAAAAAAAAGGGTACTGTTAATCTTTCAGATTGCAGGTTAGTAAATAGTAAGTAACTCACGCGGATTAACTTAACAATTCCATGTATTATATAAAAACAAATACACATGGATAGCGAATAACAATAAACATTTATTACTAAAAATTAAATAAAAGTCAGGTAAGAATAGTCTACAATTTCATGTAGCCACTAAATAAACTGATAGAAAAAATTACTTTGCCTTGTACTTGTGTGAATCACGAGGATATATTGGCCCGTTCGTAAATGGGAAAGTGTAGCCTCACCAGACAAATTCCTTTGCGAAACGCCTCCGGTGCTTACAGCAGGATCCATGCAATCAGCGAGCAGCCATCGGTAAGCTGTAAGCAGCTATCAGTTAACAGTAAGCAGCTAGCGGAAGGCGTTAATCGGTGGCAACGTGCCAGAAGCAGCACCCGGTCCCTAGCCTAGATAAGCACAAGAAGCGGAATGCGGCAGCAGCAAGCGGTGCGTGTCATGCAGGTTAGGACAAGGGTAGCAGCTCAGGCAGCTTCCTGGATCGGCGGCAGTTCTTCCGGGCTTTAAGTTTCTCCTTCCTCTTGGGGCTATCCTCATAGATCCCGGGTTAACTACCGTACAAAGTACAAGGCAGTATCAATTTTAATTGGAGGCCTAAGTGGCTACTGCGTCACAAACTCGCGACTCTACGCATAGCGCAAATATAGGGATTGGGGTTTTACTTAACAAATTAACAAACTGTAACTAAGACATTTACTAGTATTCGGACTGGGTTAACCTCCACCATGACCAAAAAAACAAAACAGGAGACTCAACCACTACAAAAAAATAACACAAAACGGGCTGAACGTAGTGTGTGCCTTAAGCCATCGATCCTAATCGCTATCAAAACATTATCATTATCATTAATATTATTACTTTTAATAATAAACCATAATTCATGAATTCTTATTATTTTCCCTGCAGCAATTAAAATTTTCTCATCAGCATTTAGCCAGCTTACTTGGCACAACCTCCGTTCACGCCGCCCTCCCGTCACCGAATCCCCTCTTCGTGCGCACGCCGCGCGCACGCTCCCCACGCATTACTCAGCGCGCTCTCGACATCGCGAAAATGCAAGGCATCAAAACATGAGCGTAGCAACAAAATTGTGAGAATGCAAAAAAACGGAACATTTCGACAAATGGAATATATATATATATATTATATATACATATATATATATATATATATATATATATATAATGAAGTTATGCATGTTTCAAGTACTGAAGAATATAGTCGACGGACTCGGTTCAATTTAGAAAATTTGACTAATGGCAAAAACTTAAACAAATACTACATTTCTTCCCGAATCCAAAACCGTAAGCCGCACAACTCTGACTTATTTCGTTTTGAAGATATTGTTAATAGCGTCGAGCTCTGAAATCGTCAAATTTCTGAAAAAAATTAAATAACTCGAAAACGATTCAAATGAGAAGCAATGTTGTGTGAATAAACTCATGTTTATTTTTAACGAACAATCCAAAAATGTAAAAATATATAGGGTGTTCTGTTTAAAATAAGAAAGTTGGTGTTTACTTCCGGTATAACCGCAAGGCCGCCATATTTAGCAATAATTTTGGGTTATGAAAAACTTGATTCTGAACAACTTTTATTTGAAACTTTTTTTGCTATTTTCAACGATACGCCCACTATAGACCGATTTCCGCTTAGTGACTCACCCTGTATATATATAAAACATCCTTTGTGCCTCAATAAACGAGATGATGGCACAAGATTACAAACCGCATGGAAACCTTTGATGAATATAATAAAACAACAACAAAATGACTTGCCCCCAATATTTAACAATTTTCGGGATATTCAGACAAATTCAAGTAATTTCAACAATGCAGATACATCGGACACAAATCAAGAAATTTTAGTACCTTCTACATCGAGTGGACCAATGACACGCAGCAGATCTAGACTACAGGTCCCTAGTTTATAAAATAAGTGTGCTGACAGTAAACATGACATCTATCACTCAGTATATAAAAAAGCTCCTGAGGATGGCAGAAGTGATGCTGCCGAAACGTAAAGTGCAAATAAACAAATCAACGCGAGAAAGCAGCCCAAAAAACTTCAACCAGTTATATATATATATATATATTAATTGAGAGTTTTTTTAATCGTATTATTCATTTTTGAAATGTGAAATCAGTTAAAATTTTAACGAATAAACCCGGGCGGTTCGGTTTATTCGTTTAAATTTAAACTGATTTCAAAAATGAATAATAACATTATTTCGATTTAGTTGGCGTAATGGCCGTCCAGAGGCGCTCTTTGCAGTATTTTCTAATACATGGGCGTGAACCCTCTATAGAGTTCAATTTTTTTGGAGCGCGTCCGAGTGCGGACTGAATAAAATTTGGGGGCGTCTGAACAGAAACTTTGGAAATCGTCGCCGTTTCATGGGTAGGTATGTTAGGGATGAAGAGAATTTGTTGGAATCTTGACCGGCCCGAAATAACAAAGACATAATGAACACGTTAAATGTATATTTCAAAAAGTATTAATTGAATTTAAGACATTACTTTATGTGCTGGGATCGTACTTTGTGACTAGATGGAATTTCAGAATTGCTTGATTCAATAGCAACGGGAACATTCTCCATGGAAGAATGCTCCTTGCCCGGTGTGATGAAAATATCCACGTCCGTGGGTATTTCGTGTATAGTACTTGAAGATCATCCACGAATGCTAGGAAGAAATAAGGAGAAATAATGTAGACGCCTGGTTCTAAATTTGTTTGACTGCAGACTTGATTAAATACACAATAGCTTAAAAACTTGAAATATTATATAAACTTACGGTTTTAATTATTTGTGTTAACGCCCATCCCCAATGAATCAGAATTGCTTGATCCAACAGCAACGGGAATATACTCCATTAAAAGATGCTTTTAGTCCAGTATGATGAAAATAACCACGACCATGGGTGTTTCGTATACTTGAAGATCATCTACGTGTGCTACGAAGAAATAAAGAGAAATAATGTACCCAGTAAGTACAGTGAAATCCCTGCGAGGTAACTGGT
Source organism: Philonthus cognatus (assembly GCA_932526585.2). Classification (NCBI taxonomy): domain Eukaryota; kingdom Metazoa; phylum Arthropoda; class Insecta; order Coleoptera; family Staphylinidae; genus Philonthus; species Philonthus cognatus. Next base: position 67,480,153 of record OW052243.1, on the reverse strand, counting down.
GCATCGCATTGTGGATAGTGATGTAAAATGCGGGCATGCGGGGGAAACTGTTCGGTGGGGCATACGGGGTCTGCGTGCGCGAAGTGCGATCGCAACCTGAGTCAGCGTATTGCGCTAAATTCGCAGTAGAATGACAGTCTGGTTCGTTTGTTCGAAGGGAATCGCGGGTCTATTTTCGCTGAAACCGAATACTGTGTAATCGGACATCCTTATCGCGTTGTTTGAATTTCGTGTATACAAAAGAGTCTTACTGTTTAAAATGATATATTTCGATTTAATTTTGAAATAATGAATCTATTTTAATATATTTTTAACATTAGATAGTTATTTTAATTTACATAAATAATTATAATGTAATAATAATTATTATAATAATTATCTTTTAAATATGAAATAATATCAAAGCAAATTTAGTTAATATTATGTCCTCATTTTGAATATGCAAATTGCAATAATGACAGTGGTCCTTTATTTAAATTTTATTTACTAATATTTATTTAAGATATTTTTTGAAATTATTGTAAATAAATCGCTCTAATTATAATAAATTATTTCAATAATAAATCAAAATATAGCATTTTAATGTAAAGTAATTAGTAGGTACGAACAATCCACCATTTTAATTTGTAAGATCCTCTTATAAACATAATATCCAAACAACGCAATAAGGATATCCGATTAAACAATATTCGGTTTCAACGAAAATAGGCCTGCGATTCCCATCGAAGGAGCGAAACAGACCGAAATTCGGCCGCGGAATTTTGCGAAATATGCTGACTCAGGTTGCGATCACACTTCGCGCATCCAGATGCCGCATTCCCCTCCGAACAGTTCCCCCTGCATTCCCACATTTTACATCACTAATTGTGGATATGCCATATATCGGCCCGCTAAAATCTGTCTCTTTCTGGTCTCTAGTTCTCTTTCTAACTCACGGGCCTTATGGGTCACAAACTAAATCGTAGACCGTAGGTGGCGATACTGTTGACGTTGAAGATTGCACATCTGCTATCGTTTTGTTTAAGTGAATATGTGTTTGCCGCTAAAAACGCCATTTTATTTAGTGTTTCACACTGGTAAGTTCATCGTGTAATTTTTATTTTCTAAAATTAATTCAAATATTCGTAGGATTATGGCTAGCTTATGCATAATTTGTGGTCGTGGCGAGAATGAAGTGAAGAAATTATTTTATTTCCCAAAAAATCAGGAAAAACTACATTTGTGGCAAAAAGCACTTGGCGTTTCTTTGTTACAGATATCAAGAAGAAAACGGATTTGTAATTTTCATTTTTCAGATGAAGCGTTTGTTATCGGAAAAGCTGATTTACAACTAAAGAAATATGCTCTTCCCAATCGGTGGGTAGTTTGTCCCCTGACTCCAACAACAACAGATAGTGAGGTTAAGCCAACCATTTCTGTGGAAAATTCAGGTATTGTTTGCCCCTGGCAAATGAGGCTCGAACAACTACAAAAGACAGTGAATTTAACCCTAACGTTTCTGCAGAAAATGCATTAGTTATTGAACAATCAACGGCTCAAGTTATTATATTTTATAAGGAAATCTGTCAACAACAATTTTTTGGATGTTGGATGTTTCACCCAAGAAATTAAAAATTGTAACACTACTGAGATGGAAACAAATGCACATGTAAGTAATTAGTATACTATGTTCACGGCCTAGCAAAAAAAAAAATCCAAAATTAAATCATTTATTTTTCTTCAAAGGGTCTGGACGTTGATTTGAGCCAACAAGTTTTAGATACAGATACAGAGCAGGTAAGTACTATAGATTTACAATCAAATAAAAATCTTTTACAGGTAGAATTGCATCCCGCATTATCCACATCGAAAAAGAGTCTCTATTGGACTCTTTAGTTAAGACAGAGGTCAACTCATCATCCAGGAAAAAATTACTGATAAAGGTAATTAAAAACAATGAAGATCATTTACACAAACTAAGAAGAAAATTCAACCAGACTCGGCAATCATTTTCACTCTCCCCGAGGATGCTTGATTCAAGAGAATATAACATTTTTTATAAAGGTAAACATTTAAATGTTATTTAAGAGAAATTAAGTGCATGAATTATGATTTATGGGCTGCGGTGGCCGAGTGGGCAAGACATTAGTCTCATCGTTTCGTTAGCCGCAGAGAGCGAGTTTGAATTTTTCTAACGAGAAATACTCGTCCAGGGGTTGTTATTCCTGTTGTCCACATTTCATTCAATTAAATTAACAAAATTGCAAAGTTGTCGTGGCTGAATGGCTAATGCCTAAGTAAATTCCCTAAAATTCATATCATCTCCAACACAAATCGGGGTCTTACAGTTTTTTACAATTATCTTTAAAACATTGAATGAACAATGTTCAACGTTTGAAACTATATCAAACTGGTTAAGCTGTTACTCAAGTTAGCGCAGTTACTCTCTATTTAAAATTGTTACTTTGACCCTAATTAAGTGTTGTAATTTGTACAGATTGAAAAGGATACTACATCAACACAACCCATCTGGTACCGAACGAGCCAATAAATACCTAGCCAGTTCTATAGGCCTGCTGCTGCCCTTGTTGAATTCCTTTAGATTTTGTTCGGGACAAATAATGTGCAAATTTTGAAAAAATGTTCTTTTATTCTCTGTTTTTCTTTCTTATTTCTTCTATTGTAAATTCTTTGTTTATTTATTATTTCTTTTATTGTAAATATTTGCACATTTTTATGTACTAAAGTAATTGTATATAATAATGTTTTATTTAATATGAAATGTTAAAATGTATTTAAATTATTGTATGTTTGTTCACAACAGACTCCTTTCATCATAAACAATACGACTGATTATCTATTTATTCATTTATATATTATTCTGCTTATTTTGCATAATTGTTATCTTATGCTTATTTCGCTATTTTATCTTATTATATTATATTTAATTATTGTATTGTTAGTTATGAATTAGAGACCAAACCGTGAACACGGGTGTTAAGAAATAAATTCCTTTTTAAAAAATCGGTTTGTGTACGAGTAAAGTTAATTGGCGCAGTAGGATCCCGAAAATTGAAGATTTCATTCATTTGTCCTTTTCTTTGAATTAATTCGGGAGTTTTTACGGTGGACATCGACCTTCAGAGCGGCCCTCCGAACATTGAGCAGCCCAGACAATTTCCGTCCTGAGAGACATCGTCCACTACGTTCACGGGATCTTCGAGCGAATATCGAAAGTATCCCATGGACATAATACTTTTACTGTAAGTTACACAAGTTGATTGATTTTTTAACGCGGATAGTTAAAATAGTGATTTATTTCTAAAAGACACAAATTCTGATTCATAGCTCATTTACTAACATATCTAAATCTTGCTCCTAATAATAAACTAAAAAAAAAATATACCAAAATGGCCGTAGCTTTAAAACCCGAATATATGCAAATGATTCCTGAGTTCAGGGGAGAACCAGAACTTTTGCCTAGATTTATTGAAGTATGTGAAAGACTTTTAAATAGATTTTATAATGCTGAAGATAATAATGATTTTGTAATTGATTACTTAATGACTACCATAGTTTCAAGGGTTAAGGGTGAAGCTGCTATTAATATATCATCGAGTGCAGTTAATAATTGGAATTCTTTAAAAAATGCATTACTAAATTCATACGGTGACAAACGAGACCACTATACATTAAATTATGAAATTTGCACATTAAGGCAAAATACGAACGAAACTGTGTTCGATTTTTATAATAAAATTCAATCTCTTTTAAATTTACAAGTTGCGTACATAACAAATCATATTGCTGACTTGCAAGAAAGACAGCACTTGCGAATATTTTTTAGGGCTAATACTTTAAAAGTTTTATTGAGAGGATTAAAAGATCCCATTGGTTCACAAATGCGGGTTAAGAACCCTGCAGATTTAAACACAGCATTAAATATGCTTACTAATGACTTTCAAACGGAGGTCACAATCAACAATCCGATAAGTAAAGATAAAAATAAAATATTTGCACGACGTCCCATTCCATCTTATTCTGATAACTTTTATCAGTCACGCAATAATTATAACAATGGTCCACGCTATCCTTCTCGTCACAATAATTACAAACAATTTAATAGTACTTATCCGAATCGGAATAATGCATTCCAAAATAAAAATTATAGTTCTTTTAATAGTAAAAATCCAAGAACATTCAATTATCATAATAATAATAATCATAATCCTTACGGACCGAGTACTTCAAATACTCCACAAAATTCTGCACCCAATTTACAAAATTCCACACCCATGTCCGTTACTACAGGACGAAACGCCATTATTCCAAATAGGAACCAAATTTATAATATTGATGGGGAACAACAAGATTTTTTAGGCAAAACCGCCTCGGAGGAAACTCTTTTGAATTAATGGGGATTACTAATAATTATAGTGAACTTCCTTTTATATTTGACCCCCAAAATAAAATTAAAATTCTAATTGACTTTGGAAGTTCGAGATCTTTTGTAAATCCGAAAATTGCTAGGAAATTATTTAAATAAAATATTAAATATGAACCTTTCCAAGTGGCCAGCGCACATGGTACCACTTTTGGAAAAAATAGTACATTAATTCCTTTGACGCAATTATTAAAATCAAAATATTCTAATCTTAAATTTTATCTATTTGATTTTCACTCTAACTTCGATGCCCTGTTGGGAATGGATAATTTAAAAAATATACAAGCAACAATAAATATTGATAAAGAAATATTAACAACCCCTAAGTGTAAAATACCACTTAATTTTGGTAACGTTCGTGAAACCCCGGATACGAAGTGCATAGTAGTACCTGCAAGGTCCGAACAAATAATTGAGGTAGATATAAATAATATAAGTAATGGCGATGTAATAATTCCGCATATAAAACTACATAATTTAGAAATCCCAGAATGCATAAGTCATGTTAGGAATAATAAAGCGATCTGTACAATAATAAATAAGGGTGAAAATGATGAAAATATTTAAGTAGAGGAAAACAGCCGATTCTGGCTCCACCAAACGCAAGCCGGTAACATAGAGTTCAAAAGGTTTGTCCCCCAGCTAATATAATGCCCCTTTTGCACTGCTTGCCCCCGCCCGCCTCCCCCCTGTCCTTTTGGCCTGCGGGCGTTCCTCCGAATCTGGTGTTGGTTTCTTCGTATCTCTTGAGGTTCTTCAGATACCGCTGGAGCTAAAGAAATCTGCGAATGGGGCTAAAGAAATCTGCGTGAATAGATTTAGTACCAAACGCCGCCGAGCGATATCTCCCACATGGCGTTGGGGTCGAGCGCGCGGAGCACACACAATAATAATAATAATAATAATTACAAAAAGATTGCATTATATAGTAATAATTGCAATAGCGATCAGACGTTCATTACAATTGATAAGAGCAAGTGCAGAATTAGCAAAAATGAGAAAATTAATAAGTTCATTATAATTATAATAATAATAATAGTGTAACAATGGCATCAAGTGAAATTGTGTGCATATTAACTGCATTTTACAAAAACATTTTTAAAGAATATTGTGCAAATTGTTTTATGTACATCGAGGAAGAGGATAAAAAGAGTTATCATTTTATTGGTGGTCACAAAACTGTTCATTTTGATGATGACAATACACAAACTTTTGAGTTTAATGTTTGCAATGGATGTGAATGCTATTTAAATATAATGATGCGAAAATGTGATTGCTTTTGGTGTAATTAATATGCACTATCAGCATTCCATAAGAACAATTAATAGAAACCATCAGCATTTTCTCATTCCCCCACGCGCGCACACATTAGATAAATAATGATCAGTCAGTCATTACAATTGATAAGAGCAAGTGCATTAAAATGGATTTCAACAAAGTGAAACAATTGGCGACTGTTCGTGAAATTATAAAAATTTCCGAGCTACAAATGGGTGAAAAGTATACAATTTACAACGTAAAAGTAAAAAATACTCGATACGGCAAAGCTGTGCTCTGTTCACTCAAGGAATTCGACGTTTGGCTACCGGGGCGCTTTCTAGACGCATTTTCAGAGAACGCTTGCAAAGATTTCAACGAAAATCATGCAGAAAAAGCGTATATGTGCGTAACGGCAATCAAAGAAATTAACAAACGGGAAAGCCCTGAAATAATAATAGCACCATATTAATTTAATTGTAAGTACAAATTTTTTTTCTCTTCTTAACGAAAAAAAAAATAATAATAGAACGTTCTTTTTAGCATCAATAACAATCTCTCAACAATACTACATATATAATAATAATAATAAGTCTAGTCATGGTTTTCAAATGTAACATTTGTTTAAAAATATTTTCGCGATCGGATAGTTTAAATCGTCATTTGGGCAGTCATAGACAATTACTTTGTGAGGTGTGCGGTGTAACATTGGAGGACGGACGAGCATTTCATCAACATTGTTGTAAAAGCAACCCTCTACCTGATCGGACTAAATACAATATGGATACAAATCCGATAGCATCAACAAGCAAGCAGTTTCATTTTCTTCATACTAGTACGACACAATCTTTAGAGATCGAGCCTGGTGTTTTCAAGATTGCAAAAGCATTTAAAGATCGTATTGCAACGTACCGAATATCGGCAGCAACATCAACTGTAACGAACATTCCGTCATTTTTGGATAGTAATCGTGAGACGTTCCTTCGGTTGGTTAATGCATTAAGAGGTGACAATCAAAATGTCAAAGTCAACATTGAGCTTTTTGGAATGTACATTAAACCCAGTAGCGAGACACAACAGCCCGAATTGAAGTCTTTTAACACACGATTTAAAATCATTACCCCCACGAGTAACCTTGATGAAGATTACAGTCAATTTTGTGAAACTGTTAAAATTAAAAGCGAGGAATTTCAGGTGAGCTTTTTTTTTTTTTAGAAAAATGAAAGTAAAAATTGTTATCGTTTAAAAAAAAAAATCAATATTACAATTGTTCACTATTAAATTAAATAAACAAAAAAAAAATTCAAAATATTTGTTGATCTAAAATTCAATATAATTGGTAAAAAGCAACGACAGCCATCGTTTTTAATGTATTTTCTTTTTGTATGTGTATTTTAGGAGAGAGATAGCGGTTGGGCTCTGTTGAATGTGTCCCATCTCGAAATTAACATCAACAGGTACATTCCAATCTGTGCCACTTCATATTTGGAGTTACCTGCAAATATTAAAAAAAAACACGCATGTGTAAACGTGAGAAATGACGATATAGCTTGTTTTGCATGGGCCATTGTGGCGGCTCTTTATCCAGCAGATAAGAATTCGGACAGAACCACATCGTATCCTCATTACAACGACGTATTGGATTGGTCAGGTTTAGAGTTTCCAATCAAACTAAGGGATATTGGAAAATTCGAAGAGTTGAATAATATAAGCATAAACATTTACGGGTTAGAATTAAATATTACTAAACAAATTCATGAAGTGATAGGTCCAATTTATTTTACAAAATTTAGACGCAACAATCATATCAATTTACTTTGCTTAGAGGATAGTGGAAAAAGTCACTATGTGTTGATTAAAAATTTATCGCGGTTAATTTCAAATCAAGTATCGACCCATGGACATAAAATACATTTGTGTGACCGATGTTTAACATTGTTTGAAACAGAATTAAAATTATTAAATCATTGTCCACATGATTGCGATAAAAAGTACACCGTAATGTGCACAACAGGATTGATTAAAAACAAAAGTGGGCAGCTAGTGCCCGGTAATATATTGAGTTTTAGTAATTTTTCATGTAAAATGCTAGTCCCGTTCGTTGTATATGCAGATTTCGAATCTCTCTTAATTCTACTCCAAACACGTACGCAACACATGTTCACACTCCTTACAGTTTTGCATATTATATAAAGTGTAATTTCGATCACAATTTAGACAAATTCGTCTCGTACACGGGCTTGGATTGTCCAGAAGTTTTCATAAATACACTAATTAGTGACGCGAAGAGAATATATGACAATTATATAAAACAAGTCATACCAATGTCTAAATTAAGTGCGGAGGAAAAAAAGTTATTTGAGTCCGCCGTATTGTGTCACATTTGCGGAAAACCATTAGATCAACGTGAAAAAAAAGTTGCCGATGACTGTCATTTCACTGGTAAATGGGTCGGGGCAGCTCATTTTACGTGTAATTTAAATTATAAAGTTCCTAAATGTTTACCTGTATTTTTTCATAATTTAACAAATTACGATGCACATTTATTCATTAAACAATTCGATCTCGATTCTGATAAAATCGACGTAATTGCTCAAACCAAAGAGAAATATATATCATTTTCTAAATTAATTAAAGTAGACCGATATACTGACAAGCACGGAAACGATCGCGACATATATTTTAAATTAAAATTTTTGGATTCTTTTCGATTTATGTCGACGTCATTGGAAAAATTAGCAGATAACTTAAGCAATGATCAATTACCTAATATCTCTAAACATTTTCCTATTAAAGAGCAATTTGATTTAGTAAAGAAAAAGGGCGTGTTTCCTTATCAGTACATGAATTCATTTTCAAAATTGGATGAATGCCACTTACCACCGAAACATTCATTTTTCAACAGTTTAACAAACACCCATATTTCACATAAAGAGTACGAACATGCTAAGAACGTATGGGCGCATTTTAATTGCAAAAATTTACGCCAGTACTCCGAATTATACTTGAAAACAGATGTTTTACTATTAGCCGATATTTTTGAAAATTTTCGAGATGTGTGTATGCAAGCTTATAATTTGGATGCTGCTCACTATTATACAGCACCCCGATTGTCGTGGGATGCTATGTTGAAAATGACTTGTATTAATTTAGAATTATTAACAGATCTTGATATGCACCATTTTATCAAAAAAGGAATACGAGGAGGCATCAGCCAATGCTCCCAACGTCACGCTAAGGCGAATAATAAATTTATGGGCGACAAGTATGACAAGACTAAACCTTCTTCATATTTGGCATATTGGGACTCTAATAACCTGTACGGTTGGGCAATGTCGCAATTTATGCCACACGGGGGGTTTAGATGGCTTTCTGATGCGGAAATTACAGATTTAAATTTGGAGAATGTCCTCGATGATTCACCAATCGGTTATTTCCTCGAAGTGGATATTGAGTATCCTGAACCTCTTCACGACAAACACAACGATCTGCCCTTTCTCGTGGAAAATATTATCCCACCAGATTCCAAATTCAAAAATGTCAAGTTAATTGCAAATTTAAACAATAAAACCAAGTATGTTGTCCACTATAGAACTTTAAAACAAGCTTTAAGAAATGGTCTAAGAATAATAAACACTCACCGCGTTTTACAATTTAATCAGTCTGATTGGCTTAAAACATATATTGATTTAAATACCTCTATGAGACAACGTGCAAGCAACGATTTTGAGAAGAATTTTTATAAATTAATGAATAACAGTGTGTTTGGAAAAACAATGGAGAATGTGGACAAACGTGTAGATATAAAATTGGTGAATCATTGGGAGAACATCGGAAATCGGCAGGGTGCACGGAGTTTGATTTCCAAAATAAATTTTAATTCTTTATCAATATTCACTGAAAATTTAGTAGCAATCCAGATGGACCGAGTAAAAACTGTCTATAACAAACCCATTTATATCGGTTTCACAGTTTTAGAAATCTCCAAGTTGTTAATGTATGAGTTTTACTACAATTACTTAAAGCCCAAATATGACAATAATATACGCCTGTGTTACATGGACACAGACAGTTTTATATTATTCTTAAACGTAGATGATCTATATGGCGATATAAACGAAAATTTACACATGTTTGACACTAGTAATTTTGAGCCGGAAAATAAATACAACATCCCGTTGCAAAACAAAGGAGTGGTGGGCTTATTTAAAGACGAATTGGCGGGGGGACTAATATCTGAGTTTGTCGGTTTGCGATCAAAAATGTATTCAATTCAAGCGTTTTGCTCTGAAACTGACGGCGATGATTCTAAAGTAATTATTAAAAAAGCCAAAGGTATAAAAAAATACGTAGTAACTCAAACGTTGTCCATTACAGAATCTGTTTATTTGATAAAACCTCCATCAATCGCAAACAAAACTTATTTCAATCCATAAAACACACCATTTATACTATTACACAAAATAAATTGGCCCTATCCCTTCATGACGATAAACGTCATATATGCCCCGACGGGGTAGAAACATTAGCATGGGGTCATAAAAATATAAAATAATTATGTAATTTGATATTAAAAAAAATAATTATGTAATTTTTTATTAAAAAATATATATAATTATCCATTAAGATTTATAGAGGTTGTTATTAAAAATATATACGAACTAATATTTTTTTGTTTTATTCTATTTTAACCGTTTTCAGGTGTATACAGAAAAAAAAAGTGATTAATAAATAATTTTTTAAATAAACATGTATTTACATAATTATGAATAATTTCACAGTTATTTAAACTACATACATTATTTTGTTTTGCATGGATTTTGCAATAATTTATAGATTTTTTAAAATTAGGACAATTATTATCTAAACTTAAATCTATAACATTTTTATAGTATAATCTTAAATATTTAACTTTTTGATCGCCTTTAACGTAAACAACATCGGCGGGAAACAGATCAAAAATGTGTGGCAATTCACTGTAATCAACTTCACCAGCACTGTAACGCAAGCAATGGTAATTCTTCTCCAACCAGACAGCTTGTTTTTTGCACTCATTCGATAATTGCACAAAAGGTATCGGCGATTTGATGTGATACATCCTGGATGGTTCATTTGTATATTTAAATGTTAATTCTTTTGGTGAAAATTCCGGTATGCAGAAACCCTGAATATCGATGAATAATGTTTTGGTAGCAAGGATTTTCTTCGAAAGGATCGGTCGCAAAATCTGTTCAACTATTTTTATGCGCTTATTAAATCTATCTCTATCTGCCGCCACTTGGATCCAATTTTCACTGTCATCACCACCATATATTAAATAGGTGAACGTCACGGGAACTGAATCGAAAGATACTCTCGGAAGCATTTTTTAAATTAATTTACGAACAATTCCAGACAACGGTGTATACTCAACTATTGTATCACTTAAGATGAGACAATATGCGCGTGTGTTATCCTTAAATTCAGTGGATGCTTCTATTTGTATGCGCAGGTCCACCGTAGAAGACTTTACGCTTTCATTTTGCTTAGAAACATCAAAAACGAACATGACATGATTCTTGAAGCTCGGGAATGTAAAATATGGTTGCATAGGTCGTTCAAAATAACTTTGATAAAACTGACAATATAAATTGTAAACTGTTAAATAATCGTTGTTTGGAAAGTCTGTGTTCAGGTGATCATATGGATATGACTCAGAGTTTAAGTATACACGTATATTTCGAATGTTACAATGGTCGAAGGTTGAAGCATCCTCACTGGCAACGTTTTTCTTGTTTTCTTGAAAAGCCACAATTATATATCTCGGTCGCTCCAAGCTACTCGAGGTTTTTACCGCCCAAATATCATCTTTAGACTTTTTCATCGTAGGCAGTTCATGTAACTCCCATTTTCGGAAAGGTATCAAAATATTTGGATCGTTTTTTATTTGTTCAAACATCTGCAATTTTAATGTATCATTCAGTTGAATATGCGGCACTCGCCATTCTATTCTGTTTATATTAAATTTAATCTTATTGATAACGGCATCGGAGTCATCACATTCGAAGCAGTTGACATCACTGGACGAACGTAATAAAATACATTCTTGCTTCGCGTTGATTATTAGTTTCTTGTAATCTTCCGCAAATCCCAATAGGCATTTTAATGGAATAAGGGCATAGAATTTCTTATCGCTGGGAAAGTACGTTTTAATTTCACCGGTGTTAGACCATCCGGCAATACCTAGTGTTCTTATGTCACCACGGTAAGACAGATAACCTTTCAAGGTGGTAGCAATTCCCAAATCCCTCGTTCGATCAACTTCGACTCCATTTAGTTCGTAACGAATTTCCTCGAATAAGAAACTAAATGCGTTTGTGACAAGTTTGAATTTTTTCCCAGCAGTTAATTTATGATTAACTTCACCGCTCAAATAAATGTAGCTGTTTGACGGACACGTGTAAATGTCCTGATTTTGTATTGTTATCCTTATCTTATCGCTGTTGTCGAAATTTGAAGTTCTCGGTTGATACGTATGATACTCTTCCTTCACGATGCTATCGTCAAATTGAACTTTATTAAAAACGTCAATTTTATCCATATTTATTTTTAACTCTGTATCCCAGAGACGTTAATCTATTGAGATTTATGGTTGTAACTTGGCCGGACGACGAACCGAAAACGATGCCCATCATAAGGTTTTCAATTCGAGTCTGACTAAAATATGTTCCCCGCGAAAATTCACAAATTCTCCTACTTGATCAACTATTCTCAGCGTAATATTGTTAATGGTATTACGAGTGTTTATTGGTAGATATAAAATATTCTTCGGTTCTATGTTGATCGCGAAACCAGGGTCAACGGATGGACTAAACTCAAATAAGGTATGTGACAATGTTTCGTCGTAATATGCACCAGTAGTTATATTGCACTCGATTCTTATACTGTTAACATTTATTATCTGCACTGGTGAATCGGACGTGTGTAATTCCCCGGCCTTCAGAATACTATTGCCCGAATATCCTAATAATTTACCAATAGTATTTTTATGCGGAGAAAAATCAACGTTGAACTTACACTTCAGTTCACATTTTAACGTGTTATTATTAGGTTTCAGCGATAGGATTTGATTGATATCTGCTTGAGGTTCTTCGAATTGTCTTTGCAAAAATGATTCAATGTCACTAATTTCATAAGAACCAGTGGGAAGTAGAATTTCTTCCCCACCTTCGTAAATAAACTTGTATTAATCCTAAGCAGTAAGTACGATTAGAATCAAGTTCAATTGGGGGGTAATAGTTGGTGGAGATGATACTATGTGTACCCTGTAAAGTGAAGGTCTGAGACATGACTAACACACAATTTATTATTATTATTTATTTATATAAAAATTGTAAACACAAGTGTCCACAGTTGTAAGTATTGAGGTCTTGATATCGGTTATGATTGTATCGGATTTCACAATTCTTGAAATATTTCATCACTTCCCGAGGAGGTGATAGGTTTCCAAAACTATCAAAGTATGTCACTCGGTTTCCCGCCTTTTTATAAGCTACCCAATGCGTCCCCAGTCCCTTCTTAGAGTCCAAATTGATAATGCCTGCTTCACGGTAATGAGGAATATTTGGCAAAGAATCACGCATAAAGACTCCCCGGAAATGATCAATATTCTGGCAGAATTCTAATAAATCAACGTCGGTTAGGGCGCGTTTGGGTAGCGAATTTAACAGTTTTTTTTATTGTACTGTTCTTTCAGAAATAGTCCCATGCCCTTTCGGTAGGGCTTCAAAAATAATCCTTTTTCATGTTTGCCAAGCGCAATCGCCTCCATCGTAGCATTGTGTCTTTTAGCTTCTTCAAGCTTTAGTCGGGCATCTTTAACATTATTTACAGCCTTAGCAATTCCTGCAGCACCTCCTGTTAACGCACCAATAGCGCTAAGACCAGCAAAAATGGGAATTAGTGGTAAAACTCCACCTTGCTTTGGAATAGGAATAATTCTTGGAGTTTTGATTCTTTTCCTGCCGCCGGCTTCTTTAATGGCAGCCCTTGCTGCAGCCAGAGCTATGTTACTACTTTCTTTCATATGTTCAGGCTTCTTAAGGTCACCATGCACTTTCCTTATGGCTCTTTTAACCTTTGTAAGCACACCACTCCCTAAACGTGTCCTCTTCTTAAAACCCATACCCATTTTTCTCTTGATTTTAATCGCGTTTGTGACAGCCCACGCTGCCGCCTTTTCACCTAAATTCGCGTCTGGCGCTTTTATTCTACTCCAAGCTGCCTCCTCTAACTTCTTGTCAGCTTTATGTCGATCGCTAAGGTCTTTGTTCTGCGAATAAGCGATATCGTGCTGTTTACAAGCCGCGTCCAGACTGTTAATTCCAGTATCACCTCGTTTTAAACGTTTTTCCAACTTGGTACCGGGACCGCAATACTGATATCTTGGTGTATGTAATTCGACGGGAAGTTTATCGATCAATGAGTTGATCATGCCTCTACCATCATAAATTAACATTTGACAATTAACTTCTCCTGAAACTATATATATATATGTATGTGGAACGTGTTCTTGCGATTAGTGCAATGAAGGTTGTGAAACAGAAACAGTCTCTTTCTGTTTCAAATTTAGATAGATGGGTAGGAGAAGGTTTTAAAAATCACAGACATGGCAATCTGCTACCTAATTCAATTCGAGCATTGATATGTGGTCCATCAAATTGTGGCAAATCAAACATAATGCTATCCCTTTTATTCCACGAAAACGGTCTAAAATTCAAGAACGTCTACGTTTACTCCAAATCACTGTATCAACCGAAATACGTCTTTTTGGAGAATGTGCTGAACGGTGTACAAGAAGTTAAATATCACGTATATAGAGAAAACAAGGAAATTATTAGCCCGGGGGACGCGGAGGATAATTCAGTTTTTATATTTGACGACGTCGCGTGTGATAAACAGGATAAGATCAGAGAATATTTCAGTATGGGCCGACATAATAACATTGATTCATTCTATCTTTGTCAGACATATACAAGAATTCCAAAGCATTTAATTCGTGATAATGCTAATTTAATTATATTATTCAAACAAGATGATCTCAACTTGAAACATGCGTACGCTGATCATGTGAGTAGTGATATGACATTTGAACGTTTCAAGACTCTTTGCCGTGAGTGCTGGAAAGATAAGTTCGGTTTTATTACAATTGACAAAGACTCAGATGAGGGTAGATATCGTAAAGGTTTCGATCAGTATATAATCATATAACGGTCAACCTTTACATGGAGTACTAAGACGACTGTGAAACGTAACATACGAAAAAAAATGACTGATATTAAAAGAAAACTGATCTCAGTTCAAAAGGCTATCAGAAAGAAGGCATTAGCTCTCAAAATAAATCGTAATGAAAATGATGCAATGTTGAGGAACCTGTACAAACCGATCACCGATCCGTTGAAATCAATAGTTAAATCTAATCGGCATTCGGATATTTCAATAATAAAATCAGAATTTAATAAAAACAAGTTATCCTCTTCTACCCCCATCAAAAGTGATAATGCATTTGTGCAGCCGTTGCAATCCACTGAATTGCCGCCTCAGCAAATACAATTCTTACAAGATGAGGAAGTATTTGAACCAGACAGAGACGCAGTACAATTCTTACAAGATGATGAAGTATTTGAACCGGGCAGAGACGCAACGTCACCTTGGACATCTCTCGAAACACCGTCTCCTGAAGAAATAAATATATATTTGGAAAAATTCGCTCCTTTACCGCGACAATATATCGAAGAATTAATTAGAGTCGGCGATGGTGATGATTTTGACACTGTCTATGGTATTCACTTTAATCCAGAAAATGCAAATTTTCGTGTCGGTAAAACAGACATTGAACTCGATGGAAATGATTTAATTGTCGAATCAGTACGGTACACTGGTACGGTAGGTCTATATGAATTGCTATTCAGAAAGAATCCTATGGCGTATCAACAAAAGGATGTCAGAAATTATATTGATATTCTTAAGAGAACAAATACTCTACATCGTGATTGTGATCCAACGAAACAGATAAGGGGCAATCCATCATTTAAATATAGAACGATCATAAAACCCGAACTGGAAAAAAATTCAACACCGCCAGAGCCACCTGCCAAGCCGCATCCACCGGGATCTAGCCGTGGTAAAGGATTCGACTCACAACTACGGGTTGAACATAAACCCTACCGATACACATACTGGAATGATCCAAACGAATTGATTGAACGATTGTGGCTACTGCATGCGTCCCGACATGCTGGAAATACTTCTCATGATAATGAAATTGCTTCGATCGAAGAAGAGCTCAGAGAAGCAAATATAATCTATTAAATTGCTACTGTTACATCAATTCTACAATGAGCGTCGATAAATTTGGTCGACACTCCCATCGAAAATATTCATCGGTTACTCGGGGTCCTCCAGGTCCCGGATTTTCATTTACATCAAGCGGTGATTTTGACGTTGGACGGAAACTTTTGAGACATTTATCTGAACCGCAAGTTTCCGATGACGCTGCTACAAAGTCGTACGTAGATGAATCGCTGGAAAAATTGAAAGAGCATATTTTCGGTCAGACGAAAAAAAATTCCAATGAGATTGATGATCTTAAAACGAGTTTGATGCAAACGGAACTGACTATAATTAATTTGGTTTCACTCATTAAACAACCGCCTTCACATGAGCAAGATTAAGGGCGATATCGTTAGAGAGTTGCATCGGCCAGCTCGAGTACATTTTCCACGTAGGCGGACGATTATTAAAGGATTGGACGATTTGTGGCAGGCTGATTTAGCCGAATTTGGACTTTATGCGCGAGAAAATAAAGGTTATAAATTCATATTAGTGGTAATCGATTGTTTTTCTAAATATCTGTGGACGGTACCATTAAAGAATAAATCGGGGATCACAGTGAGTGAGGCGTTTAAAACTATATTTCTGAAGGATTTCCGAACGCCTAAAAATTTGCAAACGGATCAGGGAAAAGAATTTTACAACACACATCTGCGATCCGTGTTAAACAAACACGGAATTAATCATTACTCCACTTACACAACGATAAAAGCCTCGATGGCAGAACGAGTAATACGTACAATAAAAGATAAGCTTTATCGCGAATTTAGTCTCAATGGAAAATATCGATGGCTCGACATTTTGCCCAAGGTTACAAATGAATATAATAGGCGGAAGCATAGTACTACAGGAATGCAACCTTGCAACGTCACCAAAGATAAGGAAGAACTTTTATTGAAGACTGTTTATTCGCAAATTAAAATATCTGGCATCGGAAAATTCAGGATTGGTGATGTTGTTCGGATAAGTAAACAAAAGGCTCTTTTTGAGAAGGGGTACACTCCAAATTGGTCTACGGAGTTGTTTAAAATTGTCAAAATAAAAATAACAAACCCCGTGAGCTACATATTGGAGGATATGCAAGGTATTCCAATTACTGGAGCATTTTACGAAGAGGAACTTCAGAAAGTAAAACATTCCGATGTATATCTAGTGGAAAAAGTTATACGAAAAAAAGGAAAAAAGGCCTACGTGAAATGGTTGGGATTAGACAAGTCACACAATAGTTGGATTAACAATTCGGATGTAGTGTAATGTTAATAAATAATCAATTATTATATTATTTTTCTGTATTTAAATTAAATAAACAAATATCTATTACAAATCATGACTCAATACAACCATAACACTTATATTTAGGTGGCGGTGGTCCATCAGAATGCGTCCTCCCAATATTATTATAGTGTTTGAAGCATGGAAGCCTTCGTCGAAAGTTGTTATCATTTTTCTGGCACGGTGTTAGCATATTCCAAATGTTTAATAATTGTAAACCTTCAATTTTCTTCAAATAGTATTCCGGCAAGAATATGAGATGGTCACTTGTCAAACAGCCATCATAATAAGCAATGATTGCATTGCTTATTTTCTCCTGTTCACCACTCATCATCATGTACGAACGTGCAATAATCTATATGCAATAATGTCGCTCTTCACTTTAACCTCATTGAATGCTATTGCTTCTTGAAGGCATTCGAGATTTTCAATTACTGTCACTCCAGCGTTATATTTTTCGTTTATAAGCACTTTTAAATAATCAACAACCTCACGCAGTTGTTGTTCTCGGTTAGAACCCAACTGATCTTTACAAATTGACATTGAATCAATCAAGCACCCATCGTAAAATTTAAAGAACTTCAATTCTTCCAGATGCGTCAGACGGTATTCCAGTGTTTGTAATATTTCACATAACCGTTCGAATAATTTTCCATTGAGAATTATTTTTGATCTATTTTTTTCAATCCGAATCCACTTTGACCTTGACTTTTTTTCGAAGAAAATGTTACATTCACTGAATACATTTATAGATTCTTTATCCTCAAGGTCAGTGGACTTCCTCATCAGGTGATTACTAATGTTTGACTTATACTTTAGGATCTGATTCCATTCAGCATGTAAGAATGTGACATTTGTATTTTTAGGCCCTGTTATTCTAATTGCGGGGTAAAAACCCCGAATCGGACTTAGACCAACAGCAGCATACACACGACCACTTTTATTTAGCGGGTATCTAGTTTCATTTATATACCTTTTCTCACCGTTTAAATTTGTATTAAAATCACTTAAAATGTTAAAGTCATTATTCATGCAGTCGGCCCCCTCATTGGACTGAAATCCTGTGTTCCATAGTTCTATAGCTTGTTCGATGTCATTTCTTTCGGGGTTAACGTAATAAAATCCTGTATGATTGAACCTTGAAGAGTAGTCCATGTTTTCGCCACTAGTGCACTCCACTTCTTCGCTATACCGATTCGTCGGATCCATTTTTTTTTTTTAATATTTTGATTTCACACAATCTCAACAACACACATACATCTGGGCTCAGTCACTGAACACTAAAATTGATTATGAAATTCTGCACAATAAACCCAGATTCTCGTCCAACTACAGCGCCCTCTGCTCGAAATCGGACGATTTGTTTACAATGTGATTAATTACAACACCTATGATAACAATAATGCTGCTATTGCAATTATTACTATATAATGCAATCTTTTTGTAATTATTATTATTATTATTATTATTGTGTGTGTCTCCGCGCGCTCGACCCCAACGCCATCTGGGAGATATCGCTCGGCGGCGTTTGGTACTAAATCTATTCACGCAGATTTCTTTAGCCCCATTCGCAGATTTCTTTAGCTCCAGCGGTATCTGAAGAACCTCAAGAGATACGAAGAAACCAACACCAGATTCGGAGGAACGCCCGCAGGCCAAAAGGACAGGGGGGGAGGGGGGCGGTGGGCGGGGGCAAGCAGTGCAAAAGGGGCATTATATTAGCTGGGGGACAAACCTTTTGAACTCTATGTTACCGGCTTGCGTTTGGTGGAGCCAGAATCGGCTGTTTTCCTCTACTTATTTATGTGAAAAAACCATTTATTGTAGACCCTATCAGCGAATATGATTGGGAATTACAAAATGGAAATAAAGAAGAATATAATGTTAATACATTAAACCAGTGGTGGGGAAACTTTTTTTAAGACGGGCCATTTGTAATAACTAGACAATCGTAGCGGGCCAAAGAATATTGCTTAATCGTAGGTAGGTAGTTTTTATGCGGGTCGTCACATTACGAAGTAAGAACGCGTTCAAACATTCTCACGACGGCACTCTTAAACGGGCCGGATTAAGCCTTTCCGCGGGCCGGACTTGGCCCGCGGACCGTAGTTTCCCCATCACTGCATTAAACTATGAAAAAAATAAATTTGATATATTAAAAATACGTACAAATCATATGAACTCAGAAGAGAAAAATGTTATAACTAATTTAATTAAAGAATACGCAGATATATTTCATATGGAAAATAATAAACTTACGTTTACAAATAAAATAAAACATGCAATTAAAACGTCCGATGAACTTCCTGTATATACTAAATCGTATCGTTATCCACACATTCACAAAATAGAGGTGGATAACCAAATTAAAAATATGATCAAAAAATAATTAGACCATCTTATAGTCCATGGTCTTCTCCAATTTGGGTGGTCCCCAAAAAATTGGATGTTTCCGGAAAACGCAAATGGCGCGTAGTTATTGATTACAGGAAATTAAATGAAAAAACAATAGGTGATGGATACCCTTTACCAAATATTAATGATTTATTAGACAAATTAGGACGATCACAATATTTTACTACATTAGATTTAGCCTCTGGCTTTCACCAAGTATAAATTGAAGAAAATGATATACACAAAACAGCATTTAATACTGAAAATGGACATTACGAATTTTTGCGAATGCCATTTGGCCTAAAAAACGCCCCTGCTACATTTCAGAGGGTTATGAATAATATTTTAAGAGGAATACGAAACGAAAAATGTCTTGTGTATATGGATGATATTATTATATTTAGTACCAGCTTACAGGAGCACGTAAATCAAATTTAAAAATACAACTGGACAAATATGAATTTTTACGTAAAGAAGTAGCTTATTTAGGACATATTGTTACCCCTCAAGGTGTCAAACCAAACCCAGAAAAAATTAAAGCTATTCAAAATTTTACTATTCCAAAAAATGTTAAACAAATTAAAGGATTTCTAGGATTACTTGGTTATTATCGAAAATGTATAAAAGACTTTGCTAGATTGACTAAACCTTTAACAAAAAGATTAAAAAAGATGCAATTATTAATATAAATGATTCTGATTATCAAAATTGCTTTAATCTATGTAAAAATGTTTTAACAAATGAACCCTTGCTTCAGTATCCAGATTTTAGTAAACCATTTATTTTAACCACAGACGCTAGTCATTTTGCAATAGGCGCTGTGTTATCTCAAGGAAAAATAGGAAACGATTTACCAATAGCTTACGCGAGTAGAACTTTAAACAACTCCGAAACAAATTATTCAACTATTGAAAAAGAGCTTCTTGCAATAGTATGGGCAGTTAAGTATTTTCGACCATATTTATACGGTCGAACATTTCAAATAGTTTGTGATCATAAACCACTCCAGTGGCTCATGAATATAAAAGAGCCTAATTCAAAATTAGTACGTTGGAAATTAAAACTCTCAGAATATGATTACACGATAGTATATAAAAAGGGAGCACTAAACAAAAATGCTGATTTTCTCTCCAGAATAGAAATTAATGTAAATGATGATAATGCTAAAGTAGAATTGACGAATGTAGGAGACGAAATTGAATCAATAATAGCACAAATGGGAGATTCACAGATAGATTTAAATGAAGATGAATTAAATGAAATTCTTAATGATAATAATAATGATACAGCGCACACAAATATTGAAAACCCTATTCTTGATATCCCTATTTTAGAAAAAGCTGTAAATTATGGAAATAATCAAATTATAATCTCTAAAGTAAATTATGCCCCTTCGCCACCAGTAATTAGGTTATTATTTAACAATAAAAAACAACGTATAAATGTTCAATTTTCAAAATCAGATTTTGACAATAATGTCATTGAATTTATAAAGGAATATACAGTTCCCAATATTAAATATCACTTATACTTTGAAAGCCCAATTTATGAGAAATTTTCTGTAACAATGCAAAAATACTTTAAAAATTCTGCAAGTAATTTTATTAAATGTACGGAATTACTTTGTGACGTAGAAAGTCATGAAGAAATAGATAATACAATACGAGCGTATCACGAAGGAAAGTGTAACCATCGTGGATCGACGAAACTGAGGCACAAATTAAAAGACGATTTTATTGGCCCGATCAAAGGCGAACAATTCAAAATTTTATTAATCAATGTGAAATCTGTCTTGTCAGTAAATATGATAGGAAGCCGTTAAACTTAAAATTTGATATTACTCCAACCGCAATGAAACCCTTTGAAATAGTGCACATTGACACTATCGCTTTAGAAAAAGTTAAATTTCTTACTGTAATAGATTCATTCTCAAAATACACACAGCTTTATAAATTAAATTCACAACAAGCAACAGAGATTGCTAATAAATTAATCAGATTTTTTACACATCATGGGATACCCGAACAAATTATTTCGGATAACCACTTGGAATTCAAAAATACAGTAATTAAAGAATTACTTGAACTACATGGAGTAAAATTAAATTTCATTAGCTCTCAACACCCTGAGTCCAATGGAATTGTTGAGAGAGTCCACTCTACTATTATTAATAATAATAATAATAATAATAATAACGTTTATTGCCCAACAGAAGATCCATTTACAGGACAATTTTACAGAATAAAAAATAAGAAATATATTAGAAACAAAAATGCACATATAACAAAACAATCGATCGAATATTAATCAGACACTATATTACAGTTTATCAAAAAATATATCACTATAATGTTTCATAGCACTTCGACACATAACTGGCACAGGCGCACGGCGTAGACAGTTGGTTCGCGCTCCGGGAATGTAGAAGGAACTGCTGTGTCTAGAGTTTAATCGCGGTATATGGAAATTAATTCTAGATAGAAGAAACGGTACATCTGTCACATTATGAACAATTTTCCAGAGAAAATTGAGCACGTACGCTTATTAAATAATCAAAATTCTTCAAAAGGAGACCCTATCGAATACAAGATAAATTATGCACTTCTTGCATATAATAATTCAATTCATTCTGCGACGAAATTTAAGCCATCAGAAATAATCTCTGGAGTAGAGGAAAACAGCCGATTCTGGCTCCACCAAACGCAAGCCGGTAACATAGAGTTCAAAAGGTTTGTCCCCCAGCTAATTTAATGCGTGAATAGATTTAGTACCAAACGCCGCCGAGCGATATCTCCCAGATGGCGTTGGGGTCGAGCGCGCGGAGACACACACACAATAATAATAATAATAATAATAAATACAAAAAGATTGCATTATATAGTAATAATTGCAATAGCAGCATTATGTGTGTTATTGTAATTAATCACATTGTAAACAAATCGTCCGATTTCGAGTAGAAGGCGCTGTAGTTGGACGAGAATCTGGGTTTATTGTGCAGAATTTCATAATCAATTTTAGTGTTCAGTGACTGAGCCCAGATGTGTGTGTGTTGTTGAGATTGTGTGAAATCAAAATATTAAAAAAAAATGGATCTGACGAATCGGTATAGCGAAGAAGTGGAGTGCACTAGTGGTGAAAACATGGACTACTCTTCAAGGTGCAATCATACAGGATTTTATTACGTTAACCCCGAAAGAAATGACATCGAACAAGCTATAGAACTATGGAACACAGGATTTCAGTCCAACGAGGGGGACGACTGCATGAATAATGACTTTAACATTTTAAGTGATTTTAATACAAATTTAAACGGTGAGAAAAGGTATATAAATGAAACTAGATACCCGCTAAATAAAAGTGGTCGTGTGTATGCTGCTGTTGGTCTAAGTCCGATTCGGGGTTTTTACCCCGCAATTAGAATAACAGGGCCTAAAAATACAAATGTCACATTCTTACATGCTGAATGGAATCAGATCCTAAAGTATAAGTCAAACATTAGTAATCACCTGATGAGGAAGTCCACTGACCTTGAGGATAAAGAATCTATAAATGTATTCAGTGAATGTAACATTTTCTTCGAAAAAAAGTCAAGGTCAAAGTGGATTCGGATTGAAAAAAATAGATCAAAAATAATTCTCAATGGAAAATTATTCGAACGGTTATGTGAAATATTACAAACACTGGAATACCGTCTGACGCATCTGGAAGAATTGAAGTTCTTTAAATTTTACGATGGGTGCTTGATTTATTCAATGTCAATTTGTAAAGATCAGTTGGGTTCTAACCGAGAACAACAACTGCGTGAAGTTGTTGATTATTTGAAAGTACTTATAAACGAAAAATATAACGCTGGAGTGACAGTAATTGAAAATCTCGAATGCCTTCAAGAAGCAATAGCATTCAATGAGGTTAAAGTGAAGAGCGACATTATTGCATATAGATTATTGCACGTTCGTACATGATGATGAGTGGTGAACAGGAGAAAATAAGCAATGCAATCATTGCTTATTATGATGGCTGTTTGACAAGTGACCATCTCATATTTTTGCCGGAATACTATTTGAAGAAAATTGAAGGTTTACAATTATTAAACATTTGGAATATGTTAACACCGTGCCAGAAAAATGATAACAACTTTCGACGGAGGCTTCCATGCTTCAAACACTATAATAATATTGGGAGGACGCATTCTGATGGACCACCGCCACCTAAATATAAGTGTTATGGTTGTATTGAGTCATGATTTGTAATAGATATTTGTTTATTTAATTTAAATACAGAAAAATAATATAATAATTGATTATTTATTAACATTACACTACATCCGAATTGTTAATCCAACTATTGTGTGACTTGTCTAATCCCAACCATTTCACGTAGGCCTTCTTTCCTTTTTTTCGTATAACTTTTTCCACTAGATATACATCGGAATGTTTTACTTTCTGAAGTTCCTCTTCGTAAAATGCTCCAGTAATTGGAATACCTTGCATATCCTCCAATATGTAGCTCACGGGGTTTGTTATTTTTATTTTGACAATTTTAAACAACTCCGTAGACCAATTTGGAGTGTACCCCTTCTCAAAAAGAGCCTTTTGTTTACTTATCCGAACAACATCACCAATCCTGAATTTTCCGATGCCAGATATTTTAATTTGCGAATAAACAGTCTTCAATAAAAGTTCTTCCTTATCTTTGGTGACGTTGCAAGGTTGCATTCCTGTAGTACTATGCTTCCGCGTATTATATTCATTTGTAACCTTGGGCAAAATGTCGAGCCATCGATATTTTCCATTGAGACTAAATTCGCGATAAAGCTTATCTTTTATTGTACGTATTATTCGTTCTGCCATCGAGGCTTTTATCGTTGTGTAAGTGGAGTAATGATTAATTCCGTGTTTGTTTAACACGGATCGCAGATGTGTGTTGTAAAATTCTTTTCCCTGATCCGTTTGCAAATTTTTAGGCGTTCGGAAATCCTTCAGAAATATAGTTTTAAACGCCTCACTCACTGTGATCCCCGATTTATTCTTTAATGGTACCGTCCACAGATATTTAGAAAAACAATCGATTACCACTAATATGAATTTATAACCTTTATTTTCTCGCGCATAAAGTCCAAACTCGGCTAAATCAGCCTGCCACAAATCGTCCAATCCTTTAATAATCGTCCGCCTACGTGGAAAATGTACTCGAGCTGGCCGATGCAACTCTCTAACGATATCGCCCTTAATCTTGCTCATGTGAAGGCGGTTGTTTAATGAGTGAAACCAAATTAATTATAGTCAGTTCCGTTTGCATCAAACTCGTTTTAAGATCATCAATCTCATTGGAATTTTTTTTCATCTGACCGAAAATATGCTCTTTCATTTTTTCCAGCGATTCATCTACGTACGACTTTGTAGCAGCGTCATCGGAAACTTGCGGTTCAGATAAATGTCTCAAAAGTTTCCGTCCAACGTCAAAATCACCGCTTGATGTAAATGAAAATCCGGGACCTGGAGGACCCCGAGTAACTGATGAATATTTTCGATGAGAGTGTCGACCAAACTTATCGACGCTCATTGTAGAATTGATGTAACAGTAGCAATTTAATAGATTATATTTGCTTCTCTGAGCTCTTCTTCGATCGAAGCAATTTCATTATCATGAGAAGTATTTCCAGCATGTCGGGACGCATGCAGTAGCCACAATCGTTCAATCAATTCGTTTGGATCATTCCAGTATGTGTATCGGTAGGGTTTATGTTCAACCCGTAGTTGTGAGTCGAATCCTTTACCACGACTAGATCCCGGTGGATGCGGCTTGGCAGGTGGCTCTGGCGGTGTTGAATTTTTTTCCAGTTCGGGTTTTATGATCGTTCTATATTTAAATGATGGATTGCCCCTTATCTGTTTCGTTGGATCACAATCACGATGTAGAGTATTTGTTCTCTTAAGAATATCAATATAATTTCTGACATCCTTTTGTTGATACGCCATAGGATTCTTTCTGAATAGCAATTCATATAGACCTACCGTACCAGTGTACCGTACTGATTCGACAATTAAATCATTTCCATCGAGTTCAATGTCTGTTTAACCGACACGAAAATTGGCATTTTCTGGATTAAAGTGAATACCATAGACAGTGTCAAAATCATCACCATCGCCGACTCTAATTAATTCTTCGATATATTGTCGCGGTAAAGGAGCGAATTTTTCCAAATATATATTTATTTCTTCAGGAGACGGTGTTTCGAGAGATGTGCAAGGTGACGTTGCGTCTCTGTCCGGTTCAAATACTTCATCATCTTGTAAGAATTGTACTGCGTCTCTGTCCGGTTCAAATACTTCCTCATCTTGTAAGAATTGTACTTGCTGAGGCGGCAATTCAGTGGATTGCAACGTCTGCACAAATGCATTATCACTTTTGATGGGGGTAGAAGAGGATAACTTGTTTTTATTAAATTCTGATTTTATTATTGAAATATCCGAATGCCGATTAGATTTAACTATTGATTTCAACGGATCGGTGATCGGTTTGTACAGGTTCCTCAACATTGCATCATTTTCATTACGATTTATTTTGAGAGCTAATGCCTTCTTTCTGATAGCCTTTTGAACTTAGATCAGTTTTCTTTTAATATCAGTCATTTTTTTTCGTATGTTACGTATCACAGTCGTCTTTGTACTCCATGTAAAGGTTGACCGTTATATGATTATATACTGATCGAAACCTTTACGATATCTGCCCTCATCTGAGTCTTTGTCAATTGTAATAAAACCGAACTTATCTTTCCAGCACTCACGGCAAAGAGTCTTGAAACGTTCAAATGTCATATCACTACTCACATGATCAGCGTACGCATGTTTCAAGTTGAGATCATCTTGTTTGAATAATATAATTAAATTAGCATTATCACGAATTAAATGCTTTGGAATTCTTGTATATGTCTGACAAAGATAGAATGAATCAATGTCGGCCCATACTGAAATATTCTTTGATCTTATCCTGTTTATCACACGCGACGTCGTCAAATATAAAAACTGAATTATCCTCCGCGTCCACCGGGCTAATAATTTCCTCGTTTTCTCTATATACGTGATATTTAACTTCTTGTACACCGTTCAGCACATTCTCCAAAAAGACGTATTTCGGTTGATACAGTGATTTGGAGTAAACGTAGACGTTCTTGAATTTTAGACCGTTTTCGTGGAATAAAAGGGATAGCATTATGTTTGATTTGCCACAATTTGTTGGACCACATATCAATGCTCGAATTGAATTAGGTAGCAGATTGCCATGTCTGTGATTTTTAAAACCTTCTCCTACCCATCTATCTAAATTTGAAACAGAAAGAGACTGTTTCTGTTTCACAACCTTCATTGCACTAATCGCAAGAACACGTTCCACATACATATATATATAGTTTCAGGAGAAGTTAATTGTCAAATGTTAATTTATGATGGTAGAGGCATGATCAACTCATTGATCGATAAACTTCCCGTCGAATTACATATAGCAAGATATCAATATTGCGGTCCCGGTACCAAGTTGGAAAAACGTTTAAAACGAGGTGATACTGGAATCAACAGTCTGGACGCGGCTTGTAAACAGCACGATATCGCTTATTCGCAGAACAAAGACCTTAGCGATCGACATAAAGCTGACAAGAAGTTAGAGGAGGCAGCTTGGAGTAGAATAAAAGCGCCAGACGCGAATTTAGGTGAAAAGGCGGCAGCGAGGGCTGTTACAAACGCGATGAAAATCAAGAGAAAAATGGGTATGGGTTTTAAGAAGAGGACACGTTTAGGGAGTGGTGTGCTTACAAAGGTTAAAAGAGCCATAAGGAAAGTGCATGGTGACCTTAAGAAGCCTGAACATATGAAAGAAAGTAGTAACATTGCTCTGGCTGCAGCAAGGGCTGCCATTAAAGAAGCCGGCGGCAGGAAAAGAATCAAAACTCCAAGAATTATTCCCATTCCAAAGCAAGGTGGAGTTTTACCACTAATTCCCATTTTTGCTGGTCTTAGCGCTATTGGTGCGTTAACAGGAGGTGCTGCAGGAATTGCTAAGGCTGTAAATAATGTTAAAGATGCCCGACTAAAGCTTGAAGAAGCTAAAAGACACAATGCTACGATGGAGGCGATTGCGCTTGGCAAACATGGAAAAGGATTATTTTTGAAGCCCTACCGAAAGGGCATGGGACTATTTCTGAAAGAACAGTACAATAAAAAAAACTGTTAAAGTCGCTACCCAAACGCGCCCTAACCGACGTTGATTTATTAGAATTCTGCCAGAATATTGATCATTTCCGGGGAGTCTTTATGCGTGATTCTTTGCCAAATATTCCTCATTACCGTGAAGCAGGCATTATCAATTTGGACTCTAAGAAGGGACTGGGGACGCATTGGGTAGCTTATAAAAAGGCGGGAAACCGAGTGACATACTTTGATAGTTTTGGAAACCTATCACCTCCTCGGGAAGTGATGAAATATTTCAAGAATTGTGAAATCCGATACAATCATAACCGATATCAAGACTTCAATACTTACAACTGTGTACACTTGTGTTTACAATTTTTATATAAATAAATAATAATAATAAATTGTGTGTTAGTCATGTCTCAGACCTTCACTTTACAGGGTACACATAGTATCATCTCCACCAACTATTACCCCCCAATTGAACTTGATTCTAATCGTACTTACTGCTTAGGATTAATAGGTTTTCACACCTATAATTCGATACCGAATATCGAAGACGGCGTCAACAACAAGTTTATTTACGAAGGTGGGGAAGAAATTCTACTTCCCACTGGTTCTTATGAAATTAGTGACATTGAATCATTTTTGCAAAGACAATTCGAAGAACCTCAAGCAGATATCAATCAAATCCTATCGCTGAAACCTAATAATAACACGTTAAAATGTGAACTGAAGTGTAAGTTCAACGTTGATTTTTCTCCGCATAAAAATACTATTGGTAAATTATTAGGATATTCGGGCAATAGTATTCTGAAGGCCGGGGAATTACACACGTCCGATTCACCAGTGCAGATAATAAAAGTTAACAGTATAAGAATCGAGTGCAATATAACTACTGGTGCATATTACGACGAAACATTGTCACATACCTTATTCGAGTTTAGTCCATCCGTTGACCCTGGTTTCGCGATCAACATAGAACCGAAGAATATTTTATATCTACCAATAAACACTCGTAATACCATTAACAATATTACACTGAAAATAGTTGATCAAGAAGGAGAATTTGTGAATTTTCGCGGGGAACATATTTTAGTCAGACTCGAATTGAAAACCTTATGATGGGCATCGTTTACAATAAGACCATGAATATAATCAGAGGAAACGTCACTTTCGGTTCGTCGTCCGGCCAAGTTACAACCATAAATCTCAATAGATTAACGTCTCTGGGATACAGAGTTAAAAATAAATATGGATAAAATTGACGTTTTTAATAAAGTTCAATTTGACGATAGCATCGTGAAGGAAGAGTATCATACGTATCAACCGAGAACTTCAAATTTCGACAACAGCGATGAGATAAGGATAACAATACAAAATCAGGACATTTACACGTCTCCGTCAAACAGCTACATTTATTTGAGCGGTGAAGTTAATCATAAATTAACTGCTGGGAAAAAATTCAAACTTGTCACAAACGCATTTAGTTTCTTATTCGAGGAAATTCGTTACGAACTAAATGGAGTCGAAGTTGATCGAACGAGGGATTTGGGAATTGCTACCACCTTGAAAGGTTATCTGTCTTACCGTGGTGACATACGAACACTAGGTATTGCCGGATGGTCTAACACCGGTGAAATTAAAACGTACTTTCCCAGCGATAAGAAATTCTATGCCCTTATTCCATTAAAATGCCTATTGGGATTTGCGGAAGATTACAAGAAACTAATAATCAACGCGAAGCAAGAATTGATTTTATTACGTTCGTCCAGTGATGTCAACTGCTTCGAATGTGATGACTCCGATGCCGTTATCAATAAGATTAAATTTAATATAAACAGAATAGAATGGCGAGTGCCGCATATTCAACTGAATGACACATTAAAATTGCAGATGTTTGAACAAATAAAAAACGATCCAAATATTTTGATACCTTTCCGAAAATGGGAGTTACATGAACTGCCTACGATGAAAAAGTCTAAAGATGATATTTGGGCGGTAAAAACCTCGAGTAGCTTGGAGCGACCGAGATATATAATTGTGGCTTTTCAAGAAAACAAGAAAAACGTTGCCAGTGAGGATGCTTCAACCTTCGACCATTGTAACATTCGAAATATACGTGTATACTTAAACTCTGAGTCATATCCATATGATCACCTGAACACCGACTTTCCAAACAACGATTATTTAACAGTTTACAATTTATATTGTCAGTTTCATCAAAGTTATTTTGAACGACCTATGCAACCATATTTTACATTCCCGAGCTTCAAGAATCATGTCATGTTCGTTTTTGATGTTTCTAAGCAAAATGAAAGCGTAAAGTCTTCTACGGTGGACCTGCGCATACAAATAGAAGCATCCACTGAATTTAAGGATAACACACGCGCATATTGTCTCATCTTAAGTGATACAATAGTTGAGTATACACCGTTGTCTGGAATTGTTCGTAAATTAATTTAAAAAATGCTTCCGAGAGTATCTTTCGATTCAGTTCCCGTGACGTTCACCTATTTAATATATGGTGGTGATGACAATGAAAATTGGATCCAAGTGGCGGCAGATAGAGATAGATTTAATTAACGCATAAAAAAGGTTGAACAGATTTTGCGACCGATCCTTTCGAAGAAAATCCTTGCTACCAAAACAATATTCATCGATATTCAGGGTTTCTGCATACCGGAATTTTCACCAAAAGAATTAACATTTAAATATACAAATGGACCATCCAGGATGTATCACATCAAATCGCCGATACCTTTTGTGCAATTATCGAATGAGTGCAAAAAACAAGCTGTCTGGTTGGAGAAGAATTACCATTGCTTGCGTTACAGTGCTGGTGAAGTTGATTACAGTGAATTACCACACATTTTTGATCTGTTCCCCGCCGATGTTGTTTACGTTAAAGGCCATCAAAAAGTTAAATATTTAAGATTATACTATAAAAATGTTATAGATTTAAGTTTAGATAATAATTGTCCTAATTTTAAAAAATCTATAAATTATTGCAAAATCCATGCAAAACAAAATAATGTATGTAGTTTAAAGAACTGTGAAATTATTCATAATTATGTAAATACATGTTTATTTAAATAAATTATTTATTAATCACTTTTTTTTTCTGTATACACCTGAAAACGGTTAAAATAGAATAAAACAAAAAAATATTAGTTCGTATATATTTTTAATAACAACCTCTATAAATCTTAATGGATAATTATATATATTTTTTTAATAACAAATTACATGATTATTTTCTTTAATAACAAATTACATAATTATTTTATATTTTTATGACCCCATGCTAATGTTTCTACCCCGTCGGGGCATATATGACGTTTATCGTCATGAGGGGATAGGGCCAATTTATTTTGTGTAATAGTATAAATGGTGTGTTTTATGGATTGAAATAAATTTTGTTTGCGATTGATAGAGGTTTTATCAAATAAACAGATTCTGTAATCGTTCATGGACAACGTTTGAGTTACTACGTATTTTTTTATACCTCTGGCTTTTTTAATAATTACTTTAGAATCATCGCCGTCAATTTCAGAGCAAAACGCTTGAATTGAATACATTTTTGATCGCAAACCGACAAACTCAGATATTAGCCCTCCCCCCCCCCCCCCCCCCCCCCCCCCGCCAATTCGTCTTTAAATAAGCCCAGCACTCCTTTGTTTTGCAACGGGATGTTGTATTTATTTTCCGGCTCAAAATTACTAGTGTCAAGCATGTGTAAATTTTCGTTTATATCGCCATATAGATCATCTACGTTTAAGAATAATATAATAATAATATAATAATAATAAAATAAGAATAATATAATATACTGTCTGTGTCCATGTAACACAGGCGTATATTATTGTCATATTTGGGCTTTAAGTAATTGTAGTAAAACTCATACATTAACAACTTGGAGATTTCTAAAACTGTGAAACCGATATAAATGGGTTTGTTATAGACAGTTTTTACTCGGTCCATCTGGATTGCTACTAATTTTTCAGTGAATACTGATAAAGAATTAAAATTTATTTTGGAAATCAAACTCCGTGCACCCTGCCGATTTCCGATGTTCTCCCAATGATTCACCAATTTTATATCTACACGTTTGTCCACATTCTCCATTGTTTTTCCAAACACACTGTTATTCATTAATTTATAAAAATTCTTCTCAAAATCGTTGCGTGCACGTTGTCTCATAGAGGTATTTAAATCAATATATGTTTTAAGCCAATCAGACTGATTAAATTGTAAAACGCGGTGAGTGTTTATTATTCTTAGACCATTTCTTAAAGCTTGTTTTAAATTTCTATAGTGGACAACATACTTGGTTTTATTGTTTAAATTTGCAATTAACTTGACATTTTTGAATTTGGAATCTGGTGGGATAATATTTTCCACGAGAAAGGGCAGATCGTTGTGTTTGTCATGAAGAGGTTCAGGATATTCAATATCCACTTCGAGGAAATAACCGATTGGTGAATCATCGAGGACATTCTCCAAATTTAAATCTGTAATTTCCGCATCAGAAAGCCATCTAAACCCCCCGTGTGGCATAAATTGCGACATTGCCCAACCGTACAGGTTATTAGAGTCCCAATATGCCAAATATGAAGAAGGTTTAGTCTTGTCATACTTGTCGCCCATAAATTTATTATTCGCCTTAGCGTGACGTTGGGAGCATTGGCTGATGCCTCCTCGTATTCCTTTTTTGATAAAATGGTGCATATCAATATCTGTTAATAATTCTAAATTAATACAAGTCATTTTCAACATAGCATCCCACGACAATCCGGGTGCTGTATAATAGTGAGCAGCATCCAAATTATAAGCTTGCATACACACATCTCGAAAATTTTCAAAAATATCGGCTAATAGCAAAACATCTGTTTTCAAGTATAATTCGGAGTACTGGCGTAAATTTTTGCAATTAAAATGCGCCCATACGTTCTTAGCATGTTCGTACTCTTTATGTGAAATATGGGTGTTTGTTAAACTGTTGAAAAATGAATGTTTCGGTGGTAAGTGGCATTCATCCAATTTTGAAAATGAATTCATGTACTGATAAGGAAACACGCCCTTTTTCTTTACTAAATCAAATTGCTCTTTAATAGGAAAATGTTTAGAGATATTAGGTAATTGATCATTGCTTAAGTTATCTGCTAATTTTTCCAATGACGTCGACATAAATCGAAAAGAATCCAAAAATTTTAATTTAAAATATATGTCGCGATCGTTTCCGTGCTTGTCAGTATATCGGTCTACTTTGATTAATTTAGAAAATGATATATATTTCTCTTTGGTTTGAGCAATTACGTCGATTTTATCAGAATCGAGACCGAATTGTTTAATGAATAAATGTGCATCGTAATTTGTTAAATTATGAAAAAATACAGGTAAACATTTAGGAACTTTATAATTTAAATTACACGTAAAATGAGCTGCCCCGACCCATTTACCAGTGAAATGACAGTGATCGGCAACTTTTTTTTCACGTTGATCTAATGGTTTTC
The DNA here is from genome assembly GCA_932526585.2 of Philonthus cognatus. Taxonomy (NCBI): domain Eukaryota; kingdom Metazoa; phylum Arthropoda; class Insecta; order Coleoptera; family Staphylinidae; genus Philonthus; species Philonthus cognatus. Next base: position 67,446,737 of record OW052243.1, on the reverse strand, counting down.
CGCAAATGTGACACAATACGGCGGACTCAAATAACTTTTTTTCCTCCGCACTTAATTTAGACATTGGTATGACTTGTTTTATATAATTGTCATATATTCTCTTCGCGTCACTAATTAGTGTATTTATGAAAAATTCTGGACAATCCAAGCCCGTGTACGAGACGAATTTGTCTAACTTGTGATCGAAATTACACTTTATATAATATGCAAAACTGTAAGGAGTGTGAACATGTGTTGCGTACGTGTAAGATTCTTTTGGATTGGGTTCAGCCGTTTGGAGTGGAATTAAGAGAGATTCGAAATCTGCATATACAACGAACGGGACTCGCATTTTACATGAAAAATTACTAAAACTCAATATATTACCGGGCACTAGCTGCCCACTTTTGTTTTTAATCAATTCTGTTGTGCACATTACGGTGTACTTTTTATCGCAATCATGTTGACAATGATTTAATAATTTTAATTCTGTTTCAAACAATGTTAAACATCCGTCACACAAATGTATTTTATGTCCATGGGTTGATACTTGATTTGAAATTAACCGCGATAAATTTTTAATCAACACATAGTGACTTTTTCCACTATCCTCTAAGCAAAGTAAATTGATATGATTGTTGCGTCTAAATTTTGTAAAATAAATTGGACCTATCACTTCATGAATTTGTTTAGTAATATTTAATTCTAACCCGTAAATGTTTATGCTTATATTATTCAACTCTTCGAATTTTCCAATATCCCTTAGTTTGATTGGAAACTCTAAACCTGACCAATCCAATACGTCGTTGTAATGAGGATACGATGTGGTTCTGTCCGAATTCTTATCTGCTGGATAAAGAGCCGCCACAATGGCCCATGCAAAACAAGCTATATCGTCATTTCTCACGTTTACACATGCGTGTTTTTTTTTTAATATTTGCAGGTAACTCCAAATATGAAGTGGCACAGATTGGAATGTACCTGTTGATGTTAATTTCGAGATGGGACACATTCAACAGAGCCCAACCGCTATCTCTCTCCTAAAATACACATACAAAAAGAAAATACATTAAAAACGATGGCTGTCGTTGCTTTTTACCAATTATATTGAATTTTAGATCAACAAATATTTTGAATTTTTTTTTTGTTTATTTAATTTAATAGTGAACAATTGTAATATTGATTTTTTTTTTAAACGAAAACAATTTTTACTTTCATTTTTCTAAAAAAAAAAAAAAGCTCACCTGAAATTCCTCGCTTTTAATTTTAACAGTTTCACAAAATTGACTGTAATCTTCATCAAGGTTACTCGTGGGGGTAATGATTTTAAATCGTGTGTTAAAAGACTTCAATTCGGGCTGTTGTGTCTCGCTACTGGGTTTAATGTACATTCCAAAAAGCTCAATGTTGACTTTGACATTTTGATTGTCACCTCTTAATACATTAACCAAACGAAGGAACGTCTCACGATTACTATCCAAAAATGACGGAATGTCCGTTACAGTTGATGTTGCTGCCGATATTCGGTACGTTGCAATACGATCTTTAAATGCTTTTGCAATCTTGAAAACACCAGGCTCGATCTCTAAAGATTGTGTCGTACTAGTATGAAGAAAATGAAACTGCTTGCTTGTTGATGCTATCGGATTTGTATCCATATTGTATTTAGTCCGATCAGGTAGAGGGTTGCTTTTACAACAATGTTGATGAAATGCTCGTCCGTCCTCCAATGTTACACCGCACACCTCACAAAGTAATTGTCTATGACTGCCCAAATGACGATTTAAACTATCCGATCGCGAAAATATTTTTAAACAAATGTTACATTTGAAAACCATGACTAGACTTATTATTATTATATATGTAGTATTGTTGAGAGATTGTTATTGATGCTAAAAAGAACGTTCTATTATTTTTTTTTTTTTTTTTCGTTAAGAAGAGAAAAAAAATTGTACTTACAATTAAATTAATATGGTGCTATTATTATTTCAGGGCTTTCCCGTTTGTTAATTTCTTTGATTGCCGTTACGCACATATACGCTTTTTCTGCATGATTTTCGTTGAAATCTTTGCAAGCGTTCTCTGAAAATGCGTCTAGAAAGCGCCCCGGTAGCCAAACTTCGAATTCCTTGAGCGAACAGAGCACAGCTTTGCCGTATCGAGTATTTTTTACTTTTACGTTGTAAATTGTATACTTTTCACCAATTTGTAGCTCGGAAATTTTTATAATTTAACGAACAGTCGCCAATTGTTTCACTTTGTTGAAATCCATTTTAATGCACTTGCTCTTATCAATTGTAATGACTGACTGATCATTATTTATCTAATGTGTGCGCGCGTGGGGGAATGAGAAAATGCTGATGGTTTCTAGCAAGCAGTGCAAAAGGGGCATTATATTAGCTGGGGGACAAACCTTTTGAACTCTATGTTACCGGCTTGCGTTTGGTGGAGCCAGAATCGGCTGTTTTCCTCTACTCTCTGATCATTTAGACACTAGTGACCCATTTAATATTGACATTGAAAATAGATTAGTAAATAATTATATTGTTAATCACAGAGATAAAATGAAAGTATTCTATCACAAAATTAATGAACGTCTTACGACGGATAAATCGAAAATTCTTACAAAACATAACGAAACTCGTGAAGAGTTGCCTAAATCCCTTTCAACTAAAGTATTTGTCAAAAACAGACAAAAACAAGCAAAAACAAAAAATAAATATAAACAGGAAAATCTTACAGAAATAAACCCTGAATTGAAAACAGCTAAAATTAAAGCTAAACATCACAATGTCGTAGAAAAAATTCATATTTCAAATATTAAAAGACCTTGAGTTCATAATTTAAATAAAACTATAGACGACGATCCTCTTGCAGGTCCGTCATCGTCTTGCTGACGCAAGGTGCAGAGATAAGAAATGTTACGAAAAATTTAGGAATAATTCCTACGAATTTAGGACCCGCCAAACTACAGAAAACGGAACACACTTTTGTTCACTATTATGACTTAATGCCTATATATAAAGAATTTAAAAATCTAAATACTCAATATTCATTTTTGATTTTAACAATCCAAAATATATCAACGTTTACAAAGATATTTGATAATTATAATAAAACAATTAGATTTACTTAAAATAAAATTTCTAATAAAATCTTTGATATTAAACTTCAATCAAGTAAGAAAAATAGAAGTAAAAGAGGTTTGATCGATGGACTCGGAACGATAGTAAAAACCTTTACCGGAAATTTAGATGCAAATGATGGAAAAAGAATTGACCAAATATTAAATCACTTAGAATTAAATCAAAAAAACTATATACAGTCAATTACAAATGCGATATAGTATAAATCAAATACTTATCGGAAAATTTAATGAAACTCTACGAGATATTGAACATAATGAATTAATGTTAAAATCAATTCTAAAATTAAATGCTCTTCTTAAAAATGAAGTAGAACATGGTAATATTTTATTTGCCAAAGATGTATTTAATCAACTTATTATTTTATATAATGTAATTTTAAATATCTTAGAGGATATTGAAAATTCACTTTTGTTTTGCAAATTAGGATTGTTACACCCTAGCATTATAAGGCCAACTGAATTATATAAAGAAATTGAAAAAATATCAATATATTATAACGAGCAACTCCCTTTTGAACTTAAGGTTGAAAATATATTCGATTTTGAAATGGTCATGAAAGTAAATTGTAAACTAGAAAATAAAAAAATTAACTATTTCCTCTCTATCCCAATCAATTACGAAAATGATTTTGAACTTTTCCACTTAAACCCTATTCCTACTAAGTTGGAATTAGACTTTGTGACTATTGTACCCGATATTAAATATTTACTCAAATCAAAAATTGAGAACAAAATTTGGCCTTTAAGCCGCTTGTGTAACAAAGGTAATAAGTATTATCAATGTCCGGATTCTCTGCTCATAATTCACCATGCCGAATGCGAGAAAACAATTCTGCTACATGAAGACAACCGAAATTGCCAGTTCACCAAGTTAAACATCAGTTCAAATCACCTGGAAATTATACCTGACATAAATCAGTACTTGGCAGTATTTCCAAACCAAGAAGATCAAAGTCGAATGCCAGAAGGAAACACACACCACATCTTTAATTGGCATCCACTTAATTAAGGAAAATGGATGTAAAATCAAGTTCCGAAATCACCAAATTAGATTTCTGGAATCTACTGTTGGAATCCCTATTCTTATCGACAACCCACAAATTAAATTCGAAAAATCACAATACAACGGGATGACCATCAACCTGAAAAAATTAAATCTACAAGAAGTACCAATTCTTCAACAATTGCCTTCTCTGGATCAGCGACCCAATATCCTGATGCCAAGTATTTGGACTATAACCCTGTACATTGCCGTCTTCATCATCGCCGGATATTTCATCACTAGATGGATAAGAAAAAGAAAAAATCAAGGACATCATCAAGATGACACCAGGATCCACTTTCAACTTCCTGGCGATGCCAGAATCTAAGGGGGGAGGAGTTACCTGACGCCAACACAACAGACTCCTTTCATCATAAACAATACGACTGATTATCTATTTATTCATTTATATATTATTCTGCTTATTTTGCATAATTATTATCTTATGCTTATTTCGCTATTTTATCTTATTATATTATATTTTATTATTGTATTGTTAGTTATGAATTAGAGACCAAACCGTGAACACGGGTGTTAAGAAATAAATTCCTTTTTAAAAAATCGGTTTGTGTACGAGTAAAGTTAATTTATATGTATGTATTTATATTGTTATAAACTGTTTTTGTTCAATCCTATCACTATGCATGTATAGTGTGTGGATTTATATTGTATTGTAGCACATTATCGCCAAAATCTGATAATTGCAAACATTTCCTGTGAAAAAAATTTAATTTTGAACAGAATGTGTTCGAATTATTAGCTTTATGCGATATTTTGCTACTACACAATAAATCTGCATACTGATAAAATGTTTGTGTGAGCGGTTGCATACCTGAAAAGGGGTGTGAATGGAGGGTTGCATACCTATGAATTTTCAAACAGTTTCCTGTAAATAAATTAACAGTTTCCTGTATATTTTTGGGTTTATGTGAAGTGATTATTACACTAAAAAAGACTGTTATTCCTTACTTCACTTTTTATTTTTATCGTTAGATGTACATTTCGAGACACAAAGTGCTCATTATCAATAACAAACTGAATTCTTACAACTATTTGCGCGGTATAAATATCTAAAGGGATTTAGGAAAAACCAATAAGTAATTAGCTAGGTGTTACGGAGGCTAAGGGTTCGGCATGGTTTTCGGTGGGATTACATTCTCTGTGGGGTACTTTTTTGGTAATAAATCTAATAATGGATTATCGAAGGGACTAAGATCAAAATTTAGCAAAACATTTTTATTTTTGTACATTTCAATTGATTCAAGCATATTTAATTTACGATGACCTGACTGCTTTAAAAGTTTAATATTGTTAACCGAAAATGTGTGTCCTGTTTCTAATGAATGGTGTGCGACCGCTGATTTGTCCGGGTTTTGAATTTTAAAGTAATATTGGTGTTCTTTGAACCTTTTTAATATTTTGCGTTGTGTTTGACCTACGTACATTTAACAGACACATTAGAAATCACAAAATAAAATTAAGTACCACCCTAATCAACTCGAAAGAAACCGCCCCAAAAAAGTTTGGTAGATTCATTTACCATCCATCAATTTGTATGAGATTTGGTAGTTTATTGAATAAATTCAGCATTTCTCCTGCTTTCTATGTCAATACAAAATTAAAAAGTTTACTTGGCATAGCTTTTGCAAAAGCAAATCACCTAGAACGATCCGGAATTTATTCAATAAACTGCAACAATTGCAATAAAATATATGTAAGTCGATTCTCTTTGAACGAACGAACCAGACCTATATTTAATTTATTATTTATTATAAATAAATCTTAGGGGGTAAGGTATGCCTCAACACTTATCATGTGATAAGACCGATACACATTGATTATATATTATATTAATTCTAGATCAAGAAAGACGCTACATTGTGGAGTGATAAAATGCTGCCAATATTATCCAATTTTTATAGAAACTGTATCCTCCCCGAAATATAGACGAAATCGGGAATTAAGGAACCCTTCGCAAGTTTAATTTATATTCTTGTATGCTATTCATTTTATGTCCAAATAATTACATCGTGGTCATTTTAGAGTTTGAAATGTATATGTATATTCGATTGCATTGTGTTCCTATTAATATTTGAATACATTTTTACTTTCCCCAGTATCCAAAACAAAGGAAAAGTATTGTTTTCGCGAAAATTTTCAAATTAAAAATGTTAGTGGGTATATCCATTTTGAGGTTCCTCGAGTTGACTAAGAGCATTTTTGAAAAATGTCTGTATGTCCTTCTGTAATTCTGTCGCCACGATAAAGTCTAAACCGATTGAGCTGTTAAGATGATAAACTTAAGCTTTTAAGTTTAAAAAATGTAAATTTTACGAATTAATCACTTTGAATAAGTAAGCTATTGCTATAAATGACGTTAGTTTGACCTTTTTATGATTAATATTTTGTGGAAAACTGAAAACATACGTGAGGCTTATGAACAAAGTTTACCAGGAATAAGAAACATTTGTTGAAAAATAAGGTAGGTAAAAGCTATTGATTTCAAGTATCTAACGTGGGGGAAAGTACTATGATAGACACGTCAATATTTTTGAATTTTTTACATTTATTATTTATAGTCTAATTATTTTTCTACTCAAAATTAATTAATACATCGCGTTACGTAAAGCTTTTCACTCATTTTCTGACCACTCTCCATTGTCCCATTAGTATATCAAATCTTATTATTTTTGTTATAAAAAATAATAATTTGTGCATTTTTCTTTTTACAAGAAAAGAAAAGTAAAATGTCATTTCTGTTTCTTCGTAAAATATAATATGCAGTAATGTTTTTTTAATGTATAACTTCAACATATTTAACATGCTTTTGATCTAATAAATGTAAAATGTTAAATGGATTTTTTTAATTGTAACCTGATCATCAATAATTGATTTTACTATTGCTGTATTGTTTGTCATTGAATGAACGCGTACACTAACTTTTAAATTTGCCGCGTGATTATTTGACAGGGAAGAGTGAGAAATACTAGAAATCTCTAACGCGTCTCGCAAACTATTGCAACGTTGCCGAGTTTTTCGATTCCAACTCCCGACAGAGATATGCACGTGGCACTCGGATGACCTTGAACGCGAAATTTTCGACGACTGCCCTTAATAAGTTTGAAAACGGAACTTTTCGATTATGATAAAAATAAACCCGAATAATATTCTCACAGCAAACAATTGCTTGTACCAATTGTTTGCTATTGATGATAATGTCTCAAATCTTAGTAACACATGTCTTCAGTCAACTCTCCCTCTTCCTAGTTTTAAGTAATATATAAACTGTAAACTGATCATAATAAAACAAGTTTATCTTCTGACTTTGTTACTCTCCAACGACCAGAAATGATATAACAAATAATGTATTACAATTTATATTTCATCAATGCTTAGCACTTTTGCTTTACAACCTATGTATATAATTGGGAAGACAAATAAGATAAAATTAAGCATCGAAAAGCAGAGGCGCAGTTAGTGATAAGTATTTTTAGAGGAACTGATGGCAAATTTTGTAAGAATGTAATTTAAATAGAAATGTTTGTGATAAATTTTTGTCAGGAATAATGAATTACATATTTTAATACATTTTTAGATGTGGTTGACTTGTACTGTCGCAGATTGCAAATTTCACCATCAGCACTTGAAGGTGATAGGTATTTAAATATCTTATTTAAAATGTAATTTCATTTATTAACATTAGATAATATTATTTTATAAGTAGTAATCTTCAAAAGTAAGTATTTGTAGGAAATACTAACAGATGTCATAATATGTTTTTATTTTGTGTTATTATAAATATGACTTAATATTAAAGTAAAATTTCGTTTTATTTAGCAAATCATTAACCTAAAACCTACAGAACCTGATGAAAACATCCACTGACTCTTTCTAAAAAAATGCCCAAGAATAAAATTTTAAAGAGAGGAGATTTATTGCACAGATTTTTTTCTTTTAAAATAAAATCAACTCGATTGTTTTTTAATAAAATATTTGAAGTTCATATAACATTAAGCACACTAATTTTAATTTAAACTGCATTTTTTAATGAAAAAATATTAACAGATATATACATTTCTAAAACTTAATACAATCTAAGTACAAATTTTAATTTTTTATTTATAAAAATTATTAAAATCATGTGAAAAAAGTGAATAAAGACCAGCATGACGGGTGGCAAAAATTGTGTGGATGTTTTGAATAAGTTCGAAACCCACCAAATTAAATAGCAATATCGATTATAATCGTTGAAATCGTCATTGATCGAATGATACTAGGTCGAACTTGAAATATCATTCGATTAAATTATGATTATCATAATTATAATAAGTTATTATGCTTATCGCTAATATTAATCCTTTAATTCACACTGAGTCATTTGGACTAGAGTTATTTGCAGAAATAAGAGTTTGGCTCGGGCAACTTAACTCTATATTCATGAAATGTACATGAACAAAGCCTAAGTGTAAGCACATATCTTCATAGCGACTTTTTTTCAAGATTTGTTACACTATAAAAGTCAATTTCTTTAATTTATATGTGTAATTTACAATATTTATATTTTTCATGAAAATAAAAGATTTTAGTTGGATTTGACCTTGGTCATCTGTGACGTCATAAGTCGAAACGAGCATTTTCGTCGTTGTTATGCAACCTTCTATAAATATATACTCCACCAATCTTGGTGCGACTCAAGGCGCGTAGAGTACGGCCGTATTCTGAATGGCGCATACGTAATTTCCTTGTGTTTTTAACATAATAGCGTACCGAATGGATATACGCGCATATGCAGCAATCTCATTTGGAACGGTTGGAAGGCAGTAAGTTGTCAACTTCAGTGGCGGCACTACCGCAAAAACTAAATTAAGCCCCCCAGCCCTATTTCTCAGAATACCAATATGATTCAGAAAGTTAACGTATATAGTTGACCGACTCACTCGATGGGAGGGCGCAAATGTCGAAATTTCAAGTTTCCCGCAATTTCGAACATCTGATAGTACAAAAATCAAATTTCCCGCAGTTTCGAACTTTTTGAGAAAGATATTTCAATCAGCACCTAATCAAAAGTGCTGATAAAACGAAATATTTTGGAGACGGGCGTGGACGAGCATTAATATAAATAAACAAAACCCTGAGTATTGGAATATTTTCGAGTTTTAAGCTATTTTGTATTCGTTTCGTCAATTTCGTTTGATCAAGTCGTCTTTTACTTAAGTGAAACTTAATGTCTTTGTTCGGATTTGGGCAAAAAATTTATTTTATAAATTTCCGCCTGCGTTCCGATCTTTCGTTTTGTCGTTTTGTGTCGCATTCCAATCCGTCCTTCCTGGAAATTTCGCCTGCCACGGAGATACGGGTTGTTTTTGAAAACAACCAGTGCCCGCATTCTCCTTGAGGGAGGAAAGAAAGAGATTCGTATGCACAGATTTACAAGAAGAAATGGGGTAAGCTTTTAACATTTGTTACAATCGTTCATTTAAATATCAAATTAAACATGAGAAAATTTGTTTAACTCTTTGAAAATAAATATTAAATTTATTTCATGGGGGATATAACTTCTAAATTACGGATATTTGGTTCGCCTTTGCAATGGAAGTGTTAAATCGAAGATATATGTTATGTATACCTAGATGGTAAAATTAAAGAACAACGTATACTTTAAATTTAACATTTTGTTGTACAGAAATAGTACATAAATTTAACAAAATAGAATCTATTACGTTTCTATAAAATATATATATATATTTTTATCCTGACACTTGTTTTTAGTCATTAGCTTTCAGTCTTTCATTTTTATTGAATCATAAGTTTAAAAAAGTTGATACCATCAAATGAAAAACAAATAAATAGTTTGTCGGAATATTTAAAATATTATTCATATTAAAAGTTGATATTTATATAGCACGTATACTTGCAAATATACATTTTAAATGTATACTGCACGAAGAACTCAATCTAAGACTTCTTTCTTAGGTGTATGAGAAGTGGCTGGAGGCTGTTGGCAGAGAAGACCTTTTTAAAAATCGAAGATGCACCTTTATCAAGTCTACTTACATTTGCGACAGGCACTTTGATGAGGGGACAAAATGCTTTACCAGCAAAACGAATTTATAACTAGGGAGTGTTCCCACATTATACCTCGATACACCGGCTGGTAAGCTAAATATTTGTTACGTTTATATATACACATATATCTTCAAATACCTAATATAAACCACACATTACTTTTTATTAAAAAATACATTTCATTAAGCGAGCGTGCAAGGAGAACAGTATATCTAAATATATATATTTTATTCATAGCGCTCGTGAATCATCCAGAACTTCTGGAAACATCCAAGGACGTGGAGTCTCTCGTGGGGTTACCTGTGGAGTTTCTCACTGACAAGAAGAATTCTCCCTTAATTGCTGGCATGAGCAGTAGTAAGCCCCTTTGGGATAATTCTGCTACTGGGAACAGTTTGAAACCCCATCATAATAGTCCATCTAGTTACAAAGTAGTACGACTACTGAACATGAAGGAATGTCTGGAGGTAAAATTGTTAAAAACATTAAATGTAACACGAAAAAGAAAGCTTTCCCCTCAAGCAAAGATGCTGCATTCCTATGCCCGAGATATCCAAAAGGTTGCAAGAAATTTGCAAGCTCAAAATGCTTCTAATAAGGAGCATCTTGATCATGCACTTGATGTTCTTGAAAGTGGAGAAATGTTTCGGGGACATATGAATGAATTATCTTTTAACTTTTTTATGTCACAGATAAAGTTGCAACATTATAAAGCTCGTGGAAGACGTTTCTCGATGAAAGATAAAACTTTTGCATTAGCTATGTATAAACAAAGCCCTAAATTGTACAGATTTTTGGCAAAAGTATTTGCTCTTCCATCGAGACAATATCTTCACAGTTTACTGAATCGCATTCCTTTTGGTCTGGGAATTAATAAACCAATTATGAGTTTATTAAAAAGTACTTGTGACAAGACGGACGAAGACTAGACTATTTGATGAAATGTCACTGAGTACGGGAATATATTTTAATAAAACTGATTCCTCCATTGATGGTTTTGTCTGTTGTGGTGAGCAAAACAAATTGCTTTTCGCTGACAATGGAATGGTTTTTATGGTTCGTGGGATACGCATCAAATGGAAACAACTCATAGCATATTTCTTTGTGGAACATGGTATGGGTGTTCCAGATCTAACCAGGAACATAAAAATTATTACAAAACAACTACAAGACATTGGTTTTCATGTTGTTTGCACAATATGTAATCAATGTTAGGTTCATAAAACAATTATTGGAGGAATCTAATCGTAGGTTCATTTTGGAAGGTAAGGATAATCGCTCAAAGGGTTTCTTAATAGGAAATCAGAAAATAATACCTTTGTTTGATCCACCTCACCTTCTAAAATGTGTCAGAAACAATTTATTAAATTACAATGCCACATTCAAATGGAAGGGAACAAACTTCACGGCTTACTGGTCGGATATTGTGAAGCTACATGAAATGGATAATGGAGACTCTGATAGCATGTTATTGCCTAAAATAACTGATTGTCATGTTTACGAAAATAAAATGAATAAGATAAAAGTGAAATTAGCATCTCAGGTATTTTCCCAGCGTACCTCATCTTCATTGAGATTTCTTGTACGCTACGGCAATCAGTTATCAAAAACAGAAACAATGCTTGGCACTTCAGAATTTTTGTTATTTTTTGATAAATTATTTGATAGTGTAAATGGTTCATCAGTTACAGGGGACAAACCTTTAAGATGTGTGATTCACGAAGAGAGTGAACATGTTGGATTTTATTCTGAAGCGATTGATGTTTTGAGATCAATGCAATTTAAAAGACCTAAGGGTAATTTTACTCCACCGTGCATTGCTAACTGGATAACTACGTTAACAGGTTTTCAATGCATATGGAAAAAATTATCTTGTATCGGTTTTAAATATGTTTATCCTTGAAACATAAACCAAGATCTCTTGGAAAATTTCTTTGGAAGTAAATCGTACATGTTCATCATTTAAGGGATCGTATAAAGCGTTAATTGTTAATAATTTCACTACTTTAAATTCTCATTATTTAAATTGCGAAAAAGATGGTTGTGAAGGGGCACTAAACTTTTTACAAATATTTAGTACCGACTTTTTAGCTCCAAAAATTACTTCTCCCTCAAATATCCCTGATGTGTTTGAATTTAAAAATTCATATAATTTTTTAAAGAAAGTGCGGGACTGCAATACATGTAGAAAAGAGTTAGTGTTGAGTTAGTTGATTGTAGGGATTACAATAGAAAAGCTCTTTTGAAGCCAAGCACTAATTTTTTCAGATATGTTTCCAAATCTTTTCAAATTATTATTTTTTTTTTGTCAAAAATATGCATTTTTGTTGATATTGTTAAATATTTAAAATCAAAAGGTAATTTATTAAATTCCAATATTTCATTCTCCTGCACAGACCATAATTTGATTGATATCATTGATAATTACATGATCTCCTTTTACATTCATTCGTGGGTACAAAACCTAAGTAGGATTCTAAAAGGAACCAAACATGTAAAAATCAATGATACTGTCAAACATTTGGCCTCAATTAAATATAGAAAAATAAGAGCGGAAAATTTGGCTATTTCAAAAAAGAAACAATTATTAAAAATTTAATTGTAAATATTTGTAAAAGGTTACTTTAAGTTGTTAAAATATGGAACAATTTATATTGAAATCATTAGCAATAATCCTTAACATTGGAACCTGTTTTGATTAATCAATTATATTATTAGTAATTTGCTTCAGACTATCACCAATAGAATGTAGTTTAGGATTTATGTGATATTTGTTGTACAATAATAAAAATGTATTATTGATTTGATAATTATTCAAGTTTTATTTAACCATTACTTCTATAAAAATTAAATCAATGATAATGTGGATTTATTATTTATCAATGATTAGCCATATTTTTCCGAGTATGGTTAAATATTGTATATAGTTAAAAAATTGACAGTATACTTGCAAAATTAAGAAAACCGTTATTAATATTATAATTAATACCTTCACATTTCTTGAACATTAACTTATTTGTATCTATATTAGTTCTGCGTTTTATTTATAATAATTTGTATTTCATTTATAATACTTATTGTTTTAACATGAATTATCAATTATTAAGCATGAGAAGTATTAATTAGACCAAATAAGGTGGACATCAATTCACGCAGTCATCTTGGCAGAGATAATTTAAATATTGTTCATTATATTCGAAAATTATGTATAAGTTAATGTGTGAAAGATATTTTAATGGTTATTAAAATTATTCGTTCACTAATTCACCGGAATCGCATTGCTTAGTAACTATTATGTTATGGTTAATAAATTTTATTGTTTTTCAAATATGTATTAGAGCAAATTTTCCTACAGTCAATTAATGTGATCAATGTTTTATTAAATCTAATTGTAAATACTTAAATTAAGTAATTAATGTTTTTTCCTATTTATTTGTAAAAATTTAAATTATTTGTAATATACATTTTATACCATAATTATGTCGTTATTATTTCTCGCATCGTGCGGTTACTCAAACACCGCGCGGTGTTCTCCGCACCGCACCCTCCGGCATATGTATGTCCCCCCGCACCGCGCGTCCCGCACTGTGTGAAGCCCTCCCCCGCACCTGATGACGTCATTTTTGATTGCAGCGCCACCGCATCGAGTGAGTTGGCGAAATAAACTCACGATACCTAGTGCCCCCTAGGAGTCGTCAATCTAATTTAATCTATGTATATAAATTGGTGGTAAAAACTTTACCCACCAATTTGTAGTTGTGCCAACCCCAAATCAGGAAATACTCGTGCGTTTCCATTTTGGTTGGTATGCAGCGGACAGTAATGGCGGCCAACATGGCCGCGAGTTGCAGACCCATATATGTATCAGTCTATATCGCGTCTTCTGGTCGGAAAGTGTCCACTCGGGTGCATTACTTTTAGGACCGTTTTCTAATAATGCGCTTGCCCGGATTTACCGCTCAGAGTAATTTAAACTGATCAGATGTTTAATACGTCTGTGGGTATCTGGTGCCGGAATATTGAACACAAATTCAATTTTGTTTAATAAATTGCCGAAATGAAAATCAAAATTTAAAAACAAGATTAATCAATCAGTTTTAAGTTCTAAACCGACTGAATATTAAATTAAATTATTCATGTTTTTTCCAATATTTGAATAGTTTCGTTTTCTGTAACTTCAGTTTCATTTATCTTTGAGTAATTATTTTTCTAAACATTTTATGTCCCTTTTGTGATGGTTTATAAAATTGGTGATAATTAAATTATAAAAAATTAACAAGTATAAAGAAAATCTAAAGAAATATAACAATAAAATATAAAATTACCATAATATTAAAATAAATATATCAATCAAAAATAATATATTTTTTAAATAAAACACATTATTTACAAGACGCATCATATGAAATACGAATGCAAATTACATAAAACTAGCAAATAGTTATAAAATTATAAAATAATTAAAAAGAATATAAAACACAGATCAGAGGACTTAAAATTAAAACAGAATGCATGTTTTCTAATTTTTCTAAAAATAAAACTACCCTGCAAATACTCCACCCAACTGCAATGACACTAGGCGGTATGGCATGGTCCACCACATTGCCAGCCAAGACTATTTTTCCTGGAATGTCTTGAGTTGAAAAAAATGAAAATAAAAAAAAATCATTTTCATAGAAGAAATTAATATTTATACCTCTATTGAACAGTCACATTTAAGTAATATTTAATTAACATTACTACATTGTATGTTGTTGTAATGTTCAAGAAATATTATTTTTCTCTGCTTAATGAGATTTACATTGACCATAATATCGAAATGTTACAAATTTTAAATACGCTGCGCGCCGGCAACTAGACGTACACTCATTGGTGCTTGGCGATGCGTTCGTCCATGCTCAGTTTGATCGTTTTACGCTATTATTCACTCTAACCGAGTGGTATAGACTAATATGTGCAGACCGCTGTTAGCAAGGCGTGTAGAGTATGTTAATAAGGTGGCCAACCTCGCAATGTCAACTCAAAATTACAGGAGTGGGGGTTCATCTTCTACGGGAAGTGATCGCTTAGCGTGCCATAGTGCGCGGTTTTCCCATTTTCTATGGTTTGTACGATTTGTGTTTATTTGGATTTGTGACACTTTAATAAATTTTACATATTTCTTTTTTGTCAACATAACTACTTTTAATAAACCTATTTTATAAAACATAATGCATTTTTATAAAGACATTGGGCCGTGTGATTTTCCCTTCGTTAAAAATTAAAGACAGTCGTTGGGGATTTAAAGACAGTTGTTAAAAAATCTTTATGATTTCTTATTCATTATAACCTTAGAGACTGTTTTCAGTGAATTTATTTAAATAATTTTGTAAATAACAGGGACCCATTCGTTAACTTGACGTTTGTCAAAAGTGGTTGAGTTTTACAATCATTTTTCCACCTAAAAATATACCCACACAAAAGGAAAGAATTCAACCTCAAATTTGATTTTTAAAAAATGCCAAAGGAGAATTGGTATGTAATTTAATAAAAATTCAAGCACGTATAGAATTTCCCAATTGTAATTACTAAAATCTGTTGCACTTTATTACAAACTATCTTATAAAAAGATATAAACTTACTTCTGTGTTTTATTGGTAGTTCTTTATATTTTATTCATATTAATTCTGTTTCTATTATGCATTATTTATAAGTGAGTAAAATTCGTTCAAAAGTTTAAAGAACATTTAGGTTTTTTCTAATGCTAATAGGAATCTAAATTTTCTAATTGATTATGGAAATTATGAATTTTCCTATTGTTGCAAGATCGTTTGATTACATTTTTTATTAATATTTTGAAGTTTCTATTGTTACCATAAGTCAAAATTTGTGCTAAATATCAATGTAGCAAACACAACATTGTAAAGTGGGATTTTGCCAAACTTGATTCATTAAATAGATTAATTAACTAACAAATCGCTAAAGTTGTTTACTTTAATCAATTATTTAGTTGCCGACACCTTAACAAACATTTTAATAAAAGGGAAATCATACAGCCAATTGACATTATACATTCATTACAAAAATAAAGCATAACTTCGAAAACAATATATATCATCTTAAAAAACTCTTAAACAAATAAAAACTAGATTATTCATAAACTTTCATGTGATGTAACTAGTGATGAGCTTAATCAAATTATATCGATAGTTGATTATGGTAATTCGAATTAAATTAATAATCGAATAAGTGCTAAAATGTTTGCTACAAAGATCGTTAGAATGATTACTCTGAAATATTGTCTAGGACAGGTATGGGCAACCTTTGACATGTTGAGGGCCAAACTTGAGCGTGCAAATACGTTCGCGGGCCGCGTTTAAAAGTACTTAGTGCATTTTAAAGTAGTGATAATATTTTTTGCGATAGATATTAGACATGAAATAATACGACAATGTTATTATAGTACAATTTATTAAAATAACAAAATGAAATTTAAAAAAATGGTACATTATAATTAAATCGTTAAACTTGCAATTGTTACAAACTATGAAAGTTAAATACACCGAAATCAATGAGACACTTGAGCTTCAATTTGGGAAACTAATCCATCGATATTTGGATTAATTCCACTGACACAAAGACGTAAAGAATTTTCCAAATTATCGTCAGTCAGTCTTGTACGATGTGTTGATTTATTAACTTTTACAATGAAAAGATCTGTTCGCATTTATAAGTACTGCCAAACGCACAAATCAATCTTCTTGCGAATTTTCTAAGCTGCGGAAAATTGTCTTCTTCTAGGTATATTTTGTAGAAATCGCACAACTCTACGTCTTCAAATTTGGATTTTAGGAGTGAGTTTTCTTGAATCTCGGTCAACTCCATTTGTAAGTGTATTGGAGCATTTTGTACAATATATGTTGTAGGAGTAGCAAATAAACTGAAACAGTCTTCTATGTTTTTGAAGTCGCAAAATCTGTTCGAAAATTGTTCCGACAGTAACTTGAGTTCTTCAGCATATTGAGCATAAGCAATATTTTCATACGCAGAGAGCGTGTTGAAATGGTAACTGTTACCAGACAGCATCTGTGACTCCCACAAGCATAGTTTGATCTGAAACGCTTTTAAATGGCTGTACAAATCATTTACTAACTGTCCTTGTTTTTTAAGTTTCAAATTTAAATCATTCAAATAGCCTGTAAATCGACCAGAAATGCTAAGTCACATATCCATTTTGGGTCACTTAATTCAGATAGTGGTTTATCTTCTATTTTCATAAAGTCTGCTATCTCATACCTCGGGATCGAATAAAGTTGATGGTTTTTACTACCACATTCATAACATTCTGCAGTCGAATGGACTTAGAACACAAGTTCTGTTGGTGGATAATGCAATGAAGGACTATCAAATCATCTTTTTGCACATTTAATTCTGTTGCTTTTTCATTCAAAATTCCGATGAAACCTTTACGTAAGCCGACCATAGAAGGTGCACCATCAGTGCATACTCCAATTAATTTTGACCATGGCAAGCCAAAACTTGTGAATACCTTTTGAACTTCAATAAAAATATCCTCTCCTGTAGTGGTTCCTTTTAGCGGCTGTAAAGCAAGCAATTCCTCAGTAACAGTGAACTCCTTATAAACACCTCGAATAAATATAGCCAGTTGAGCTGTGTCAGACAAATCGGTGCCGGTGCTCTCGTCTAATACTATGGAAAATGATTCAAAACCAGCCATACGGTCAGTCAATGTTGTTTTTATATCATTAGCCATCATTTCTATACGTCGAACAACAATTCGTCTTGACAAACTATTTTTTTCAAATCCTTTTTTCTTTTCAGGACACATAATACCGCAAACTTCTAACATACACTCCTTGATAAATTCTCCTTCGGCAAATGATTGTAATGCCTTAGCCAATTTTGAGCTAACTATAAAACTAGCTTTCACAACATTATCAAGTTGTGTTCTTTGTTTATGAAACATTTGTTGCTGTTTCTCCAAATTTGCGGTAAGCTTCTGGATTTTGTCTGTTCTTAATTGTCCTGTCAGTGAGTGCAGCGTAGGATGCTTAGTTGAGTAATGCATCTTTATATTGAATTCTTTCATTACTGAAATGGATTCATTACACAGCAAACAAATAGGCTTACCATTGTGCAAGATAAAAAAGAATTCTTCAGTACATTTTTCTTGAAAATGGCGACCCTCTGTACCTACTTTTCGTTTCTTTCCACCAGACATCATTTTTGTTTACTTTTCGTTCAATAAACTTAATAACAAACTATAGTTAGTAACCACTCAAGATGCACACAAAGTCACAAAGCAAGGTGACGGCTCGAGCAGTTCGCTAGGATATCGCTTGTCCAAGTTATCACCTCGGTAGCTCAAATAGAACTGAACTAACGTTCGGGCCATCCACCCGCTTATATAGGCAAAATGAACGAATAATCTGGAATAAACTAGCTTAGAATAATTGAGAAGCAATAAATCTTTTGATGTGTCGCCCTTGAGGCGGCAAACCTCAAAGAATTTGATCGAGAAAGTCGAGTGGCGGCGATTATCAAAGAGTGAGGCGGCAAACATCAAAGAATTTGATGTTTGCCCATATGTGGTCTAGGACATTGCACGAATTGTTACTTCAATAATTATCGAATGGTTGCTTGTATGGTTACTTAAATAATAATTCTATTAATAAAATAATATTGAATGTATTCTTTATTAATTTCAATTTAATATTTTTTTTTGTAGAATTTAAAATGTAATGTATATCTATCAATAGAGTATTAATTAATGTACCTAATATACAGTCAAAGAGGACACTAAAAAAAATATGTAGTGTGTGGAGCAGTATTACATGTTGACAGGCCTGGATACAACAGGTGGAACACCTAGACAAGGCCAAGCCTTTGCTACTAATAGAGCGGTAGGAAGGGATTTTTCCTGGGCTGCTCTCACCTTGTATCCGGGCCTGCATGTTGAGAGGCTAAATTATTCTTACAAGTCCATGTTTAGCAAAACATTTTACAGGGTCTTCATCGTTAAACACAATTTATTAAAATTATAGTTTTGTTCGGACCATTGATTTGGGACTTTGTTAGTTTGAATTTCTGGCTGTTCAGATTATAGAGGCGTTACACTCCATGCAAATTACTAATTATGTAACTCATTTGAAAATAATTTACATTACATTATTATATAATAAATATTACGATTAGATTTTCGTTTAATATATTCTTCAATGTAACCTAAAACTTATTCTATAATTATTTAACACATTTAAAATTAATATGACGGCGACCCTACCTGTTACACTAAGTACATAATTAATTTCCAATTAAATTAGTCAGAGAAATTGTACATTATGAATTATTATTATTATTATATCCAGGCAGTTGGAGTCAGTTGGCGCATGCGAACTTACATGAGGTAACCTGTATGAGATATACTCTACCAACGTTCCCCAGGGCCCGATTCACAGCACCCACGCAATTTGTCATCAGTGAGAACTTGCACCAAAATGATTTTTTTTCATTTTACTCCACACGGTTTAGTAAATTCTTCCCAAAATGACGTCATTTCAGTGCAACTTGTCACCGATGACAAATTGCATCTTTGCTGTGAATACGGGCCCTGGGCCCCTAGAGAAGTCGCACTGAAATGAATTTGGAATATGACATTTTGGAAAGAATTAACCAAACCGTATAGAGTAGAATGACGTCATTTCAGTGTGACTTCTCACCGATGACAAATTGCATCGGTGTTGTGAATAGCCCCCCTGATGTTAGTCGGTCGAAATCAAGTGATTAATTGACATTTGTGGGGGACTTTAGCCATGATTAAGTTATGGTGCAAGCTGATTTCTGACTTAATTGTAATTAACTTTTTAGCCATGATTAAGTATCTGTGGCGCAAGTGGTTATTGCTGTAAAACTTTGTTCGTAACCTTCAGGGGAGCTGGGCTATTCACAGTACCGATGTAATTTGTCATCGATGAGAAGCACTGAGATCACCTAATACCTCATCTCAGTTTTTACTCTATAGGGTTTGGTCAATTCTTTCGAAAATGACGTCATTCCAGTGCAACTTCTCACCGATGACAAATTGCATCGGTGCTGTGAATAGCCCCCAGTTATGTGTTCCCTTTTCCACAAAATATTAATCTTGTCAAAGTCAAACTACCGTCACTAATATCAATGCTTACTGATTTAGAGCAAAAAATTCTCATTAAAAAAAAAATCAAAAATAACTAAAAGAGCTACGACAAAAAGTGAATATACATTTCATGCTATTTTCTAATTATTTACAAGTTTTCTTAACAAGATTTTTTATATGATCATTATTAAAGAAAAATAAATAACAAATGCTAAAAGTGAACTAACACTTCCGGTTTCCGCTTTTCCGCTCCTAGGATTGTAATAAAACGGCTAAGTTTATAGTGTAATCTTAAGGGACCGACAGAAGGACAGACAGACCTTTTTCAAAAATGGTCTTAATCAACGGGAGCCCTCAAAATGGATATATTCCACAAACATTTTTGATTTGAAAATGTTCGCGAAAACAATACTTTCCCTTTGTTTTACATATAATTTTTTCTAAGACAAAGTAAAAAAGCTCTGTTTATGAATAATATTTTAGTTTTAATTTTATTAAATATTTAAACTTAGCACTCAAGTCAGCACGGGTTAATGTTATCGGATTGAATTTAAATTTCGTATATAGGTCATTGATGGTCTGCACAATGAACTAAAAAAAATTTTCGGCGAAATAAGGCACACCCTAATGCACATGATTCGCGGAAAATTCGCCCCCACATGTCGCCCCCGCACATTTCGCCCCTGATACATTTCGCCCCCGGCACATTTCGCCCCGGACACACTTTCTTACCTCACATATGCGCAAAGAGATTTATTTCTATTGGAAACCTTTCTACTAACTTAAGCTAACCTAAAAACGGCAGTGTGTGCAAAGAGACATATGCAATTTATTATATAGGGTGGGTAGAAAATAAATAAAACGCTTTAGGTAGTGCGATTGCCAATTCATTTTGAGCTTAAAACTAAAAATATATTTTTTAAGCAAAATAAAAAAAAATAGAAACCCAAAATAAATTGTAAATGTATGTAGGGTTGGCAGCATGCAGGACAATGCAAAACCGGCAGAAACTAAAGGGCCCGGTGCAAAGTTGACCTGCAGGGCCTTAAAACTAATTTCGTACAACAATATAACAATTTATTGAATTTTTCTACTTATTCTATTTGAGCAATTTATTCACTAAGTAACAAATCCATCTTTTTCGTTCTGCAATTTATTATATGCTAACTATTCTCCTAACCAACCATAGAAGTATGTGGAATCACATGTCTAAGTCTCATGATATTTAAAATAAATAAACTATTTTTTTTAAATAGAACAAAAAAATCGTAACTTAATTAATTATCTTATTAATCAATTTTGTGCGTATTATTTTAAGGTAAAATGTACTTATATTGGTTTAAAACTGTAATTTTTCTCATGAAAGTAGGGGGCGAAATGTGTCCGGGGCGAAATGTATCGGGGGCGAAATGTGGAGTACTAAATGTGACAGGGGCAAAATGTGCGGGGGCATAATGCGGGAAGCGAAATGTAGGGGGCCAATTTACCATATCCCAATGTACATACATACATATTTATTATTACACGTGGAAAATCCAATGTATCCGTTTCGGATTTAATTAATCGTAGGTCGTAGTTGATTTTTTTCATTTATGTAAGCGTGCGAGATCTGCTCGTGTAATAATTTTCGATCAATAATTATTATTTTAAGCGAAAGTCGAAAAACGTAGCTAAATAATTGTAATTTGGGTACTTCTAAAATGACGGGGAATAAGACTGACCGCACAATACAGTGGCTTTTTCATTTTTGTGGTGTGAATGTAGCCATGCGTTGGCGGACGGCTTGAGTATGACGTCAACTTTACTTCTGGCGCTCTATTTTAGGAGCGATATACCGAGACTGGCATTGGTGATCTGTGTATGCTTTGTATGACGTTCATATATTTAT
The DNA here is from genome assembly GCA_932526585.2 of Philonthus cognatus. Classification (NCBI taxonomy): domain Eukaryota; kingdom Metazoa; phylum Arthropoda; class Insecta; order Coleoptera; family Staphylinidae; genus Philonthus; species Philonthus cognatus. Next base: position 67,424,482 of record OW052243.1, on the reverse strand, counting down.
ATACATATATATATATATATATATATATATGTACATTAAATAAATAAAATTGTCTATCATTATGAGAGGAGGTTGAGAGCCCCTGTTCTAAATGGATTTGTCATTTGTTATGTATACTCAGAATGTGAGGTTATAAATAACATGCAAGTTAAATTCAAGATTTTGCTTACAGAATCAATGGCATAATGAATGTGTTGTGTATAATGTGTGCTAAATATAGCCAAATGGACAACATTCTTTAATTCAGAATAACAGGAATTTCCTTGAAAAAATGGTGACTAATGAAAAAAAAACTAATATATTACTAAAAAAATGTATTTTCAAACATAAAATAAATTCAAAAATATACTTTTCAACATCACCAAAGACTTAGTATATAGGATACAATGCATACTTTACTAAAAATTTAGATACATACTATGTACATATTTACGCAAAAATTATGCAAACAATGTTTCAATTAATAATGAATCCATGATATAAAAACAGATATATTTATGTATATACAGAACTCAAAGGGTCCCACAGAGGGGTTCACATGTTCAGGCAATTAAACAAATTTAAATAATAAGCTAGTAATATGCACAATTTTTATATTTTATACAGGGCGAGTTTTTTTTCATGTCTCTATTTTGATTTCTTCCTACACATAACTTATAAATAAACTTATTTGACAAAAATTAAACAAATTCAAATATTACAAACAACCGCTATTGTTTAATAATTGTTAATAACTAAGGTATTTTAGTAAATAATTATGTCAAGTAATGTATCTGATTAAAGAGAAAAAAATCCCTGTCTAATGATGATATAGCCAACTATAGTTGTCATTTAAAAAAATGTGTGTTTGTGTTGTATCTCAAATATTAATGTTGATAGAAACAATCTACTAAAATTTTATTATTTAGTGTAAAACTATATAAAACTCAGCCTTTTATAGTTTTTTTATCTCTTTTAATAACCCAGAAAAATCAAATTAAAAAAATCGTCAATTTTGTAATTTTTTAAAATATGTAGTTACCCTTCACTTTTTTATGTTACAAATATATTTTTATTAAGCTTGTAAAACTGCACTACTTTGCCCATTTAACTGTTTTTCTATCTCTTATAGTTGATGGACTCCAAAAGGTGAGCGATATTAGAATAGATCTTTCAGGTAATTCGGATGGTTCAGTAGCCAAATGACCCACCACCCAACATATCATACCATCTCTTATAGTTTCGGAGATTTCCATAGAGAACATGGAAAAAAATACCCTGTATATAAAAATATCTATCACTACCATAGACGTTGTCATTTGTACTAAAACGTACAGATAAAACATCGAGGGCACTTAAATACTTGTTAATTGGGAAGAGTATCATATAAAATGTCTTTTGCCGATTGTGATAAATGTTCTGGGAATTTAATGTCAAAACTAACAATCAGGTCTCCCTTTCTTGACGGTTCCTTCGGCAAAGGTAAGCCGTAACCTTGAATCCTCTTCACTGTATTGGGTTTAATGACTTCGCTGGTGAAATGTAGAGGAATAGTTTTTCCAGCCATTGTAGGCACTTCAATAGTACAACCACATAATGCCTGTAAAAAACAATGGACAACACTTGTTATTAATACAAAACTAGTGTAGAAAAGATGCTTTGCCAATATATAATATAAAGCAATCTTTCTGTGTTTGAAGGTTTATGCTATTTATAGTAATTGTAATTAAATAGTACTTAAGGTCAACTTACTTGTTTCAGTGAAACTTTTGCTGTGTAACGAATATCACTTCCTTCTCTCTTGAAATGTGGATGAGGTTTATCCCTGATGATAAATACAATATCAGCTGGGATTTTGTTACGGCCTTGGTCACCTTCCTTCTGGAATGTAATCTTCGTTCCAGCTTTCCAGCCTGGTTTAACATTGATAGTTAAAACTTTATCCTCTTTCTTGGTTGAGCCATCAAGTTGAATCACTTTTCTGCTAATTTTCATTTTTTTAGTGCATCCTTTTGTAATGTCTTCAAGCGACACATAGAGATCGTGTTCTATAGGTGGGTCTTGCAGTTTATCTTTGTTGCGACTAGGACTGTTGTGGATGTTAAATGAGTGACTCCGGAAAGCCCCAGTTCTTGCAGGTCCGCTGCCAAAGGGATCAATATCCATATCATCATCATCAGGAAATCCGAACATACGATTCGCACTAAAAAATGCTTCGAACGGATTGGTGTTTCCAAAGAATTGAGCAAAGGTGGCATTTGCATCACCGTGATATGTGTAATTGAAGTTATTTGTGCCCATTCCAGTGCCTCCAGGGACACCTCCTTTTAAGCCTTCCTCTCCATGAGCATCATATATATCCCTCTTTTTTCTATCGGACAGCACTTCATATGCTTCTGCAACCTCCTTGAACTTATCTTCAGCCCCCGGTTGTTTATTCTTATCTGGATGGTACTTTAGGGCCAGTTTACGATACGCCTTTTTTATTTCCTCGTCGCTCGCTCCTTTGGATATTCCCAAAATTTTATAATAATCCTTTCCCATGTTTGCACCACTTTATTTATTCACTATAAGCAATTATTTCACTACTGAGAACGAGAACACAACTAATAATACCACACGACGTCAGCACTCAGACGGTCACTTCACGAATAAAATCGACGACTGCGCCAGCAGTTCATTTATATGTATGACAGTTGTTGCTAGAAGTTACTAGAATCGAAAATGCTAGAATGTACCAGAGAGAATAATTTCCAGATAAACAACTTTCGGTTGTTCCATCAACACACTCACATTCCATAAAACTAAAGGAGGAAATAATCAAAGATGATTTTTTAAACCTGTTTTTATGTGTATTTATTATGAATATTATGAAATTAACCAATCATTTAACAGTTATGATAAATATGCTTTTATGCGATACAAATATTCTATCTAGTACAATATTTTTTTCAAGGTACGTCGAGTGACACATATGTATGAGGTAAGCTTCGCCAAAGTCTTCCTTATTTTCAGCAGCCACTTACCCCGCACACTTAGTTCTCGGTCCTGTGACGTAACAAAGTGGCTCCCTGTATGTTAATATCGCGTCATTGGACTGAAGACCCTGTCCCCATTCCATCGCATTCTAATCCAGTGATCCTTATATACACTTTATACTCGAACGTCCTTGAATTTTTTTAAGTGTTAACCAAGAACGATCGAGTATACAGTCAGTGGCGTATATAAAAGGATCGCTGGATTATAATGTTATGAAATGGGGGCGGGGTCATCGGCCCTATGACGCGATATTAACATACAGGAAGCCACATTTTCTACGTCACAGGACCGAGAACTACTATGTCCGCGGGGTAAGGTGGCTGCTGAATGAGGGAGGCTGTGGTAAAGCATACCTTATGCACATATATGTCACTCGACTTACTTTGGTTTTATTAACATACTCTGCAAATTTAAATAGCAAAACAATTAATTGCTGATATAATTCGCGATTATATCATTACACTTGCAATCAAATATATAAAGAATTTATCTCTGTATTAAATAGCGCCACAGTGGTTGTATGCGTAACTACAGTATACTAAAGCTATAAATTAGTTATATATATTAGATTAAGAATACGACCGTTCTCCGCGTGCCAACATCCAGGGGCTATTACATTAGATGTGTAAACTTGGAATCGTTCCATTTAACAACAGGGCGGTATACCGAGTTAGCTATGGAAGTAAAATTAGAATGAAGTTAACCACTTTTCGTCAAACAAAGGCGCAAGCAAGGTTGCCAGATTGGGCGGAATTCCGTCGTTTGGACTGGAAAAGTTCATCTCGTGGGATAAAATTTGATTTTGCGGAATTTTTCTAAATTAATAACGAACACGTCCACTCAAGGAAAACTAGTTCAGTAACACGTGAAAGTGATATTTTAAATGTGTGTATTTTAATTAAACTAAACATTCTTTTAATTAATTTATATTTGCACAAAATATAACAACAGTGTTGACAATAATCTATTTTTTTAAACAAAAGTTCAAATTCGCTTTCATATGTTAACTTTTCTTCATTGGGCGGATTTGTAGCTCTCCGACGGCGGGGAAACGCATCATCTGGTAACCATGGACGCAAGTCGATTATTCGGCCATGTTTATTTACATTTATTTATTTCCGTTTCTAACACCGCGCTGTGATCACGGAACACTCAATAAGCGTCACCACAGGTTCCGCACCAAAACGGTTCGAAGCGCCATCTAGTATTGTCGTCTGAACTATCACTAACCAAACGCATATATCCCTGTTAGTGTGCGTCAAGATGTGTATATGATTAGTGAAAAACAGAAATCTGTTATGTGAAATTTACTCACACACAGACACTACCGCGTGTGTGTGTCAACACATACCAGGTCTGTAAATATGAAACCGGATTTTTTTAATTGAAAATACACATTTATTGCATGAAAATAGTACAAAATATTTTATTCAAAGTATTTCCCATCGCTAGTTACACATTTTTCCTATCTCTCGGCGAACATGTGGATGCCACGCCAAAAAAATTGTTGATCGTTTAAAGCAAACCAACCATTGAGCCATTTTTGTAAGAAGTGAAGAGCTGCTCAGCAAGTGCGTGTCCCATCGATGGAAATAAGCAGTCATCGGATAGAGCCAAGTCTGGTGAGTAAGCCGCATGCGGAAGTATTTCATTGCCAGTCAAAATGCTTTTGTACCTGGTGAGCAGTATTTCGTAGGTGGTTTTTCGGTTTACCTGCCGTCTTTCATGTGGAACCCATCTTTATACCTTCTGAATCTTTCTTATGGCTTTCAAACGTATGGAGGCGACTTCTCGTGTGACATTTAACTGATACGCAAGTTGTTGGTGCGTTTAAGCATCATCCTCGTCCAACAATGCTTGCCATGCGGCGTCTTCAAACTTTCTAGGTGGTCTTCAACGTTCTTGGTTTCTTACGTGAAAATCGCTACTTTTGAATATTTTAAATCACTCAAAGCGCTGTGATTTACCAAGAGCATGCTCACCGTAAGCTTCGACAAGCATTCGATGCGATTTTGCAGTAGTTTTCTTCGAATGGTAACAGAAAATCAATGCTGTCCGCAAATCAAAATTTTTAGGATCAAAAACAGTCACCTTTAACGCTATGAAAACGTATGTATTTGTATTAAATTTGTATTCTTGTGAGTTAAAAGTCTTTGACAAATGTAAACACAAGAATAAGGGACCAATAACGCGACTTAACAGTCACTATATTGACAACTAGAGCCATTTATAAGCAAATTCCGGTTTCATATTTACAGACCTGGTACTGTGTGTGTGTGGGTGTGTGTTTGTATATAAATTAGTATATTCCTTATTCTCAATAAATTAATTATTATTATTAATGACTTGATTAATAAATAGAAATTAACACTTACCTTATTTTTATAATTTTGTAATTAATTTCTGAATGTAAGTACAAACAGGTAGAAATAAAACTAAGACAAAAAAGTTGAAATTATATAAAAAAATTATTAATAAGAAACATAAATTAATAAAAACACATCATAAGAATACAATAATTGCGAATAACAATATAAAATAAATAATAAACATCATTTTAACCATAAATCACTATTCGAAGTTTTAGAAAAATGAAACATTTTATTTCCTTTGATTTGGATTTAAGGGATTCTTAAAAATCAATTAAATTAATCAAAATAGAGCTAACCCAATACGTATAAATAATCTACCAAATAACAGTAAATCTAACTATAGAAATTAAAAATTCCTTACAGAAAATCTATCATCCACAAATTATGGAAAACTGAAAGAACGTGCCGTAGAACGTGCTCCTCGGAGCAAACACTAACAAAAATGGCCGAGTGGAATACGGTTTGTAGGTTAAGACGGCCGAGGAGAAAGCGAAAAACCGCTAAATTCAAATATTCCTCAATAATCGCCGACGCTCACGACCTCTAGATTAGTCGCCTAAACTAGTGCCAAAAAGACGATTTCCCATTGCGGTGACGCGCCCCTGGCTATGATATGCTTTGTCATCAGCAGATAAGTATGATTTTATAAAATTTACCAATCGGCTAGTATAACCGAGTAGATAGTTCATATGAACATAAATAATTTAACATTTTTGGTGCATATTAGGTCTAATTATATACAGTAGTATTTTATTTGGCAACTGGTCAGAACATAACCTTAAAGTAATAGTAGAAAATTGAAATTTTATTATTTATTATCAACAATTTATTATACTACAATGAAAGTGAATAAATTGATAGATACATTTCCATTTTTGAACCTACAGCTAATGCAACATTTTAGTACATATATTCATATATATATATATATATATATATATGTATATATATATATATATATATATATATATATATGCATATATATATATATATATATATATATATATATATATATATATATATATATATATATATATATATATATATATATGTATCACTGTTTCTTCGGGTTTGGTCCCGCGTATTTTCTTGGCTCTGGTCCATTATATTTTTAATTCGACGTTTCGATGACGTCGCAGTCATCATCGTCAGGAATAACTATCAAAATTCCCTTGCTCTAGCAACCACTTGTTTGACTTTTACGTACTACTTGATGCGTGAATTTCTTGTTTGGCTTCGTGTTACTCTTCTGTTTTGTTCTTCTAATGATGTAGTAGTGACAATTTCAATATTATTTTCGGAAGGGGTTGGGTTTTGAATTTCTTGGTTGTTGTTCGGAGATAATATATTTTGACCAGAATTTATACAAGTTTTCCAAATTGGTGGTAGTCTTTTAGCATCATCTCTTTGATTTAGACTGTTCGGCCTCTTTTCAATTTCTATCGCTTCTCTACTAATCCTCGCGTGGAAGAAATCTGTCTTTTTTAAAATTCTCGTTTTTTCGAAATTTATTGTATGTTTAGAAATGTTTACGTGTTGAAATAAAGAAGATTGTGGATCAGACTTTCTTACTGCTAAAATGTGTTCATCTCGACGAGTACTAATTTTCCGGTTTGTTTGTCCTACATAGCTCTTCTCACACATACCACATGGAATTTCATATACGCCTTGAGCTTCAAGTGGGATAATTTCTTTTGGAGTTCGGAGTAAATTTTGAATTTTTGTGTGTATATTGAAACAAGTTCTAATATTGTATTTGGAGAGGACTTTTTCGATTTTATCAGTTGTTCCTTTAATGTAGGGAAGGGTGACGTTGCTACACGGACTTTCACTTCTTGTTTTTGGACTTTTGTTTCTGTTTAATTTATTGATTGTTTTTTTGGAAAACCCATTTTGCATTAATGCCTTTTTGACATTGGATATTTCAATATTTAAGTGGTGTTCGTCCGATAGCGTACGTGCTCTTAGTAGAAGCGATTTTGCCACAGACGCTATTTGACCTGGATGGTGATGTGACTTCGCATTCAAGTACCTGTTTGTGTGTGTAGGTTTTCGGTATACGGTGTAATTTAAGTTTCCACTAGGATTTCGGATAATAAGAGTGTCCAGAAAGGGTAAACGTTTGTTTTCTTCAACTTCCATTGTGAATTGAATTTTGTTGTGGATATTGTTTAGATGCGATAAAAAATGGTTGAGGTTCGAAGCCAAACAAGAAATTCACGCATCAAGTAGTACGTAAAAGTCAAACAAGTGGTTGCTAGAGCAATGGAATTTTGATAGTTATTCCTGACGATGATGACTGCGACGTCATCGAAACGTCGAATTAAAAATATAATGGACCAGAGCCAAGAAAATACGCGGGACCAAACCCGAAGAAACAGTGATACATGTTACGCCCGCGAAAAATCTACGTTTTAACATATATATATATATATATATATATATATATATATATATATACATACATATATATATATATATATATATATATATATATATATATATATATATACTACTCTTCCCTCCGAATGGTGACATATAATTCTCGCCGAAGAAGGTATCTTAGATTCCATACGAAGCAGCTTGCAGTCATGTTTGCATAAACTTTCAAAGATTAACCTTGTATTTTTTGTGGCAATAAAGTTTTATAGATTTTATAGATATATACTACTTTTATTGGTTAATTTAACCAATTTCACAATTGAACTAAATATTATTATGAATTATTTTTGGTAAGTATGCAAGTTTTTCTTAATTATTTGTAAATAATGATCAGTTAAAACAAATGTTAAGTGTCAAAATTAAATTTGTGTAATGCGGATTTAATTTTAATATTTAACAGTTATTTTAATTTGAATTAAAAAAAAATACAGATATATTTTAATAATTCAAAAAGCGCCCGTAGTTATTTTTGTTTTCTCCGCTACCCTTGGACAGAAGTTTGCATTTTTACGTCCGAGCACCGGTGGAATGTTAAAGTTTGTTGTCTTTGTTTTACTAGTTAAAAATACTATCACCCTCTCTCTCTAAACCGGTATCAAAACTATCTTCTCTTTTAACGTTGACCGATCAACATGTGTATCGATACGGAATACGAAATTAATCGAAAACGTCAGCTCGGCCGTTATCGTCGACCTTTATCTTAGCATAACAGTCAGCTGTTGAACTTTACGTTTGAGGTACAGAATAGGGCCGATTATCTATAAATATATACTCCACCAATCTTGGCACGTGATACCTTTTGCAGACCATAGGAAACTTGCAAACCCTTTCCATGATATACCATAGTTTATTTAAATTACAGTAATTCTAACTTCATTGTATTCATCAGCTCAATCTTAGGATAAACTATATTTATCTTAAGATTAAAATGGCTCTCAGGCCCGGCGAAGCCATTATTGCTCTGAAACAATCAGCACGATTCTGTACCTCAAACGTTCAGTTTAACATCACGATTTGGTATTCCGTATCTCCGCAAACCTTTGTGACGCTCAACGTCATGACACCCTTTAAATTTTATAGTTTACGTTCGAAAATTACAAGAACCAAAATCGTCGTTGTTATAATAACGGTTTCGCAGTTTCTGGATTAATTGTTTATAAAATAGTGTTTATGGATACGGATGAAGTGAACTTTGGGGGTTTAGTAAACATTGCCATGTCAAGTGTAAGAATAATAAAGTAAATAATTTAAAAAAAAGACCTTTATTGGCATAATAATACAATACATCTACACTAATCGCTACCCCCTCTCTTCCTTCTGCTTTCCCTCTCTTCCCCCAACTTCTCCAGCGTCCTTACCCCGGCTTCATCCCCTCTCATCCATTCCGTCACTCTTCACCCTATTCCCTAGCCATTCCATCACCTTCGTCTAGGACACACCCACCCTCTCATATATTCTCCTTCTCTCGCTCCTCCATCTACCCTCTTTCCCATTCACGCACGTCACCCACACCGCCTTCACCAATCTCTCTTCTTCCAGATCCCATAACTTTATCTCATACCTACCCATTCTCACCATTTCCTCACACTCTAGTTTCTCTCTATTCGTCTCCTGAAGCACTATGTATCCGGGTGTTGACCTTTCCACCCCCAACAAACGCTTCAGGAACTACAACTGCTCCCTCTCCATATACTTACCCTTTCGTCCCCCACACTTCCACTCTATACATTAACATTGACTTCACACACGCATCCCATACTTTACACGCCACTCTTACATTGTTCCCCATCCACTTCCCCCACTTTTCCTACGCTATCCCCCACGCCTTTCTAGCCTTCCCCTGCACCCACCTCACACACTCTTCATACCCTCCCGTCCCTTTGAACATAAACCCTAAATCCTTGAATTTTTTAACCCGCTCAACCACCTCTCCCTTCCACTCTAATTCCTTCACCCTCCCCTCCCTTCCTTTATTTCTAAAACTCATCCGTTTTATTTTTCTTGCATTCACGCTGAACCCCCTCTTATCTATAAACCTCTCCACCCTTTTCAGCATATGTTTCATCCCTTCCCACTCTCTTGCCACCAGCACCATATCACCCGCATATGCCAACATCCACACCTCACTTCTACCAATCACCACCCACCCCCCCTCTCCCGCCTGTCCTTTCATCATTACCTCCTATAATTCACTCATATAAAGGTTAAACAGCACAGGGCTCAATGGGCACCCCTGCCTAAGCCCCTCCTACGTCCTAAACTTCTCTGAATCCTCTACTTCCACTTTTGCCACTGCCCATGTTTCCTCATACACTCCTCTCACCCACTCTACCATTCCCTCACTCACCCCTCTTTTTCTCAAACACTCTAACAATCCTACCCTCGGTACCGCGTCGTACGCCACCTTCAGGTCCACAAACACCGCATACACGCTCCCCTTCTCTTCCATCACTTTCTCTACTATTCTTGTCAGCGTAAAGACCTGCTCCCTCGTCCCCCTACCTCTCCTAAAACCCCTCTGCGTCTCCGGCAGCAGCCCCTTCCCTTCCACCCCCTCCTCTAGCCTATTCTTTACCACCATCATAGCTATCTTGTATCCCGTGCTCATCACTGTTATCCCCCTATAACTATCCGTATCCTTCTCATCCCTTCCTTTTTGTATTGGGCACATCCTTCTCACCCTCCATGCTGCCGGCAGGTTCACTCATCCCCTTCACATCTGGTTCAGAGCTCCCTGAATTTCTTCTTCGGGGTCTTTTCGCCTCTTTTTGAGGCGTTCCGGAGGCGGCTGCCTTAGTCCCAACGACGTTTTCTGCGTTTAGCCTCAGCCCCGCAGATCCGACTTCTTCTCCTGCGAGCAGTGGTGAATCCTGCCAGGTCATTCTGTAGTGATCTAAGGGGACCAGCCGCAGGTTAACCTCTTGCAGGTTCACCTGAGGATTTGCCCGCTTGAGGTTGCAGCGTGCCCGAGGGCCCAGCCACACCTCTAATCGGGGTGCTATGTCCCATTGCTGGCATCAGTTGTGGTGTACCAGAAGGCTCGTCTACTCTCAACAAGGTCTTGTTGGCTTCATAGAGTGAAATCTCAACTACATCTTTCCGGTTCCCACCCACCACGGAGTCCACAGAGGGGAGTGTCCACTTGACACCCAGGATTGCCGGTCTGATATAGTCCCCAGGAAGAGGTCTGCAGCATTAGAGAGGTCCCCGAAGCAGACTCCCGGCTACCAACCGAGGGCCTACATCACGGTCCTCCATGCGCCTACCACAACCCAGGGTCTACCCTGTCGGCCCTCTGACGGGACGACGCAGCCGATTGATTGGAGTTGGGTAGTTCCAACTGCCCGTCTAGACGAAATCCAGGCCAAAGTGGTGTGTTGATTCCACACCCCCGCAGGTGGCGCTTCCTCTCAGCTACCAGGACCCCTTCATCCGTCGATACGGGTCGCCGGGCACGACACAAACGCGTGGGGTTGGTATTTAGCCTCGCCACCAGGAAGAGCGATATAATACGCTGCCACTGGAGGCGAGGAGCCCCCTCACCACGTCAAGGCCCCAACCACATTCGAGGGGGTTTATTATGTACCAACATACATATACTCAATGACATTAGAAGCGTAACACCAAGAAGGAATGATTTTTTTGAATTCATATTTTAGCAACAGAGTGACTATATTTAAAGCATACACTGATAACAATTTCAACCTTGTGCCTTTTATATTTATTGTGAAAAAAAATATATTTCACTTTTTATTTTTTGATAAAACTATTTATATGAGCTGTTTAGTACAGATGTTTTTAATTTTCGTGTTTCCGTTGAGTGTGTTAAGCTTAAATAAAATGCCTCGAGTCCGAAGACGTCCACAATATCACCATTTGAGCGATTTTGACCGGGTCGAGTTGTTGCTTATCGAGATGTCGGTATGTCCTATCGCGAAATTGCCCGCCGTATTGATTTCACTGCAGCAACTGTAATACGTGTGTATCAGGTATGGACAGAAGAAGGTAGAGGAGCAAGAAGAAGACCAATTGTTCAACCAAGGCGTACCACAGAACGTCAAGATCGGCGCTTAAGACAAATAGCCCTGCGAGACCGTTTCGCTACTACGCGTCAAATCGGTGATCAATGGATTGGAGAAGAAGGTAGGCCCGTTAGTATGCGAACCTTATATCGCCGCAAAATCCTTTGGGCTTCTTTCGTACCATCCAAGATTACCATCCAAGATTAGTGCTTCCTGTAACAGCGAGACACTGTCGCCAAAGGTTGGACTGGTGCAGAGAACGGCAGCATTGGGAGGCAGAATGGCACGATGTCGTATTCAGCAATGAATCACGATTTTGTCTAGGCACGCATGATGGCCGTAGAAGGGTACGACGCTACCGTGGAGAACGACCTGATCTTAGGTTTGCTATTGAGAGGCATGTACACAGGACTGCTGGAGTAATGGTTTGGGGGGCTATTGCTTATGGTAGTCGATCACCTCTTGTATTCATTTGAGGCAGTATGACAGCTGCACGTTATGTTGAAGACGTCATACGACCGACTTTGTTGCCTTATTTAGATGGCCGCCCAGACGTACTTTTTCAACAAGATAACGCACGTCCCCATATTGCTCGTCGAACTATGAACTTTCTTAATGAAGCTGGTGTTAATGTTTTGGCGTGGCCGCCCCGTTCGCCGAATTTAAATCCCATTGAACATGTGTGGGATATCATGGGAAGAAGAATATTCTCTTTGCACCATCCTCTACAGACTCTAGCACAGTTGATCGATGAAATTCAAGTTGCTTGGAACGAGATGCCTCAAGAACACATCGACCATCTCATTTTGTCGATGCCCAGACGTCTACAGGAGTGTATACAGCAAAGGGGTCGCCAAACACATTATTAATTTTTTTTAGATTGTTTTTTAATAAAATTTCTTGAAAATGTAATCATTTTATTCTTGATGTAAGACTACCATACTGGCAAAAAATCAAGTTAAAATAATAACTCCTTCTGGGTGTTATGCTTCTAATGTCATTGAGTATATATCACAAAAAAATCCAAACATGTTAAATTTTGAACATGTTTGGATTTGTTTGTGTTGCATGTTGGTATCTGATGAACGGTACTCGGCCATTTTGAAAACTTTAACCCGTCAATACCAATCGGTTTATTTTGTATGATTGCAGAAATCCCAAACACGTTCACGATTAACAATCCGGTCATCAGAGAATTCCCTAACAGTTGGCAGTAAAGTCCAAACTGTTGTCTCTGATGAACGGGCCCATTGCTGTTTGGGAAACCCCCACTCTAAGCGGTCACTATTCGTGACGTGAATCATTCCCACTCATGTAATTTTGAGTTAACATTGCGAAATAGGATAGTAGTTGGGTTAAGGCCAAGGCGTGTAGAGTATGTTCATAAGGTGGCCTACTATTTTATCTCGCAATGTTAACTCAAAATTACAGGAGCGGGAATAATTTGTACGTCACGAGTAGCGATCGCTTGGCTTGCTATTGCGCGGTGTTCCTATTTTTCATGGTTTGTACGTTTTGTGTTTATTTGGGTTTGTGTTGTTTATTTGGATGAATGTTCTGTGATAGGGCACTTTAATAAATTTTATCAAAATTACGCTTTTCTTTGTCAACGTAAGTACTTTTAATAAACCTTGTTTACAAAAAATCATATATTTTAAAAAGACATTCAACTTATACATTCATTACAGAAATAAGGCATAACTTAAAAGAACAGTATACAACATTTTAAAAAACTCCTAAACAATAAAAAACTAAATTATTTATAAACTTTCATGTGTTGTGGGCTTATGCCGGGTTCCACGAACGTCAATTAAATCTAACAATAGTTATTCATCAATAAAAGTCTAGTAATTGTTACATACGTGTCAAAAAATCCATCGATTCACATGACATTGATGTTTATGACATGGAAAATATCAATTCGAATCGACAAATAAATTTAATCTCGAATAAGATTTAATTGAAGATGGTGAAATCAGACAATAATCGAATTATATCGATAGTTGATTATGGTGATTTGAATTAAATTAATAATCGAATAATTGTTTAAATGTTTGCTCCAGAGATCGTTAAAATGATTTGCGTTGAAATATTGCTTGAGAATTGTTACTTAAATAATTACCGAATGGATATAAATAATGCTTGTATGGTCACTTAAATAATAATTCTATTATCAAACTATTACAATAAAATAATTGTAAATATTTAGAATTATACTCTTAAGTCATTTAAATTTAAAATGTTTTACTGGTAAAATTTAAAAAATAAATGTAAGTTAGCTGACGCCAACACAACAGACTCCTTTCATTATAAACAATAGGACTTATTATTCATTTATCCATTTATATGTTATTCTGCTTATTTTGCTTTATTGTTATCTTATGCTTATTTCTCTATTTTATGTACGAGTAAAGTTAATTGGCGCAGTCGTAAGATCCCGAAAAGTGAAGTTTTCGTTCACTTTTCCTTTTCTTTGAATTAATTCGGGAGTTTTTACGGTGGACATCGACCTTCAGAGCGGCCCTCCGAACATTGAGCAGCCCAGACAATTTCCGTCCTGAGAGACATCGTCCACTGCGTTCACGGTTTATAGACTCTAACGGTTGTCGCATTCGTCGGAAGGAGTCGGGTAGCATCGGGCGTGTGACATCACTGCGGGCTAGCATCCATCACATCTTACTGTGTTGCATATAAGTTTGTAAACATTCGTCCTGTTTTCTTGCAGTTTCTTTGTTTTACATTAATACAATTTTACTGTTTATTGTTGTTAGGTGAGTACACTATACATACATTCATGTTGTAAATGTAATTCTTGTTTATACAATTATTATTAATTACCGGACATTTTTAGATATATCTTCTTGTCATGCCTGGAAATAGATGTGCGGTTGCTGTCTGTCGAAATAGTTATAAGTTAACGAAAGCTGATAAAACTATTTCTTATCACCGATTCCCCAAAGATATACATATTAGGAAGGCATGGATAAACGCATGCAAACGTAAAGGTAATTATAATCCAGATACCAGTTATGTGTGCAGTACTCATTTCACAAAGGATGATTTTGAAATTGACTTTCGCAGCGAACTGTTAAATATTCCCACAAAACGTAAATTAAAGCCATCAGGTACGATATTTTTTATGATGCATGATAAATTTTGTATTCGAAAAAGTGGAACACACACGAATAAATGTACATATGTTTCTGTTTGAAACATTTTCACTTAGTTATTATAAAAAAATAAAGGATATAACTAGTATGTAAAATTAGTATTTTAATTCACTGTGGTTTATTTAAAATGATATATGCACATCCCGAACGTGTATTTAATCAATAACAAACTAATGACATTTATATTTATTTTAAAAAAATTAAATTTAAAATAAAATCACTTGGTATGTTTCACTAATTTTACTTCTTTATTCCGGCTAGTTTCGGCTATTAGCCATTTTCAAGGAATGTACAAAAATAATATTTTACAGTAAATATATACAGATTTACAAAAAGGGGGAGGGTCAGGCAATAAGAGCGTTCGCGATCGGGGATGTCCAGATGTCTTCGTTGTCGTTGACGACGTTTTTCTTTAATTTTATGGCTCTGTTAATTTCCAAGCCTTCTCGGAAGTCCTGTATAGTGGATCCACTATATTATTTTAAATAAACGAATGATCAATGTCGTCCTAATTGAAAAGAATATATTAAGATTATTAAAAAATATATATAAATATAAAGAAAATAATATTCAGTTGATTTATACAGCATGTAAACGAACTACTGTACAGGCTCTCTACCACATAAGGGGCAGCGTTTAAATAAACAATACCTGCATTTGAAATTACCATACCTTTAGTAGATAGCTCACAAATAATTATTAAAAATAATTAATAATAATAGGCCACATGTTTGTGGTATCTGGTATACGCGCACATTGCGTATTTTAAGAGAGATTCCACATAGACTGGTAGTTTTTAAACGATTTGGATATCGAATTACACCATCCAGAGAACAGTTGGTCAGATTGTGAAGAATTATGTTTATGTTATCGTTTTCATAGGTACCCATTGCTGACTAAATTCCGAATATTTTCTAAACGTGTTAATGAAATTCAATATTTTTCCTTATTAGGTTCACACTTCACTTTATCTCCACTCTTATTGAAATGTTTAGATAAGAGCGGCGAGGGTGGATGATTTTTAAACATAAAAATAGTTTGCTGTTTAGTCTATGGTGAAACTTATTTCATGAAACATCTACATTTTGTAACATGGCGCGATACGTTTATTCAAACATTGAATTGGCAGACATGTTTCTTATTTACGGTGAAACTCGGTGTAATTCCGCGGAAACTGTAAGAATTTATCAAGACCGATTTAGAAATTTATTACAAAGAGCACGCGACACTGGAAGTTTGCAGCCCGTCGCCGGAGACGGCGGAGGTGGTGACCGTCCAATGCGATATTTGCGAGCGGAAGATGAAATTTTGAATCTGTTGGAAGCGGATCCTGGTTTAAGTACCCGTATTATCGCCGCTCAGCTAAATGTATCGCACACATTTGTCAGCAGTGTTATACGAGACAATAATTTTTATCCGTATCACTACCAGCGTGTACAACATCTTCAACCCCATGATTTTCCCAAAAGAATTGCATTTTGTCAATGGATTTTGGCACAAAATGTTCAAAATCCTAACTTTACCAAAGACATTTTAGTGACCGACGAATCGTGCTTTACGCGTAATGGAAGTTTTAATTTCCATAATATGCATGTTTATGCAATAGAAAATCCTCGTGTTACGCGTAGAACTCATTTCCAGCATCGCTTCTCCCTTAATATCTGGGCAGGTATTTTAAATGATAAATTAATTGGGCCATTTATGTTCCCATTTAATTTGAATGGAGAACGATATTTACGATTTTTGCAAGATGACCTTTTAGATCTTCTAGAAAATGTACCCTTAGCGGTTCTTAGAAGAATGTGGTATTTGCAAGATGGTGCGCCAGCTCACTATGAAAGGCGCGTTGGAAGATATTTGGATGATGAGTTTCCAGGACGTTGGGTTGGTCGTGGAGGCCCTGTACCATGGCCTCCAAGAAGTCCAGATTTAAACCCCCTAGATTTTTTTCTTTGGGAATACTTTAAAAGTGAAGTCTACACTACGGAAATTGACAATGCTAAAATGCTGATACAACGAGTAAACGCCGCGGCTAATACCATTCGTGAAAAACCTCGTGAAATGTTTGCTACTGTTCGTGCAAATTGGATACGTAGAGCCCAAATGTGCATTGAGTGCGGCGGACGTCAATTTGAACACTTATTGTGATTTTTTTTATACGTGACCCAGTTTCATCTAGTAATTCTAGACAGTGTGTGTGTGTGTGTGTAGTGCGTGCTAAGTGATTTATACGTCTCGCAGTAGTAACAGTAAATAAACAATACCACAAATGAGTGACCTAGTTTCATCTAGTCATTCGAGACTAGAGTAAATGAAAAATACAACAACTTACGCATCCACGAAAAATATCATGAACACAGGTAACCAGAAGTTCTCAAAAAGTAAAAAATGCATGAAAAATTATGAAAAATCCAATATTTTTTTTCCGATTTTATTTTTGCTGCAATAGGTGTCAAAATATTTTGTGTATACGCCCTTAAGAGGATGTACATTAGTTCGGTTACACGCTGTATATAGTTTGAAAACAAAATACAAATACTGTAAAAGTGTGTAAGATTTTATTCATATTTAAGCTTTATTTATACATACT
Source organism: Philonthus cognatus (assembly GCA_932526585.2). Taxonomy (NCBI): domain Eukaryota; kingdom Metazoa; phylum Arthropoda; class Insecta; order Coleoptera; family Staphylinidae; genus Philonthus; species Philonthus cognatus. Next base: position 67,406,868 of record OW052243.1, on the reverse strand, counting down.
AAGTAGGTGTGTATGGATAAATAAATAAAGCTCAACTACTAGTAAGTAGCTATGTATAAATAAATAAAACATTTTTAAAAGTTAAATATGAATAAAACCTTACACAATTTTACACTATTTTTACAATATGTTTTGATACTAAAAATTAACTGAATGTAATTTTCTTTATAGTTTTACATTTTTTATGGGAATCAATTAATTTAATTTCGAGTTTAGAAATCCCTGAAAATTTGGATTTGCCGGGGCGAGCGAGCGAAGCGAGTCGCGCCCAAGGCAAATCCAAATTTTCAGGCTTTTCTAAACTCGAAACTTTACCTCATGTGCCACGCGTATTGAACACTGATTAAGTGAAGTTCGAAATAATACTACGTATGTTTTGTATTTCATAGTGTAAGATAATTGCAGAGTATTGAAAACTTGAAATAATTGTCTCAAGAAACAGGTTTTTATCATTTCAAAATTACTTAATAGAAAGAAAAATGATGAATTAATTTCTCACGTTAGTGAAAACTGTAGAGCCAATTTTAAGTATGTGAACTTTTGTCTGCTCTTAAGTAATTATATGTTTATCAAAATTTGATAGTATTTACGCGTATGAGTACATATTTTGTTAAAAAAGAATGCTCTTTCTTCTCAGATGAAAAATTAATATTATTTATACAAGAATAAACTCAGCCTCCTCTGAATAAATCTTCATGAGCCGCCACTGGTGCCAAAAGTTTGTTTAAAATATTTTCCGTTTAATTCAAAAGTATTAATTTCACATACAAGATAATTCAACTCACGTAACTACAAAGAAGAATATCAAAGGATGTAACAATGAAATATCCAATTTTATCTGAATTTGTCGAACTTTTTATGAGACTTTCGTATTAATTTCAGTAATACCCTCCAAATTACTCTCATTTAATGGTTCACCTGACACTACAATTGAATCTACTCGAACAAGTCGTGCAGAATTACGAACAAATAAAAAAATATAAATGATATATTATTAGAAAATACAATCGAACCAGCAGCAACCATTTCTAGTATTCAAATGGACACGGATATCTCCTATCAAGAAATGTACAGCAAATTACTGGAAGAACATATGGAATTGAAAACACTATATGAAAACATAATGGAATCCAATTCTTCGTTGCTCAATGAAGTTGAAATCCTAAACAAAAAAGTTGTTTTACTTGAAAAACAATTAGACATGGGAAAAATACAAAACAAAACTTATAAAAATATTGTTGAGGAAACATTTAGTAGGCCCAACAAGATATATTATTAGGTGGTAAGAAAAAGGTAATATGGTCTTCTGAAGATATTGCTAAAGCATTTAGCATTAAATACCTTAGCAAACGTTGCTATATTTATATTAGAACTAAATTGAATTTTCCCCTGCCACACATTTTAACATTACAAAAGTGGGCTTCAAAATTGAATTTTCAACATGGTATTTTAATTGATGTGTTGAGATTGATGAAAATTGCTGCAATGTCTCTAACAGAAGTAGAAAAGTTGTGCGTACTTCAATTTGAGGAAGTTAAAGTACATACCTGTTATGAGTACGACAGATTACATGATCAAGTTGTAGGACCACACAAACAAATGCAAGTCATTATGGCAAGAGGATTGTTTGGGAAATGGAAGCAACCGGTGTTTATTGATTTTGATCAAAAGGTTACTCCTGAAATTTTAAATAAGATCATATCTGCCTTGTATGAAATTTCATATAGTGTAGTTGCGTGTGTATTTGATTGTGGTGGTGGTAATGTTGGATTGTGGCGAGAATTGAGTATTTCTACAGACAAAACGTATTTTTTACATACACATACTGGAGACAAGGTTTATTTCTTTGCTTATGCGCCACATATGCTTAAACTTTTGAGAAACTGGTTGATAGATACTGGATTTAAGTTAGGTGATGGTTCCATAATTAGTAAACAGCCACTTATTGACCTCTTAAAAACCACTGATACAGAAATTACAGTATGTCATAAATTATCATTAAAACACCTTGATTGTCGGGGCAATGAGAGACAGAATGTTTTACTAGCAGCCCAATTGCTATCACACACGACTGCAAGAGCTCTAACATATTATCAGCCCGGTGTTAATAAAGAGTTAGCGACCGATACGGGAAATTTTATTGAAACGGTCAGTAACTGGTTCGATATTATGAATTCATATAGCCCTAATGAAAATCTATGTACAAAAAAACCATATGGATTAAATTTAGAACAGCAAATTAATACATTAAATCGTATGCATGATACTATAACATCTATGAGATGCATTGGAAAATTATCATTAATGACATTTCAAAAAGGTATTATAATATCAATCAAGTCATTACAATCGCTGCATAAACAACTACAGAAAAAATACGATATAAAGTACCTGCTGACACATAGCTTCTTCTCACAGATTCGAAGATTAGGAGGATTACATGATCATCCAACTCCTGTAAATGCAATTCAAAGAATTCGAATGATTGTTTTGGGAAAAAATCCAGGAGCTGTGCAGGAGCATTTAAATATTATGCGAGAAAAGGGATATAACGACGAAGAATATATTATATCTAACGTTATTTCACAGGCTGGGGTATCAATTCAATGTCCTTCCCCAGAAAATGAGTCAATTTTATCATCTGAGAGTAGTTTTTCTTCTACGTCAACAAAATCACAGGAAAATATTAATGAACATATTAATGAAAAAGATGGGTTTGACTATTTATGCGGTTGGGTAGCCAAATAATTTAAACATAAATATCCCAATCTAGGAACCTTCACAAAAGATGTTGATACATTAAATGCTACCCCAGGTTGGCTACAACATTTGTGGTTTGGAGGCTTAACAACACCATCAAAAGAGTGGGTACAAGAAGCCACTATTTTCGAAAAATATTTTTTGAAATATCACAAAGAATCCATCAGAAAAGACAAATTAGTGGTGAATAAATTAATAAATATAATAAAAAGGAAATTAAAACGAAAACATGATTTGGAAAAGAAAATATGCAAAAAAAATGAAAAAAATTTGTACATAATTTATTTATGTCAATAAATACATATTTAAAACATAAATTGGCCGTTTTATTTATTTATAATCTATCCGAAATTTAAATATATATATACTTTATATTAATAAAATAAACAACTAATTTCTGAGAAAAAGGAAAAGCACGCAAAACTTTTGGACAAAATTTCGTAAAACAAAAAAACAAATAAATCGAAGAAAATGTGTTGGAACGCCGCCCCGGTACGTTCATTTAGAAACAAAAAACACTTATAATTTTCATAATTTTAAGTTATTTATCTATATTTTTATATGATCCGTTTATTAAAAAAAAACGGTTAAGTACAATTTCAATTTCCTTTAGATAATTATCTCTAAATTTGTGATAACCCATACATGTATTCGAAAACACTATAGTGTAATGAATGTCTGTTTATTTCTTTGTAAATTGATCTTACCATGCTATACGTTAGGATTCTCATATAATATTTTGAAAAATGAATCATTAAGACTATACATGTTCCAAAAAACCATAAAACTAATTTAAACGAATGAAATATTTAGGCAATACATATAAACACAGCGCGTTCGTGCTAACTAGCCCGCAGTGACGTCACACGCGCGTCGTATCCCCACTCCTGCCGCTGCATGCGACAACCGTTAGAGTATATAAACCGTGCACTGCGTTCACGTGATCTTCGAGCGAATATCGAAAGTATCCCATGGACATAATACTTTTACTGTAAGTTACACAAGTTGATTGATTTTTTAACGCGAATAGTTAGTGATTTATTTCTAAAGACACAAATTCTGATTGATAGCTCATTTCCTAACTTATAATCTTATTCTTGTTCCTAATAATAAACTAAAAAATATAACAAAATGGCTGTAGCTTTAAAACACGAATAAATGCAAATGATTCCTGAGTTCAGGGGAGAACCGGAACTTTTACCTAGATTTATTGAAGTGTGTGAAAGACTTTTAAATAGATTTTATAATGCTAAGGATAATAATGATTTTGTAAATGACTACCATAGTTTCAAGGGTGAAGCTGCTATTAATATCTCATCGAGTGCAGTTAATAATTAGAATTCTTTAAAAATTCATTACTAAATTCATACGGTGACAAACGAGACCACTATACTTTAAATTATGAAATTTGCGCATTGAGGCAGAATGCGAACGAATTTGTGTTCGATTTTTATAATAAAATTCAAACTCTTTTAAATTTACAAGTCGCGTACATAACAAATCATATTGCTGACTTGCTTTGAAAGTTGAGAGGATTAAAAGATCCCATCGGTTCACAAATGCGGGTCAAGAACCCTGCAGATTTAAATACAGCGTTAAATATGCTTACTAATGACTTTTAAACGGAAGTCACCATTAACAATCCAGTAAATAAAGATAAAAATAAAATAATTGCACGACGTCCCATTCTATCTTGTTCTGATAACTTTTATCAGCCACGTAATAATTATAACAATGGTCCGCGCTATCCTTCTCGTTATAATAATAGCAACCAATTTAATAGCTCAAATCGGAATAATGCATTTCAAAATAAAAATTATAGTTCTTTTAATAATAAAAATCCAAGAACATTCAACAATCATAATAATAATAATCACAATCCTTACGAACCGAGTACTTCAAATACTCCACAAAGTTCCCCATCCATGTTCGTTACTACAGGACGAAACAATTATTCCAAATAGGAATCAAATTTATAATATTGATGAAGAACAAGAAGATTTTTTAGGCAAAACCGCCTTGGAGGAAACTCCTTTGAATTAACGGGGATTACTAATAATTATAGTGAACTTCCTTTTATATTTGACCCGCAAAACAAAATTAAAATTCTAATTGACTCTGAAAGTTCGAGATCTTTTATAAATTCAAAAATTGTTAGGAAACTATTTAAAGAAAATATTAAATATGAGCCTTTCCAAATGGCCAGCGCACATGGTACCACTTTTGGAAAAAATAGTACATTAATTCCTTTAACGCAGTTATTAAAATCTAAATATGCTAGTCTTAGGTTTTATCTATTTGATTTTCACTCTAACTTCGATGCCCTGTTGGAAATGGATAATTTAAAAAATATACAAGCAACGATAAATATCGATAAAGAAATATTAACTACTCCTAAGTGTAAAATACCACTTAATTTTGGTAATGTTCGTGAAACCCCGGATACGAAATGCATAGTAGTACCCGCAAGGTCCGAACAAATAATTGAGGTAGATATAAATAATATAAGTAATGGCGATGTAATAATTCCGCATATAAAATTAAATAATTTAGAAATTCCAGAATGCATAAGTCATGTTAGGAATAATAAAGCAATCTGTACAATAATACATAAAGGTGAAAATGATGAAAATATTTATGTGAAAAAACCATTTATTGTAGACCCTTTCAGTGAATATAATTGAGAATTACAAAATGGAAATAAAGAAGAATATAATGTTAATACATTAAACTATGAACAAATTAAATTTGATATATTAAAAATACGTACAGATCATATGAACTCAGATGAGAGAAATGTTATTTCCAATTTAATTAAAGTATACGCAAATATATTTCACACGGAAAATAATAAACTCACGTTTACAAATAAAATAAAGCATGCAATTAAAACGTCCGATGAACTTCCTGTATATACTAAATCGAATCGTTATCCTCACATTCACAAAATAGAGGTGGATAACCAAATCAAAAATATGCTCGATCAAAAAATAATTAGACCATCTTATAGCCGATGGTCTTCCCCAATTTGGGTGGTCCCCAAAAAATTGGATGCTTCCGGAAAACGCAAATGGCGCGTAGTTATTGATTACAGGAAGTTAAATGAAAAAACAATAGGTGATAGATACCCCTTATCAAATATTAATGATTTATTAGACAAATTAGGACGATCACAACATTTTACCACATTTGATTTAGCCTCCGGCTTTCACCAAGTAGAAATTATAGCAAATGATATTCACAAAACAGCATTTAACACTGAAAATGGACATTACGAATTTTTGCGAATGCCATTTGGCCTAAAAAACGCCCCTGCTACATTTCAGAGGGTTATGGGTAATATTTTAAGAGGAATACAAAATGAAAAATGCCTTGTGTATATGGATGATATTATTATATTTAGCATCAGCTTACAGGAGCATGTAAATTGATTAAAAGAAGTTTTTATCCGTCTTAGGGACTCGAATTTAAAAAAGCAACTGGACAAGTCTGAATTTTTACGTAAAGAAGTAGCTTATTTAGGACATATAGTTACCCCTGAAGATGTCAGACCAAACCCAGAAAAAATTAAAGCCATTCAAAGTTTTACTATTCCAAAAAATTTTAAACAAATTAAAAGATTTCTTAGATTACTTGGTTATTATCGAAAATTTATAAAAGACTTTGCTAAACTGACTAAACCTTTAACAAAAGGATTAAAGAAAGATGCAATTACTAATATAAATGATTCTGATTATCAAAATTGCTTCATTCTATGAAAAATGTTTTAACAAACGATCCCTTGCTTCAGTATGCAGATTTTAGTAAACCATTTATTTTAACCACAGACGCTAGTAATTTTGCAATAGGCGCTGTGTTGTCCCGAGGCAAGATAGAAAACGATTTACCAATAGCTTACGCGAGTCGAACTTTAAACAACTCAGAAACAAATTATTCAACCATTGAAAAAGATCTTCTTGCAACAGTAGGGGCAGTTAAGTATTTTCGACCATATTTACACGGTCGAACATTTCAAATAGTTTGTGATCATAAACCACTCCAGTGGCTCATGAATATAAAAGAGCCCAATTCAAAATTAGTACGTTGGAAATTAAAACTCTCGGAATATGATTACACGATAGTATATAAAAAATGCTGATTTTCTCTCCAGAATAGAAATTAATGTAAATGATGATAATGCTAAAGTAGAATTGACAAATGTAGGAGACGAAAATAAATCAATAAGATTCACACATAGATTTAGATGAAGATGAACTTAATGAAATTCTTAGTGACAATAATAATGATACAGCGCACACAAATATTGAAAACCCTATTCTTGATATTCCTATTTTAGAAAAAGCTGTAAATTATGGAAATAATCAAATTATAATCTCTGAAGTAAATTATGCCCCTTCGCCACCAGTAGTTAGGTTATTATTTAACAATAAAAGAACAACGTATAAACGTACAATTTTCAAAATCAGATTTTGACAATAATGTCATTGAATTCATAAAGGAATATACAGTTCCTAGTATTAAATATCACTTATACGTTGAAAGCCCCATTTATGAGAAATTTTCTGTAACAATGCAAAAATACTTTAAAAATTCTGCAAGTAATTTTATTAAATGTACGGAATAACTTTGTGACGTAGAAAGTAATGAAGAAATAGATGATACAATACGAGCGTATCACGAAGGAAAGTGTAACCGTCGTGGTATCGACGAAACTGAGGCACAAATTAAAAGACGATTTTATTGGCCTGATCAAAGGCGAACAATTCAAAATTTTATTAATCAATGTGAAATCTGTCTTGTCAGAAAATATGATAGGAAGCCGTTAAACTTAAAATTTAATATTACCCCAACCGCAATGAAACCCTTTGAAATAGTGCACATTGACACTATAGCTTTAGAAAAAGTTAATTTACTGTAATAGACTCATTCTCAAAATACACTCAACTTTATAAATTAAACTCACTACAAGCACCAGAGATTACTAATAAATTAATCAGATTTTTTACATATCATGGGATACCCGAACAAATTATTTCGGATAACTACTTGGAATTCAAAAATACAGTAATTAAAGAATTACTTGAAGTACATGAAGTAAAATTACATTTCATTAGCTCTCAACACCCTGAGTCCAATGGAATTGTTAAGAAAGTCCACTCTACTATTATTGAGCACATACGCTTATTAAATAATCAAAATTCCTCAAAAGGAGATCCTATCGAATACAAGATAAATTATGCACTCCTTGCATATAATACAATTCATTCTGCGACGAAATTTAAACCATCAGGAATAATCTCTGGTCATTTAGACACCAGTAACCTATTTAATATTGACATTGAAAGTAGATTAGTAAATAATTATATTGTTAATCATAGAGATAAAATTAAATTATTCTATCAAAAAATTAATGAACGTCTTACGACGGATAAATCAAAAATTATTACAAAACACAACGAAACTCGTGAAGAGTTGCCTAAATCCCGTTTAACTAAAGTATTTGTCAAAAACAGACAAAAACAAGCAAAAACAAAAAATAAATACAAACAGGAAAATCTTACAGAATTAAACCCTGAATTAAAAACAGCTAAAATTAAGGCTTGATATCATAATGTCGTAGAAATAATTCATATTTCAAATATTAAAAGACCTAGAGTTCAAACTCATAATAGTCCAAGCTATACGGACTTCATAAAGTATATGTCACGTAATGAAAAACTGTTAAATAATAATGTACAAGAAAATAACAAAAGTTTATTTTGCGCCCCTGATAATTATTCTCTAGCCCACTGTGTAAGTGCAGATTTGCATATGAGTGCAGGAATTGCGCTATGTTTCAAAACAAAATTTGGACAAATTGAAACTTTAAAAAATCAAAACCCAAGAACAAATTCAATATGTCATCTGAAAGATCAATATATCGGTTATATATTCTTTATTTAGTAACTGTTGCGGCACTTTATTGTACATAAATTATATGTAAATTTATTTGTATATTTAGCCTTTTTTATTCATATATTTGTATCTGTAAATATTTTATTTTTATAACACATTTCAGTTTCAATATTCAATTTTATGTTTTCTGCTTAATCTTTATTTTATTACTTTATTGCTGGATTGTATTTTCTCCAGATATTTGTATATTTTCGACAAGAATGTAGTTCAAATCTTAATGTACTTTTAATAGACCGTTGTAAAGTTGAACGGCTCTGTTAGCTACGGGGGGTGTTGTGTTGTTGTTCGTCCGTTCGGGAAATATTCGCAGAAAAAATAATTTGTATGGCCATGTGGCTAATTCCTAGAAATGCGTCCCTTCGACGCATAATACAATCTAGGTAAACGAAGGGTGCATCCCTTCCTTTGCCACAGATTTGCATCCCGTGACCATCGCTGACCAATAACAACACAACCCCCACTTTGCAACACTCAGTTTTTGGTTCTTTTGAAATGTAGAAACTGACATAACAATTCTATTCTTGAAACGACAAACATCTCAACATTTTACTCAAAATCTAACCTCAACACATCAAAATATTTTATATTTAAATCAGTGTATATAACTCTGTACATTTTATTTACGGTGAATATAAGTTTAAAATTTTAATAAGTGCTACGAAGTATTTTATTTCAACTTCATTCACCCGCATCGGAAATAGTGGTAATTTCGAACCAGTGCGAAAGGAAATCACCACAGAGATTAAACCATCTCTAAAACATTGGTCCTTCGAACCGGATATCGAAACATACTTATTCGATAATCTGTAAATCAACACAAGAAGACAAAGCGGGCGACCACCGCCAACGAGGGAAATATTGAAAGCGGTCGTTCATCATCGTGGGAAACTTCACACTCACCGGGAGCATCTACTCCGGAACGCGACACTAGGTCCACTTGAGGCGAGCATCCCCGTCGAGCAGAAGTGCAACATCACCGCGGCTATTCAAATTCACCGGGAGTATCTTCTCCGGAACGCGACAACTGGTCCACCCGAGCGGAGCATCCCCGTCGAACATTGAAGCCAGCAATTCAATCAATCCTTCGTAAGTCCAATCCTTTATTTAATACACTCTTATATTTGAACATTTTACTAAGTCACAATGGCTACCGATCCTAGAGCAGCCGCTTTGTTAAATAAACGTCGCGCTTTAAAAGGCAACATGACTAGAGTTAGAACCGCGTATACAGATTTATTAAAAGATACTGAGGCAAATCCTAAATCAATTCGCATGAAAATTATGTCACGGTTAGATACGTTAGAACCATTCTTACAACAATACTATACTCTTATGGAAGAATTAGAATTAATCGATGGAGAGAAACCGGAATATGAAGCTGATAGGAACACGTTTGAAAAAACATATCATGACTTGAAATCAGAATTAAAAATGCATTTAGACACACTTAATAGTCAATCTAGTACTGAATGTAAAGTTCAATTACCTATATTAAATTTATTATCATTCAGTGGCTTGTATGAAGAATGGGCAGCGTTTAGTGAAACATTTACCTCATTAATTGATTCAAATAAATCATTAGACAAAATCCAAAAATTTCATTATCTGAGATCTTGTTTAACGGGTGAAGCAGCCAATTCAATTAAGGCATTAGAAATTGTAGCTGCCAATTACGATATTGCTTGGTCAACTTTAAAAAATAGGTTTCATAATACGAAAATTGCTATAAATAATCACCTAAAAGCTCTATTTGAAATTCCGCATTTATCTAAACAAAGTTTGTCTGGACTTAGACAAATGAATGATAGTATTTCAAACAATATTATTTCACTAAAGCTCTTAGACGAATCAGTACAACATTGGGATATAATGATAATTTATCTAATAGAAAACAAATTTGATAACAACACAAATTCAGATTGGCAAACATATTCTTGCAACATTAAATCTCCTAAATTAGACGATTTACACAAATTTATCAATGAAAAATGTGACATACTACAAAAACTAAAATTTCAACAACAACCGTCTAGCTCAATCAAACACAACTCAGTTAAACAAAATTCATTTCATTCTAAACCTACAAAATCATACATTTCTACATATAAACCTTCATGTACTCTTTGTAAAAAGGAACACCTTATTTATACTTGCGATGATTTTTTAAATTTGACACCAAGTGATAGGCTCAATCGTGCCCGTTCATTAGGTCTTTGTACGAATTGCTTAAAGTCTAACCACTCTAATAAAGATTGTCGCAATTCAGGAATTTGTAAAACTTGCGAGAAAAAACACCATTCATTATTGCACTTAGATTCACAACAAAAAGAAAATCAATCAACTAAACAAAATATTGCTGCTCAAGATTCATCCAATCTAACAATTAAACAATCTACCTCGTTTCATGCTGCAAATTTTAAATGTGAAACGTTATTATCTACGGCGCAAATTTTAGTGTGTGACAATCACGGCAATTATCAAAATTGCCGAGCATTATTAGACTCGGGATCGCAATCTTGTTTTATAACTCACAACTTAGTTAAGAGCCTAGGTTTGCATATTTCTACTAGCAGTATAATGATTTCAGGAATCTCAAATAGTAGTGCCGAAGTTTGCAACCAAACAAAATTAACTATCCGATCAAAACATAATAGTTATAAATCAACCGTCAATTGTCTAGTCTTAGATTCAATTACATCAACTTTGCCATCATATTCATTCAGTGCAGAAATATTAAATATTCCTAGCAATATAACACTTGCTGACGAATCATTTAATAAACCAAACACTATTGATATGCTAATCGGAGCTAACCTATTTTGGGACCTCCTTTGTATAGGTCAAATTAAATTGGGAAAAAACCTCCCATTACTACAGAAAACTAAATTAGGTTGGATCGTAGCTGGAAATATTCCCGCATATGACTCAACTAATGCTGTAAAGTGTAATTTAACTACAACTCAGGCAATTGACGATCAAATAAAAAGGTTTTGGGAATTAGAAGAAATTAATAATGACATTAATCTTGATCGTATAGAAACAACTGCTGAAAATCACTACGTTTCAAATACCACGCGTTTAGCTAATGGGCGTTTTGTTGTAAAAATTCCTATTATTAATCCAGAATGCGATCTTACTGAATCGCGCAATATAGCAATTAAACGTTTTTATTCTCTCGAAAAGAAACTTGCAAAAAATAATGACTTAAAAACAAGATATACCGAATTCATGTCTGAATATCAGACGCTAGGGCACATGAGTGAAATTAAAGAAACATTCCCATTAAAAAACTTAACTTATTATTTACCCCATCATCCCGTGATAAAAGAATCTAACACAACTACGAAATTGAGAGTAGTATTTGATGGGTCGGCGAAAATTGGCAACAATTTATCTTTAAATAGAATCCAAGAAGTAGGCCCCACTATACAAAATGACTTATTTTCTATTTTAATACGATTTAGACGTCATCCAATTGTTTTAACAGCAGACGTAGAAAAAATGTATCGACAAATTTTAATTCACCCTGATGATAAATCGTTACAGCGTATATTTTGGCGATCAAATCCTAATTCAGAATTAATTTGCTTTGAACTAAATACCGTCACCTATGGTACGGCTTCTGCGCCATTTTTGGCAATACGTACGCTTAACGAGTTGTCAAAAATCAATCAAGACAAATTTCCAATTGCCAGTTTAATAATCAAAAATGATTTTTATGTCGATGACATGCTGACTGGCGGCAATACTATCAGTGAAGTTGTAAAAATCAAAGAAGATATAACTAGCATTCTAGCAAGCGCCGGGTTTCATCTTCATAAGTGGATATCAAATCACTCATCAATTAATAATGAATTAAATAATGATATGTCAGTTCAATTAGGAGAAACAGATTCAATCAAATCACTAGGGGTGTTATGGAACCCAAAATCTGATTACTTACATTTTACCGCATCTGACAATTTTAACCACACTCATAAAGCCACAAAACGATTCATTTTGTCGTCTATTTCAAAAATTTACGACCCTTTGGGATTAATTTCTCCGATTACAATTAAAGCAAAATTAATTATGCAGCAATTGTGGAAAGAAAAATTACACTGGGATGAGTCTATACCATTGAATTTACACTCCATGTGGGTTAAATACAATACAGACATGCAATTTCTGTCTGAAATTAAAATTAATCGTATCACAATATGTCCTTCACCTACACGCATAGAAATTCACGGTTTTTGTGATGCGTCAGAAGCAGCATATGGGGCATGTGTTTACATTAAATCCACGGATAAGTTTGGCAATTCTGTTATTAATCTCATATGCTCGAAATCGAGGGTAGCGCCATTAAAACACACATCTATCCCCAGACTTGAGCTATGTGGGGCATTACTTTTATCAAAATTAATTAAAAAGCTATTAACGATCCTCGACATTACATTTGATTCCATATATCTTTGGTGCGATTCAACCATCACCTTACATTGGATCAAGGGTGATAGTCGGAGATGGCAAACCTTTATAGCTAACAGAGTAGGTGAAATTCAAAGTCACACAAACAGAGACGATTGGCGTCATATTAGTACTTTTGACAATCCCGCTGATCTGATCACCCGCGGAACCAATGCGCTCACATTAAAAGAATCCACAATATGGTGGAATGGGCCCTTATGGCTGCAGTATAACAATACCGGGTGGCCAATTAATGAATTCACTGAAAACATCGATCCAAGCATATTAGAAATCCGAAAGACGCAAACATATCATATACAAAAAAGTGAATTTACATTATTTACAAAATTTTCTAACCTTAATAAATTAAACCGTGTAACAGCTTATTGCCTACGATTCATACACAACTGTAGGCATAATGCGAATCAGAGACGCAATAAACATTTATCTGTTAGCGAAATGAAATATGCAACGACCATTTTAATTAAACTAGCACAAAGGTCAATGTTTTACACTGAAATAAAAGACATTCAATCATTTGGTTTTGTAAGTAATAAGAGCAAAATACTAAAATTAAGTCCGATTCTCGACGAGAATAATATTATTAGAGTAGGTGGACGTTTAAATCGTGCTGACATACCATACTCTAAAAAACATCCGATATTACTCTTAGCTAAACATGCACTTACAAAATTAATAATTGCTAACGAACATAAGCTCATGCTTCATTGCGGCCCTCAAACGTTACTTTGTAGCTTAAGAAATACATACTGGATAGTATCAGGTCGCGATGCATGTAGGCGTTGTGTGCACGACTGTATAATATGCTTCAAGAGTAATCCAAAACCCACAATTCCATTCATGGGAAATTTGCCGCCATCGCGCATAAACCCAGCACCGCCATTTTATAATTGTGGGGTTGATTATGCGGGGCCATTCCTAATTAAGGATAGGAAATTGCGCAAACCTAATACTATTAAAGCATATATTTGTTTATTTATTTGTTTAACGACTAAAGCAATGCACTTGGAATTGGTGACTGATTTGTCGAGCGAAGCATTCATTGCTGCTCTTAGGCGATTCACTTCAAGACGCGGAGCTCCTAAACACGTCTATTCTGACAACGGAACTACCTTCGTTGGTGCTAATTCCGAAATAAGAGAGCTTAATATGTTTTTAAATAATACCGAACACAACGATAAAATAATTAATTTCGCGGCTATAAATTCAATTCAATGGCATTTCATACCTCCCAGATCACCACATTTTGGCGGTCTTTGGGAGTCGGGAGTCAAGTCGGTTAAATCTCATTTAAAACGCATAGCAGCAAACGTTTTACTTACGTACGAAGAATTTATAACTGTATTAGTTCAAATTGAGGGTGTATTAAATTCCCGTCCAATATCACCCTTATCTAATGATCCAAATGACCTCCAACCTTTAACTCCTGCACACTTTCTAATTGGAAGGCCTATAACATCTCCTCCAGACCCCGACCTAACCCAATTACCACAAAACAGGTTGAATCGCTTTCAAATGTTACAGCAAATAACGCAGCATTTTTGGAAACGGTGGTCGAACGAGTACATTGCAACACTTCATCCAAGAGGAAAATGGAACAAACAGCCTACACTGGACATTGCTATAGGAACCATGGTTATTCTTAAAGAAGATAACCTACCACCCTCGAAATGGCACCTCGGGCGAGTAATAAACGTTCACCCAGGAGATGATAACAACATTCGAGTTGTCTCAGTAAAAACGGCAACGGGAATATACAAACGCGCCGTCACCAAGCTATCAATTCTTCCCATTGATAATACTGATGAATAGGACTTTTGAACTATCAACATACTTCAAGGGGGGCGGCATGTTGCGGCACTTTATTGTACATAAATTATGTGTAAATTTATTTGTATATTTAGCCTTTTTTATTCATATATTTGTATCTGTAAATATTTTATTTTTATAACACATTTCAGTTTCAATATTCAATTTTATGTTTTCTGCTTAATCTTTATTTTATTACTTTATTGCTGGATTGTATTTTCTCCAGATATTTGTATATTTTCGACAAGAATGTAGTTCAAATCTTAATGTACTTTTAATAGACCGTTGTAAAGTTGAACGGCTCTGTTAGCTACGGGGGGTGTTGTGTTGTTGTTCGTCCGTTCGGGAAATATTCGCAGAAAAAATAATTTGTATGGCCATGTGGCTAATTCCTAGAAATGCGTCCCTTCGACGCATAATACAATCTAGGTAAACGAAGGGTGCATCCCTTCCTTTGCCACAGATTTGCATCCCGTGACCATCGCTGACCAATAACAACACAACCCCCACTTTGCAACACTCAGTTTTTGGTTCTTTTGAAATGTAGAAACTGACATAACAATTCTATTCTTGAAACGACAAACATCTCAACATTTTACTCAAAATCTAACCTCAACACATCAAAATATTTTATATTTAAATCAGTGTATATAACTCTGTACATTTTATTTACGGTGAATATAAGTTTAAAATTTTAATAAGTGCTACGAAGTATTTTATTTCAACTTCATTCACCCGCATCGGAAATAGTGGTAATTTCGAACCAGTGCGAAAGGAAATCACCACAGAGATTAAACCATCTCTAAAACAGTAACAAAATCTAAATATTATGAAAAACCCACATATCAAGATTTTTATAACACTATAATTAATCTAAAGCAATTCTGCATAAAAACTAAAATTATAAATTTAGCTGTACCAAAATTAGGATGTGGTCTAGATAAGCTTGACTATAATCAAATAAAATCCATGTTACAATATATTTTCAATGACACAAAAATTAAAGTACATGTTTATTTAAATAAAACTATAGACGACGATTCTCTTGCAGGTCCGTCATCGTCTTGCTGACGCAAGGTGTAGAGATAAGAAATGTTACGAAAAATTTAGGAATAATTCTGTTGAGTTTTGGTTTGTTTTAACAAACTTCTACTCATGTACTGATGCGTGAGGTTTGTTATTAATTACTCAGGAAATTGTCAAAATAGAGATTATTTCTTTATTCTAATGCAAAGAATGTAAACTAACGTTTTACATGCAAAATTCTCTATATGTCTAAAATATTTATTATTTTGGTTGCCCTGGGTTTTTCATCCGCCTCACTGATGCCTGGAGCTCCTTGTTTGCCACGCTCTCGCCTGTACATTCCTCGAGAGTACGCCACACTACCCCCCCTTTAGAAAAAGGAAGTAAAAGAGAAAACTAGGAAAGTGGAAGAGTGAAGGAGTAGTTTTTTTGGTTACAGATCCATGACGTTTAAGAATAGACCGAAGCGGTATAGTAGGGAACGGAGAAAAGTATAAAGAATTTGAAGATGAAGCAACAGATAATGTTGGTTGGAAGCTAGGCTTTAATCGGTCAACGGTAACATTTGTGATTTTTCCGTTAACAGAAATCGTAAAAAATTTTGATTGTCGCTTTAAAATTTGAAACGGTCCGTCATACGCGGGTTGAAGAGGGTGCTTAATACAATCCTTCCTAATGAAAACGTGTGTGCAATTACCTAAATCGGGGTGCACAAAACTTTTGCGAGAGGCTGGGCGGCTTAACGCAGGTCGTAGTATCTGCATTTTGACTCGTAAGTCATCAATAAATTTTGAGCCTGAAGGAAGGTAACCGGAAATTGAACTTGAAAACAAGAAATCGCCTGGTAAACGTAATGTTTTACCCTAAACGTATTCGGCTGTTGTGGCCGAAAGTGAAGTTTTAAAAATAGTGCGTAAACCTAATAAAATTAAAGGTAGTTGTGACACCCAGTTCTTTGGATCGTTACTCATTCGGATCGAGTCTTTAATTTGTTTATTGAGCCGCTCTACCAAACCGTTACATTGCGGATGATAGGAGGTTGTGGATTTGTGTGTAATGCCAAAAATTTTGCAAAAATGTTTCCAAACGTGAGATTGAAATTGACGTCCACGGTCAGTGAGAACCGTAGATGGTATACCGAAACGTGAGATCCAACAATTTAAAAAAGCTTGAGAAACAGAGTCTGCAGTAATTTCGACAAGTGGTTGGACTTCAGGCCAACGCGTGAATCGATCGATGCAGACTAAAAGATATCTGTATGTGTGACAAACTGGCAAAGGGCCGATAATGTCGATGTGGATGTCAGTGAATCGGTCGTCCGGATCAGGAAACTTAGCAATCAGGGATACTGTGTGACGGTGAATTTTGACTTTCTGGCACTGCAAACAGGATTTGACAAAATGTGTGATGTGGTGGTTCATCCGCGGCCATGCATAGCGTGAATTTACTAGACGTTTCATTGCTCGAACGCCAGGATGAGTTAACTCGTGGAGTGACTGCAAAATGTTAAGTCGTAATTCTCCGGGAACATAAGGTCGTTTCGAAACAATGTCAACGTAAATGGGTGTGCTAGTGCCAGGCGGAGTGAACTGCTCCAGTTTCAGTGAAGTTGTGCCGTTTGTTAACAAAAATTTAAGCTCATCGTCTTCTGACTGAAATTTGGCTAGGTCCGGTAATTCTAAAATATTAATTTCGACACGCGATAACGTATCCGCGACGTCGTTTTCTTTACCGGGAACAAACCTAACGTCAGTAGTGAATTGCGCGATAAAAGTTAAATGTCTGTGCTCACGTCCTGAATAACGATCTGAAGTTGAATTTATGGCAGCAATCAATGGATTATGGTCTGTAAAAATGATAAAATTACGACCTTCGAGATAATATTTGAATTTTTTAATTGCCAAATAAACGGCCAGTAATTCACGACCGAATGTACTGTATTTGCGTTCTGTTGTTGAAAATGATTTTGAAAAGAAAGCTAGCGGTCGAAGAACGCCAGATTTTTCCTTCTGCTGCAAGACCGCACCAGCAGCGGAATCAGATGCGTCTACTATAATGCTTAACTCTGCATTTGGGTCTGGTAGGCTAAGCATAGCACAGTCGGCTAGTGCAGCCTTGACTGCCGTAAATGCTTGTAGTGCAGGTTGTGACCATACCAGGGGTTTGTTGCGTGGAGTTTGAGATGCAAGTTGGTTGAGCGGTACAAGTATTCTTGAGCATGATTTTATAAATCTGTGGTAGAAGTTTACCATGCCAAGGAAACGTTGCAGTGATTTCTGGTCAGATGGTTGTGGAAAAGACATGATTGCATCAACCTTAATTTGTATTGGTTTGATGCCTGAACTGTTAATTCTATGACCTAAGAAATCTAATTTTGTTTCGCCGAAAATACATTTGTCGTTATTAATTTTGATTCCAAAAGTTGTTAATCGTTGAAAAATTTGTCGGAGGTGTTGTACGTGCTCATGTTCGTCTTTACTGAAGACTAAAATGTCATCCAAATATACGAAACAAAATGGTAGCTCGCGAAGAACCGAGTCCATAAACCGTTGAAAGGTTTGTGCGGCGTTTCTCAAACCAAAACTCATCCGCGTATACTCAAGCAAGCCAAATGGTGTTGTGATTGCAGTCTTCGGTATATCATTAGGGTAAATTGGAATTTGACGATAAGCTCTATTCAAATCGATTTAAGAAAAGACTTTGCAACCAAAACAGCTATACGTAAAATCATGCAATATGGGCAGTGGGTATCGGTCAGGAATTGTAACCTTGTTAAGTGCACGATAGTCTCCGCACGGTCGCCAAGAACCATCGGATTTCGATACCAAGTGCAGCGGTGATGCCCATGGGCTTGATGAAGGTCGAACAAAACCAAGTTTTAATAAGTTATCGAATTCTTGTTTGGCAATTTTGAATTTGTGTGGCGGTAAACGCCTTCGTTTGCTGAAAACAGGTGGGCCAGAAGTTTCGATGCTATGTTGCACTTGATGTTTAACTGGGTTAGTGAGGTCGAAAGGAGTGGTGAGATCGGGAAATTGATTGAGTAATTTGAAATATGTTGTATGATGATTGGATAATGAATTTATGATCGGCTGTTGCATCAGACTGGACGGTGTCCTCATTAATCGATTATTGGCAATATCAACAATTATGTTGAAATGCCGGAGAAAATCTGCGCCAAGAATCGAGTGGTTTACGCGTGCAAGTATGAAATGCCACTGAAATGTTACATCTAAGCCGATGTTAACTGTTAGTTTAGATAATCCGAAAGTTGAAATTAAATTTCCACTTACGGTTTGCAGTGTAAATTTTGTAGGGGGGTGAGTATTGGCATAGAGTTGATTCACCGCCAAAATGCTGACCTGGGCGCCAGTGTCGATAAGAAATTTAGTACTAGAATTTGTATCGCGGATAAAAAATAGTCGACCTGATGGATGAACGGCATCGTAGGTCGACATCAAACCCGTTCTGAGCCGTTTCCCCAATCGCAAGGTTTGGTGCATTTTCGTGCATCGTCTTTAAAATTATAGTGATACCAGCACAATTTGTGGTTTGGGTCATCACGTTGTACAGAACGAGACCTGGAAGAAGAACAGTTTCGACTTGGATATTTGTTTTTAGATTGTTGCAAAATAGAGGCAGTTAAGGTGGTTAAATTTTGAGTTAATTCCGAAATTTGATTCTGTAAACTTTGCACCGTTGCTTCGAAATTGCTAAATTTCGTGTCTAATTTGGTGTTATTCGAAACTTGTTTGGAAATGCCAGTAGCACTGATGGACATAGATGCTGAGATTTCCATCACGTGATCTGCCATTTCTGCAAGATCTGCTAATGACGTACCACGTGATGCAACTAGGATCTTTTGCACATCAGCCGGAAGACGTTGCAAGAAAATTTCGCCTAGTAAGTTCTCATCGATTGAGGTATTCCCCAAAAGTTGCTGTAATTTACGTAGGAGTTGGGAAGGAATTTGATCTCCAAGTACCTCGTTCGATAAGAGTTTTTGTAAACGTTTCTTTTCAGAAATCATTGTCCGTTTAATAATCTCATTTTTTTAGTATCTCATAAGGCCATCGATCCTTATGAAATACTAAAAAAATGAGATTATTAAACGGACAATGATTTCTGAAAAGAAACGTTCCAGGGTGGTTCCATTAACAAATCCCTTACGTCCAGTACGATATCTGGAGGTAAGGAAGCGACAACTGTATTAAATTTCCGGACAGAACTGGTTACGCTTGAATTTAAAAATTCCGCCTCTATTTGGATAAACCAAATAAAGGGGTCAACACGCCAAAATGGTGGAAGCACACATTTAATATTACCGATCGTTTCCTCAGAGGAACTTTGATCTTCCATACCGTTTGAAATTGGGAAAAGAAATTAGAAGAAAGAAAATCAAGAAGGAATAAAATGTAAGGAGAAGGTGAGGATTTTCTAATGTGACGAAAGGTTAATGTAACGTCACCTTCGAGGAATGTTTCGTGGTTTTCGTGCTTCCGTGCGGCTTTCGTGTTGTCTGGACGAGTACAGGAATGAAGGATTGTAGACAGCTGACAGTTTTGATAGCTCTCGATATTCCTCGATGTGATCCTGCTCCTCTGCTATCGGCGAATCGTCGGCACTTATCCTGCCGGGTTGCTTACTACGGCAGCGTGTTCAGGGGTCACCAACAACGTAGGCCCCTCGGGGTCACCAATGTTGAGTTTTGGTTTGTTTTAACAAACTTCTACTCATGTACTGATGCGTGAGGTTTGTTATTAATTACTCAGGAAATTGTCAAAATAGAGATTATTTCTTTAATCTAATGCAAAGAATGTAAACCAACGTTTTACATGCAAAATTCTCTATACGTCTAAAATATTTATTATTTTGGTTGTTCTGGATTTTTCATCCGCCTCACTGATGCCTGGAGCTCCTTGTTTGCCACGCTCTCGCCTGTACATTCCTCGAGGGTACGCCACAATTCCTACGAATTTAGGACCTGCCAAACTACAAAAAACGAAACACACTTTTGTTCACTATTATGACTTAATGCCTGTATATACAGAATTTGAAAATTTGAACACTCAATATTCATTTTTGATTTTAACAAACCAAAATATATCAACGTTTACAAAAATATTTGATAATTATAATAAAACAATTAAATTTACTTAAAATAAAATTTCTAAATTATATTATATATTTTATATTAAACTTCAATCAAGTAAGAAAAATAGAAGTAAAAGAGGTCGATGGACTCGGAACGATAGTAAAAATCGTCACCGGGAATTTAGATGCAAATGATGGAAAAAGAATTGACCAAATATTAAATCACTTGGAATTGAATCAAAAAACTATTTACAGTCTATTACAAATGCGATATAGTATAAATCAAATACTTATCGGAAAATTTAATGAAACTCTACGAGATATTGAACATAATGAATTAATGTTAAAATCAAAAATTCTAAAATTAAATGCTCTTCTTAAAAATGAAGTAGAACATGGAAGTATTTTATTTGCTAAAGATTTATTTAATTAACTTATTATTTTATACAATGTAATTTTAAATATCTTAGAGGATATTGAAAATTCACTTTTGTTTTGCAAATTAGGATTGTTACACCCTAGCATTATAAGGCCAACTGAATTATATAAAGAAATTGAAAAAATATCAATATATTATAACGAGCAACTCCCTTTTGAACTTAAGGTTGAAAATATATTCGATTTTGAAATGGTCATGAAAGTAAATTGTAAACTAGAAAATAAAAAAATTAACTATTTCCTCTCTATCCCAATCAATTACGAAAATGATTTTGAACTTTTCCACTTAAACCCTATTCCTACTAAGTTGGAATTAGACTTTGTGACTATTGTACCCGATATTAAAATCTTACTCAAATCGAAAGCTCAGAACAAAATTTGGCCTCTAAGCCGCTTGTGTAACATAATAAATATTAGCAATGTCCGGATTCTCTGGTTATGAATCACCATGCCGAATGCGAGAAAACAATTCTACTACATAAAGACAACCGAAATTGCCAGATCACCAAATTAAACATCAGCTCGAATCACCTGGAAATTATTCCTGACATAAATCAGTACTTGGCAGTATTTCCAACCCAAGAAGACATCAAATTCGAATGCCAGAAGGAAACACACACGACACCCACTGAGCAAATCCATTCAAGTGATGTTTCATCAACATTAAAACAACGTTTAATGTTGCTACAATGTTGATACAATGTTATTTGTTTATTTTTTGCTCAGTGGGCATCTTTAATAGGCATTCATTTAATTAAGGAAAATGGATGTTAAATCAAGTTCCGAAATCACTAAATTAGATTTTTGGAATCTACCGTTGGAGTCCCTATTCTTATTGACAAGCAACAAATTAAATTCGAAAAATCAAAATACAACGGGATGACCATCAACCTGAAAAAAACTAAATCTACAAGAAGTACCACTTCTTCAACAATTGCCTTCTCTGGATCAGCGACCCAATATCCTGATGCCAAGTATTTGGACTACAACCAGATGGATAAGAAAAAGGAAAAATCAAGGACATCAACAAGAAGAAACCAGGATCCACTTTCAACTTCCTGGCGATGTCAGAATCTAAGGGGGTAGGAGTTACCTGACGCCAACACAATAGACTCCTTTTATTATAAACAATTGGACTTATTATTCATTTATCCATTTATATGTAATTCTGCTTATTTTGCTTTATTGTTATCTTATACTTATTTCGCTATTTTATCTTAATATATTATATTTTATTATCGTATAGTCAGTTAAGAATTAGAGACCAAACCGTGAACAAGGGTGTTAGAAAATAAATTCCTTTTTAAAAAAATCGGTTTGTGTATGAGTAAAGTTAATTTGTATATCTATCAACAGATTGATGTACCTATTCCCAAATCAATTTAATAATGTACCTATTTGTAATTCAAAGAGGACACTAAAAAGAATATGTAGTGTGTGGAGCTGTGTTTGAATTTCTGGCTGTTCAGATTATAGAGGCTTTAATCATTGATTAATATATTTATATAAATATTTCAATCACAGGCGTGACGCTATTTTTAGTTGGGCTTACCACTCTTTGTATAAATTATGCACTCGATGGTAGAACGCAATGTTCGTCATTAGACTGAAATTTGGTAGGGGAAGAAACCAGAAAGTAGAAAAATCTAGCTCAGGGGTGAGCACCCGCGGCCCTCTGCACTATTGCAACTGCCGGAGCTAAAATGTGCTGTCAGCGGTTCGTCGTAGAATTCGAGTAAATTCGTATTTAGATTTGCTTCAGTTTCTTATTTGTATTATATATTTTATATTATCTTATTATTTTGTAGTATACATTTTGTTAAAGGTTTAGTGAACATATAATTTATGCTTAAACTTTTAATACATGCTTTATGTGCGGCCTGCCGGAATGATAAAATTTTGGTTGGCCCGTTGGAGAAAAGGGTTGCTCACCCCTGCCCTAGGTCATGTACACCTTGTATCATTTTATTTCCTATATTTTAATAAAAGGAATAAAATCAAAACACTAGATTCATTGATTTTTATTAATAATAAAATAATAAAGTATTTACCATTCAGTTTGTGTAATATATTAATATACATATATAAAAAAAACATTGTACTTCCATTTTTTTTTTACTTTTATATGGGAAAATATTGTTCAAAAATAAATTTTACAAAATGTACAAACAAATATCCTGACACAATTACGCAAATTTTAAATATGTTACACATATCTAAAAAAAAAAAATAGGTACTTGCGCTAGGATACTGATAACATAATAAAAAGAGAATTAGAAGGTAAGGAAAGCAGCCCCAGTTATGGCATACATGTACTGTGCCCATTGAAGGTTACATGATTATGAGATTCTAAAGACCTAACCGAAAATTATACGTATCCACGACAACCAAATGTGAGCAACTTATTTTTTCAAAAACATATTTGATATAAATTTAATATACACTGGATATGAACCAGCAGCAATACTGTTAACTTCAGTTTCTTGTCAATTACATTGAAACAAACTAAGAACAAAGAAATGTAAACAAAAACAATTCAAGAACTGAACAACTCTGTTAATTAAATTGTAATAAGTAGAATATATACAGTAAAACTTCATTATAACGATTCTCTGGGGACCAGAAAACAAAAATCGGTATATTTGGAAAATCGCTATAACCAGGAAAGCAATAAAAGAAAAAATATGTTTCTAAACTTATTTACAGGATGTCCCATTAGTGCCTTCTTAATGGTTATGTCAGCTCTTATTGAAGATAAAAAAGTGTTCGCACCAAAGCTGCTTCACAACCTAAAAATATTTTAATATATAACCTTGTATATACTATTTGCTTTATTATGCCTTATACAAATTGAGTAACATTTCGTAAAGTCACACTGTTTCGGAATTCCATTTTGAAAAAACTGGTTGCAAGAGAGCATTTGTATTTTTTTTTGTTCTTTCTAGATTGTACTTTTTATGAGATTCACACTTTTTAATTATCAATACCTATATTTTTTATCTAAAATTGCCTTTTGGGACCAAGACATTATTATAACGAAATTTTACTGTATTCACGCTTTGTACTTAACAATTATTTATTCTGGAAATTATAATTATCTGCATATCACTTTAGTGATTTTAATACTGTTAAAATATGTATTTGAATCTTAGAGTTCCGTATTTTTAAATCTAAAGCGGGCCCTAGATTAAGGTGCATTTAGGACATACATCATTGTGCTAGCACCTCTAATTTGATCGAATAGCGTATTGGTACATATGTTCGTTCAAAAATAAACATGAAAATAAATAACTACCAAACTATAAGCAGCTACAGATATTTTGTGCGTTGTGCAAATTTGCCTATACACTCTCGTATATGCACGAACAGATTTGAACTTGTACATGTACGTCCTATATGCACGTGAATGTATGACCGGCTTTAGAGTAAAAACAAAATATATTTACAATAAATGAAATGTCAACTTTTAGTACCTAATAAATAATAATAACGTCATCTTCATGTTCATAATTAGTTCACATATATTATTGTTAGATTCCAGGTTTTGGTTAACATGTTTACTTCAGACACATTAAAGAATATTTGGTCTGCCAGGTTTGCCACTAGTATTACGACTAAAAAGAAAAGTACTAAGTAATGATTTTTAAGATGAGTCAATAACATCAATAACCACTGATGTACACATTCACAAACTAGTGTTTAATTTGCGAATAGTGTATTGACTAATTTGGCCATGCATCTACTTGAATTATTCATTCCTAAACGAATACTATATCAATCAACTACTTACAAAACCTCGTAAGTCCCAATTTTACAAACAAAAATCTCATAATTTAGATATTATTAATTTGCATATATATATATATATATATATATATATATATATATATATATATATATATATATATATATATTTTTAAATTTAAAATCGCCCATACCATAAAAAAATCAGAAGAATCATGCAGCTCATATAATAATTAATAAGTATTTTGTGCTCCTGTCAAATTTCACATTTTGCACTAGAGGTTTCAGAAGTAGTTGATCGATATGGAAAATATTTGCCAACAATTGAACATAAGTGTTAACAGAGGTGTAAGGAGAAACTAATGAGTTAGTCTTTAATTTTCAGGTAGGGTAGTAATGCGTGCCTCCTGGAACCAAGATGTCTCTTTGTAGAGGAACCACAAATCTGCAGCCCACAGAAAGAAGTTTAGAAAGCCCAATATCTAGAAAAAACAAATTGTTACAATAAATTAATTCTTATAAATATTGATCTCTAAAACCTTAAAAGGATGGTAGTTAAACTTACCACAGATATATTTAATGAAGAAAAACTTCCTATCGAAATAGGACATGTACATTTTTCATTAGCATCTAGAAAGATGTTCTCGGGGTCAGTAACATGCTTGATGCCATTTAATGCGTTGGCCCATGAAGCACTGCTTGATAGCCACAGTACAGAAATAAATACAGACAATAGAAAATCCTGCAACATAATTAATAATATAACATTTATATACAAGGTGTACAAAAAGTAATGTAACGGCTTGATATCTCGCTTTGTGGTGAGTTTAGAAAAAAATGTTTCAAATAAAACTTGTAGCTACTAATTTAAGCTACTAATAAATAATAATTGTTAATATACAGGGTGATTCATTTTCAAGATACGAAACAAACTTACCGTTTTTTTTTAATGGAACGCTCTGTATAATTCGTTGGTATTCGATAACTTGTTAAAATTGAAACATATTATTGAAAACCACATGTATTTAAGTTGCTTGGATCAAAAGTTACAAGGAAAAATACGAACGTAAATAAAATATCTATTATAATCCAAGTGTAGGTGTCTCAAAATGTTGAAACAATTGTTATTGTCATTAGTTTTTATTAAGCTATCTGTTATTGCACAGTATTTCAAAAATAGGTATGCTTGCCCAAATCGAAAAAATAACAATTTTAATGATGAAAGGTCATAGCGATTGTGTAAGAATCTACGGGACTACATTTAAATTTGAATTATAGAAAGAAACTGGAAAAATATCAATCAGAAAGTGGCATACTGTTATAACTGTACAATACACTAGGATAGAGTGAATGGAGGGAGGCTAAAACAGTTGAATATTTTGATATTAATATTATAGTTCTTATCAATAAAGTATGTTTTCATTAATATGTAACTTTTGAACGGATCAACTTAAAAACATGCGGTTTTCACTGGTTATCTTCTATTTTAACATGTTATCGAATACCAATTAAATAAATAGGGTGTTCCATTTAAAAAAAGGTAAGTTTGATATGCATCATTTAAATGAATCACCCTGTATTTTTAAAAATATTATCAATTAGTAGCTATAAGTTTTATTTGAAACATTTTTTTCTAAATTTAACACAAACTGAGATATCGATACCTTTTTGTGCACCCTGTGTGTATATATACATACATACAAATTTCAATAATCTATGCATTTAATATAGGAGTATTTAATATAATGGGATATATCCCTTAAACATAAAATGTAGCCCCATACACAAAAAACAACCATATCTTCGTGCCTCAAAATAGATATTGCTGGGGAGTTACAGGTGAATACATTTTTTTTTCGACTGTAGTTGTTAGTTAAGGAATTGCTTTGGTTGCAATTTACCATCTTTCTTTAAGTGATATTTATCCGTAATATTTTATATGAAATCTTTTTAGGAGTGGTATATTTGTTTTAGTTTGTGACCATGATACACTCTTAGTATTTGTGTTTTGCAACATTATCTGTGATATTTTCATTTAGAACCGCAATGCAATCTTTAGCTATACAGGGTGCCTGTTTTTGGAGCTCAAGCATGGGGATCTCGATTATTTGAAGAGATGCAAAGTCGGTTAAATTAGGGCAAAGTTGCCCAATATGGAGTATAACATAATGCCGTTTTGAAACATAAAATATTCCGACTACTTCCGAAGATATCCGAAAAAAATCGAAATTTTTAAAAATCCTTTTTATTTATTTGCGAGACTATTTGAAGAGATACTTCAAAACAGTTTACACTTTATCATTGCCACTTTGTACGCTCTACAACGTGGTGATATCATAATAAAAATTCGACGTTTCGATTTTCGGCAAACACTATCAACTTTGTTATTTCTTATGGGCGCCATCTTGGATTTTTACATTTTCAAATACAGCTATTTTAACTGATTACGGTGATGTGTCATGTGTTGGGGTTTGATCTTGCAGTTTGATGGAAATGCAAAAAATCCTGTTTTTGCAAAGAGTGCCTTGGAAATGACAGCTACACTTTTGTTTAATAAAGTAATTTTTGACACTTCGACTGAATTTCGCTTATCCTGACCTACAGTTACAAAATTAGTATAAATTTATAACAAAATGCTGTTTGAAGAAAAACGCGATATGCTAGAACTAGACAACAACCTGCTCAAAATTGTTTTCTGATTCTTCATAGAAATTTAGCTGAGTTTGGTGCAATTTCTAAGCCTAGAAGCCGTGTTCTTAGGCCCAACGGAGATGAAATGGAAATTTTACAAGCAGTAAGTAAAATCTTAAAACCTGAAAAATAATAAACGGGTTTAAATTTAATTCTCCAATAGATTCAAAATCATTTTTCTACTTCGACAATGGCTATAGCAGAAGAAATGAATGTACCTCATTAAGTAGTAGTAGACTCTCCTTGAAAAAACATAAGTATCCTCCCTTTAAAATTCATATCACGCAAGTCTTGCATCCAGAAGACACTGAACGAAGAAAAAGTTTTGTAGGAACATCATGACGCTGTTATTGCAAAATCCCCATTTTCTTTCTAACGTGATATTCACAGATGAGTGCAAGTTTACCAACACAGGCATGTTCTATCGTTACAATGAACATGTATGGTCCGTTAAAAACCCACACGAACACCAAGGACGACTATCTATGGGTTAGTTTATTTGGCAATAAGATCATAAGATAAGCCCATACATTTACAAACACAATTTGGCTGCAGATCAGTATTTGCACTTTTCAATGACCTACCTGTCCGATTACATCGAGGACAACATTTGCCTCAACCAACTAAATAGCCTTTGGTTCCAACAAGATGGAGCTCCACCACATAACGCTAGGAGAGTGTCTGATTATTTGTCTGAAATATTTCAAGATAGAGTCATTTCAAATAGTGGGGACTTACGCCGGCCGGCCCGTTCGCCAGATCTTTCCCCATTAGATTATTATTTATGGGGAGCTATAAAAAACATAATTTATAAATCTGTACCCACCGATATCAATGACTTGCGAAGAACGATCATTACAACTTTAAGGACCAAAATAAAAAGAAGGGATGTTTTAAGATCAATATAAAATTTAAGAAGGCGCATTCAGATGCATATGCTTGGAGATGGAGGGTGAGCTATTCGAACACCTCTTATAATTGTTTTTTAATTTATTCGTTTCTCATGCTCTAGTTTTATTCTATGTTATGAATTTGAATAATATTTTTGTACTTTTTATATGTTATAATGAAATAGGCATAGAAAACAATTTTGCGTTAGTTTTGTATTATTGTTTAATGAATTACTTTATTAAACAAAAGTGTAGCTGTAATTTCCAAGGCACTCTTTGCAAAAACAGGCTATTTGGCATTTCCATCAAACTGCTAGACCAAACCCCAAGACATGAGACATCACCGTAATTAGAAAAAAAAGCTGTATTAGAAAATATAAAAATCCAAGATGGCGCCCATAAGAAAAAACAAAGTTGATGATGTTTGCCGAAAATCGAAACTTCGAATTTTTATTATGATATCACCACGTTGTAGAGCGTACAAAGTGGCAATGATAAAGTGTAAACTGTTTTGAAGTATCTCTTCAAATAGTCTCGCAAAAAAATAAAAAGGTTTTTAATAAATTTCGATTTTTTTTCGGATATCTTCGGAAGTAGTCGGAATATTTTATGTTTTAAAACGGCATTATGTTATACTCCAGATTGGGCAACTTTGCCCTAATTTAACCGACCTTGTATCTCTTCAAATAACCGAGATCCCCATGCTTGAGCTCCAAAAGCGGGCGCCCTGTATACCATGTGTCCCTGAATTACTCCCCAGATAGACAAATATTTAAATTCAAATTCAAAACTATTTGAATTCGAGAAAATAAGCTTACGCTTCTTATAGTTTGCACACTTTAAACATAATATATAAAATTACGAAAAAACTATTCGTGAAAATGCAAACAATGTCTTAATTAATAAGACAACTTAAGATGATAAATATCCATTGAAACAACTACTTCCCGTGCAAATGAAACTGTACCGTAAGGTAAATAATAAGGTCTCACATTCTTCATACCTGCTAATGGAATAATCCCCTTTTTTACCTATAAATACCGACCATCATTTTCACTCATTCCATTTCTGTGTACCTGTTCATTCCACACACACACCACTTTTTCCAAGTTTGTTTTAATTTTATTCCTAATTTTTTTAAACGTCATAAGCAAAGCTATACTGAAGAGAGATAAATCTCGAAACGCGTCTATAGATGGCCTAAGACATTAGTTTTAATCCAAGTCCTTTCACTTCTAATTTGTTGCTATCTCTCCTTTCATTTTAAATTTGTATTGTTAGTTGGTTTGAAGAGAATTTGACCTAAACGTTACATATACTTTAATAGAGCGTTGTAACAAATCAAATTAAATAAGATTTTAAATATTTCATTGTATAATTCAATATCCGGAGGTGTATTTGCACGGAAAGTAGTTGTTTCAATGGATATTTATCGTCTTAAGTTGTCTTATTAATTAAGACATTGTTTGCATTTTCACGAATAGTTTTTTCGTAATTTTATATATTATGAAAAATATTTGTTATTTTCCATTTTTTGACAAAAAGTCATTCTTACAAAACGTTTTGGATGACTTGAAATGACAATTTTCATTATCAAATCTTAAATATCTTGTAAAGGGCGTTCAAAAATTCAGAAAAACTAAAAGTGTAATAACAGACAAGTACATCTAATTATACTTTTCGAAAAAAATGTTATTGGAAAAAGAAATTTGATATCGAGAATTAAGTCTAAATACACAATTTAAGCTAAATAAGAAACATTTTATTTTCTGCAATTTATTTATTTTTTCCAATAATTTTTCGTATATTTTTCACGTTTATACATTCACTAGCAATAAACCCGTATTTTCAGGGAACTAAAGCCGAATCAACTTAAAGCTTCGATAAAATTGTGTTCCGGTAATATTAAATATAACAGATTGGAAGTTGGCTATTTGTGTATTGATGAAATTTTCAAATTATTTATATATACTAAATAGGATCCCTGTGCAAAAACCCACTTGGGAGGCCGTTTCGAAGTTGAAATTTTATGAGGGAGGCCGGAGGCCCCCCGAGGCAAAACTATCACCTATCAAACTATTCCGCTGGGGCGGGGGCAAAATCGCGACTGCGTTTTTTTTTTTTAAATACGAAAGATAAAAAAAATCGCGGTATTCAGATTCGGCAAGAACGCAAAAAAGTCTATGAAAAGATATTTTTCGAAAAGAATTTACCGCCCCCGAAGGCAAGGCGAACGAAAGAAGAAAAAACACTAAAATTCTCGAGAAAAACCATATCTTCGGAACCTAGAATTTCTACACCTTTCCTACGACGGCCACGAAAAAAATCAGGCCATAGTGTCATATTTCTTAAAACTAATAGGCACAAGTAAAATCGGCCCTCTGGGGGCCGAGAAAAAAAATCCTAGTATTGAGGTTTTTTCAATTTTTACATTTTGCGCCGCAGCTTCCGACTCCAACAAAAATGACAAATTTGAATAATTTTCGAAACTTTTAAAATGGCATTTTGTACAAAAAAACGAAAGAAAAAAATCGCCATTCCGTAGAGGACTGAAATTTTGATCGAATATACTTTAGAGTAGTATCTTTTATATGCCTCAGGTCACTTCTTATCTTTTGGATATTTGCTGAAATGTTACTGTTTATATGTTGGCGGAATTGTCGAAATCACGAAAAACAACCATTTTTATTTTTTATTTCAGTACTAATTATAGTACAACAATGGGAGTTGTACCAATAAATGGGCAATACAAATCTGTATAAATGCTGAAAATTTCATTAACCTAGCTCAATTTGGACGGAAATGTTTTTTTCCTCTTTTCAAACATGCTTTTCAGGCTAAAAAGGGGATCAAAAAACAATTTTTATTTTTTAGCTCTGGTATTATTTACAGTACAACAATGGGAGTTGGAACAATGAATAGAGAATACAAGTATGTATAAATGCTGAAAATTTCATTGACCTAGCTCAATTTGAATGGGAATTTTTTTTTTCCTCTTTTCAAACACACTTTCAGGCTAAAACGGGGATTGCAAAAAATATTTGTATTTTTTAGCTCCAGTATTATTTATAGTACAACAATGGGAATTAGGCCAATCAATAGGAAACACAAATCTGTATAAATGCTGAAAGTTTCATTGATCTATCTCAATTTGTATGGAATATAGTTTTTTTTTACTTTTCAAATTAAATAAAAATACAATTAGTTTTTTTTTGGCTTCAGTATTAATTATAGTAGAGTTGTACCAATAAATAGGAAATGCAAATCTGTGTAAATGCTGAAAATTTCATTCACCTAGCTCAATTTGGACGGGAAATATAAAATTATTTTACTTTTTTTGCAATTTAGCAAGATATTGATTTGCATGGGTGGGAGAGAGACAGACTTATGTGGGCTACAATGTTAAATTTTGATTCAAGGGGTACCCCTGGGGATTTAAAAAAAAAAATATTTTTCCATTGGTACTAAAAAGTTCCTTATTCTATTCTACGAAGTTTTTAACTAAATTCAAAAATAATTATATATATACATATATACAGGGTGAGTCACTAAGCAGAAATCGGTCTATAGTGGGCGTATCGTTGAAAATAGCAAAAAAAGTTTCAAATAAAAGTTGTTCAGAATCAAGTTTTTCATAACCGAAAATTATTGCTAAATATGGCGGCCTTGCGGTATACCGGAAGTAAACACCATTTCTCCATTGGTACCAAAAAATTCCTTATTCTATTCTACGAAATTTTTAACTAAATTCAAAAATAATTATATATATATATATATATATATATATATACAGGGTGAGTCACTATGCGAAAATCGGTCTATAGTGGGCGTATCGTTGAAAATAGCAAAACAAGTTTCAAATAAAAGTTGTTCAGAATCAAGTTTTTCATAACCCAAAATTATTGCTAAATATAGCAGCCTTGCGGTTATACCGGAAGTATAATTGTAAATGCTGAAAATTTCATTCACCTAGCTCAATTTGGACGGGAAATATAAAATTATTTTACTTTTTTTGCAATTTAGCAAGATTTTGATTTGCATGGGTGGGAGAGAGACAGACTTATGTGGGCTACAATGTTAAATTTTGATTCAAGGGGTACCCCTGGGGATTTAAAAAAAAAAAAATATTTCTCCATTGGTACCAAAAAATTCCTTATTCTATTCTACGAAGTTTTTAACTAAATTCAAAAATAATTATATATATATATATATATATATATATATATATATATATATATACAGGGTGAGTCACTAAGCGGAAATCGGTCTATAGTGGGAGGAACGTTGAAAATAGCAAAAAAGGTTTCAAATAAAAGTTGTTCAGAATCAAGTTTTTAATAACCGAAAATTATTGCTAAATATGACGGCGTTGCGGTTATACCGGAAGTAAACACAAACTTCTTTATTTTAAATAGAACACCCTATATATTTTTACATTTTTGGATTGCTCGTTAAAAATAAACAACAGTTTATTCACACAACATTAAGTCTCAGTTGAACCGTTTTCGAGTTATTTCATTTTTTTTGATAAATTTGACGATTTTAGAGCTCGACGCCATCAACAATATCTTCAAAACGAAATAAGTTAGAGTTGTGCGGCTTACGGTTTTGGATTCGGGAAGAAATGTAGTGTTTGTTTAAGTTTTTGCCATTAGTCAGATTTTCTAAATTGAACCGAGTCCGTCGACGGTATTCTTCAGTACTTCAAACATGCATAACTTCATTTTTTTTAAATGGAACCATCTATCTTGTGACACTTTATCTGATGCGAAATTATGGCAACAACCCGGTATCAATAAAAAGGAAATTTAATTTCGCATCAGATAAAGAAAAAAAAATGTAAAAATATATAGAGTGTTGTATTTAAAATAAGGAAGTTGGTGTTTACTTCCGGTATAACCGCAAGGCTGCCATATTTAGCAATAATTTTGGGTTATGAAAAACTTGATTCTGAACAACTTTTATTTGAAACTTGTTTTGCTATTTTCAACGATACGCCCACTATAGACCGATTTTCGCATAGTGACTCACCCTGTATAAATATCTTTATTTACAGATTTTTTTTATAGATGTACATATCCAATGTTACTATACATAGTAATATTAATAAATTCATTTCCGTAAATCGGCTATCGACCAGTGGTCTTTCGGTCTGTTATTATTTAATTATGTAATTTTAGTCATAAGAACGTCATTAATAATATCTCTCTAGTTTATTCGTCATGGTCATTTGTCATTGTTGATGAGATGAATTGATGAATGGTGGTTTCTGAATGTCTATATTTAGGGGTTATGTTAGGGTTGCGGGTAATGTATAGGTTATTAATGATATTGGGAATAATTTGGTTTAGGGCGAATTTATTTGCGAGGAGTTGTAAACGGTTATTAATTGGAACAAGGTTGCATTTTTGATAAAGGAGTTGATGAATGAAGGAGGATGTCTAATTTTGGTAAGCACTCTAAGGGCTGATCTTTCGGCAACTTGGAGGTTGGCATATAATTTTCTAAATATGCACTGCGGTTTTTGTCATGAAACCTTGGTTGAGATAGGTAAAAATTCTGAAGTGCCGAGCCCTCGACCTGACTTTTGCCTTCAAGCTCTGGGAGTGGGTTTTGAAGATGAGTTTCTTATCAAAGGTTATACCGAGATATTTACATGTGGAGGAGGATGATATTGAGATATTATTTATTGTGACGTTGTGAAATAATTATATATTCATCGAAACAAATACGAATTAAGTGTTTCTTTAGTGACAAAGTTAAATAAATAAATAATAATAAATAAATAAAAAATCACTGCTTCCTTTGTGTTTATCATGTCAAAGTATATTTCTGCATAATTTATGTGTTCCATGATAAACACAAAGGAAGCAGTGATTTTTTATTTCATTTGAATCATACACATTAACAGACTTTATCTGCTACTTAATTTCCACATTGTGTGATAGATCACCTTTGTAATCATGTTACTAGACATATGTTAAGAGCTTGTCACTTAAATATTACATCAATATCGAATAAATTTGATTAACTAAGAGCCAATATACATGTAACTAAATTTGATGTAATTGCAATCTCTGAAACTTGGCTTTCTGATACAAATTCTAGTAACGCACTTATGATTGACAGGTACAGGCTTATAAGAAACGACTACCAGAGTCCTGGAGGTGGAGTTGCGTTTTATATAAAAAATATTTTTGATTGTTCAGTTATGCATACTGATCCTCAGAAAGCCCCATGGTTAAAGTACAACTTAAAATAAATGATGAAAATCAGAGATAACGCAAGCAAGAGATATAAAAAATCTAAAAATCAATCGTACTATGAATTCTATAAAAGTATGAGAAACTTAATAAAAAAGGTAATTCGTGCTGAACAGCAAGCTTATGAACTTGTACTTCTGGACTATAGCAAAGCATTCGATAGAATAAATCATCGATGCAATCAGATTCATGTGTAGTTACTTCAACAAACGAATCCAACGCATTGTTATTGATAATACAATTTCTGCGCCGCTTTCAATAATGTGTGGTGTGGGCCAAGGCACAATTTTAGGGCCACTTATTTATTCTATTTACACATTTTCCTTAAATGATGCAATTGCTCACTCATCTTTATCATCTCTATGCTAATAACACGCAATTGTAAATTTTTTTTAATATAGCAGATATTGATGACGCACAAAGAAAATTTAACCAGGACTTGGAAAATTTTATAGAATACTCCTCTGCTCATTCCTTATATATAAACCACAGGTTCTCAACGTGGGCGATAAGGCCCCCCTGTAGTCGTTTGAGACTTTCAAGGGGGCAGTAGAAGACCCAGAGAAAATTAGGGGGCGTATTACACATCTAAATATAATCATAGCAAGAACTGTTGCAGATTCGCGTCAGATGGTAAGTAAAATAAATTGAGGAGCTCTAAAAAAAAATAAAAATGGGCGGTGGGCAAAATAAGGTTGAGAACCCATGGTATAAACGAAACGAAAACAAAACTTATTTTTGTTTGTTTGCTAAGTCATAATTAATGGACAACATATTGCCGTGAGAGACTGCATTAAAAATATTGGCTTTTACATGGACTCAAAACTCAAATTGTAAAAACAAATAATGTAATACGAAAGTCATGTATAGCATAAAAAACAATATTCTTAAACAGGCACATTATAGATAAAAAAAACAAAAATTCTGTTATGTGACACTCTAGTATTATCCAATTTAAAATTATAGCGATTCCGTGTTCAACAACTTTATTGATCAACAAGACGTTAAAAAAAATCCAGAGAATACAAAACTCTTATATGTGACTATTTTTCGGTATGCAGAGAAGAACTGGTGTATCTTACAAATTATGATGAATGTAAGTAGTTCCATATGCATAACCGAACAAAATACATTTGGCTTGCTTTTATTATAAAATAATATTCACTAAATAAAGGTATGGAAGGCATACCTTTACAGTAAAATAAGATATAGATCTGATGTGCATAATGTAAATATTAGGAATCGTGGCCTCTTATCAATACCAAGACACAGACTGCAATTATATAAGAGATGCTATACTTACTCTACTACAAACTGCATGAATTCGGTACCTATTTTTATGGTTCTTACAAAGGCTTTAAATGTAAAGTCTAGATGCTATGAAAATAATATTCTACCTACAATGCAATCGGATTTTAGAAAAGGTTTTAGTTGCGAATCAGCATTGATTAAAATTACTGATGATATTTTAACAGCCTCTGATCAAGGGAAGATATTGATATTACTACTACTGTAATAAGGCATTCGATACGGTCAACTTTGATATATTACAAAATATTCTTGAGTATATTGGGCTTCAGCATTCCCCTGTAATACTATATAGGTGTTACCTCCGGGGTAGGAAACAATGTGCAGAAATAAGAAATGATAAATTAAATTTTATTAAAATTAATAAAGGTGTACCTCAAGGATCAATTCTTGGTCCCCTGTTATTTTCTACAACACCAGCACTGTATTAAACACTATCCAATACTCTAACAGTCATATGTACGCAGACGACAGCCAAATTTATTTGTCCTTTGATCCAAAAGAATTTCAGCAAGCAGAGCTATGTGTAAATTATGATTTAGAACAAATTCATAATGTATCACTGCCATTTTGGTCAAACAGATTCTTACTACGTATAAATACTCATACTATCCACAAGGAATGAAAAACGCACTTGTAGTGGAGTTCATTAGCATACAATCCATGACCGCCAAAAATGAAATATTGGCTATAGATAGTCAATACCCGAAGATACCTAATGGTGATTTATTTTTTTAATAATAATGTACATAGTGTTCAAAATTTCAAGCCTTATTGCCTCAACTTTCAACTATTAATTCTCAAAATTTTTAAATGGAACACCCTGTATATTTTTACATATTCTGAGGCAGAATTCAATTCTGCATTAAACTATACTAGCATTTCATATACCTATCTGCATTTTTAATAAATAAAAAAGAAGATGAGAGATATAGGTAACACTAGTATAGATCAATGCAGAATTGAATTCTGCATCAGAATATGTAAAACTATACAGGGTGTTCTATTTGAAAAAATCGAAATGTAATGATTTAAAGTTTACTATATGTAGTACGATATTTTGAACAAATTGTATATTATTATTCAAAATATAAATCACTATTGGGTACCTTCAGGTATTAGCTTTGTATAGCCAATATTTCATCCCTTCAATTTTCTTTTGTTCGGGGATTCGAATTTTAAAGTAGATTACAAAAAAACACTAAGTTTGTTATAGATGTCAAATATCTCGAAAATTGTTAAATTTTATGTTACCAATGATTTTTTTTCACGAAATTTGATGTAGAATCTAAAGTACAGTAAAAACTATAGTATTCCATTTAAAATAAGGAAGTTGCTGTTGAATTCCAATATAACCGGAAGTCGTATAACCTTAAAAAAATTCATTGAAAAGAGCACTCTCTATCAGATAAATGGTGAAAATCTCATTACAATATATCAATTAAACGTCCATATACTTTTAAGAGCGCCAATTTTTGCTAGTTGTGTGTTTCTGGCAAAATTGCTGAAAGTAGTTTTGACTATGTATTGGTTTATAGTGCCTGCCGAATATTATTACAACGAATAATAAAAATTATGAGCGTGGAGGGCGTTGTTTGTTTGTTTAGATAGTGCCGGACGAATGAATGGGTTTTGAATTACACTAGACAAGTAAACTGAATAAATAAATATTCACGATTTCAATTTCAATCGACATACATACAACTGTTTTTGCTTGTCTCATGTCCAATACTTATTTTTATTATATTATTATGAATTACAATCAATATAAATATATATTACATATACACATTTATTTATGTGTATACAAATTAAGAAATTATAATAGATGTATATTAATACCGACTTCATTCAGACTCCAGTTCAAGGCACAAATTCAGTATTTGTGTTGAATCGAAAAGGTACACTTAACCAAGGCCATAGCCAGAGGGAGGGAATATGGGGTTCAACACACCCCCTCCCGAAATTTTTAAAATGTTAAATTATACAAAAATTTAGTATCAATCAACAATTACTATGATCATTCAGAAATTAGAGGAGAATGGTTGTGTGAACGATGAAAATATCGTTGAAACGAAAAGAGGAAATCTGAAGAAACTATAACAAATGTATCAGCAAATCATTAAGTGTAAGAAAGAAGAAGTCTTCAAATAATATTTTATGTTCATTATTCACATACGCATTCTTTTCAAATGTTGAATGGTCTAATAATTGTAGAATAACGACACGGTTTTAAATTTTATACAAAATAAATGAGAAATTGTAAGTGCAGTCTTATTGTATTTAGGTTTAGAGGGGAGGATTTGGGCTTCAACCCACCCCTCCCGAAATTTTTGTAATGTTAAATTTTTGTATGTAAAAGCTTTTACATACAAAGTAAAAGCTTTTACATACAAAAATTTAACATTTCAAAAATTTCGGGAGGGGTGGGTTGAAGCCCAAATCCTCCCCTCTAAACCTAAACACAATAAGACTGCACTTACAATTTCTCATTTATTTTGTATAAAATTTAAAACCGTGTCGTTATTCTACAATTATTAGACCATTCAACATTTGAAAAGAATGCGTATGTGAATAATGAACATAAAATATTATTTGAAGACTTCTTCTTGCTTACACTTAATGATTTGCTGATACATTTGTTATAGTTTCTTCAGATTTCCTCTTTTCGTTTCAACGATATGTTCATCGTTCACACAACCATTCTCCTCTAATTTCTGAATGATCATAGTAATTGTTGATTGATACTAAATAAGTCAGAAATACTTAGCACGCGAGGAATGTCCACCAAAAGTCCATTTTATGATCTGATATTTTTCTTTTGTGGTATGAACACTTTTGTTGAATTCAAATAATGTTTTGTGTCTTAATAAATTGAGATGACACACACTAACTATTCATAGCAACTACTATTTTGAGGATTCTATTCGTATATTTCTTTACAATTTTAAGCTTTATTTCAAATAAATCACTAGAGAAAAAACAAAAATCAAACTTTGAAAATAATGCTAACAGGTAAAGAAATGATTTTATATTATCCAGCTCATATTAGTTCAATAATAAATATACAAACTTAAATTGAAATGTTTGCTTGCGAGTTTTCTATAATGCGTCTTGAAACGAGACACACGGTATAAACATGTAGTTATGTGTTTTTTTTAATGCCAACATTTATTCTCTTTTTAGGATCTGTAGAATATTCTATATAATAAGTATGATGGTATAATACAAAGAAATAAATTAAATGCGAAACATTACAACACTTTATTTATTTTGTTTGTTTTATTTTTCAAATTATTTTTCATTGCGTTGTTTATGACATCCGACTCTTTACATTTTTTGCCTCTCGGAATCCTTTTTAATATAATTTCTAGCAAGACGCATTCTTTATAAAATGCACTTAGACAAGGGAGCATGTGATTTATCCAAAGCTGGTTATCTTTTTCAATTTTTTGAATAAAGATATCTCTATCTTTATCTACATATATAATGAAATAACTAATATTTCTTTCCGATATATTTAACTGCCCCTGCAGTTACTGTTACCGTTTTGTATTCATAGCAACCTGGTAAACACAACCTACCGTCCTGGAAACGCATATGGTAAGTACATAAAGATGGCAGATCGTGCAAACATGGTATTTACTAATGATAAAATAAAAATGTGAAAAATATTTAAGTTGGAGCTAATGAATTATTTAGTGTTTCCAATGTTATCTGTGTGATGAGTTAATCTATAATCTAGTAGTAATTAAAGCACGAAAGTTATAGAGAGTGTGACAATATAAATATATGATACGATATAATAATTATTATTATTATTATATGAAGAGGTGTGTATACTGCATAACGAAGTAGATGCCTTCACCAATAATGATTTAAATTTTATATTTCATATTATTATTTAAAATATTGTAGACAAACAGTTAAATTCTAGCAACACGAAATATAAATTCAAGTTATTTGCAACTGCATAGGTAATTTAAATGATTACTATCAAAAATCAAATATCAATTTTTACCGAGTGCCGCAGATTCAATTTGGTAAATTATAAATGAAAAAGGAATTTTTCAGACTCAGCACTTGAATCAACATTTATTGGCATTCCACATTCTTATTCAAAACACGAATTCAGAAATGCAATTATATTTACAAAATGTATTGGGAAATATTTCAACAACGTCTTCCTTTGTTGTGTATCAATAACATAATGAATCAACAAACGGTCCGCTTCAGAAAAAATGCATTCGCAATTCAAGGTCGGGAGCGACTAATATCGTACACGAAGTCTACTTATCAAATCTTATTTCTTTTCACATGTTTTTAGAAATCATAGAATATTTTTAAAATATCACGAAAAAGGCACCATGCTCCCCCTATTTATTGAAAGCATAATCAAATTTAACATTGCTCTTATGGAGATTTCTAAGCAAAGATTAGTTTTATTTACCATTTATTTTCGATCAATCCATTTCATACAACATGCTTATAATAATTACCTCAATAAATTCAGGCAATATGAAGAAGAAATAATGTTTCTAATGGAAGAATCGTTTGACAGTGTTCCATTATTTAATTTATATTTAATTTAAGAACCATTTTTTTGGAAAAAAATACTGTCAATTTATTTGCAAAGCTTCAATGTATAATATGTATAAGTTTCAAAGATCTATTTTCATTACTGTGGAAGATTAATCGTTGTTCGTTCTTATGGCCAAATAACATGTAAATTTCCGACCTTAATGTGGAGTTTCGGTGAAACACCCTGTATAATTACACTTTTTTTTGTTTAGGTTTCCAATTTACATTGGAATTCTCCATAAGCGTTCTGACAATATAAATCAATTCATCAAATTACACGACCTTGTTAGCTGCCTTATATTCAAATCGTGGAGCTCTGATCAACTATCCTGCACCCTCAAGTCTTGCGGATACCGTGCGCTGGCCCTGTCTGGTTGAATATTGATCAAAATGTTGGTTATATTTCAGCTTTGTAAATTGGAAAGTTTCTTATGGTCAAACTACTTATGAGACAAACCATACATAATGTTAATAAATCGTATTACATGTATTTCATACTTACAAAGAGTGGTATTTTAGTGTTGGCTTTGTACATCTCATCAAACTTGGTATAAATCAGTACAATGGCAACACAGTACAGCATAGATAATACACCAGTAGCAACGAAAAATCTAGCATCTGAGGAAAAATCCCACAAAACCATCACTTTTGCTTTGCATGTAATATTGCTATCGCCAGTGTCAAGTTCCTCATTGATAGATAGCTTAAATGGGTACTGGTACTCATAGTGAAATGGTTCCTTGTTGCACCTAATGTCGATAAATCCCGAATAATCACAAATTGTTGCAAAAGCACAAATGGAGAAAAACTAAAAAATATTGTCAATGTCATTTATGTTACAGTTAAAATAAGATTACTGGGAATCTTAACGAATTGGACTGCCAGCTCATATGTGGCATTGCCAGAAGAAAAAGTCGAACTAATCTGGAACGTTGATTCCAGGATTTTTGCAATTTACCGTGACAATCTTTTCTTCTTGCATCACATATAAATCGGCAACACAATTCTTCAATTTTCTAGATTACTTACAAATTGTATGATTCGCATGATCCCTCGGGGTTCTTGGAAAACTGAGAAATTGAGGTCCATCTTCACACCTACAGAAATAACACATGAATTATCAATCAAAATGGAAGGTTAATTGGGCAGGTTGTAAGATGTTAATCATCTTACGTTAGTGACATTTTATATTTACAACATATATGAGATTTAATTGTGGGAAATGTTGAGTAAATAATTACCACTGAACAATACAATTCGAGCCTACAAATGCGCAAACACTCCTAGCAAAAAACGAACACACCTGTCAACAGGGTAGGTTCACGCTTATGGGACTTGTTTATACTATGGCAAAACACTGACATACTCAATAGATGTCGCTAGCGTATTTTTCAAGTTTCCTTCCAGAGAAAGTAGCAAACTGTAGCTACACAAAGGAAAAACAGGGAAAACTGAGGGAAAACATTCTTAACCTCATTTCTTTGGGCAAATGTCTCAGACCAAGATTAGCAGACCCAGTCGATTTCATATGATTCTGTAAGCTCACAAATATAGTTGACCGACCCACTCGATGGAAGGGCGCATATGTCGGAATTTCAAATTTCCCTCAATTTCTAACGTGGGCTCGTTTTCAATCAACAGCTGTCAGATCCGGCTGATCTGAAGGCACAAAAAAGCCGATAAGACGAAATCGTCTCGAGATGAGCGTTAATAAATATAAGTAATTACAACCGTAAGTATATATAATATTATTAAATTTTAACCTATTGTGTATTATTTTAAATAAGTCTACAGTCAAACAAATTTAAAACCAGAGTGTTACTACATTATTTCTCTTCATTTCTTGCTAGCACATGTGGATGATCTTTAAATATACGAAATACCCATGGTCGTGGATATTTTCATCATACTGAACTAGTAGCATTTTTTCATGGAGTATATCTCTGTTGTTGTTGGATTAGGCAATAATATTTTAAGTTTTTAGCTATTGTGTATTCTTTTAATTAAGTCTGCAGTCAATCACATTTAAAACTAGGGTGTCTACATTATTTCTCTTTATTTCTTCCTAGCATTCGTGAATGATCTTCAAGTACTATGCATGAACCAGGCACGGACGTGGAGATTTTCTTCACATTGGGCTAGGAGCATACTTTCATGGAGAATGTTCCTGTTGCTGTTGGATCAAGCAATTCTGAAATTCCATCTAGTTACAAAGTACGTTCCTAGAACATAAAATAATGTCTTAAATTCAATTACAGGGTTTTTCTGTTGTATTTCACTATTGATTAAATGAGATTCGCTATATCCCAAATATCTTTCACCTTGTCAAATATAAGTCAAAAGATTCCTGGTTTTTGAAATTAGTTTCACTATATACCAAATACTTTTCCCTTTAATATTTTTGCTGAACATTTTTGCAGTAACAATAACTTTCCTCTGGAAATATTTTATTTGTGTTTATACATACAGGAAGTTTTCTTTTAAGTATACGTATTTGAAATTCAACTTATTTTCTGTAAATCTTTAGATATTCCTTGTTTTTTTTAAAGTTCAATTTGAAGCTTTAATTGAGTGTTTTCCATTCCCAGACTAAGCATGAAGTAAAATTTTGAGTTTAGAAAAGCCCCGTGAAAATTTGTCGAGGGTCGAGACAAATTTTCTGGGCTTTTCTAAACTCGAAATTTTACTTCATGCTTAGTCTGGGAGTGGAAAACACTCGTTTAAAGCTTTAAATTGAACCCTTTTGAAAAATAACGAATTTCGGAAAATTTACAGCTTATGCATATGTTTACCTTAAAGAAAAATTCACTGTATGTAACACTACTTACGCCAGCATCCATTCTTAACTGCAGCCATTTTGTTGAGAAGTGAAATGTAATTGATAAACTGTGATAAGGTTTTGACATATAGCGAAATATATTTGTAATACCTTTTAAAATATACATTTAAGATGTTTATTATGTCTTTGTTATTTTTCGTATCGCACGGTAATTTAATACCTTGTGATTTTTCCCGCATCGCACCCACCATTCAATGTTTTGACCCCCTGCACCACGCACCCCGCTTAACAAGAAGCCGCCCGCTCCCTGCGTCCAATGACGTTATTTTCAATTGCAGCGCCGCCCCATCGAGTGGGTCGGTAAACTAAAATCATGATACGTGGAGCCCCCTAGGAGTTATCAATCTAATTTAATCTATGGTATGGGCTAGAAACGGGATCTGTTAGAGAGAAGCGTGAAACGCTCTCACTGCGCAAGGACGAACTCAACACCAAGCACCAACGGGCCCGTTCATCAAAATGTTCAACATTCAACATATTTGGATTTATTTGTGATGTTTGTTGGTATCTAATGAGCGGTACTGCGGTCGGACTAATTCGTACGATTGCAAAAATCTCAAACACGTTCACGACTAACAATCCGGTCATCAGCGAATTCTCCAACAGTTGGCAGTAAACTCCCATCTGTTGTCCCTAATGAACTGGCCCAATGAATGTATGCCTCATTGCCGGCGGGCAGAGTATTTTAAATTTAAAATCTGTAAAATTTCCCATCGAGCAAAGAAAAATAATATTTCTCGAACATCACAACATATAACGTTGTAATGTTACTTAAACATTACTTGAATGTGGTTGTTCAGTATAAAACTAGAGAATTATGTTTAATTTTGTGTAATTATGTATTTGCAGAGAAGTTTCATTTTTAGAAAAATTAGAAAACAGGCATTCTGCTCTCTATTATATATTTTTTGATAAAATGGAATAACATAAAACATAATAAACTTGATTTAAAAAATAATGTTATAGTTT
Organism: Philonthus cognatus; assembly: GCA_932526585.2. NCBI lineage: Eukaryota > Metazoa > Arthropoda > Insecta > Coleoptera > Staphylinidae > Philonthus > Philonthus cognatus. The sequence goes on along the minus strand of OW052243.1, from coordinate 67,362,031 downwards.
TTAGTCTTGTATAAACCATTAATAACATGTGTTATTAACTTTAAAAAATCATCCGGGCAGATTTAAACAATAATGTTTTTACAAGTTTTTAGAAGTTAATATCATGTTAAATTTATATGAAATCTTCATATTTTAATAAACCCATCAAGCACCATTAATGCAACAACGCAACGTTACTATCTTTTTGTTATTATTAAATTACTAAATAAGTTAATTTGATACATTGTATTATTTTACCTGATTTGAGAATGTGTGGAGAAAATGTAAATATTTAGTTATTGGAATATTTCGATTGTAACTCATTAAAAAAATCTTTTCAGTGTGTTTCTAACAATATTTTAGTGTTTTATACTCGTGGCGCATGAAGTAAAATTTCGAGTTTAAAAAACCCTGAAAATTTTGTTTGATCACTCCACTTCGCGGAGCGACCAAACTAAATTTTAAGGCTTTTCTAAACTTGAAATTTTACTTCATGCTTAATCTAGGAGTGGAAACACTCTGTCGAAACTTCAAAAGGAACGATTTAAATATTAAAATCGCTATTTAATGTTTACATCTGCAGTAAATTGGAGTATTGCTCTGTTATATGGGCACCGAAGTTTCATAAATACATTGGGCTATTAGAGAGCGTTCAGCGCAATTTTTAAAATATCTATATTTTATCAAACAATTTATATCCAGACAGAACGATTAGCTACTCCAGTTTACTCCTAGAATTCAACACAATTTTCATAAATGATAGCAGATCTTGCAGCACCTTTTCTTACAATACTCCTAATTCACTTCATCATAATAATTCTCCACTATATAAGCTGTACAAATCATACCATAGTGTGCAATATAATGCTGATATATTTGGTGATTCTTTCAGTTCATTCCTTAGTCATATCAACCAATGCTTTAATTTGTAATTGCGTCCAAGTACTAATTTAGTGTTTTTTTTATTTTTAAATTTGTATATTTTATTTTTACCTTAAATTTTTATATTGTTATTTGTATACTTAAGTTATGATGTGATTATTTGTATACTTAAGTTATGATGTTACCCTGTTACTGGATTCTGTATCTGTTGGGTAATAAAGTATTATTATTATTATTATTATTTTATAAAATCGACGTATGCCTGAAATTGTACAGCATATACATTACACATATATAAAATAAAAAAACCCAGTATGTAATATATTAAGTCATTCATAGAAATTATTAAAACTGGTGCAGAATTTAACCTAAAATCAACTTTCAAAGTTAACTCTATAATTGCTCGGCCGTTAATAGGATAACTATTGGTTGTTCTCTTACAAATTTTGACAGATCATTTTGACATTAGTGTAAATACTAGAATAACCTCTATTTGTGCGAAATGTTGGTATTATTACTAAGAGCACGAAATTAACTAAAATTGGCAGTTTTTTAAACTGTCCAAAACCATCAACATTTAGTTGGATTAATTACAATTATTTATAATAAAAACAAACCATATTTGTATACATTAAGTTACAAGTTTGAATATTAGCATAGAGTAAGTAGTATATATTATTTTATATTAGTTAAAAAAATCTCGGAAAAAGTCTGAACCATTTATGTAAGAATTTTAGGATAAATTATTCCTTATTGCGGTTCTTACAAAAATCATACTAACTAATTTAAACGCAAATCAATTTTAACCACTTAAAATGTAATCGACTCAGAATAAAATAAGCTTCAAATTGGTATAATTCGCATTTTTCTCAGTTTCAAATTGTGTTCTTGGTAGGGCGCTCAAAGTTCGATATTTCTTCATTCGGTTTTTGGTGATTGAAAAAATAATGAAAAAGTTATACCGGGCTTTTAAATGAATTCATACTTGGAGTAGGCTCTGATTTTTTTTTGCATTTGGCAGTGTGCAAAGGCTGTGACACAATTAACTCAAATTATTTGATTTGTGGAGTCAGCGTCTTTGTGTTCAATATGTTTGATTTAGAACATAAGATTTTCTTGACTAAAAGTTTTTTAGAAATGTTACTGTTATTGTTTTTTCGAGTTAATAAACTTCTAGCAATACCATATATCAGATTCATGAAGTGCTACCCAGTGCTACCATCCTAAAGTGTTTTAAAATAAACACTAGGTAGGTGTTTGATGGTATGATATAATTGACAAAAAAATGAAAACTTGGAAAGTTTATCTTGATAAACACATTATTGTGATTTTAACTTAAAAAATTGACAAAACACATAAATATATAATGATGAAATTATTATTTTACATTTCTGGCGTTTAACTAAATATGACTTTTTTTGGTATTTTATAGGAAAATGTCATTTATTTATTTATTTATTAACGGAAGTCCATTTAAACTAGTACATTAATATTATAAAAACTAAAAATAGTAATAAATGAAATATAAATACAAATACATAATGAATATAGGTACATACAAGAGTAAAATAGAAACAACACATTTAGGTACAAACAACAGATTAGAATATGCAGACTATGCTAATTGCACCAAAGTCGGGATTGATGGCGTTACAATTATTGGCGATTCTGGCCATACCAAAATGTTTACCATAGTCCGTCCTACAATATGGTACATGGAACGCAAACTTCTAGCTGGCACATTGATTTTAAGTTAGTTAAGTAAATAGGGGAAATCAATCGCCCCATTTATTAAATTGTATCCTAGCATTACGTCTGCATTCCTTCGTCTCTGCTCTAACGAATCGATATTTAAAGATTGTAGGACGTCATTGTAGGAGCCGACAATACCGAACTTGTAGGAGATAATATTTGTGAATTTAACTTGGACCCTCTCAACCATTTTTACATCAGATTTGCTATGAGGATTTCAAATAGTGCAACAGTACTCAAGGTGGGGGCGGACAAGGGATACATACAAGGTCTTAAGGGTATGAATGTTTGAGAAATCTCTGCTGTTACGTTTTAAAAAACCCATAACACGATATGCCTTAGCAGTTATGTTGCGTAAATGGTTGTTAAAGTTCCAGCTGTGAGACAATGATACACCCAAGTCTTTAATAACTGAAACGCGAATTAAAAGGACGTTAGAGATATAGTCATTTCTCACTGTCGAGGCCTTTTTTTTAGTAAAAGTTATACAATTACATTTTTTGAGGTTGAGATTCATACGGTTGTCAGTACACCAAACTGAAAATCTATTTAAGTCTTCCTGTAACAACACAGAAGATCTATCATCCGCGATTCGTAAAAATAATTTTATATCGTCTGCAAATAGCAAGCACTGGGAATTATGGAAACAATCAACCACATCATTTATAAAGATATTAAATAAAAGAGGTCCAAGGTGTGATCCCTGGGGAACCCCTGAAGTTACAAGTATTTCACACGATATAACACTACCAATTCGCACGGCCTGTGACCTTCCGGATAAGTAAGACTGTATCCAATCTAACATGGATTCGCCGATTCCTAGAAGCTTGAGTTTCGAAAGGAGGATGCTATGATCTACTGTGTCAAAAGCCTTAGAGTAATCGGTATATATAGAGTCTACTTTAAATCCCGCTTCTAAGGTTGTAACGATATAATTACTATAGGTCAGTAAGTTGCTGGAAGTCGAACACCCACTTCTAAAAGCATGCTGCTTATCGTATAGGACACTAGATACACATTCAGATAGGGGTGCAATGATTAATTTTTCAAATATTTTTGGCATAAGCGATAGAAGAGAGATCGGGCGATAGTTTGAAACAATATTCTTTTTACCGCTTTTAAAAATTGGTGTAACTATAGCACTTTTCCAAAGAGAAGGAAAACAGCCTGAAACTAGGGATTGGTTATAAAGTATCCATAGAGGACGACTAACGGAAAAAGCACATTGTTTCAACAGAATTGGTGGTAAACCATCAGTGCCCGTACAGTATGAATCTTTTAAATTGGCCAGTTTGTTTAGGACATCTGTAATTTTTATTTTATCACCTTTGCTATAATTAATGTGATTGTAAGAATATATTACAGACGAAGGCAAAGTATCATTGTGTACGGATGTATTATAAACTGAACCAAAGTGATTAGCAAACAACTCTACAATATGATGCATATTATTTACTAAAACGCTATCGTGTTCAAAAGTACCAGGAATAGTCGATCTTGATCGATTTAGGTTCACATGATTCCAGAAGAGTTTGGGGTTACGAAGCAGAGATTCTTCAACAGATTGAACATGGTTCCTATAGCAAATCTTGGACAATTCTTTACACCGTGAACGGGCTTCTTTAAAAATGTCATAGTCCGATTCCAAGACTGAACGCTTAAAATTTAGGAGGTGAGTTTTCTTAAGAGAAATAAGTTCAATAAGTTCCAAGCTAAACCACTTCGGAAACTGATGCTTTCGACAGGTAGATAGTTTTTCTAAAGTTCTAGGAGTATATAAATCGATAATCGAATATAACTGTATAAAATAAATGTACATTAGTATTTATCATGAATAATAATCAACATTAAATTATAGTAAAGAGACATAAAATGTATACAAAAGTTATTACAAAAAGGTAATTAAAAGTCAAAAACAGAAATTACAGAAAAGGAAATAATTCAAATATTGAGAAAACCATCATTCATTCATTTTAGTCTTTTGACGGTTTGAAACCTAAAATGAATTGATTAATGCTGTTTTGAAATATTGATGTTTTTATTTTCAATTTCAGTAACGTATATTCCTATTTTAAACATGAAAAGTACAAATATATTATAACAGCCAGCTGATCAGTTTAAATTTCTCCGAGCGGTAAAACTGGGCATGCGCATTATTGCAAAACTCTCCTAAAGTAGTGCATCCGAGTGGACGCTTTCCGACCAGAAGGTGTGATATAGAGTCTATATTATAGACTAATACATATATGTGAACGGTACTCCGACCATTATGAAAACTTTAACCCGCCAACACCAATCAGTCTATTTTGTACGATTGCAAAAACCCCAAACACATTCACGATTAGTAGTCCGGTCATCAGAAAATTCCATAACAGTTGGCAGTAAACTCTCAACTGTTGCCTCTGATGAACGGGCCCAATGGGCGCACTCATCGGATAAAACTGTTGGGAGTTTAATGCCGACAGTTGGGGAATTTTCTGATGAATGCACTGTTAACAGCGAACACGTTGTCATTTTTGCAAGCGTACGAAATAGAATTGGCATAGTAGCGTTCACTAAATACTAACGCAAAGCGTAAAAAAATCCACACGTTCTCTCCAATTGTTATGATTGTGTTTAGTAAGTTTTAACAAATTATTACAAATATGTCGAAACGTCCGTGTCCATTTGAAGATAATTGTGCCCCACAAAGGAAAATTCATGTCTCAACAGACGACATCAATCGCCAAAACGACAATTATCTGAAAGAAATTCAAGGTGAGTTTTGAGGTTATAGATGGCAACATGTACATACTTTTTATTTTATAGCTCGGACCGTAGCTAAACTCTATGAAGCGATTAATGGAAAAAACAAGGAGATAACGAAACAGACGGAAAATGTAGTGAACTTATATTTTCAATAGGATAGGGTTAATATTTACGAATCTTGCAGGTTAATTGTGATATGAAAACATGCCCCGAATGTCGACAGAAAGGAGAATTGGATTCAAAGTGCTGGTTTTGCGAGTTGCTCCTATGCCAGGAATGTGTTCGTATTTGTGCCCGGTGCAGTGAGAAATTTTGCTCGAGATGTTCTGTTGCCATGTAAGTACCTTTACAATTATTGCTTTAATCTGTAAATGCATTGACCCTTCTGAGCGTCAAGAAATTGTATATTTTTGACGTTTCACGTGAAAATAATTGACATATAAGTTTTTAACAAATATTTTGGTTCTTGGACACAATATTGTGTCTATACATTTTTTTTTAATATAATTTTTTATTTAAGGTGTATTTGTTTTCTTTAACCAGTCAAACAGAACTTACTTTGTGGATATACCACGTAAATAATAAAATCAGGAACACCACACCCGGAAAATAGAAAATAAAATCTTCCTCTAACACAGACCTTAACCGAAATAATATTTAGTTTCTTCGCCAATTTTGCGACAAACTATAAGTTCCATAAAAAACTAAGGCCTTACCTGGATTCAGTATACATCAATTATTGAACCTAAATAATAAAATAACGGACACCAACCTCGAAATATAAAGAAACATCTTCTAACACAAACTTTAACCGAAATAATATTTTTAATTCAAAACTATTCAAATTCGAGAGAATGAGCTTATGCTTTAAATAATATATATTTTCTTTTCCAATTTTCCTAAGTTCTATAAAAGAAACTAAGGCAAAATCTGGATTCAGCATACATGAATTAACAAAACTAAACAACAAATAATAAAATAAAATTAGGAACACTACCCCCAAAACATGGATGAAGAAAATCTTCCCCCAACACAGACTTTAACCAAAATAATATTTCTTTGCTTCTCCAATTTTGCAACAAACTATAAGTTCTATAAAAAAAACTAAGGCTATATTTGGATTTAGCATACATCAATTTACAAAACTAAATAATAAAATTTGGAACACTATCCCTGGATCAAAAAAATGTATGTTATGTTCTTAACTTTAATTGGAATAATATTTTATTTCTATCTCTAATTTTGCGACAAACTATAAGCTCCATATAAAAACTAAGGCCATATCTGGATGCAGTACACATCAATTAGAAAAACTAAACAATAAAATTAGAAACATCACCCCCCTGAACATAGACAAACAAAATTTGTAACCCTACCACAGACTTTAACCGAAATAATATTAATTTTCTTCTTTAATTTTGTGACAAACTATAAGTTCTATAAATAAACTAAGGCTATATCTGGTTTTAGCATAGATCAATTGAAAATACTAAACAATAACATTAAAAACACTACCCCTGGAATGTAGAAAAAAAATCTTCCCCAAACAGAGACTTTAACCGACATAATATTCATTAAAAAAATGAAGGCCATATCAGGATTTAGCATACATGAATTATCCAAACGATAAAATTAGGAACACTACCCCCAGAAAAAAAATCTTCCCCTAACACTGAGTTTAACCAAAATATTAATCATTTTCTTCTTCAATTCAGCGACACACTATAAGTTCCATAAAAAACTAAGGCCTTATCTGGATTTAGCATACATCAATTAATTAAACTAAATAATAAAATTAGGAACACCACACTCGGAACATAGAAAAAAAAAATCTTCCCTAACACAGACTTTAGGGGTAGTGTGAACCAGCTGTAAAGATTGAAACGTAAAAAAAACGGACGCCTTTCCCCTAATGATTTTCCCGTGAACACCTTGGAAGAGTTCATAAGAGGAGTCACTGTTGCGTGACGATGATATCCCCTCCTAAAAATATACTCAAAATTCATAAATTTCTTGCTTGCTATGGATCTACTTCCAGCCGCAACCGAAGCCCGTACATTTTATTAGTATCCCATACCACCAATGTGTCCTCATGTAGAATACTAGAATAATTTTTTTTTTATCTTATTTCTTCATTGCACACAAGAAGAAAATCACATAAATGGCAATTAATCGAATATTATACTCTCAATCTTTAATGCTAAGTACTTAATTGTAACAATCAAGGTATTTATTTAAATTTTGTTTGCTTTATTTTTCAAACTACTACCAAATATTTTTATGAATCTTCAAACTAAAATAAAATTAGAAGTAGTCTTAAATCAATCATGTGTATTTGGTTTGAGTTACGTGAAGACATGAATATAATTATATATAAGGTGAGTTTTTTTTCATGTTTTCCATGTGGATCTTGGAAACCATAAGAGATAAAGAAGCGGTTAAATGGGTAAAGTAGTGCAGTTTTACGAGCTAAATAAAAAAAAAAACTTTTAAAATGATTGAAAAGGTCAAGGGTAACTATATATTTTGAAAATTGTAAAAAGTGTCGATTTTTTCAAATCGATTTATCTCAGTTATTAAAAGAGATAGAAAAAATGTTTAATGGCAAAGTTTTAGATTATTTTACACTGAATAATAAAATGTTATCAGATATTTTATATTGACATAAGTTTTCAAGATATAGCATAAGCTTACATTTTCGCAAATAGAAATCATAGTTGGCTATGTCATCATTAGAAATAGATTTTTTCCTTCTTAATCTGATATACCACTTGACATACTTATTTGTAAAAATAAATAGTTATTAACAATTTTCAATTTTTTTTACATCAAAAAAATTGTTGGCTATGAAAAAATGACAATTATATAAGAATTGCAGTTTTTTGTTATATATGAGTTTGTTACATTTTTCTCAAATAAGTTAATTTAGAAGTTATGTTTAGGAAGAAATCAAAATTGGTAGGAAATAATGTCCACAAATAAACAGTTATTTTTAAAACTAAATTAATTGACAAAAATACAACAATGAAACTCACTGTTACAAACAATTACAATTGTTTTATTATAGTTATTATTTCATGACTTACCATTTTTTTTTTGTAAATAAAATAGAAAATAATAACTCAGTTATTTATGTAAATAACTATGTCAAGTGATGTATCTGAAAAAAAAAACTTTCTAATGATGACATAGCCAACTATGGTTTTCATTTAAAAAAATGTAAATTTGTGTTATATCTCGAAAACTAATGTCGATAGAAAAACTCGGTTAAATTTAATTATCTAAAACTTTGCCGTTTATAGTTTTTTTCTATCTCTTTTAATAACTGAGAAAAATCGATTTGCAAAAATCGATACTTCAAAATATCTAGGTACCCTTGACTTTTCCGAAAATTTTATAAATGGCTTTTTAATTAGCTCATAAAACTGCACTACTTTGCCCACTTAACTAACCGTTTCTCTATCTCTAGTTTCCGAGATCCCCATAGAGAACGTGAAAAAATAACTTACCCTGTATATATAGGGTAAAAGATAGAAAATCGGTTAATGAGATCAAAATTAAAGGACAATAAAAATTTATAGCTTGCATTGCATTTTAATAATATGTTAGTTTTTACCAGAAACAAATATTTTCCAAGATACGCATACTAACTTCAGTTTTTCATATGGACGTCAAAGTGGCTAAAAGCCCATTCAGGGAATATTTTGATTCTTTTTAATTTGAAGTATTATATGATAAGTTTATTTAAAAAAATTAAATAAATAAATAAAAAAAAATTTAGTAGGCTGTGAAATTTTATATTAGGACTCAATAACAATTATAAATTATAAGTTGTATAAAAGTAGCTATAAATGGATCACACTGTATAATATTTGGTTTTTAAATTTCTCATAATAATTTATTGTTATTTTAATTAAACAGTCGTATCGTAATCCGACATTTAAAAAAAAAAATGTTTAGTGGTTTCGTAAAAAATATGTCTAAAACTAAATAAAACAGAGTTTGAGAATAGAGGACACTATCAGTTGCATTATAAAGTTGTTGCGCTTAAGTTGATAAATATCGAGAGAAATAAACAAGAACTGTACAATCATGTAAGAGGAAAGTAAAAAGGATTCCATGTCAGAAAAATGGTGAGTAATAATATACAATACAAATGTAATATACCTCCTTTATTATTTGAAAAAAAAAACGTTATAAAAAATATTAGTACAAACGAAAACAGGAGGTCTGAAGGAGTTGTAAACAGATGTTTTTGTTCTGACTCAATCCTTATTTTTAAAAACTGCTTTAAAGCGAAAGGGAAGTTCTATGCATTCATTTTTCTTTGGGGTTATTTTCCTTCTAACGTGTTTTTAAAAATGCTTTAGCACAATCTTCTTCTCTTCTTCGCTCCATCGACGTTGCCCTTGATCTTGTTTACCTAAAACAAATATTAAATATATTGCAATTCAATTATAGTCATAACTTATACTACTTCAATAACTGTTATTTTGGTTTATTCATTTTACACACCATCAATTTTATCCACTGTCTGTTTCTTGTTGCAGCGTTCTTTTGTTTACGCTAGAGCAAAAAAAAAGACCTTTATTGGCATAATAATTATCCATAAACCTCTCCACCCTCTTCAGCATATCTTTCATCCGTTCCCACTCTCTTGCCACCAGCACTATATCATCCGCATATGCCAACATCCACACCTTACTTCTACCAATCAGCACCCACCCCCCTTTCCCGCCTGTCCTTTCCTCATCACCTCCTCTCAGGCTAAACAACACGGCTCAATGCTCACCCCTGCTTCAGCCCCTCCCACGTCCTAAACTTCTCTGATTCCTTCATTCCCACTTTTGCCACTGCCCATGTGTCCTCATACACTCCTCTCACCCACTCTACCATTCCCGTACTTACCCTTTTTCTTCTCAAACACTCTAATAATCCTACCCTCGGTACCGAGTTGTACGCCGCCTTCAGGTCCACAAAAACCGCATACACGCTTCCTTTCTCTTCCATCACCTTCTCTACCATTCTTCCATCACCTTCTCTACCACTCTCCCTCGTCCCCCTACCCCTCCTAAAACCCTTCTGCATCTCCGGCAGCAGCCCCTTCTCTTCCACCTCTTACTCCAGCCTATTCTTTACCACCATCATAGCTATCTTGTATCCAGGGCTTATTACCGTTATTCCCCTATAACTATCTGCATCCTTTTCATCCCTTCCTTTGTGCACAGGGCACATCCTCCCCACCCTCCATGCTGCTGGTAGGTTCACTTTTCCCCTCCACATCTGATTCAGTAGCTCCCTGAATTTCTTCTTCCCCGCTTCCACAATCTCCTTCCACATCTCTGCCTTCAGCCCATCCTTCCCTGCTGCTCTTCCTCCCCTAACCTCCTTGAACGCCCTTTCCACCTTCTCCTCCGTGAACTCTTTTTCTCCATACCCTCGCCTGCCTTCTTTTATCCCCACTGGCACTCTACTACCTTCTCTGCACTTCCTTACCCATTCTTTCAATGATACCCCTAACTGCCTCTTCCTTTCACCTCTCCTTAGCACCTTGCACATTTCCGCGTTGTTTCTGCATTCCCTCAGTTCCTCGCTCACTCTATCCACCGCTTGCAGTTTCTTCCTCTCACATATACCATCATATCTTTTCCTTGCCGCCACCACTTTCCCTTCTTCTCCATTTCTTATGTATTCTTACACTGCCTTTCTCAACTCCCTCATCGGCGAACCTACACTCCTCATCGAACCACGTACTCCCACCTCTTCTCTCTCCCTTCTTTTTCCTTCTACATCCCACTATCATCTCCTGTATTGTATTGACCTCTTCCCATTGAATCCTCGCCAGCCTCTTCCTCATATCCTCCATCGCCTTTATCCCACACTCAAGGTATTCGTTTTTTTGCCCCCTCTCCACTTCTCTTCCCTTCTCCATTCACATCTCCGCTATTAACGGCAGGTAGTCAGATCCCAGCACCTGTTCCACTTCCATACCTCTTATCTCTCCTCTTTCTATTCCCTTGACCGCCACATAGTCAATCACTGATGCCCCTCTTGGCCCAATGTATGTTTTTCCCCTCCCAATCGCCCTCCGTGCATCCGTTCTAAATCTCCCATCCTTCCTCCATCACCCACTCCTTCACCCTCCTGCCCTCCCCATTTATACATTTATCCTGTGAACTCCTCTTCACAACCGAACTGTCCTCTTCAATCTCACCCCCTGCTTCCCCTATTCTGGCATTGAATGAAATCCCCCCCCCCATCATCCACTTTCCTCCTTCGCCCGCTCTCTCATCAATTTCTCTTCTCATGTCCCCCTAATTTTTTGTTGACGTATACCACCCCCACATTAACCCGATATTCTCCCTGCTGGTATTTCTCCCTCTCGCACATTTTACTGCTTCTTTCATCCCCCATCTAAACCCCCTCAGTAACTATCCTTTCAGTTCTCCCCATTCCTTCTTCACCATCCAAGTCTCTACTATCCCCACTATGTCCTTCCCGATTACCCACTCCTCAAAGTCTTTCTTCCACTTGCACTCCTGTCCTTTAGATTTTATTCCCGCTACATTTCAAAACCGTATCGTTATCACCCCTTCTTTCCCCACTCTCCCACATTTGCTTCCTAGTCCCCTGCTCCTCTCACAGCCCTTCTGCCCCTGCCCTACCTCACCCCCTTCGTCCCTTCTATATATGTTCTTCCCATCTCTTCTGCCCCCTTCCTCCGTATTTCCAAATCCCTGCTCCATCATCTTAATCTCTCCCTCATCCCTACTTACTACCTCCTTCCTTCTTACTTTTTTTACTTCTGCTTCCTCTCTACTTTTGCCTTCTCCTTATTCCATCTCCACTCTTCCCCAATAACTATAACTTTCTGATACCCGATCCTCGCTCATTTCCCCCTTTCCCTCTCCCGTCTAGCTATCTCCCTTATGCATTTCTGCACCCTTTTCTCTTCCTTCGTTAGGTCATCATCTATAAAAAATCTTTCTTGTGTACTTTTTAGCCTACTTTTATTCTTCATTATTTTAACTTTGTCTTTCAGCTTCCCGAGTCTCACTACCACCAACTGTCCAACTCTATCCACAGCATAGCTCTCCTGTACCTCCGCCTCTAATCCCAGCGTCTCCTTCAGAAACCCCGCCACTTCTCTCTTCTCCTGGAAAACCTTCCCTCTGATCACTATGTTGTTCCTCCTCTCCTGTCTCTCCCTCTTCTCCGCCTGACACTCCAGCTCTACTATCCCTTGCTTTAACTGCTCTCTTTCCTTCCTCCATGTTTCTTTCATTTCCCTCATCTCCCTTGCTTCCCTCATCTCCACCTTCCAAATATCCCTCTCCTTCTTTATCTCTTCCTTAATTAACTCCACTATCTCCCTCCAATTCCCGTTGCATCCTTTGTTCTCTTTGTTGATCACTCTTTTTTTTCCTTCCTGGCTCTCCTTCCTTCACAAATGACGTGTCTGCCACCTTCCTCTTATCCACCCCCTCTCCCGACGCCCCTTGTTGTTGCGGCGACCTTTGTAACCCCGCTCCTCCATCGAACACCTCCTTCCTTCTAGCCTCCTCCTCCCGTTTTTCCCATTTCTCCACCTCCTTTCTTTCCTTCTGTTTTCTGTATCTGGCCATGTTATATCGTTACAACTGATTACCCACGGGGTCAACGGCTGCCGTGCTGTCACCGGCTGTACGCTTTATCTAATTTATTTTTATAATACTTTAATAAAATACCACTCTTTACTTTTTGAGTCTTGTTTTTTTCCTGCACGTGTGTACGCCTAAGCTTTTATTTTCTCGTTGCCGCCAGGTCAATAATATTTATCTGTATTTAATTTCACGGATAAAAGGTCACTTATTATTAGCCTCTTTGCAATTGTTTCGTTTTTACTGTTACGTTTTTTTTTTGCTAGAGCAAGATAGTTCATTTAAATTGTCATTTTTTTCCTCTACACATGGCAAATCTTACGTGATAGGATACATTGTGTGAGTATCATTGATTTGATGAAACACGGCAATAATTCATCAGTATCATTACATTCTGATTCCGAACTATAATAAACATCTTATTGTAATTTGATGTCATTTAGACTTTTGCCGTGGAACTCTTCCCCTTTTCCCTTTTCAAGCAATAATAATACTTTGGCGACTTTTGCAGTTTGGTAGATGTTTTGAGGCAGACTAACAATAAACAAAAATTGTATTTACCTGTATACATTTTAATTTGATTGAAGTAGGCCATAATATTTAAAAAATGTTGTTTAGTAGAAGAGATTTCAAATTCAAAATTTTAATCTTCAAATTGGGATAATTCAAAGACACACTTTGATTGTAATAAAAAGCTGCTCAACTTTAATATCGTTTAGTTTTATTTGGCGCTTTTAATTTAATTGTATGGCAAAATAATGTTTTATTATAATGATAATTATATTTCTTTACCTGAAGAAGCTACAGAGTAGCGAAACAATTGTGGTGATTAATAAATAAGATAAAAATTGTATAAATAATAATAATCCATTTATTATCCAACAGGAAACATTAAGTGATAAAAATAACGTTTTAGGAATAGTATAATTATGCAAAATTTGAATTTGGCTAGAAAATAGATAGTTTTGTCAAAATAAAAAATAATATTCCTTGTATAACATTCTGACTCATCACATGATGAAACATTTTGAACTAATAATATTAAAGGATGTATCAAAAATACTTGGATTGTTTTACTATTTGTAAAACAAACCAAGTGTTTTTGGCTGTTTTGTGTTGTAGGCGTTTACTTTGTGGTACATCTTAAATACATTTGTAAATAAAACACTTTTTACTTTGTTTAACCACTGTATTTTGCACTTGATTTGTGACTATTGTTTCGACTATCTAATAGTCATTATCTAACTAAAAGTAAATAAAAATTACATGTTAAAACCTATTTATACGGCTTCGAAGAGAGGGGTGTACATTAGGTTAACCTGGTCGTTAAGAAGGTAAACTCCGGGATTAATTCGGGCCTTGTATACTTTTAGTGCTTCCAGTAAATCTATTTTACGACCTTTTTCGGCAAAATGGATTATTAATAGTACATCCTCACCAAAAGTGTGATTCTCTTCTAAAAGGTGGTTAGCATAGGTGGAACTATTTTGTTTTAATCTAAAAGCTCGCTCGTGCTCTTTTAATCTTATTTCGAATCTACGACCAGATTGCCTAATGTACGCACCTTTACAATTCTCACACTTCAATTTATAAATACCGGATCTGACTAAAGGATTCGTTTTTGGATTCAAAATTATATTGTTAAGTTTGTGGCGGATTTTTAATATTACATTAATGTTACATTTCTTAAGGATATTTTTAATTTTACAAATTATTATACCGTAATAACTAATTTATTTAAATTGTTGATTTTCTATTGACTTATTTCTAGGGTACAAGAATTTTTGCACCTTTCATTTCATAATAGTTAATAGATAATTTAATTCATAATTATGAAATGAAAGAGGTGAAAAAATTCTTTTACCCTAGAATTAAGTCAATAGAAAATCAATATTTTATAACAGCCAAAAATTGAAAAACGCCCGATATCTCTGAAATCAAGTTAGCGATGATCTGTTAATGCCATTATTATTTTTTTATATCAAAATTTAATTTAAAATTGTTTTTTGGGATCAATTAAATATTTATAATGTCCTTTTACACTGCAATAATTTTATTCAGTTTTGAACTTAGGTAGGTTAAATAAAACTAAGTTTTTGTTAACAATGTTTGCATATTTTATTAAAATCTGATGTTTCTTTGGCTTATTATTATTGTCAAAATCACAATTACATTTCTTACATTGTTATTATGATTATATAAACCAATTTTTCATTTTTCAATATACAGGGTTGACAAAATATGAGTGAGAAGCTTCGTCACGCGACAAGTAGTAGTTTATTAGTTAGATATAAAAGAAATTGAAAAACGTGTGTTGTAGCCAACATAGGTACCGACCGCAAATTAAAATATTATAAGAACGTATATTGATTTCTCCTCTAATACATTATCAATGCTTACAAATTGAAAGCAATAAAATAAATAAACTTAAAAAAATTCACAGTTTTTTAAATAACTTTTAAATAACAAGTGATAGGAATAATTAAAATGAAAGGGTCTGTGGAAGAAAGTGCTAACTCACATTTTGTATAAATTGATTTGACTGTGCCATTTATCGTCATTTTAAAATAACTATAAGTATAAGTGAACTATACCTAGTAATAAACTGAATAAATAAAGAATTTGTATCAGCTTTTAAACTTGAAATCTGTTCTTTAACCTGATTTATACATTAGACAAAACTTTTAAAATGAAATATCTCAAAATAATTACGGTGTGGGTAATATCTTCTTTTGTTTTCGAGCTATTCTGAAAAATCTTTTTTTTTAAATTTCGTTTTTATTTTTGTAGTCGAAAACTATTAAATCTAAATGACGGGGCCTAGGAGTTGTCAAATGAGTTATTTACTAAAATGTTTCAAGGCACTCTTTATAAAAATAGGAAAATTAATTATACATGTATCAAATGTAAATCAAATTATGAGTGTGATACAGCACTATATTCAGAAAAAAATGTTCTTTAAAAAACTAATTTAATAATTTCCAACCTTTCGGAGCTATTTGGTTCCCTTTTCACTATAATAAAAATATACCATTCGTAAAAGACGATACTTCAAAAATTTTAAAATATCTAGAGGTTATCTTAGCTAAAAATAATGTGAAGTGACTACAGTGAAATAATAATAATAATAATATTTATTTGCCCAACGGAATATCAATACAGGGACAAAAATATAAATAAAAACTAAATATCAATACAAAAATAACATTAAAATAGATAAGTCTTAGGTATATAAATGCAAGATAATTTGTCCTATGGGTTTAGCGTAATAAGAGATAGCTAAAGTGTTTTACATGGTCACTAACGAAAATATCAATAAATAAATTATTTGCATTGACAGACATATGCATGATGTGTGACTTACGTAAAATATTTGTTCTTGAGTGTGGAATATAAAATGTGCTGCTATATCTTGACAATATACGTGGAAGATGAAAATTAATCATGAAGAGTAGTTGCGGAGAGTCAACGTTGTTTTTTAATTAATTTACGCATAAACGTCGCACTGTATCCTTCTTTCCGTGATAACAAAGAGGCAAACTGAAATTCATTTAATAAGCTCACATAATCACAAGATATATCCGGATACTCGCCGTGAGTTTTAAATGATAAGAATTTCAGAAATCTTCTCTGAACACGCTCAATTGACAAAGATGCGTTGCTATAATAAGGATACTACACAATCAAAGCGTATTCAAGCTTACTTCTAACAAGAGCATAATATAAAGTTTTTAATAACGTGATGTCCTTAAAATAACGGGATGTACGCATTAGGAAACCTAGCTTTTTTAATGCAGAGGTTGATGTGCGTTTTATGTGTTCAGAAAAAGATAATCTGCAGTCAAATAAAACCCCCAAATCTTTACATTGAGTGTTACTTGAACACGGTAGTTAAATAATATAGGCGTATTCTTACGGTGGTACGACACTACAAAGCACTTATTAATGTTCTGTACAATTTTACGTACTGAACACCAATGTGTAATATTTTGAAGTAGTAGAGCATCATCAACACATTTAATTGTACAATATATTTTTATATCATCTGCGTTTGCTAATACCGAACATGAGATAGAGGTTAACAGATCAGTGATGTAAACAATAAATAGGAGCGGACCTAAATTCGATCCTTAAGGGACCCCTGACGTGCTAACAAATTTGTTAGATTTGAAGCCATTAATATGTACATAGATCACTCTGTTGCTGAGGTATGAGGACACAAATTTAGGAGATGAACTGGTAAATCCAAAACTATTCAGTTTATGCAGCAATAAATTGTGATTAATTGAGTCAAAAACTCGACTGAAATCGGTATAGATGACATCAGTTTGTAATCGCTTATCGATAGATTCACTTATATTTTTACTAACTACAGCTTAATTTGTTGAGATCGATCTGCCCGATAGAAAACCATGCTGAAATGGAGAGTTATAAATTATATGCTCAGACACTTTAGCAAAGTTTGATAATAGGGCAATTGGCCGATAATTAGAAGTATGAGATGGATCGCCTTTCTTAAATACAGGTTTTACAATAGTAATTTTCCATACCTCAGGAAATGACGAGGTCTGTATAGCTAGTTTGTATATAATAGTCAGTGGTTTTGCAAGTATGTATATTTGCAATCTCTAACTAAAAAACTTAGAATTTGATCATCGCCACACACTGAAGACTTTTTAAATTTATGTTTACTGTTTACAACATAATTTTTGTTAGTATGACTAATGGAAAATGATTCAAAATTAGAAACTACATGATCAAGTTTAGCTGTAGTTTTTGGCAGATAAGAATTTGAAAAAGTATCTGCAAAGCCATTTACAATTGACAACGGTGATGTTAGTTCAATACCATCATGAACCAGTTGACTAGGAATTCTGGATATTCCTTTTTTTGCCGGACGAATTTCCAAATGTCTTTAGGATTTGTTTTAAGATCAACTTCAATTGTGGTAACAATTCTTTCTTATACAATTAAATGAGATGGACAATAATCATATTTTTCATTCTAGAGACTAGGGTCCAAGAGCATAAAATCACAGGCTAGAGTCACTTTTTCGTGTTTTAATCAATGGCAAAAACAAATTTGATCTATCTCTAACTGTTTCCGCTCTATAACCGGGAGTTGATAAAATGTAGTGTTTCTAAAGTTACTGCAACTCATTTGTTTTTAAAGTTATAACCTACCTGTAAAAACTTTTTTAAGGCATCTTTCTACGTTCATCTTCGTTTTGTTTTCTTATATCAAAATCACATTTTTCTTATGGGCGCGGATGGAGCTATGGATATCATTGAACAGCATTTTTAATCCTGATTTCAATGATGTGCCATGCATACTTTTGTAAAAAAAAGTCATTGCCAAAGTTGCCATGACAACCGGTAAACAATTTCGTTACTAGGTGATGCTTGCAGTTTGTTTGAAAATATGACTACTATTGATGTGCTATATTTTTTTCATAAATAAGCACTCTTGATTAACATAAACTATTACTTTGCTTGTCGTATATAACAAGAAATATTTTTTTTTACAAAGGTACATGCCATTAAGTATTATTATGGCACATGCCATAAGAAAAAAGTGAATTTGGTGTAGAAAAACAAAAACGAAACATCCTTCAAATAAAACACGTACATCATTTTAAAGGGCGTAAAAAGTTGCCATAAGAAAGTTTTTACAGTTTGGTTATAACTTTTCATAAAAATGACATTTTATCAACTTCCGGTTAGAGATATATCAATTTTCTTTTCGGTATTGATTTAAACACAAAAAAGTGACCCACGTTCGCGAAATTGTTTTTCAATATCTCTTTAAATAAAAAAGTTTTCCATATATGGCACCTCCAAAATGCACTACCCTGTACGCTGTGGACAATTCTTGTGTGCTTGCAGAGGAGTACGCACCAGATAGACTACATGTATTTAATAGAATAGAATAGAATAATTTATGTTTAAGATCACAGGTCATACGCACGTCAGGACAAAACATAGAACACTTTAAAAATATGTAAGGGTTACAAATTTAATGATAGAAACCCATCGAAGTCATAAAAGACGCGATCTAACAAGACTGCTTTAATTTTTATTTAGAAAGGTTTTAGTGGTAGGGCACGTAGTTCTAATGACAAGATGTTATAGAATTTGCTTCCATAGTAATTTACGCTCTGTTGGCATCTAGTTAACCTTTTATGTGGCTGGCGTATGTTTCCTTTTATTTTACTAATAACATGCAAAGCAATGTCTGCGGAGTTCGCGGTGCTCACTCCGCATGCGGACTCCACGCCATATAAACTACAGCTTTAGAAACGTTATTTTATCAGTAAATAAATCATTTTTTTTTGTCTGGACATACCCAGACAAAAAAAATTATTTATTTACTGTTTATCGAAGCTTTCTATTTTCCCAAGGAGTATTTGCCAATCCCTCATTAAAAATGGAATTTGGACGTCATAATTTATTTTTCGTTTTGTTTGTTTCAGATATAAATTTGGATGTAACTACACGTGCCTTACTTGTTACAACTAAACAAATTCCGTTATATTTAGAACTAAGCATATGTTATATACTGGATTATCCACTAAAAGGTTGTCTTTAATATGTTATATATTTTAGCATAGATAATTTTGTATTATTTTGTACTTGATATTATATAAAGAGTTAATTTTGTAATTCGTATTCAGCTTCTTCAACCAAATGTGTTTCCGATTCACGAAACGTAATATTAATTAAACAACTGTGATACTTATATTTCTTAGTTTTATTCATATACAGAGTGTCTCATACATGTGTTTTTAGGATCATAACTTCTAAGCTCCCATGAGGACTAAATGTAATTATAGTTCAATGATATCTTTAGTTTGGATCTCATTGATCACTTGATGAAACATGAAAACCAGGTATCGGGGCGTCGGTGGACTATTAGAACCCCAACGAGATGCGTGCAGAATACGATTTTTGGTGAGCGTTTGAAAATTGTAAATCCCCAACCTTAAACTTTATTCACTAGGCTTGTTCAACCCAGACCACTCCCACCCCCTGATGGATCAATTTCGACGTTCCGAGACACGGCTGACACAACTAGACTATCCGTTTTGTTTTAATTGTTGACGTTTAATTTTAAAACTATATTTGTTCAAAAATACGCTTAGCACGTGCGGAATACAATTCTAAGAATTAACTAATTACTTGGAGTTTTTATTCACAAAGAAAAAAATTCACGGGCAAATTTTTATCAACAAATATCTGCAGGATGACAAAAAAACTACTAATTTTTTTTTCCAAATTAGTCGGTCGATTTGATTTTTTTAACATAGTTTGCAATAGTATAACTTCCCGCACCTGTTTTTTAACATCAAAAATGGCCGTCTTTATAGACATAATATTTTTTTTCTGACAATTGATTACGTTTCAACCACGTTTTGTGAGCGCAGCGAACATTTATAAACTTAAAAAAATCACAGTTTCATTTCTGTTGGCTGCAGAACTTTGAGATCTTGCTCATATAGACTATTTAGTGGGGGTGTACAATCTGTGTAAGTATCGATTGATTCGCTTATCATCGAAACGAGATATGATTTTTTCGAAAAATACCAGTTCGGCGCGGCTCAAGCAACGTTGCGCGAGATCAGTCATCGGATTGGTGAACTAAAATTGGAACATTGAAACAAAATGCACAAAGTGCACTCAAAGGCGGGGCCTACAATTTTTGCGAGTTTCGTCTTGATTTACCAACAATCACAGCACGCGGTAACGTTGCTACAACCACAGCACGAGGCTCTACAAACTGTCGTCTAGCTCAATTTAGATGGGAGATATAAATATTTATTTAATTGATAAGGCGGATGGATATGTGATGAAACTCCATAATACTATTTAAAATAAAACAACATAGTTGGGAGGGTTTCACTTTTATTGTTGAACACTGCAATATGTTTCTCTCCTCACAGTGGCTTCATCAGTCAGATGAATACTAATTTTACAAATTACAAGTAAAGACTTATATACCAATGAAATTACGGATATTCCATTTTTGAGCTAAACTAAATATTAATTAAAGGGGAATTGTTTACTTCTATTTGATCATTTAATAGAATGCCTTCCTTGTTATATTTATTAATTTCTAATTCTTCTAACAAATTTAGTTTACGACTTTTGTTACATTCGTGCACAATTTAAAATTCAGGGTTCAAGTTATGTTGGTATTTCATTAAATGTTTGGCAAAGGTTAAGAAAGTTTTCTTAGATTGAAATCATGTTTTATGTTCAGAAATACGGTCTAGGAAGCTACGTCCAGTTTGGCCAACGTATACCTTGGGGTAATCTTCATATTCCAAAAAATACTCGATAGAATTCGTGGTTTTATCAGATGTCTTTTGAATTATTGATGAATGTATTAAAGAAATTGTCCGTTCTAAAGGAAGCAATTAAATTAAATGAATTAAGCTTTTTGCTGATGGCATTCGAAGGGGCGCCGTTAAATAATAATGAGTAATAGTTATTATTCTGATTTTGAAAGCTGGTGGGATATACTCGTTTTAGGGCTCGTGGCTTTTGTTTTTAACAAAGGATGTCTAAGATTAGTTTTTGACGGAAGCCATTGTTATTAGCTAATAATAAAATTTTATTATTATTCAACTTTATTATTATTATATTCATAAGCACATGTTATTCACTAGGGAAATCGAATCAAACAATTCCATTAACTTACACACATACACACACTACGAGCACATTGCACATCGTTCTATCGCTTATTTGAGTTATGTGGAGTATTTAATTACAATGAAATAACTTTTTGTTATTTTACTTTTATTTTTATTCGTTAGATGTACATTTCGAGTGCTAAGCACTCATTATCATGATTTTACAATTAGGTGCGCACCTAGTTGTAAAATTATTAGTTATTGATAATGAGTGCTTAGCACTCGAAATGTACATCTGAATAAAAATAAAAGTGAAGTAAGGAACAAAAAGTGTTTTCATTCCAGCTTATAACAACAGCTTTCGTAAAAAAACTATTCTTAAGACATTCTTTTTAAAAAAACAAAAGCTACAAGCTCTAAAATTATTGTATCCCACCAACTTTCAAAATCAGAATAATAAATATTGCTTATTTACATTTAACGGTCCTCTTACGATTAACATCAGCAAAAAACTCAAATCATTTAATTTAATTCCTTCCTTCAGAACGAACAATTCACTCAGTAAATTCATCAATAATTCAAAAGACATATCTGATAAAACCACGAATTCAAATTGTACAAACTGGACGTAGCGTTCCAGACCGCATTTCTGAACATAAAAAATGCTTTCAATCTAAGAAAACATCCTAAACCTAAGCCAATCATTTAATCTAATACCAACATAACTTTAACACTAAATTTAAAATTTTGCATGAATATAACAAAAGTCGTAATAAATACAACAAGAAAGGTATTCTAATAAATGATCAAATAGAAGTTAACAATTCCTTTAATTAATATTTAGGTTAGCTTAAAAATTGTTTGTATTAGATTCAGCCTTCTTAATTACACCCCCTCCTATCATAGCCGTGATTTTATTAGTATATAAGTCTTTACTTGTAATTTGGAAAATTACTATTCATCTGCCTGATAAAGCCACTGTGTGCTGAAACATGTTACAGTGTTTAACAATAAAAGTGAAACCCTCCCATGTGTGTTGTTTTATTTAAAAAAATATATAAATATTTATTAGTTTTCAAAGGTGGGAAATACGTTAGTAGGAGATAAACTTAATCAGACTACAAAAATTGTTTATTTTTCCTACGACGTGCAATGTATATTTTTATTTATTCTAGCCAGCGGGAAGTATTTTTTTTTTATTGAATAAAAAAGTTAAGTATAACCCGAAATATAAACTGTTTCTCTTTTGTATCCATCGATGTGCGGTTCATTGTTTGAAAACCGGACATCGGAGCACCAGCAGAGAGGGCCTCTCCAAAATGTCTAAACCAGCAAATTTTGAAGAGAGACACCCTCTACAAGCGCGGGAGTATAATGGAAGAAAAGAAAGCACAATTTATGTGGTGTTGATGTTACAATTTATGACCTTATCTGTTAGAATAGCAGGTAGTTTCCCTATTCCCCTTTTTAAAGCGTTTTAAACGGCCGTTCATGTTTATTTGATGACTCCAATAATTTAACACATTAATCAATGTTATGCAATGGTATTATTTGGTTACGTTTTAATCAAATCGATTAAATAAAACACGTTAATCGGGCAATAAAAAAAATGCAAAATAAGGTTATGATTGATCATCTAACGAGTGTTTCCAATCCCAGATTAAGAATGAAGTAAAATTTTGAGTTTAGAAAAGCCTGAAAATTTGGCCTTGGGCTCGTAGATTTAATGTAAAATGGTCTATAACCAACCAATTAACAAGTGAAATATGTTTAGTATGCCAATCATCAATTGTTTAAATAACGGAATAAGTGCTATAATGAACATATAATCATTTTTTGAACTTGTTTTTGTATAACTTAAGAAAAATAAATTTATGGAACAATATACCAACTTAAATCCCCTCCCCATCACAAAACTATCTACGCCACTACAAGGTATGTATGATCGTATTTATTAAAAACAAATAATAGCAATATATTTTAACAGTGGTTAAGGGGATTCTACCGGTATGACGTCACAGCGATTTCTGCTGGGCGGATCACTTACATCTCTTATCTGTGCTCCGATCAAGCGAATGCTTTGAGCCCCACCCATCGTCTAAATTTAGATTTTTAGATTTTTCGCGCGATATGCCATAGAGCACAGGGCCCACTGCGATTTTGCCCATGTGTAATTCCCGAAGTCGAATGCCGTCTCATGTTTTTTCTCTGTTGTACACATTATTGGGAGATTAATAATGTCCTTGTTGTTCAAAGAAGATTCTTAATTTCCTAATAATGTGTGTAACGGAGAAAAGGCACGAGACGGCAATCGACACATTCGGCTGCTCTCATTACACATCCACAGAATTGCTGCTGGGTCCTGTGCTCTGTGAGATCGTAACCTCTAAAAATCGGTAGGACCCCCGACCGCTATGTAATGGATACATTTCTGCGGGGGATGGGCCCGAATTTCACGCCTTATTATAACATCTGGCGTTCCGGAATCGAATGCAAAATAGGAAAGGGTCTTGAAAGGGAAATACTACCTGATGCCATTGACACACTTTTACTTATATGAATTGTAATTACTACAATTAACTTAACATAAGTTAATAAATTCCTCATAGTAAGTTAAATATAACACATAATTCGTTTCATATTTAAAACCTAATATAAAGAAAATGAAAAAGGAAGTGAGCAACGAAAACAACAAAAATGCAGATTACGGGTAATGAAAAGATATTGATTTAATAAAAATATATTTTAATTGTTCTAAAAGCCCAGAGAATTTGGCGAGGTCGCGCAGCGCAGCGGACCGGCCGAGCCAAATTCGGGCTTTTCTAAACTCGAAATTTTACTTCATGCGCAGCCGAGCGTATTAAACGCTGAAATAACTGAAATATTGTGAACAAATGAACTTTACTTGAAATCGTCGTTTTATACGCTCGGCTGCGCATGAAGTAAAATTTCGAGTTTAGAAAATCCCGAATTTGGCTCGGCCGCTCCGCTGCGCTGCCCTACCACGCCAAATTCTCTGGGCTTTTCTAAACTCGAAATTTTACTTCATGCTTCGCCTGGGAGAGGAAAATGCTCGTTTGTAAATTTTCTGTAATGTGAAAAAGAAAAATAATTCCTCGAACTACATGTAAGAGACTAATAAACCACATACGGGATTTCAAAAATATTAATATTTACGGGAATGACAGCTGTGAAAAAAAAACGCTATACTTGCATACGGCAAGTAACGGTAAGTATACGGCTTGTTTCATTGATTACATTGTTATGTATTGAATGTTTATTCGAATCTTACCCTCATTAAGGCTTGGGTTTTATAGACCTTTTTGATAAGAAAAATATAAGCAATATTTTGTATTTTCAAAATGTTTAGCTTTATTTATTATTCCATCCGTTTCTTCAATGTTAACAATTTTATGGTATTATCTACAACCGGGTAATTTAATGCCTTTTAAATTTTGTATAAGAATATTTGGTGTAAATATATCTACATATTTTAGTAATTACAACTCATATAAGTAAAAGTGTGTCAATGGAATCAGGTAGTATTTCCCTTTCAAGACCCTTTCCTATTTTGCATTCGGTTCCGGAACGCTAGATGTTATAACAAGGCGTGAAATTCGGGCCCATCTCCCGCAGAAATGTATTCATTACATAGCGGTCGGGGGTCCTACCGATTTTTAGAGGTTACGATCAGGTCCTAGCAATATAAATCGAACTTGAATACCCTCAATAAAATTATAATCATTATACAACCTTGCGGCTACCGCCACTGCGGGTGACCAGCGCGGGGGGTAGTTGGACCGGGACGACAAAGACGCTAAATGGTTTGACTTGCTGTTTCTTCTTCTGCCAGCTCAAAATATACCTGCGATCCTTACCCTTCGCACTATTCAAAGGTCGAGAGTAAAATAAACGTATCTTCCAATATTTGTTTTTTTCTTTCAACGAAACCTCACACTTTTGGCATAAGCATAGGTCTTCGGATGCAAAGCATGCCCTGATCAGACGTATATTTGTATTATTAAAAATTGTAATAAGATGTTTATCTAACACTTAGGGGAAAGTGTAAGGTTAGAAATAAATTTTAATTAATTCAATTACATTGTCATTTAATAAAACAATATTTACATATGCAAATATAAAATGTTAAACAAAATACTGTTAACTAAACATTTTACTAAAATTCTTGTATACATTCATAACTAATAAATTAAAAGTTAAATTTCTGAATCTGAGGAGTCTTCGATTTCGTCGTCGGTATCTTCCATATTAATAATAAATTGAAAATTTGAGTCATATGTATTATATTCCTTTTCCACTCTAATAGTATGTTTCACACATCTCGACCAGTGAAACGAGGTTATTTTTTTCATTTCCATATTGATACTATCTATAACTGTTTTGTTTAAATTCGGTGAAGTGTTATTGTTTCTTAATGTTCGCTTCAATTGGACCCAGATTAATTCAATTGGGTTAAAAATACAGTGATACGGTGGTAGCCGTACCACCGTATGCCCATGTTTTTCCGCCAATGTGTCAATATTAAACTGTTTTTTGTTTGTTTGTGTTTTCAATACTTTCAAAAGCTGCGCCTTTGTATAGTTGTCCTCGTAAAATAAATCGTTTTTATATAAATAATCAGATATTTCTGATTTTTTACTGGAAGTAGTCGGTCCTTATCAATTTGTCGACTATGGTACGATGCATTGTCCATAACTATTACGGAGTTTTTGGCCAAATTCGGTATCAATTTATTTTCGAACCAGTTTTCAAATAAAGCCGCAGTCATATCGTCATGATAATCAAGGTGGCATTTAGAGATCTGCTTTCCCGATAGAAGTACCCATCGTTTACCCATCCATTTTCGTTGCCGCAATGTAAAAATGTTATTCGTTTTCTTCTAGATAGAGGAATTTTCATGATACTATTATCTGTCTGGTCTGACCACATTTTTTTTGAAGTATTATGTGTATCAAACCAAGTTTCATCTAAATAACAAATATTTCTTCCAGCGTCTCTATATTTTTGAATTTTCTGTAAATTTCGTATTGCCATTTTTTAATATTTTCCCTTTCCATTAGATGCTTCCTTTTATCTATAGTGGCGAATTTAAATCCATTGTCCTTTAAGGATTTCCATAATGTTGATGGACTACACGATATAATTTCCCTTTCTTTCAAAATATTATTAATAATTTTTGTGTAGGGGCCTTTTTAGCCTTTATTACTTCATAAGTAATTTAATTTTTCTAATTTTATTGAATACTTTAGGCGTCATTTTTTTCACAACCCCTTTATCGCACCGATTTGTTATTTCGTCGGTAGGATTTTTTATTATGTGGCTAATTGATCTTGCAGAAACATTGGTTAAAAGTTCTCCTTTTTCCAAAAAATTCTTTACTCCAAGAACATCTTTAAGACCTCGATATACGTCCTTTATAATGCGTTTCGCGTCGGGTGAAAAATTATTATGTTTCGCATGGTTATTTCGTTGGCTGGAACTTGGGATTTCTATAACTAATAAAAAACATTATGAAATAAAGATTCTATAATTGAAAATGTAAAGCCTTGTTCAGAGTTCATTATTTACACCATTTACACTTTCCCCTTTTTTATGTAGTACAAGTGAAGACAATGTATTGAACTTTTTTGGGTAAATATAATCACAATTTTAACGACAATATCCGTTTTGACATCCCTATAATCGATTAAAGCCATTTTTTTTATTTATGTCTGTCCGGCTGGCGGAAACCATTAGAAATATCGACATAAAACTTATCATATTTGTAGGTAATATTTTGAAAACTGAAAGTGGTAGTTTACTGTTAGCGGTTTTTTAATGTTTCCCGATATTTTGTTAAATATTTACCAAACCAAAAAATTCAATTTTACCAAAACAAAATATATTTTTGTCATAGCACTCTTAATATGTAAAATATGTTAAAAATAGTGTTTTTTTTAATCTAGTTGTCGGTTTATATCTGTGAAAGTATTGGTAATATTGAAAACTGCTTTACATAAACTAGATAATGAAAAATTAATCATAAATTGTAATCACTTGAGAGCGGATAAAAAGCTTAAAAAATGTGAAATAAAGCCCTTAAAAAAGCACTACATTATAGAAAAAAGCATATAAACAGCATTAAAACGGAAAAAAGCATTTAAAAGGCATTAAATGTGTAAAAATACATAAAAACTATAACATTATTTAGTATTTAATATGCTTATCAATATTTTTTAAATGGAAATTCTACAACTAACAGATTAAAAATAAAAAAAAATATTTTCTTTACGTGTTTTGTTATGTGAAGTATTTCAAAATAAAAAGTTTTTCTTTTATACATTTCAAAATATCTACAATTTGATTAAAAACATTTAGATCCTTTCTTCAACACTTTATTTTGTAACCAAATGTACATTTCGGACACAATGTGTCCATTATCAATGGTTTGATACTAAATACTAAAAAATAAAAATGATTTTTTAGTATTCAGTATCAACCCATTAATAGTGGACACATTGTTTCCGAAATGTACATTTGGTTACAAAATAAAGTTTGGAATAAAGGATCAAAGTGTTTTTAATCAAAAATTATCATCTTCAAGTAACTCAATCATTAGGTTTTTTATTCATGAAAACAATTGACCACTAAATCTTATTGTAAACAAGGGTTTGCCAACTTTTTTTTATCTACTTTAAACACTTAACTGAAACAGAAAAACAAAAACTAATTGAAGTAGCTCTCGACGCAGCAGGAATTTTACAATACGTATTGGTGATTATTATGATCGATATTAATATATTTATGAATAACGTTGGAGTTGGATATTCATTTTAACATTTTCAATTGGTGGTTTGAAGTATTGCAAATTTAATTGTAACATCATTTGTTTAAATTTATAATTTGTGTCATGTACTTACGCATCTCAACATTAAATATAATACTTAGAAACCTTCATCATTAGGCAAGATATTTTTCTAGACTGAATCCTCCACACTTTTTCATTTTAAAGATTTTCTTTAACTGTCAAAACAAAAGAACTACGGGCGATTACAACTATCGAAACAAACGAGCTATATCTTCAAAACGGTGACAGCTGTCTTAGTTCTGTTAAAACAATTGAAAACTAGACTGAATTCAGAATTTGTGTTCAATATATTATAAATAGCTATTTATGTAACGAGAAAAAAAAAACTTAATAAATTCCAATAATTTGAACTAGTTTAGAAAAACCTGAAAATGTGGCTTGGCCGCGTAGCGCGAAGCCAAATTCTGGCTTTTCTAAACTCGAAATTTTACTTCATGCGCTACGCATGTGAAACACCCAAATATCATGAAGTTCAAAATAGTCTCGGTTATCAATATGTATATTATTAATCGATTGTTACAACTATATTATATGTGAGAAAGCAACATCATTTTAAACATGTTTTAAAGTTTTAAACGGTGTTTCAATGAAAAAAAAACACGTTTCGTAAAAACTGATTGTTCTAATTAAAACGAAAAAACATTTTATTTAACAACCCCGGTACAAAATAGATTATTTTGTTTTAGCATATTGCCTATTTATTTAAAATACGCGTATTTTAAATAAATAGGCAATATTTTTTATTAAAATCAAATATTTTTCAAAACTGTAAGAAAATGCTTTAAATAAGCATAATAATCTAAAATAGGCATCAAAATTAAAAATAAGCACAAAAGGACAAAAAATGCAAAAAAAATTCTTAGTGCCAAATTATCACATTTTTCGTGTATCGTATACATTTATAGAAACTCTCTCGATGCTATATATATTAAGCATAAGCATAATAGCTAGAAATCCGCTGTCTAGTAATCACACTTCTTGTCATAGCTTTCGGTCAATAAGTGTTGTGTATTATAAATCAGAATTAGCTTTGCGTATTCTCTAGCTATAATGCGCTCTTTTATAGTGCGCTTTACCCTATGAAAACTAATATTACTGATTTTTTGTTTGTTATTATTTCGAATATTTTAAGTCTTTCTTTATACATCCGTCTAAAATTAATTTGCAATTTTGATTTAATTTAATTTTTTATTTTAGAATTAATAAAATTAAAAAAATCTAAAATATGACTTCATTATGCACTCTATAACGATTTTATGATTATATAATTCTAATATCATATTCTCGTAACATCTACAGTTATAAAAACAACTTTTTCTATTAAAAAAATTAATCGTTTATAATATCATTACAAACCATTTTATTAGACAATTAATATTTTTTCAAGCCAAAGTTGACAATTATGTACCAAAATATATATAAGTATACCACCACTTTGTGTGCCTTCATAGTATTGGGTTTTTCAAAAGAAAGTCCTATTTTAAACGACTCGTATCGTGGCTGATTTTTATGCATTTTTGAAAATAATAACAGTATCAGGTCTCAGGGAAAGCGGGATTATTGTTTTACACCTTTCGGTCGTCATAGCAACAAACTTGTTTACAACAGTTGCATGAAGAATAAAGTGTCTTCACAGGTTTTTCAAATACCTTTTTTTTGTGAAAAGACATGGTTTTGCCTCTGCAAACTCGAATTGGACTTGTCCAATGTTATTACGTACGTACCGTAACGATTTAAGAGGTGGCCCATGCACTTTAAAAGCTTTTCGAAAGCTGGTAGCAAAATTTGAGGAAACTGGTACTGTTATGAATAAAAAGAAATCAGGAAGACCCACTGTGGCAACAGATGTTGCAGTTGCTGAAGTTTTACAAGAAACGCAAAATTTAGCAAATGAAAACGAATATGGACCATCTAGTGTCAATAAAATAGCAGGACGTCTGGAGAGGAGTGGCACCACAGTCTGGCGCATTCTTCGAAAGCAACTTAAAATGTATCCATACAAAATGCAAGTTCTGTTCGAACTGAAGGAAGCTGATAAAGGTATAAGAACTGATTTTGCCCTGCAAACAATAGCGGAAATTCATGTGAATCCACAGTGGCTTGATAATGTTTTATGGACTGACGAGGCACACTTTCAACTTAATGGTGGTGTGAACACACATAATTGTCAAATTTGGTCATTAAATAATCCGCATTCGGTCATTCAACAAGGACTTCACGATTCAAAAGTTACCGTTTGGTGCGGCTTTACATCACGATTTATCATAGGTCCATATTTTTTTAAACAGATTGTGGATGGACGAACAAACACAGTTACAGTAAATGGACAACGTTATTTGAATATGCTTCGTGATTATGCAATACCATTATTACAAGAGCACGACATTGAAAATATCGTATTTATGCAGGATGGCGCACCTCCGCACATCTTTAACCCAGTAAAACAGTTTTTAAGGAACACTTTTGGAAACCGCATTATCAGTATGTTACGGTTCATTTTCGCCATTCGGAATCGGAGCTTTATTTAAATAATTTGGGTCACTAATGGTAAACAATAGCAAATTCAGCTTCGTTGTTGGGAAGAATTTGTCGCTCTCCGAAGGTATTGCTGCTCCATTGAGGTTCACATCGGTATCGTCGGTTAGTCCTTATCGAGTTCATTTTTCTTATTATTAGTATGCCCTACAAGATAAGAGGCCTGATTAGATTTATACGGTGAAGTACTTTGGAAGTGATTAATTTTGTTTGTGGTATTAATTTGAGGTTAGGACATTGTTTTCCTTCAACTTGACGCGACACTTAGCCAAACGGTGAACAAACCTACCTTAATTAATTCACTTAACTACAAGAAGATCCCGTATAAGTGCAGTTCAGCCAGAGAAACAATTCCGGCATTTATTTTTCACCTCACACATTTGTTTACTTTCACCAGCTGTCAATAAGGAATCATAGAGAATAACTTAGCGATTTACGATCGAGATTATTAAACTAGTGTATTTTTGCTTGTTTGTAGTTTAAGTGTTCGGGCGATTACCTAAAGGGTCTCTTTAGTCCGCAATGTCCGTCTTTAAGCTAGGAAACGCAGTAATTAACACCGAACTAATAGTTCTCGTCTTAGACACGCCATCTGTGATCTAACAACAGAATCTACTACATATTAGGTAATACGCGATGATGACTCAAGATAACCTATGGAGAACGTACTGACATTGTGCTGTAATAAGGGCGCGTAAAACTTTTGAAATTTTCATTTTTGATTTTTATTCTGTTTGATTTTCGAACCATACCGAATGTTGGCCATGGTGATTTTCGATTGAGGAGTCGTGACGTAGGGGACGGTCTTGTCGGATAGTCGATATGCGGTTTTCTTCCTTTTTCGCTTTGACCGTGAAAGAGTTCACGTCGGAATCGGAACTTCTGGACTTATTAATTTAAAATAATATTTAATTACGTTATCACCATTGAGTGTTCCTCTAGTGAGGGAGTATTAAATTAAATATATATATATTCCAATGTGGGAATGTTTTGAGTAGTTTTTGGTGGAGTTGTGTTAAGTTCCACATGTCGATTTTTCTTTTTTTCGGAGAATACTTAAAAGTCCAGTAGTTCGCTCAGTGAGACCGCACAACAACCTAGGTGAGTTTGCAAAGCTCGTTCACTCTTATTCTCACGATGCTAATGAGTGGGGAATTTATGTAGGTCTTTTCCGTCCTGGCCGACTGTGTTGCGTCCCGGCCGACTGTTTTCCGTCCCTGCCGACCGTGTTCCGTTCCGGCGGACTGTCTTCCGTTCCGGCTTCCGGCTGGTTGGTTTCCGTGTCGGATTATGGTTTCCGGTTTGCTGTCTTCCGTTCCTGTTTGCTGTGTTCCGTTTTGGTGTGCTGTGTTCCTGTTCTATGTTCTGGTCCGACTTCCGTGCTGAGTACCAGCTCAATTCACGTACTCCCGTAATGTGGTGAACCGAGGAGGAAGAGAAAGAGAGATAAGGTTGGAGGAATCTTAATTTGTTTTTTTTTAAACCGAAAGTATATAGATTCAATTTTTATTTTTTTTATTCTTTTCTCAATTTATCACATATTAACTTAAATTCAATTAAATATCGTATATACAGGGTGAATAAGATATACATATATAGAAAAGCGCATATTTTTTTTTTGTTTTTTGTTTAAAAGGAAACAACATCAATTCTTAAATAGAGAAGTGTATGTTTAGTTGTGATGATTACCTAGATTCTAAATCATTTGATGCGATTTTGGTTCCTTTCAAATAAACAATTATTTTTTTTGTATGCCGAATTATTTGGGGGGTTTTGTAATTGGAATAACGTTATACCAAGGTACCCGTTTACGAAGATCAATACATATACTTGTCATCAGTATTTTGCGCCCTAATATGAGATATGCCGAACTTAATACACATAATTTTTTTTTTTTTTTCTTTGTCTATCACATAATGTTCTCTTAATTTTTTTTTCTTATTATGAATAAATACCATAAGTCTCTTTCTCTCTGTAAAAGGTTGTTTCCATCTTTTGATTTTGCCCCTAATTCGTTTGTTACTTTCTCCACAAAAGGTTCATGGTTACTTATTACCATTTCGTACTTATCTGCTAACTAACCATGTGGCGCCCCTTTAGTATCGTTTAAGTTAATTAAACCCCCCCTACTCTACTGACTTTAGCTAGGCCAGATAAGGGACGAAGTAGTGGTAATTGGAGTTGGGAAGCGAATGATTATGGTAAGTGTTTGGAAGTAAATTCGGGGTGTAGCATAAATTTTGGCGCCCAACGTGGGGCCCCTTTAAGGTAAAGCCCTTTGTGTTAAGTTAGCCCTTCTTGATTTTTTTTTTCTCTTCTCTATACTGGGTCGAAGACTGATCGTTAAGTTTGGTTATATTTAATTTTAATTTTGTCACCGGATCTTCCCTCAGTGGGTACAGTTTATTTGATTCACTCTCCATCCATTAAATTAGAAAATTTGAATTGGCCAGTGATTTAGTTTTTTTATATATATAAAAAGTGGGACCGGAATAAAACCAAGAGGAAAATACTTAGTTTAGTTAACGTGTTAGTAGTTGAGTTTGGAAAATTTACTGAAGCTAAGAATTATCTTAGATTAGAGGTTAGATTAGTTTAGTGGTAGGTCGTGGTCGTGTTACTGTTTGCAATTTAATAGTTGGTTTCTGATTTATCTGCTTTAAGTTTCGAGCCTAGTCATGGAACGTAGATCGTACAAAATTAATATAAACAGACTATTACGAGATGAATTATTATATGAGATTAGTGTTCGTGGTGCTGCTGTAGGTCACACTGTAGTAGAGAATCGTCAAATTTTACGTAGTCTTTTCAGGAAGGAAGGTAGTGAAGAAAACTTCATTTTTGGTTCTGTCCAATATCCTGTTGATGAGGAACTTGATGTTTGCCGTACAAAGTTGTGCGATTTACAGGAAGATTTTGAAACATTAGATGAAGGGAATGCTAAAAACGAACTTGATCGTATCATGTCGAGGTTAATTCACGTTAGGAATCGGTTAACAAACTTGAATGCTAGTTCTGAATCAGATCGTGTACAAAGGGATGAGTTGTTATGTCGAGTAGAGTGTATGTTGAAATCCGTTAGTAGCTATACGCCCCCTAACAATCTTCAGACACAGCCTGGTTTGGAGGTGCAAAACGAAACTGTGACGTGGTACGATACTGTTGTCCACCCAATGCGCATTAAACAGAGCGAGAGTGCCTGTAATATACAACAAATTACAAGTCTAATAGATGCACCCATAAATAATAATTTTCCAAATCATCAGTTACCTTCGTCGTCTCCTAAAGCAGCTAAGGTTAATTTTTCTGAATATCCGCATAGATTAGAACAGTCCCCTTCGAATAAATTGAATAGTGGGTTCGGTTCAGGTGGTCTATCTATTAATTGTGTACCCCTCTACAAATGGAATTTGACATTTGATGGTCAATCGAGTATTTTAGAATTTCTGGAACGTATTGAGGAACTGCGAGTCTCTCGGGGGGTCACAAAAATTCAATTATTTAGGTCAGCGGTTGAATTGTTTTCTGGGTCAGCGCTTTTGTGGTATCGATCTGTAAGAGATAATATTTATACTTGGGACCAGTTGGCAGAATCACTTAAAACAACATTCTTACCATGTGATTATGAATATTCTTTGTGGGAAGAGATTAGGTCACGAACACAGGGAAGTGACGAAAAAGTTTCATTATATGTCTCGGTCATGGAAAATTTGTTTAGTCGGTTAACAGTTAAGCCTGTAGAGTACGAGAGGGTGACGATCATAAGAAGGAATCTCTTACCGTCGTACCAACAAGCCCTTACCTTGCACACAGTCAACACGATAGTCGGTCTGATTGATTTGTGTAGGAGGATTGAGGATACTAACATACGTGTAGAGAATTTTTCTCCGCCTTCGACTAGCATTCATAAATCGGTTGAGCCGAACTTATGTTATCAAAGGTCTCGTACTGCTCGTGTGGCTGAAATCGATGAAAATAATAAATCATCCTTGGAGAATGCTAAGCCAATTCGGGTTAGTTTGACTTGCTGGAATTGTAACAAAGTGGGACATGTTTCATCGCAGTGTGAGGTACCGAAGAAAAAGTATTGCTTCGGTTGTGGAAAACCTAATGTTATTAGATCTTCATGCCCAAATTGTTCTTCGTCGGGAAACTCGTTCAGGAGAAATTGAGTCGAGTGATGACTCCTGGTACTGACTGTGAAATCTCGACCGGTAGTAGCAGCACTGATTATTTAGTAGAGCTGTCAAATAAAAAGCAGATTATGTTAGGATATATTTTGGCGAGTGTGCGTCAGGATGAGAGACCATATTTAGTCGTGAGTGTATTTGGTGTGAATTTGTCAGGCTTATTGGACTCAGGAGCTTCGCACACTATTTTAGGTAATAAGGGGTGGAATATATTAAAGTCAGTGAATATAAAGTTGAAGTCCTCTAAGATAAATAATTGTAAAGTTGCTGATGGTTCGGTATGTGTAGTACTTGGTAGTGTTAGTTTGCCTATAGTTTTAGAGAATAGGACAGTAGTTTTAGAGGTACTGGTCGTACCGTCGGTATCGCAAGAATTAGTTTTAGGGATAGATTTTTGGAAGAGAATGGAAATAGTACCAAATTTCAGGGATAATTGTTGGCGGTTTGCGAAGAATGATGCTTCAATTAATGGGGTTAGTTTGAATGCCATTGAGGGGGTTGAGACATTTTCTGTTGTTCAGCAGAAACAGTTAGACAGGTTGTTGAGTGTGAAGTTTGAAGAGATGGGAGAATCTTTAGGTTGTACTACCTTGGTAGAACATATTATACGTACCACTTCAGAACCCATCAAGCAAAGGTACTACCCGATCTCTCCAGCTTTGCAAAAACAAGTAGATATAGAGTTAGAGGAAATGCTTCGCAGTGATGTTATTGAGCCGTCTAGTTCCCCGTGGTCATCCCCTATAGTTCTGGTTAGAAAGAAGGATCAAACGTACCGGTTTTGTGTCGATTATAGGCGTGTAAATGCAGTAACTGAGAAAGATGCCTACCCGTTACCTTACATTAGTCATATCTTGGATAGACTAAGGGATGCCAAGGTACTATCAAGCTTAGATATTCGTTCTGCGTACTGGCAGATTCCTGTTGAGGAAAAGTCACGCCCAATTACTGCTTTTACAGTGCCTAACAGAGGTTTATTTCAATTTAAACGGCTTCCCTTCGGGTTGCATAACTCTCCAGCTACTTTCCAACGTCTTATTGATCGAGTTCTCGGTGTTGATCTAGAGCCGTACTGTTTTGCATATTTAGACGACATCATCATTGTCTCGACAACTATAGAAGAGCATTTGATTATTCTAGAAAAAGTATTCAATAGACTTATCGCAGCTGTATAAATTACAGAAAACATAGACCAATATATACAGCTAACTAAATTAGTAATGGAATGCAATGCGTTCGAATTCGATAACAAGTTCTATAAGCAAACTTTCGGAACAGCCATGGATAATCCATTATCACCCTTCCTAGCAAATATTTTTATGAACAATTTAGAAAATCATGCAAAAAATACAATACCTGGCTTTCCGAAAGTTTGGTTTAGATACGTAGACGACATAATAGCTGTTATAGATAACAAAACAGAAATAACCAGCTTGTTGTCGGATTCGAACGGATTGTCTCCGAGCATTTCATTTACATACGAAATTGAAAATAACAATCAAATCCCGTTTCTAGATTTATTAATTATTAAAAATACAGATACAAAAACAATAAACTTTAATATATATCGCAAACCAACACACACATACAACTACATTCACTCTTCATCAACAACGCCCATCAGGCATAAACTCGCAGCATTCAATAGTATGATTTATAACGCAATAAACTTACCGATTTCAAAAGAAAACAGACAAAACGAATTAAAATTCATTAAAAACATTGCAACTTCATTAGGATATAAAAGGAACATAATTGAAAAACTCATTAATAGGCATATGAAAAGACATTTGATTAAAAATACCACAAAGCTGAATACCTCAAAAGAAACCAGCGACATTAAGAATAACAAATTTGTTAAATTCATTTTCAACCCTCTAGTTCACCACCAAATCAACAAAATATTCAAAAAATTCAAATTAACAACTGCTAACTACAGCAACACAAAATTAAACATATTATTAAACAAAAAATCGAATAACAGGGATAATTTAAATAAATCAGGAATTTACATGATAGAATGTAACAATTGTGAAAAAGTTTATATAGGTCAGACTCAACGGAATTTATCAAAAAGATTCAAAGAACACACGTATCATATAAAAAATAGAAACCCCGAAAAATCCGCGATAGCATACCATAATTATGAAACCGGCCATCAATTCCCAATAAAAAATGTAAAATTACTCAAAGAATCAAACAGTTATCGATTAAATATGTTGGAATCAATAGAAATGTATAAAAACAAAAACAAACTACTTAATTTTGACCTGAGTCCCTTAGATAATCCTCTTTTAACCCTCCTTTCGGAAAATTGTAAATCACCGACACTCATCAACACCAATCCACCCCAAACAGGTAACCGACATAATTAGATTAAGGTTTTTCCACTAATCCTCAAACCATATATAAACGATTGTAAATTAGTTTTAAGGCATTCTGTTATTGAAAATGAGTACGTAGTACTCGAAATGTACATCTAACAAGTAAAATAAAATAAGTGAAGAAAGGAACAAATAAGTGTTTTAATTTATCGCAGCTGGTTTGACTCTAAAAAGAGAAAAATGTCACTTTTGTAGAAGTGAATTGAAGTACTTAGGGTATGTAGTGAATGAGAAGGGTCTGTTAGTAGATCCCGAGAAGGTATCGGCTATAGTGAATCTTCCTATTCCAACTAGTACGACACAGGTTAGACAGTTTATAGGGATGGCGAGTTGGTACCGCCGATTTATACCAAGTTTTTCCACCATAACTTCGCCTATAACTGCCCTCACGAAAAAAGGAGCCAGGTTTTCTTGGAGTGAAGAGTGTCAGGAAGCTTTTGCTAAAATTAAAGATAATTTAGTTAATGCTCCCATTCTCACATGTCCAGATTTCGCGTTACCCTTTGTAATTCAAACCGATGCTAGTGATTTTGGTCTGGGTGCGGTGTTAACGCAACAGCATTCGGATGGTGAACATGTAGTCAGCTACATCAGCTGTTCCTTAAAGAAAGCCGAACGTTATTACAGTACTACTGAGAAGGAGTGCTTAGCCGTACTGTGGGCAATCGAGAAATTCAGGCCATATGTGGAAGGTGCTCGCTTTCAAGTGATAACTGATCACTACTCTCTGGTCTGGTTGAATAATCTTCAAAGTCCCTCAGGTCGATTAGCTCGTTGGAGTGTACGCCTTCAACAGTATGACTTTGAGATCATTCACCGTAAGGGAAAAGAACATGTGGTTCCTGATTGTTTGTCTCGAGGAGTAGCGAAGCTTGATTGTGTTACCGAGGTGAAGTCCGTTGCAGATAAATGGTATGTGAAGTTACGGGAGCGGATAGAACATAGACCTCAGAAATACCCTAACTATCGTTTAGAGAATGGTATTATTTTCAAATATATTCAGCCGCGATATTCGTCGTTAGGTTCTGATTCTTGTTGGAAGAAGGTAGTTCCAAAAGAAGAGAGAAATTCTCTTATTTGTGAGAATCATGACATCCCAACTGCTGGTCACACGGGTACTTACAAAACTTTTAATAGGTTGGCGATACATTATTATTGGCCTAAAATGAGAGCTGACGTGGCAAAGTACATTTCGAAATGTAAAGTGTGCATTGGTTTTAAACCTGAACAAAAAGCACCAATTGGTCAGATGGTCAGTCGGGTAGATGTTGTGAGACCATGGCAGGTTATTTCTATGGATTTGATGGGTCCATTGCCCAGAACATCCAACGGCTTTCGGTTCATTTTTGTTGTACATGATACGTTCAGTAAGTTTTGCCTTACATTTCCTCTAAGAACTGCAACGGCTTCAGCAGTTGCTAAGTGTTTAGAGGATCATGTAATTTTAATGTTTGGGGCCCCTGCAAAAATCATAGTGGATAATGGTGTACAGTTTCGAAGCCACCAATTTAGAGAAATTGCAAATAAATATAATATAAAATTATCTTTTACCGCAAATTATCATCCGCAAGCTAACCCCACCGAACGAGTGAATCGGGTTATAAAGACTATGCTTGCCTCCTATGCCTCGAAAAATCATAAAACTTGGGACAAGCTACTGCAACAAATCACCTGTTGTATCCGTACGTCCAAACACGAAGTGACAGAGTGTACCCCTTATTTCGTGAATTTTGGAAGAGAAATGTCGTTGTCAGGTCTAGCTAGAGATGCTCAGGAAATTTCCGAAGGACAAACAGCTGATCCTTTTATAAAGTCGGAACAGTTAGCTACCCTGTATAGCGATATAAGAGCGAGGTTGAGAAAGGCTATGGAGAAAGGAAAAAGGTCTTATGACTTGCGGAAAAGGACAATGCAATTTCAGGTTGGTCAGCAAGTGTGGCGTCGAAATTTTGTTTTATCTAAAGCAGCGGATAATTTTTGTGCAAAGTTAGCACCAAAGTTTGTCGGGCCCTTTATCATTAATAAGAAATTATCGCCTTGGTCATATGAACTAAAACATCCGGACGATGGTAGGTTGTTAGGTTGTTGGCATGCAAAAGATTTAAAATTGGCTCCGACAGATTATAACGATGACTAAAGATTTGCTACAGTAAATAATTTTCTAGTTAATTAGGTGATGTTAGTTAGGCATTAGGTTGTGTTTGTATGATAGGATAAGGGTTAGATAGTTGGACTGAGTTTAATTGGAAAGCGACAGTTTTAAATATTTAATATGTTGAATATTCCTTGTTCGGAGGGTTTTCTTAAAATTTGTCGATCAACTAGATGCTTTAGGTTGGTTCGGTTTGGGTTATTGAGTAGGGTAAAGTAGCTAAAGCTCTATCCACTTCGGTGGGATTATTATTTCTAATTAAATTAAATCTACATTTCTACCTATAATAACATCTTTGTGTGTTTAGTTTTACTATTAAGTGTTCTTACTAGGGGTTGATATATTTCTAGACCATTTCTAGATTCATTTAACAGTAATAGTTTTTTTTTCCTGTTTTTTTTTAAATTTAACCAATATTTCCAACATACAAATTCACTAAGCATACATACAGTTATAGTTGCGTTGCGATTGTTAGGTGTTTTTTTTGTAGCTTTTGGAGAGTAGAGTTGAGTTGTTGAGATGTCACTTCGTGTTATTAATAAATCTGGACTTAGTGTAGTTGTTGTTTAGAGGTCAAACCCTGTTCCCCGAGGAAAGGGGGGAATCTGTTACGGTTCATTTTCGCCATTCGGAATCGGAGCTTTATTTAAATAATTTGGGTCACTAATGGTAAACAATAGCAAATTCAGCTTCGTTGTTGGGAAGAATTTGTCGCTCTCCGAAGGTATTGCTGCTCCATTGAGGTTCACATCGGTATCGTCGGTTAGTCCTTATCGAGTTCATTTTTCTTATTATTAGTATGCCCTACAAGATAAGAGGCCTGATTAGATTTATACGGTGAAGTACTTTGGAAGTGATTAATTTTGTTTGTGGTATTAATTTGAGGTTAGGACATTGTTTTCCTTCAACTTGACGCGACACTTAGCCAAACGGTGAACAAACCTACCTTAATTAATTCACTTAACTACAAGAAGATCCCGTATAAGTGCAGTTCAGCCAGAGAAACAATTCCGGCATTTATTTTTCACCTCACACATTTGTTTACTTTCACCAGCTGTCAATAAGGAATCATAGAGAATAACTTAGCGATTTACGATCGAGATTATTAAACTAGTGTATTTTTGCTTGTTTGTAGTTTAAGTGTTCGGGCGATTACCTAAAGGGTCTCTTTAGTCCGCAATGTCCGTCTTTAAGCTAGGAAACGCAGTAATTAACACCGAACTAATAGTTCTCGTCTTAGACACGCCATCTGTGATCTAACAACAGAACCTACTACATATTAGGTAATACGCGATGATGACTCAAGATAACCTATGGAGAACGTACTGACATTGTGCTGTAATAAGGGCGCGTAAAACTTTTGAAATTTTCATTTTTGATTTTTATTCTGTTTGATTTTCGAACCATACCGAATGTTGGCCATGGTGATTTTCGATTGAGGAGTCGTGACGTAGGGGACGGTCTTGTCGGATAGTCGATATGCGGTTTTCTTCCTTTTTCGCTTTGACCGTGAAAGAGTTCACGTCGGAATCGGAACTTCTGGACTTATTAATTTAAAATAATATTTAATTACGTTATCACCATTGAGTGTTCCTCTAGTGAGGGAGTATTAAATTAAATATATATATATTCCAATGTGGGAATGTTTTGAGTAGTTTTTGGTGGAGTTGTGTTAAGTTCCACATGTCGATTTTTCTTTTTTTCGGAGAATACTTAAAAGTCCAGTAGTTCGCTCAGTGAGACCGCACAACAACCTAGGTGAGTTTGCAAAGCTCGTTCACTCTTATTCTCACGATGCTAATGAGTGGGGAATTTATGTAGGTCTTTTCCGTCCTGGCCGACTGTGTTGCGTCCCGGCCGACTGTTTTCCGTCCCTGCCGACCGTGTTCCGTTCCGGCGGACTGTCTTCCGTTCCGGCTTCCGGCTGGTTGGTTTCCGTGTCGGATTATGGTTTCCGGTTTGCTGTCTTCCGTTCCTGTTTGCTGTGTTCCGTTTTGGTGTGCTGTGTTCCTGTTCTATGTTCTGGTCCGACTTCCGTGCTGAGTACCAGCTCAATTCACGTACTCCCGTAATGTGGTGAACCGAGGAGGAAGAGAAAGAGAGATAAGGTTGGAGGAATCTTAATTTGTTTTTTTTTAAACCGAAAGTATATAGATTCAATTTTTATTTTTTTTATTCTTTTCTCAATTTATCACATATTAACTTAAATTCAATTAAATATCGTATATACAGGGTGAATAAGATATACATATATAGAAAAGCGCATATTTTTTTTTGTTTTTTGTTTAAAAGGAAACAACATCAATTCTTAAATAGAGAAGTGTATGTTTAGTTGTGATGATTACCTAGATTCTAAATCATTTGATGCGATTTTGGTTCCTTTCAAATAAACAATTATTTTTTTTGTATGCCGAATTATTTGGGGGGTTTTGTAATTGGAATAACGTTATACCAAGGTACCCGTTTACGAAGATCAATACATATACTTGTCATCAGTATTTTGCGCCCTAATATGAGATATGCCGAACTTAATACACATAATTTTTTTTTTTTTTTCTTTGTCTATCACATAATGTTCTCTTAATTTTTTTTTCTTATTATGAATAAATACCATAAGTCTCTTTCTCTCTGTAAAAGGTTGTTTCCATCTTTTGATTTTGCCCCTAATTCGTTTGTTACTTTCTCCACAAAAGGTTCATGGTTACTTATTACCATTTCGTACTTATCTGCTAACTAACCATGTGGCGCCCCTTTAGTATCGTTTAAGTTAATTAAACCCCCCCTACTCTACTGACTTTAGCTAGGCCAGATAAGGGACGAAGTAGTGGTAATTGGAGTTGGGAAGCGAATGATTATGGTAAGTGTTTGGAAGTAAATTCGGGGTGTAGCAAGTAGACAATTTCCCGTAATTTGGCCCGCAAGATCGCCAGATCTTAACCCTGCTGATTTTGGTTATGGGGATATCTAAAAGAAAGGGTTTTTTTTAATGAAACCTAATTCAATGGATGAATTGAAAGAATCCATTACTCAGAACATAGCAGCTATTCCACCAGACCTACTCAGAGCTGCGGTTTACAGCATTGAAGAAAGGCTACTTCTTGTTGTAGAAGAAGATGGCGGCCACATTCAACATTTACGATAATTGTAATATTTTTATTAAATCCCATTTCTTTTGACATAGAGACATTTTTCATTTTCAAATTGCTCAATTATTGATGAAGATATCAATTTTTAAAAATAGGACTTATTTTTGAAAAACCCAGTATAAAACGATTTTAAATTATAACGACGGTGAGGCTTGAGCGCAGTCTAAATTTAATAGACTCAGGGAATCCCAAAACGCATATATCTTGTTATTTTTTTTTACGTAAAAATATGATATTATTTTGTCAAAATAATAAAACATGT
The DNA here is from genome assembly GCA_932526585.2 of Philonthus cognatus. Classification (NCBI taxonomy): domain Eukaryota; kingdom Metazoa; phylum Arthropoda; class Insecta; order Coleoptera; family Staphylinidae; genus Philonthus; species Philonthus cognatus. Next base: position 67,318,858 of record OW052243.1, on the reverse strand, counting down.
AATAAAGATATTATTAGATATTAAAGAAGTGTTGTTATAAATAAATTAAAATTTTTCAATGTATATTCTTATGTTTTAAAGTATGTAGAAAACTATAACATAAATGAATTCTTACAATTTTTAATGCGCCATATTCTGAATATGGCTTTAGCGATTTGGATCAGTAAAAATATTTTTAAAATACTTTCAATAATATTATATATTTATATGATATTATTAAATACATACCCTGGCTCTTTACTGAAATTCTAGTGTTGCTACTATCTGCTTCAACGGCGCCCTCAATCAATTGATCAATTGATAAAACAATTATCCCAGGGTCGCCACATATTTTATCAAAAATAGGTAGTCGTCACAAACAAAAAATAAACAAAATAAGAAATAATGAGATAACTGAGAACGAAATATGCACTAACACAATTGCTGATAAAATTATGAATTTTTAAGCAAGCAAAACGACCTGTACTCACAAAAATGGGGGTAAAAGGAACATTTAAAGCTAATTATCAAACCAATTCACAGAAATACATTCCAAAAATGATTGGAAATGCATACAGGGTTTTCCCATTGGAAATCCAATGGATACCCCTGGATCGGTGTAGGTTTCAGGAAACATTTCGAAAAAGATTATTTTTGCTTTCCGATATAGCATCCTTGTCGGCGCGCACCAACTACCCCCCGCGCTGGTCACCCGCAGTGCCGGTAGCGGCAAGGTTGTATAATGATTATAATTTTATTGAGGGTATTCAAGTTCGATTTTTATTGCTCAGCAAAAGAGCGATGAATACACTATACGCGCTGTCATACGCGCGCGCAGCGCCTAGTAAGTACATGTGATAACATTAATTTTCTGTTATTTAATCTAAAGTCGATTTATTAAGAAAAAAAAATCAATATTTATTAATATTAGATGCATTCACAGATTGTGACAAATCAACGCGTTTTAAAAATACAATATTTGTACTTTCAACAGCCGTAGCACAATAAAAAAATAAATAAATACACTTACCTATCGACAAAATAGTCTGGTGTTACTATTATATGTTGAATATTTTATTGAATGTTATAAAACGTTGTTAATTAATCAATTATCTAATTAATTTGAATCAGAGATATATGCTCAATATATTGATTCTGGTGTTATTTATAACATGATTTAAGATACAGGGTGTAGATGGGGAAAACGAAAAGATATATATTGGAATATTATCTTCTTTAAGTATTTTAGAGTAAACATGTAAATTAATTTATTATAGATTAAAAATTGCCAATATATAGAAAATAACATTAAAAATACTATGTTCCCATTTCTCCATCTACATCCTGTATGAAGTGAAAGGATATAAATAATAGCCGCATATGTTATGTAGAACTTATAAAATGTTTAATAAGGCTATTACTATAAAAAATTTCTAATTTGGGTAACATCGAATTTCTCCAAAAATCTTCATCCCGTTGAATAATATCGACGCACATTCCTTTTGGAGTCCATACAACAAAATAACAACTGTTTCTGTTTGTTATTGCGAGCTGCCCTTGGACTTGATAATAATAAATGTCTGTTGCTTTTAATTTAATTGTTCCGTTTTTATTGAACAAATACTTAATTTTTGTATTGGAAACAGCATCTTCCGGTGTGTCGTGACGAATGCTATAGGGACATTTAATCTCGATAATAGCCTCACTGCCGATTAATCCATTAGGACTGGCTGCTAATGTAGGATTTTCGGCATATATAAATAAACCACACTCTTCTGTATTCAATTTAAAAATATTTTTGAACTCTTTTTTAGCAAACGATTCATTATCACGTCCCCATTGCAGAGCAACATGTTTAATATTACTTGACGTAATAATTCTCTTGGCCAATTTATTGGGGTCTGTTTGAGATCTTAATTTGCAAACATTTCCAAAATTTAAAGCAGTAAGTCGCAAATGCCTGTACTGTTTCCAGAGCGGATTACTGCATTGGCCAACAGTTTTTCTTTCAATGTTTGTAATGTTATCGTTTGTTAAAGAAGAAACACATTTCATTATATTATCTTTTTGAAAATTGTACGTTTTTTCATCTAACTCTATCAAGTTTCCGTAATCTATGTCTGCTGGTTGTATTTTTATTCTTTGTTTCGTACGAATTCGCGTTTTATTTTTCAAAAGTACTTTACGACGATAATTTACGTATTTATTCCTATAAATGTGTTGCGAACTATTTCCTATAATGGAATAATAGTCAGCCTCTTTGTTATATGAAATTACTGTTGCTCGACACCAAGTGTCAACTATTTTTTATAGAAAAATTTTATTGTTTGCCACCAACAAATTTGGATACTATTGAATTGTATGACTCAGCAGCATTATTATTTATATTTAATAGTAGACTATGCGCATTTTGGCATAGTCTACTGCCAAATAATTGTAAATCTCTAAGAGCTCCACATTTTTCCAACATTGGAATCAGATTTTCCTCTCCCGGCTTTGGTCCAGTGCAAAAATATTTGTTGCAATTGGTGTGATACACATGGTTAGGACAATTTTTTTTATCATTATTTAAATTATCAATTAATGCAACCATTGTAAGGTCCTTTTTTCGCCAATGTAGTATAGCCTTCTTCACTCCCATTCGGCAACGAATAATTCTTGAAATTATCTCTTTACGTAAAGCAGGCGTGACATATTTATTTATTGAGGACATACGCTTTGTTCCCACTTCTCGTAATTTTCCACAATAATTTCTAAGCATATGGTTTGTACATTCAATTTTTGTTATTAAAGTTTTTGGACCATATGTCACCGTCTCCAATTAGTTTGGTATATTTTAAATTATGTTGCGCGACACTATATTTGAATCCTTCCAAAATAATATCCGACTCCATAGAAGTAGATGATCCATTCCAGTTTCTACTACAAATGTGCTCTGTAACTGCATTTTTTGATGTGCTTTTGCATATTGAACAAAATGTATTTCGGGTTGAAATAAATAATATTTTTCCTGTTCTAATACCAATAATGCATGCGACCCCAGATAGCGCATCATAATTTAATTTGTAGGACCGCAGGACCAAGCACCGTCTACGATAACTGTTATAAATGGATATCCATCATTATCCACATCCCCTAACTCCGTAGCTAACTTATATTCTTCTTTTCCTGCTTCTTCCATGGTAGTCCACATAGATTCCATTATTTTATCCGATACTAGTGAAAAATGTCGGTATGAAAGCTAGGTGAAGATAAATTTCAAGTTTAGATTTGGTTTGGTAGTGTAACTTTTGTAAACACGAAATTTTACTTCATGCGCCAAGCGCATAAAACACTGATTTAACGTGAAGTTTAAAATGTATAGCTTTAGTATACTGCTGTAGCAGTAAAATTTAAACTTCACAATATTTCAGTGTTTTATACGAGTGGTGTATGGAGTAAAGTTTCGAGTTTAAAGAAGGCTGAACATTTGGTTCAGGCTTTTTTAAATTCGAAATTTTACTTCATGCTTAATCAAGGAGTGGAAACACTAAAAGTTTTAAATTGATCACTTTTATAAATACAACGAAAGCCTGAACATTTACAAAGTATGCATCGGGATATGTTTTTATACTTAAAATAAACTCCCTGTATATATTCACTCAAATTTGCATTACTTACCTATTCATTTTTTGTTTAGCTCGTGTTATTCGTCCCATCATACACAATTGTCTATACACACTAACAAACAAAACTATAACACAATTCAACTAACAAAAATAATGAGTTAACACTAATAAAAAAATACTAAAAAACTGAACATCTATAACTAAAACAATATAACTAATAAGAAAAGTCTTCGAAATGCAACGCACGGAAATCGATAAATGGTCGGAAATTCTTTAAGTACTGAAGGTCACAAGAACAGTGTCAAGGGTTTTCGAAAAATACGCGCATATGTTTGTTTTCATTTCGTCTCTCTCACGCACAAGTCCGCACAACACACTCGTCTTCCAAGCAATTGGCTAACGTGGTCGGGGCGGCCGCCCTCGTGTGTCACATATCAACTAAACATTTTACCAAATATTGCACTTTTTTTAAATTGCTATTTCTCCGTTATTTGTTAAAATATTTTAGTTATTTTAATTGATTTGTATATAAGAATTTAATTCGAACAATTTGTCGGATCGATTTTGTTTTTGGATTAAAATTTCTAAAATAAAATTCTGTTACGCAAAAACTATAAATGATAAAAAAAAGGATTCGACAAAAGTTTTATAATTAAATCTAGTATACGCATACAAAATTTCTAATTTTTTGAACCATAAATAAAGAAGTTTTTGAAATAAAGGCGGTGAAGTCCCCTTAATTACCGTGGTTAATTTTTCATTTTAATATATTGTTATAACGGGCTTAAAACAAAAGAAGCTCACCTCAGTTCTAAGAGTGTTTTGATATAAATTAGGATCACGCAGGAGGGGGGGTGTTCATGATGGTCTTTAAAAAATAGATCTGCAAACATTTTCGAGATATTATTTTTTTTAATTAGAAAATCCTCATTTACAAACTCAAATGTCTCCTAAAATATTGGTTTAATCCAAAATAATTATTGAGCATTACTCACTGAACTCTTCGTATTCTAATCGAAAAATCAAACAAAACAACTTTTATTTATAAAAAAAGCTTGCCATTTACATTTTCTGTACATGAATTTTAAAATTAGAATACTACTATACTATATTTAGCAACATTTGGCCAAAACAATTTTCTCTAGAACGAACCTAAAGGAATATATTCCTTGCATCAGAACTACTACAGAAAATTTAATTTCAGCTTGATATGAGCAACTTAAGTTTATTTGATACATTCAGAAAAATACTAGTAATGGCTTTATTTTGAACAATTAAACGTCAGATACATTTTAAAAAATCCTATTGACCTAAAATTGTATACGTAGACATAATTCTCGATTGCAAATAACTTTTCGCAATAACATTTTGCTTTAAAATTATAATTAAAGGTACTTCTTTTTTGTTTCACATTCGGTTTTTCTTAATTTTTGAACACTATATCAAGTTTTAGATTTAATAATGTAAAGAATTACTTGTCGAAAAAAATTCCTACTACTCAAGCAGTAATCCGGGAATACACGTATATTTTTTTGAAATGTTGTTTGATGCAAGTAATTAAAGGGTGGTTATTCACTTAGCTTCATTTTATTCAGCAGCATATTGATAATCTCCATTAAACTACCTACAACATAACTTATGCGGTAGATTGAAGTATGCTCATGTAGCGTGTTTACCGTAAGTGTGTGCGTATTGTGTAACGTATTGTGCAATGTAACTACATCCTAAATTAACTAAAACCACTGCAAACGGACATAATAAAATAGTGAAAATTAATTTGTAACCTTGCAAATAGAAAGTATAATAAAGAAAAGCCAGTGGATGGATGATAAACGAATTGAAACAGGGACGAATGAATGTTTTACGTGGGTGCTGCATAAAAATATTACGGCTGTTTCAGTTACATTTGAAATTAGTATTTAACCTGGTGCTTACAATTTTAAATCCTAACACTAATCATTTTCCTGTGAATTAATTTTATTACTTAATTTATTTGACAAACCTGTCAGTGAGCAAATTATTTTAAAAGAATTGATTGACAATTGATTATGTAATGTGTATTCGTTTTTTATTTTGGATTAATTTTTCTTAGGTTCTTTGATTATTTGAATGTCCCTACTGTTTGTCATGTAATGACATTGATATATAAATGCCACGTTGCAATTGATTCATTATTTGACAGAAAAGTGGTAATAACATGCCGAAAGTAATGTTCCGCCACTTAATTAATCTTTATGATAGGGTAATTAAGCACACGGCAACCAAGTGGAAAACATAACCTCAAATGTATTTTGAAGGCAAAAGTCAGACTTACAGCCAGAGTATCCAATCAAATATCCAACATTATAAAATAATCACTAGATCTGGTTGGCCAATAAAAAAAACAAGATATAAAGACTTTAAAAAAATAGATGTACTCTTAAATACGTTGGATAATATTTGTGAAAAGGTTCTTGATTTGAGAATAACAAGTAAAGTATACTAGGTGTTGAATGATATTACAAACTAATCTACAAGCTTAGATTTAGACAACTTCCTAATACTATAACTATTTTTTATATGTAATGTATATTATTTTCCTGTATAAGGTCGCTTAATTTGAATATTTAATCTTATTCTATAATATTTGTTTAAATAATTATTATATTACAAAGTGGTATTATGGAAATTAGGGTAGTTTTTTAAATTCTTAGACTGCGGTGTTGATATTCCTAAATTAAATCAATTACTTTACAAAAATCAAAATCATTTTCGGCGGAATAGTTACTATGATTTTTTAATACATTTAGAAAACGAACGTTGCGTATGGTTTGCGGGGATTATTTAAATTGTGTTGAAATGCAATATGTTATATAAAAAATATGATATATTTTGTCGTAATACTTTATAATCAACGTTGTAATAAAAACATGATTACATAATTATTAAGGAAGATATCGTATTGTTATAAATAAATTAATAACTTTAAAAATAGAAATTATTTATTATTTTGATTTACACCAATGGAATCACTACATGTTAATTCGTTTCTTTGTAAAGTTTTATTCGTTTTTGTTTATAAATAAAGAAGTTGCAACAGGTTAAACTTTTGTTATTCGTGGAACGACTTAAAAATACCTACTTTTTGAAACACTTTTAAAAATAATAATTTATCAAATTATTCAATAAAAATTAAACGTCAGTATGTTATTGGAAAATGTTCATTAACCTGTAAAAAATGCAACGTCTTTTGCTCTACGGATTTTTATATTACCCTTAAATCTCAGGGTCCAAAACTTTTGAAACGGATATTAGTTCAATTACACCATATGAAAAAAAAAGACTTTATTAGCATAATACAACATTACATCTACATCTACACCACATATGGGCAACCCCCGGCCCTCAGGCCGGATCCGGACCGCTGTAAGATATGATCCGGCCCGCGAGACATTTTGAAAAAACCTAATTAAAAAAATATTATTATTAGGTACTTATACTCACGGGAGTGACAGTGAGGCGGCAAACATCAAATTCTTTGATGTTTGCTGCCTCACTCTTTGATAATCGCCGCCACTCGACTTGCTCGATCAAATTCTTTGAGGTTTGCCGCCTCACGGGCGACACATCAAAAGAAATATTGCTTCTCAATTATTCTAAACTAGTTTATTCCAGATTATTCGTTCATTTTGCCTATATAAGCGGGTGGATGGCCCGAACGTTAGTTCAGTTCTATTTGAGCTACCGAGGTGATAACTTGGACAAGCGATATCCTAGCGAACTGCTCGAGCCGTCAACTTGCTTTGTGACTTTGTGTGCATCTTGAGTGGATACTAACTATAGTTTGTTATTAAGTTTATTAAACGAAAAGTAAACAAAAATGATGTCTGGTGGAAAGAAACGAAAAGTAGATACAGAGGGTCGCCATTTTGAAGAAAAATGGACTGAAGAATTCTTTTTTATCTTGCACAATGGTAAGCCTATTTGTTTGCTGTGTAATGAATCCATTTCAGTAATGAAAGAATTCAATATAAAGAGGCATTACTCAACTAAGCATGCTACGCTGCACTCACTGACAGGACAATTAAGAACAGACAAAATCCAGAAGCTTACCGCAAATTTGGAAAAACAGCAACAAATGTTTCATAAACAAAAAACACAACTTGATAATGTTGTGAAAGCTAGTTTTATAGTTAGCTCAAAATTGGCAAAGGCATTAAAACCATTTGCCGAAGGAGAATTTATCAAGGAGTGTATGTTAGAAGTTTGCGGTATTATGTGTGTGTGAAAAGAAAAAAGAATTTGAAAAAATTAGTTTGTCAAGACGAACTGTTGTTCGACGTATAGAAATGATGGCTAATGATATAAAAACAACATTGACTAACCGTATGGCTGGTTTTGAATCATTTTCCATACCATTAGACGAGAGCACCGGCACCGATTTGTCTGACACAGCTCAACTGGCTATATTTATTCGAGGTGTTGATAAGGAGTTCACTGTTACTGAGGAATTGCTTGCTCTACAGCCGCTAAAAGGAACCACTACAGGAGAGGATATTTTTATTGAAGTTCAAAAGGTATTCACAAGTTTTGGCTTGCCATGGTCAAAATTAATTGTAGTATGCACTGATGGTGCACCTTCTATGGTCGGCTTACGTAAAGGTTTCATCGGAATTTTGAATGAAAAAGCAACAGAATTAAATGTGCAAAAAGATGATTTGATAGTCCTTTATTGCATTATCCACCAACAGAACTTGTGTTCTAAGTCCATTCGACTCCAGATTGTTATGAATGTGGTAGTAAAAACCATCAACTTTATTCGATCCCGAGGGCTTAACCATCGTCAGTTCAAGGCGTTTTTGGATGAAATATCAGCTGAATATAACGACGTAACATATTATTGTGAAGTCAGATGGCTGAGCAAAGGAAAAATGTTGAAACGGTTTTACGAGCTTAGAAATGAGATAGCAGACTTTATGAAAATAAAAGATAAACCACTATCTGAATTAAGTGACCCAAAATGGATATGTGACTTAGCATTTCTGGTCGATCTTACAGGCTATTTGAATGATTTAAATTTGAAACTTCAAAAACAAGGACAGTTAGTAAATGATTTGTACAGCCATTTAAAAGCGTTTCAGATCAAACTACGCTTGTGGGAGTCACAGATGCTGTCTGGTAACAGTTACCATTTCAACACGCTCTCTGCGTATGAAAATATTGCTTATGCTCAATATGCTGAAGAACTCAAGTTACTGTCGGAACAATTTTCGAACAGATTTTGCGACTTCAAAAATATGGAAGACTGTTTCAGTTTATTTGCTACTCCTACAACATATATTGTACAAAATGCTCCAATACACTTACAAATGGAGTTGATCGAGATTCAAGAAAACTCACTCCTAAAATCCAAATTTGAAGATGTAGAGTTGTGTGATTTCTACAAAAAATACCTAGAAGAAGACAATTTTCCGCAGCTTAGAAAATTCGCAAGAAGATTGATTTGTGCGTTTGGCAGTACTTATAAATGCGAACAGTTCTTTTCATTGATGAAAATTAATAAATCAACACATCGTACAAGACTGACTGACGATAATTTGGAAAATTCTTTACGTCTTTGTGTCAGTGGAATTAATCCAAATATCGATGGATTAGTTTCCCAAATTCAAGCTCAAGTGTCTCATTGATTTCGGTGTATTTAACTTTCGTAGTTTGTGACAATTGCAAATTTAACGATTTAATTATAATGTACCATTTTTTTAAATTTCATTTTGTTATTTTAATAAATTGTACTATAATAACATTGTTGTATTATTTCATGTCTAATATCTATGAATAAATATTATCACTACTTTAAAATGCACTAAGTACTTTTAAACGCGGCACACGAACGTATTTGCAAGCTAAAGTTTGGCCCTCAACATGTCAAAGGTTGCCCATACCTGATCTACACTAATCTAATCGCTGCCCCCTCCCTTCCTCCTGCTTTCCCTCTCTTCTCCCAACTTCTCCAGCGTCCTTACCCCGGCCCCATCCTCTCTCATCCATTCCGTCACTCTTCTTTTCCCTCTTATTCCCACCCATTCCTCCTTCACCCCCTCGCACTCCTCCGCCAAATGACTCCACGTATCCCTCCCATGCTCACACATTACACACATCCCATACTCTTCCACCATCCGCACCTTCCTTCCTCTCTCCGTCTTTAATGGCCGTGGATGAAACTTTAGACATTTTAGACATTTCGATCAATTTCAGGAATACCGGCCCTGGAGATACTATACATCTGCAGTAGGCTACTGTATGTAACAGCAAACACTTGATGTCGAATCCAATGTTGTTCGGGGTTGTTTCAATGAGTGATTTGGTCTTTGTACAACAAATTTATTGTAGATTGCGTAAAGAATCGCACTTAGATTTACGCGGCGCAGAATTTTAATTGCTGTAACAGTAATAGTTATGGCAGAGCCGTAGCCAGATTATCTGGCAAAACGTATGCTTACAAATTGTGTATTTCTTAAAACCTAGGTCGGGCGCTGCCCAACCTGGCCCCCTTCTGACTACAGCTTTGAATTGCAGTATCTGACTCCACTTAAGCAGTTTCAGTGAGCAACAAAAACAGATATTCTAGCCACATTTTTTTATTAATGCACAAATACGGTAACATTTAAATTGTATACATGTATATTAACAAGTTCATTATTATTTGGTAACATGCTACACTTTTTAAAATAAAAAATATGGCAATTGACTACATATTTATTATTTCTTTAACCTTTAATTTGTATCGAATCAAAACAGTAGCACTATAGAATAAATAAATAAGATTAGTTATGTTTATCTAAAAAGTTACATAAGATTGAAAGTTATACTCATTTTTCCTACAATGTCATTATATAATTTTGTATGTGTTGTATGTGTATATAATAACTCAACATTTAAACTATAAATTATCTGCCATTGTTTTGATGGACCAATAACACTCACATGGAAAAAAGTTTTGTTCATGCATTATGTTTATACATACATTTATATGCACATATGTCCATACACACAAATATAAATACACGTACGTACATATAATGTATGTATTTAAAAGAGATCATTACGTAATGTTATAACAAAAAAAGGTCCCATGGGAGAATGTGATAGAACTCAAAATATTATTTCTTCAAACAGACCTTAACGACTTATAACAATAGCCTTAATATTTTATACTTATATAATTTTCTTTAATATCTAATGTATTGTCATGAACCAGATAAGATATTAAGTACTTTATTAAAATGCCAACAATTCCTTGAATCTCTTACTTCATCATACATTTCAATCAATTGATAGAGATAAGACTTAAGCTAAAAATAAACCCTATTTTATACAGTATCATGAAACTCTACTTATAAGGCAATCGATTGACATTCAAGTCGCACCAGAACCCTCTTATTTCAGACTAATTGAAATGAATCAAAAATTAAGACAAGGCATTGTTGACACAACAAGTTATCTGGCAATTTATTCACACGAATATGAGGAGTAGGGTACATCTATAGCAATTCTAAAGGTTTAAAAGTACAACGTTAAACAATACTTTTACATTAAGGCTGAAACCCGAATTACATATACATATAGGTATGTGTATGTATAAATCAATATACAGTTTGAGTTTTTTTCATGTTCTTTATGGGGATCTCGTAAACTATAAGAGATAGAGAAATAGGAAAAGTAGTACAGTTTTATAAGCTGAATAAAAATATACTTCTAAAATTTTTGAAAAGGTCAAAGGTAACTAGATATTTTGAAAAATGTGAAAAGTGTCAATTTTTCAAATCGATTTTTCTCAGTTATTAAAACAGGTAAAAAAAAATTGTACATGCCAAAGTTCTAGATCATTTTACACCGAATAATAAAATGCTATCAGATATTTTATATTGACATTCGTTTTCGAGATACAACACAAACTTGCATTTTTTTAAGTGGAAACCATAGTTAGCTATGTCATCATTACAAAAGCAATTTTTTTCTTTTTAAGCTGATATATCACTTGACATACTCAGTTGTAAAAATAACTGAGTTATTAACAATTTTCAATTTTTTATACAATAAAAAAAATAGTTGAGCATAAAACATGACAACTCTAAAACAATTGCAGCTTATAGGAAATTGTAACATTTTTGTCAAATAACTTTATTTGGAAGTTACGTGTAGGAAGAAATGGGAATTGGCAGGAAATGATGTCCATAAAAAACTGTTGTTTTTAAGACTAAATTAATTGACAAAAAAAAATAATAAAACTTAATGTTACAATCGAAATTGTTTTATTATAGTCATTATTTTATGACTACATATTTTTTTTTGTAAATAAAATAAAAAATAGTTGATAACTTAGTTACTTTTGTAAATAAGTATGTCAAATGACATATATGATTAGGGAGAAAAAAATCCTTAACTAATGATGACATAGCCAACTATGGTTTCCATTCAAATAATGCAAGTTTGTGTTATATCTCGAAAACTAATGTCGATAGAAAAAATCTGATAACATTTTATTATTCAGTGTAAAATTATCTAAAACTTTGCTGTTTATAGTTTTTTATTCTATCTCTTTTAATAACCGAGAAAAATCGATTTGCAAATATCGACACTTTTCACATTTTTCAAAATATCTAGTTGCCCTTAGCTTATTCGAAAATTTTACAAATTTCTTTTTATTCAGTTTGTAAAACTGCACTACTTTGCCCATTTAACCGTTTCTCTATCTCTTATAGTTTCCGAGATCCCTATAGAGAACATGAAAAAACTCACCCTGTATATATATATATATATACATTTCAATTGATAACAAGTGTTAAATTATTTATAAATCAACATTATTCATATATAAATATATATACATATATACAGCGTGCCCGTTTTTCTAGGTGCACTATAGGGATCTTGCTTATTTAAAGAAATAGAGAATCGGTTAAATGGGGCGAAATTGCGTATTTTAGTGTATATTAATAACCTGTTTTCACATTTGAAATATCTTCAAGTGTTTCAATATATTTCGAAAAAAAACTGAATATTTCGAATTTACTGTCAATATCTCCTTAATTTTTATTTTTTTAAATTCTGTAAAAACTTTCTTATGGCAACTTTTTATGACTTATCGAATGGTAAAGTTAATTATTGTTTTTCTTATGGAAGCATACAGATCATTGAAATGAATTTTTAATTTTGATTTTAATGACATGCGCATGTATGCTTTTGTTTAATTACTGTTGTTTTCAAGTTGCCATGGCAACCAAACAATATCAAGTTGCTATGCAATAGTTGAAATGTTATTTACAAGGAAGACTACTAATGATAAGTTATATTTTTTTATGCAAATAAATAGTTTTTGTGGACATTGCGCGCTTGTTTCCTTGGTAACATACCATAAAAACAATGCATTTTTCAAAAGTAAACATGTGGCACATCATTGAAATCAGCATAAAAAATGCTGTTTAATGATATTCATATCTTTATATGTGCCCATAAGAAAAACAAAAACGAATCGCTATGCAGATTTATAACTTACTTAAAAAGTCAAGTCTTAAAAAGTTACTCTAAAAATGTTTATACACAGTTCAGCAAAAATAAAAAATAACGGAGATATAGGCAATTTTTAAATATCGAAAAATTCAGTTTTTTTCAAATAACATCTAAACAATTGAAGATATTTTAGATGTGAAAGTAGATTATTATTAAGCAGTAAAATACACAACTTTTCACCCATTTAATCGATTGTTTATCTCTTCAAATAAGTGAGATCCCCATAGCGCAGCTTAAAAAAACTTGCACCTTGTATATATATATATATATATATAAATTTAGGGAAGTAACGCCGTAAAATCTCAAGAATGAAGTAAGCGGAAGTGGGTATATTAATGGCTAGGGCTATAAGCAAAGTCTATTTTTCAAATTCAATATTTTGCCAACCGTGTCGGCTTCCTCAGGGAAACTGTAAAATTTTATTTACTCTTAGCAAACATAACAATAAAAATTACTTACAAAAACGTGAATTTATTCTCCAGTAAACTGGTGCGTAAGCGCAAACGTACATACCACTATTGGTCATAATTGATTAAAACAGAAAACTATGACTACTGGGGACAGCACAAACATTTTAAAAAACATTGTGAGAATGCGACGCCGGCTCCACGTGGTTAAATGCACGGCATGGTTAAATTGCAGGTTAAGCAAACATCAAAGAATAGCACTTAGCAAGAGGAAGGCGTGTAGTCAATACACTGAAAAGGTCAATACATCGCACCCTCTCCTCACCAAGGCAGTAAATTTAAATTTGTCAGCTTACTGAATTTGAACTGAATATATATGATTTATCACTCAATTACCCCTTACCAGTGATGCCAACACGGGGGCGTAGGTTGGCATCACTATACCGCTGGGTTGGCATCACTGTGGCGCTCGCGGGTGTGCCACTCGATTGCTTCCATGATCAGTCTGACAATCTGATCGGGGAGGGATCGATAGATCATATTTGATATTCAATTCAAATTAAGTTACCTGTCAAATTTAAATTTGCAGCCTTGGTGGGGAGAGAGTGCGGTGTGTTGACAACGCGCTGGGGGGTTGGCGATATTGCTGCGTTCCTCTTGTTAAGTGCTATTCTTTGATGTGGGCTTAACCTACAATTTAACCATGCCGTGTAGTTAACCACGTGAAGCCAGCGTCGCATTCACACAATGTTTTTTAAAATGTTGGGTGCTCTTCCCAGTAGTCATAGTTTTCTGTTTTAATCAATGATGACCAATAGTAGCATGTACTTTTGGGCTGATGCTCCAGTTTACTGGAGAATAAATTGACGTTTCTTTAAGTAATTTATATTGCAATGATAGGTTATGTTTGCTAAGAGGAAGCAGACACGGTTGGCGAAATAATGGATTTGAAAAAAAATAGTTTGCTTATAGCCCTTGTCGTTATTGTACCCACTTCCACTGACTTTTTATTATATATATATATATATATATATATATATATATATATATATATATATATATATATATACTATAGTTACTAGGTAAGTTGTTAATTTCAGCGCAATGTTAAAGTACATCAAAAACATCAACAAAAATCGCTTATTTATGTTTAATTTTAACATTGATAGATCAATATATTTCTTTTTCACGTGCAGTAGTTCAGTATTTTGAATTGTATAAAGAATTGATAAAAACTTAAATTGTAATGGAAGCTAAAATATATCGATTTAAAATAATCATTAATTATTGAAACACAGTTTGATTTCCTTTCTTCACTAATTCATGTTTACTATTAAAGATGTACATTTCGAGCACCATGTACTCTTATTTAATAACTGTTATTAAAAAAGAGTTCATGGTACTCGAAATGTACATCTAATAGTAGAAATAAATTAGTGAAGAAAGGAAATCAAACCGTGTTTTATTAGTAATTGATTACCTTACATAACTCAAAACAAACAATGAATCATTTTAACTGTTATTACAGAAATGACAGAATTGCTATTACAAAATGTTTAGATTCTGTAAATGAATCGGTAATTTTAGGTTAATTAAAATAAGGGCTATGAAGCATCTTTTTCCGTTACAAAGGCTACCAGCGCCGGATTATAGTGTTAAATGCATTTCCTGAATAATGTTCTGGCTCTTATATGCAACAATTTTCAATTGTGAAAACTGGCGTAATGTTTATAAAAATTGCTAAATTAGTTTTGCTTTATAAAAACCCAGCTCTAACAGCGGCTGAACAACAGGAATTCAACGACATATATAAAAACCGTCATAATAATATAATGGCCTTATATTATTCTGATACAGATATCCGAATTAAAATAAAACTATAACTAAAATTTTGTGAGGAATATTTACAACGAACGCAAATTTAAATTGTACGTATTTCTTTATACAGGGTTGGGCAAAAGTATGGGAACACTGGACTTCTGGCTAAACTATACGTGCGATAAAAAAGTACTCTTAATATACATTTTTGTATTCATTTTAATCTATTCAACAACGTATTGTGATTTCCAACAGCTATCCTATTTCTCGAGGTATGACGTCATCGGTGTTTTTTTAAATGGAACACCCTGTATATTTTTAACTTTTTGGATAAACACTTGTTAAACAATTACAATGATATAAATTTGGTAGGTATGTGACTTGTGCTTTTTATATTATTAATTAAATAATAAAAGGAAAAAAATGGCTGTTTACTGTTGTTTGCCTCGTCTTACAAACAAAAAAGTAAATCTAAAAGTAACATTCGCTGTTATTGTTGCACTAGTTCCCATCAGAAAATTGGAGGACACATTATCGGACTAATTTTTCTAACAGAAAATTTAAACGCTTATCAACCAACAGAAAACAGCTATTTTTTCCTTTTATTATTTAATTAATAATGTAAAAACCACAAGTCACACACCCACTAAACCCGACATCATTGTAATTGTTTAACAAGTGTTTATCAAAATAGATTAAAATATACAGGGTGTTCCATTACACCGATGACATCATACTTCGACAAATAGAATGGCTGTTGGAAATCACATTACGTCTTTGAATGGATTAAAAAGACCACAAAAATTTATATTAAGAGTATTTTTTCATCGCACATATAGATTTGCCAGAAATCCGGTGTTACCATACATTTGTCCAACCTTGTATAATGATTACTGCACATTCTTTCATAACTTTGCACCACACTTTCACTCTACAATATACTTCATATTCCTATTTTTGTGGAATAATTATTATAATTTTTAACAACAAATGCCTTGTTTATTTCTGTTTCAAAAATACTGCAACCAAATATGCTTCCACGAGAAGCTCTGTCTCACTTTCAAAATGATATTTACTTCAATTTATAATATGAGTATATATTTAAATAATATATATATATATATATTGACTAAAAATTAACTTTTAAAGGGGTTATTTGTTGTTCAATTCTTAGCCGGTGACTCATGGTAAGGGTACATCCACCCTGACATATGACACTGGAAAGTAGCCGGTACGGCCGTTCACGCTGCCTTCAAACCAATTCTCATCTATTTTATTTATTAGTGTTATTACGTCATTTTCCTGAAAACAGAAAACGATTAACAAAAATAATATCCAACAAACAAACATAAATTCAGGTAGAAAAAATAAGTTATGATACAGTTATCAGAAGCAAAATAACTAGTAAGCAAAATATTTTCTAGGAAACTAATGAATAAGTACTTTTATAATTCCAAAACTAACACCAATTAAATTTCTGTTTTGATTTATAGTCTAAAATTCTCAACAGTTTTGAGTTTAATCTGGCAAAGATCCATATTAATTCGACTTTTAAAAATAACCATATTATTTTCTATGATTTCGTTTATTATTTTTGTGACATTTTTATATTCTATCAATAAAAATATTTTATTTACAGGTTGAACCAACCCGTTCATTAAAAGTTTATGGATTTCTAGTTATTATATTATTATGATATTTTCAGGATTAATAGTATCATTAGTGATCTCAGTTTAAACGTTTTCAAGCTTATACCACAAGTTACCATTAACTTCAATATTTTAAATATGATAATCCAAGTTCTTTATTATGAAACATTATTGATAATAATAATACTACAACTTGTTTTATCGATACCTGAAGGTAATACCATGCCTAGTGTTATGACAGGTATATTAAGAGAATACATTTCTGTGCCTCCATAAAAACTAGATACACTCTTATATGTATACTGCTGGCACTGTCAGAATACCTAACCTTTTAGGAGTCCTCGATACTATGCATATATTTTAAAAGCTGATTTTTCGGTTAATAATTCATATAATGTAAAACTGTTTTCACAATTATATTTAAAATGATTATACGAAAAATATAATAAAAATAATTAAAAAAAAAAATAAAAAATTCTTTCCGGTACATTTTACTTTTATGTAGAACATATTTTTCCTATAACTTTTTTTACTAAAATGTGTAATTAATGAGGAAAAAGTGATATAGTATACAAGCAATTAGTGATCCCTACTGATCTGCCATCGAGCATCAAAACAGCGGACCGTTGAATATACGTGCTTAGAGACGTGACTATGTGGAACCTTTATGAACCTGAGATTACATACATAAACAACTTGTGTCTTCTGATTTCCAAATGAATATTATCTATACAATGGAATAATTTTGATTTTGTACAAATCGGAGAATAGACATTCAGTTCTGCTAGTTATAATTATGACTAACACTACATTTTGAAACGAACAATGTATTTCAAAATAACAAAATATAAATACTAAAAATAATTTACAGTAATATTAGAAAATCAGAATTAAATGATTTACTTTGGTACCAGATTATTATTCTTTATCGTGTTTATGCCTAGTTGTATTAAAAGTAATCACTGCATAACTAGTTTTTGTAAATACTGCACACTCATTTATCCACTGTATATTATTTAGAGCATTAGTGTTAGTATACATTTTGTGTGTTCAAGTGTTTCAGAAATAAAAGCATTGTACTGTTTATTAATATTCAACAAATCGGGCTGGTATATAAATTCACTTGTTTTACTAATAACAAAAATTTTCATTAGATTCGGCTTGCTGCCATTTTCAAGAATGAAACCTAAATCAACGAGGAACAAGTTAACGATATATTTAAATGTAAATTATGATATGTAAGCTTATTTCCCTACAAACAAAATGTGTAGACCAATTTTTCCCAATCTTGAGTAACGATAGATAATCAATAATATATAATATGTTGGGAACTGAAAGCAAGAATACAGTCAGTTAATAAAGCCAGAACTTTGTAAAAATGAGTCTTCTTAGCAATATTTTAAGAAAGCATTAAATTTTTAACATACTTGAAAAAGCGTATTTAGAAATAAATATATATGATAATGGTTCAGTAAATAATAATTCAAGATGGACAATTTCTTTCTAACGAAAATAATAAACTTACCATGTTTCTAACAATAATAGAAGAATCAGTGATTTTGTTTAATTAAAAAATTTACTCAATATCTCAAAAAACACATAAACTTAACAATATAAGAAGTAATCTAGGCTATTTGTTCGCCCTAAATAAAAGTATTATACAAGTTTTCCACTTTTATAATTATTACAAATTCTGAGCATTTTGGTATTGAGGGATCTTAATATTTTTCTCAAGAGTGAGATTGATAAAGCATAAAGTAAAATTTCGAGTTTAGCCAGAAAGCCAGAAAGTTTGGATTTGAAATAATTTCGAGATTTTCTAAACTCGAAATATTACTTCATGTGCCAGGCGTGTAAAACACCGATTTTTTGTAAAGTTAAAAATATTTACTACCTATTATATTAGATAGTATAAACTAATTGACGAATTATGCAAACTTGAAAAGTTTATCTCGATAAACACAATCTTGTCATTTCAAAATCATATAATGAATTGACATACAAAATTGTCTTCCTATATTATACAGGGTGTCTCACTGAAACCGCACATTAAAAGTATATGGACTTCTAATTAATGTATTATAATAAGATTTTCACCAACTATGTAATAGAGTGTGTTTTTTAGATTACGACTTCCAGCATCAACTTCCTTATTTTAAATGAAATGCTATATTTTTAATTTCGAATTTGGTTTCTACATACAATTTCGTAAAAAAAATCATTAGGTAAAATTTAAAAAATGTGCTTGTTCATGATTTACTTTATTGTTCGAATCTCCAAACAAAAGAAAATCGAAGTGATGAAATGTTGGCTATACAAAGCTAATACCTAAAAGATTTATTTTTAGAGTAATCAATATATAGGGTTATTTCATAGTCAACTCAAAACCATTAAATCTTGATTTTATCCTATAGAACACCCTGTATATTTTTACATATTCTGATGCAGAATTCAATTGTGCATTGATCTATACTAGTATTTCCTATACCCATCTTCTTTTTTTTTTATTATTAAAGAAAAAATAGGTATATAGAATGTTAAATATATCAAAAATGCTTACATTTGGAGGTTATGTTACTTTTTGATTTTTTCACAAAATTGTATTTAGAATCTAAATTCAAAATAAAAATATTCCATTCTATTTAAAATTAGGTAGTAACTAACCTAACATAATCTAACCTATCCTAACCCATCCTAACCCATCCTAACCTATCCTAACCTATCCTATTTGTCAATTAGTTTTTTTTTAACTAACACACAAACAAACATACAAGTCCCCAGGACCGGACCGGATGGGATATATCCGGCCCTGCTCCAATGGGGATCGCCTGGACTCGTGACGCTGCTCGGGGCCATCTACCGCGGCTGCCTGGAGCTCCGTTACGTATCCAGGTCCTGGAGAATGGTAAAAGTAGTGTTTATACACAAACGCTAAATCATTTAGACCGATCAGCTTATCCTCGTTTATAATAAAACATTCTCAAAGCTATACCTATACACCCAAACCAACAACCCTACACACCAGGCAAAAGTACTAAATCTGCCCTACACCTGGCGGTTTCAAGGATTGATAAGGCATTGGCAAACAAAATGGCCACACTCGGGGAATTTATTGACATCGAAGAAGCCTTTGACAAAGCATCCTTTTAAAACATATACAAGGCACTCAATAAATCAGGTGTCGACAAAATGCTCTGCAGCTGGATAGGCAATATGCCACACAGCAGACAAATTGACAAGTTACAGCATCTCTTGCAGATGTCACGTTAAAGGCAACAGTCACAAGAGGTTGTTCACAGGGCGGAGCCCTATCAATATTTCTGTGGACACTACTGGTAAATGAACTGATAACCAAACTAAACATTTAAGGATTCTATACGATAGGATACGCGGATGACATAGCAATACTCCTGAACGGGAAATACGAAAACATCCTATGCAACAGAATACAGGATGCACTCATAATTTTAATTATGATCATATTTTTAAATACAAGAAAGTTCTGGCATAATTCTCATTACTTACAGGATAACCCATATATATATATATATATAAAAGTAAAATTATCTTTTTTTTTTATTTTGGGTTTTACGTCATCTATTTCCGCTGCTAAGGCCAATCATGACGCCGGAGATTAGGTCTACAGCTATCCGGGAATTTTGCCGAACCCGTTGGGAGTTCCAACCCACCGGTAGGGATCTTTAACGTGCACGCAACATCCAGGCAGTACACGGGTCCTACATGCATTTAACGTCATATCCGAGAAGACGGAGTGTTTGGCATTTAATGTTCGAATCTCCAAACAAAAGAAAATCGAAGTGATGAAATGTTGGCTATACAAAGCTAATACCTAAAAGATTTATTTTTAGAGTAATCAATATATAGGGTTATTTCATAGTCAACTCAAAACCATTAAATCTTGATTTTATCCTATAGAACACCCTGTATATTTTTACATATTCTGATGCAGAATTCAATTGTGCATTGATCTATACTAGTATTTCCTATACCCATCTTCTTTTTTTTTATTATTAAAGAAAAAATAGGTATATAGAATGTTAAATATATCAAAAATGCTTACATTTGGAGGTTATGTTACTTTTTGATTTTTTCACAAAATTGTATTTAGAATCTAAATTCAAAATAAAAATATTCCATTCTATTTAAAATTAGGTAGTAACTAACCTAACATAATCTAACCTATCCTAACCCATCCTAACCTATCCTAACCTATAATAACCTATCCTAACGTATCCTAACCTATCCTAACCTATCCTAACCTATCCTAACCTATCCTAACCTATCCTAACCTATCCTAACCTATCTTAACCTATCCTAACCTATCCTAACCTATCCTAACCCATCCTCACCTATCCTAGCCTATCCTAGCCTATCCTCGCCTATCCTGACCTATCCTAACCTATCCTAACCTATCCTAACCTATCTTAATCTATCTTAACCTATCATAACCTATCATAACCTATCACAACCTATCCTAACCTATCATAACCTATCCTAACCTATCCTTTAGAACGCGAGCGTATATTAGATGTTGCGGTAGATGATGAGATGAGATAGTGACAATAATAATAGCGATGACGAAGAACATGATGAGAATGAATTACAGATGAGAATTTAATTCGTTTAATTAGTTCAAGTGTAAATATGTATTATTGTATTTATAAGTTTATAGTTTTAGGTTTTATTATGTCGCCTAATGCGTTTCTAGTAGAGAGATAAATTGTAATGTTACAATTGCTAAATTTTAAATGTTTATGTATCTATAATCCATCAAATTTAACTTAATTTAATTCTTTGGTTCAAAATTATTGTATAGATTATAAGCTGTTTTAAAATGTGGTAATTGGTTACATTACACTTTAATTCTCTATTCAAAACGCATTAGGCGTAATCCTTTCTAATCACTTGTTTTGTTGAATTCCAAAATACAGTTTAAAAGTTCCATAATGATATGTACTAGTAATTAAATTTTTTATAAATTACAATGTCTTTTTATTTTAGAAATAGATAACATGATCGACCAATTAAATTAACATTTTCACGGAATTCAGAGCGTAAATTACGAACGCCACTGAGCCTATCACGGTATAACGAACAGACTGCACCCTACTAATTTTTAGAGACAAATACTCAGAATGTTTACAAAAAATAGTTGACCTTCGAAAACGGTTGGAGGAATGGACATTTGATAAATTCAAATGAACACCTGACAATTAAAACATAGATTAATAAAAAAAATAGGTTTAAATGACAATTGTTACCATTCTTCACTACTGGGGGTAGGCTACAAACAGCGAAAGTGGCCTATTCTCAGACAACGCGGTATTTTTGAATGCCTCGTCTTAAAATATATAGTGTTAACAATGTGGACGGAGTATGTTTATTTTAATAATGAAACAATTACATTGAAAAGCACAGTTTAGAAAAATAAAAATGCGTACCACTTCTTTTAAACAACGGATACACCGGAATATACAAGGTACGTTTTTTTCATGTTCTCAATGGGGATCTCGGAAATTATAAGAGATAGAGAAATGGTTAAATAGGCAAAATAGTGCAGTTTTACAAGCTAATTAAAAGGACATTTGTAAAATGTTCGAAAATTTCAAGGGTAACTAGATATTTTGAAAAATGTGAAAATTGTCTATTTTTTCAAATCGATTTCACTCAGTTATTAAAAGAGATAAAACAAACTATAAATGGCAAAATTTTAGATAATTTTACACTAAATAATAAAATGTTATCAGATTTTTTCTATCAACATTAGTTTTTGAGATACAACACAAACTTACATTTTTCATTTCATCATTAGAAAGGTTTTTTTTCTCTTTAATCAGATATACACTTGACAGACTTATTTACAAAAATAACTGAGTTATTAACTATTTTCTATTTTATTTACAAATGAAAAATAGTTAGCCAAGAAATAATGACAAAAATAAAACAATTGTTAGAAACGGTTTGTCCCATTGTTGTATTTTTGTCAATTAATTTAGTGTTAAAAACAACTGTTTTTTATGGAAATTTGTTCCTACCAATTCCCATTTCTTCTTACACATAATTTCCAAATAAAGTTATTTGACAAAAATTTGAGAAACTTCTATATTATAAAAAGTCGCAATTGTTTTATAATTGACCAACTATTTTTTTGTTGTAATAATAATAGAACATTGTTATTAATTTAAAAAAATAAGTGATGTATCAGTTTCTCTGGTTTCCAATTAAAGAAATGAAAGTTTGTGTTATATCTCGAAAACTAATGTCAATATATAATATCTGATAAATTAAAATATCTAAAACTTTGCCATTTAGAGTGTCTTTCTATCTCTTTTATAACTGAGAAAAATCAATTTGACAAAATCCACACTTTTAATTTTGTATTGACA
This sequence comes from Philonthus cognatus, assembly GCA_932526585.2. Taxonomy (NCBI): domain Eukaryota; kingdom Metazoa; phylum Arthropoda; class Insecta; order Coleoptera; family Staphylinidae; genus Philonthus; species Philonthus cognatus. The sequence goes on along the minus strand of OW052243.1, from coordinate 67,295,441 downwards.
TAAAAAGCAGAAGAAATGCTGAATTTATTAAATAAACTACCAATTCTCATACAAATTGATGGGTGGTAAATGAATCTAGCAAACTTTTTTGGGACGGTTTCTTTCGAGTTGATTAGGGTGGTACTTAATTTTATTTTGTGATTTCTAATGTCTGTTAATTAATTTATTGATTGTGATTACTTGATTTAATGAAATGCTTATTTTCCTGATTAAAAATTACAAAATAGACACAATAAATAAATTAATTAACAGACACATTAGAAATCACATTGGTAGTTTATTGAATAAATACAGCATTTCTCCTGCTTTTTATGTCAATACAAAATTAAAAAGTTTACACTTTTGCAAAAACAAACCACCTAGAAAAATCCGGAATTTATTCAATAAACTGCAACAATTGCAATAAAATATACGTAGGTCAAACACAACGCAATATATTAAAAATATTCAAAGAACACCAATATTACTTTAAAATTCAAAGCCCGGACAAATCAGCGACCGCACACCATTCATTAGAAACAGGACACACATTTTCGGTTAACAATATTAAACTTTTAAAGCAGTCAAGTCATCGTAGATTAAATATGCTTGAATCAATTGAAATGTACAAAAATAAAAATGTTTTGCTAAATTTTGATCTTAGTCCCTTAGATAATCCATTATTAGATTTATTACTCAAAAAGAACCCTACAGAGAATGTAATCCCACCGACCATGTCGAACCCTTAGCCCCCGTAACACCTAGCTTAATTACTTATTGGTTTTTCCTAAATCCCTTTAGATATATATACCGCGCAAATAGTTGTAAGAATTCAGTTTGTTATTGATAATGAGCACCTTATGTCTCGAAGTGTACATCTAACGATACAAATAAAAAGTGAAGTAAGGAATAACAGTCTTTTTTAGTGTAATAATCACTTCACGTAAACTCAAAAATAGACAATCTCTTTAACGCCGATTTCGCTTGAACACCGCCACCACCGTTGTTTCCAGTGTGTGTCCCGTAAGATTAGGCGTTACCTACCGACAAAATAATCCATTACTTGAAACCAATACGGCAAAGCCGAAATATTCTCTCATCCTTAGTTTGCCGATTTCATAATTTATGTTAAAAATAAAGCTGCACGACATCTGTAACGACTCACTGGAAACGGCGGAGGTGTTGGTGTCCAAGTGATTTCGGTGAGTTATAGAGATTACCGAAATTAATTTAAAAAAAACAGATACTAATTCGAGTAAATAATCTGTAAATCATAGGCTAATTATTATATTTCAGTTTTTTTGTAGTTTCAAAGAAGTAGCAAATATTGTTATATTTCTAAACTGTGCTTTCAATATTATACCGTATAGTATTTATAAAACGAGGCATTGAAAATATTAATTAATTAATATTTAATATCTGAGGCTGGTACTTGGTAAAATTCCATATCAACTCTTTTAAGGGCCTACCACCTTTTCTCGGCAAACCAGGCTTCTAATTTTATGTGTGAATAGCCTTTACGTCGTCGTGTATCGTAGCACATCGTAGTGTATAAACTATTGAAGGTACACTATTAAAACAATTCATGGTTTCTATGTATTATTGGATTCTCGAGTCAATGGCTTATCGGCCAGGATGTTTATTTTATCCTAATTTATAATCCACTTTAAGTGTGCCTCTCGCGCACCGACTACCTTTTTTATATTCTCTAGTTAAATTCGAAAAACGTTTCATTCAGTTCATATTTAAGAACTTTGTGAACACTTTTCGATTATTTAATGAACTTTGACATTTTATCTAACTCTGTTTTTTTAATATGACCAAACTTAGGGTGTATTTACTGCGAACTGCTTTAACAGTATTCAAATTTTGAGATATTGGTAAACTTGGTAAATGATTGTCAATGCGACAAATAAATTATAATTTGTCAAATAAATTGTCACGATGTAGAGAGTTTTAAAAGAGAGAACGCTCGACCTGCAACTAAACAACACCTATTTAGAACTTTTTCAAAACTTGAACATATAAATGGGGAGGATAATGAAGAAGACAGATAAATATTGTAAAGTCGGTGGCAGAATTTTTTTCTGTAAGCACGCAAGTAGCTGCTATTTAATTATTGACTATTATAGAAAGATGAATTTGCTTAATCCTCAGAGAGACTTTATTAAACTTGAAGTAGATACCAATAATTTGAGACGGTAATAGGTACATTTGTAATCTTAATCTTTGTTCAAAGAATTATCCATTTCATGAGTTAATTGAATTATCATATCGCTTTCAAATTTCCCTTCACATTACCTACAAATGCAAAATTGATTTACAACACAACATGTAATTAATCTTGTTCTAACTTAAAACACACAACCTGCATCACACCAATAAATTCTTGAAATGTCAAATTTAATTGGTCATATTAAAAAAAAGGGATTATAGTGAAATTCGGGAGACATGTCCCACGACTCATTGATGTGGAATGTGTGGTTTAATTTTTTTAGAGAGTATGTCAATAGTTGTATCAGCAACAATTTTTCCAAGTCGCGTAAAATTTTGACGTTATATGGCATATTGCTTAGGTCGCGAGTATATTACTGTTCTTTCTTTTACAAAACCTTGAAATAATAATTTCTTGTAAATATTCAGAGAATGTCTACACGTACACTGTGATTAAAACTAACTTAAAAAATATGTATTAAGCTAAACAATTTTACCTGGAACTTTATTCAAGTAGGAACTAAGCCTTAATTATGAGATTGATTTTCTGAGCCTCTTAGCATGTACCTAATTTTTCCTTATTATACTACGGAATTTAAAAATAGTTCTAATAAATCTGCTTGTTTGTCTATATTTGTCTAATTTTAATTTTAAAAATTGTCCTGTACAAACAACTAAGGTGGATGCGGGGCAAGCTTAAAACCAACGTTAAATAGATAATTTTACATGTTATATTAACAGTTTTACCCGATGACTATTTGCCAAATCTACTGAATGCGTAATCGATTCAACTACACAAAATAAACATAAATGAATTCTTTATTTCTGTAAATACCTGGATTATTTAGTAGATGTGGAAATTGGAACTATACCACTTAAACTCACATTTAAAACCATTGTGCACATTAATTAAAATGATTTGTGGCTGGGTTTTCAGAGATTTATTTTTAGAAGACATTGTCAAAATGTGACGTTCAACCTTAAAATTTTAAAGTTGTATGTCGGAACATACGTTTTCGCGTGTTCCATCTAAACAGTCTGATGACATCAAACTATTTTCGTATTACATGTATTGGTGCAGAAACCACTATAAATCAAGGAAACTATGGGGCGCCTTTCATGAACCGTACATTATATGTATTTTTATCAAGTAATAATGTAAATATAATACAAATTTATAAAACTAATAGTGTACTATACTTTTGCGTGTAATAATTTATATTTTTTTTATATCATTTGTTATAATATAAACTACCAATTTATAAACATTAAACATATTAATCATATTTTTGTACGGTTCGTATTTTTAGGGCCTAGTATTAAGTACGTGGACACCAATGTCAATGTAACGTATTTTGCAAATGATAATATTATTAATTGAAATAATATTTATCGATTATATACTTACATAATAAATAATATTGTGAGCTTATTTTAGATATGAGTATTCCTAAATTTTGTTCTGGTTGCTTCAAAACTAATACTTTACAACCCCGTACCCGAATCAGAAAAAAGGCATGTACGCCAAAACGAATATCTTTGTAGTCAATAAACAATATTGTGAGCACATTTTGTGTTTTGATTAATAATTTTATTGCGGTTCTTTGAAATAAATCATCCACGCTAAACCAATTAACATATTATGAAGGACATTTACTTGCTTTAGAACCCCGCATCCAATTTAACAAAGAAGAAGGCATGCATTCTGAATTGATTCATCCCTTTTTGCTAGTTTTTTTTGCATGTAATTATATTTTTAACTGGTAAAAACAGCAAATAATAAAAACATACGGTTTCGGTGAGTCTCCTTTTTACCCCAGCTAGAAGTTACAAATTTTAAAAATAGTCAGTGTTTGGATGTCGGCGTGGATGTTCATTGTATCAGTGATAAAAAAGTGTTTGTGTGAGATTTTGAGAAACTTACAACTTGTTCCAATCGTATTTTTATAAAGGATTTTGGAAGAGGAAGGAAATGCGGGTTGTACTTATCTGCATCGCGAAATAAATGTACTCATACAATTTGGTGAAAGTAAGTTTACATTGTTGGTACATCATATTTTAATATTGGCATCATTACACTTTTTAAATTATTTTCAATAATTGTTTCAAATTTATTGCTGGTGTATAAAAATAAAATTAAAATAATGTGAATATAAATGGGCAATTCGATGTAAAGTGATCCAATAAAATTTACCTCGCCATTTTATATTGCTTCCATTTTTAAACTTTCGCCTAATGTTATTATTTTAGTAATTTTCAGTTAATTCTGCTTAACATTAGGTATACAGGGTGTCAATTTGAAAACAAGCCAGCCAGAATATCTTTGGAACCGTTTTTTTATTAATTTCCATTCCATGGAAATTAATAAAAAAATACACGGGCCATCTTCTCAACGACCAAACAGACCTAACAAATTCGCCCCTCTTAAATATTAATTTTTTGAAAAAGCCCACCCCCCATAAACATTGTATATATATCTGACCCGACAAATTTTATTTATCATTTCTTCGCCTGAAGAAGCCACAGTGTGGCGAAACAATTGTAGCGAATGCACAATATATATTTGAAAGTGTTTAAATTGTTTTATTTAAGTAAAAGTGAACAAATAATTACGTATGCGATGAACTTGGTAAATCAAAATGTATTTTGATCATTTTTTGCATATTGTTTTAGTTTTTCTATTTGTCCACACTTGATACAGTATAAACTTCTTCGGTGTAACTTTAGCAAAATTTTAAATAGAACTTAGTACTAGAGAAATCTGTTAGATATTTACGAGGTAAACGCCAACATTTCCCGGCCTGACACAGAACCAGGTAAAGCAGCGTGTCAAAATGTTGTCAGTACATTGGTTTAAGTGTTATTAGTCTTGAAAAAAAAACGGATTATTTGTCAATTTTTTTAACTAACACACAAACAAACATACAAGTCCCCAGGACCGGACCGGATGGGATATATCCGGCCCTGCTCCAATGGGGATCGCCTGGACTCGTGACGCTGCTCGGGGCCATCTACCGCGGCTGCCTGGAGCTCCGTTACGTACCCAGGTCCTGGAGAATGGTAAAAGTAGTGTTTATACACAAACGCTAAATCATTTAGACCGATCAGCTTATCCTCGTTTATGATAAAAACGCTAGACAAGCTATGTGATCGCCACATTAAGGATAACATTCTCAAAGCTATACCTATACACCCAAACCAACAACCCTACACACCAGGCAAAAGTACTAAATCTGCCCTACACCTGGCGGTTTCAAGGATTGATCAGGCATTGGCAAACAAAATGGCCACACTCGGGGAATTTATTGACATCGAAGAAGCCTTTGACAAAGCATCCTTTTAAAACATATACAAGGCACTCAATAAATCAGGTGTCGACAAAATGCTCTGCAGCTGGATAGGCAATATGCCACACAGCAGACAAATTGACAAGTTACAGCATCTCTTGCAGATGTCACGTTAAAGGCAACAGTCACAAGAGGTTGTTCACAGGGCGGAGCCCTATTAATACTTCTGTGGACATTACTGGTAAATGAACTGATAACCAAACTAAACATTTAAGGATTCTATACGATAGGATACGCGGATGACATAGCAATACTCCTGAACGGGAAATACGAAAACATCCTATGCAACAGAATGCACTCATAATTTTAATTATGATCATATTTTTAAATACAAGAAAGTTCTGGCATAATTCTCATTACTTACAGGATAACCCATATATATATATATATATATATATATATATATATATATATATATATATATATATATATATATATATATATAAAAGTAAAATTATCTTTTTTTTTTATTTTGGGTTTTACGTCATCTATTTCCGCTGCTAAGGCCAATCATGACGCCGGAGATTAGGTCTACAGCTATCCGGGAATTTTGCCGAACCCGGTGGGAGTTCCAACCCACCGTTAGGGATCTTTAACGTGCACGCAACATCCAGGCAGTACACGGGTCCTACATGCATTTAACGTCATATCCGAGAAGACGGAGTGTTTGGCATTTTTATCCTAACCTATATAAATGCAGACAACTTGTTAGGCCACAACACTCTAACCACTACACCACCAAGCTGCCCAATTATCTGGAAAATATTTTAAGAAAAGCACTCGCGTTAAAATTATTAATTCCGAAAATTTCACAATAATATTAAGTTGTCGGAAAAGTCATGGCGTATTTTTCAATTGTTTTTTAAAATCGTTTAGTTATATAAATAACAAAGATCAATCAATTATATTATATATTGGCCGTTTTGTTCCATAACCTATTGCCATCTTTCAGTGAGCTTCGTAATTCTTCGTTCATAAAAGGACCTGACTTTATTGCCAAAAAAAACTGAACAAGGTGGAGATTTGTAGCCCTCTCGAATTTAGCGTTTTATCACGGAGGAAGTTTTGAAGAGCACGACATAAGTCAAAGTCCGAAACCGCATGGTAGGTGCTGCAACGCATCCCATTCAAGTTCCAAAAATGTTTGACTGGTGATCAAACTTTTGTACAGTCTCGCGTTTTCAAAATGAAATACAAGGAGTAGTGTGCTCTGAACGTTTTTGGATAATAGATTTGTTTAAACTATCAAATTGAAGACAGTGCACATTCGAATTATTTTCTTTGATTCCTTGATAGGAACTCGAAAAGCACGACAGCTTTAATATCTCACCACACTGAGGGCATATGCTACCTCTGATAATTGTATCTTTCAATGACGTTTGAGGCGAATCATTATGTCGGGACCAAGGTCGTTTGTGCACCACATTGTTGTACTTAATTCATTTCTTATGATCAGGTAATAATCGATTCTAAAAACGATCATTTTTCTTACGTTCAATGAGCATATTGCAAATTATTATAAGCGCTTTCAGTTTCTTCAGGTGGTTACGAACGCTTAAATTATTGATGTTTAATGTTTCTGCAATATATGGACGTGAAACGTCGTTGGCAATGGCGTTCTTATAGAGCAGTGTTGCCCAACACGTAGCTCCCTGCAACTTTTGATATGTCTCGTTTCATTAACTCGGACATAGATATTTGTTATGCCTAAATAATAATAGGAGGTGTAATTGTCTTCAAACAAAAATTATATTTGTGGATGACCCAAATAAGGAATGTAATTTTGGCCACTTTATAAATATAGAGAACTATAATTAAAATTAAAATAGGTATGTGGCTCAAGTCAAGTTAAAGGTTAGGCACTATTGTTGTAGAACATTGTCACCGTAAACTTGATGTAACTTTTCACAAGATTGACGCGCGTTCTTCCCTTTAGGAAAGTAAAATATAGGGAACGTGCACAATTTGGTCTTCCATTTTCACCTCGTTGTAACATCTCCAAACCCCAATTGTTTTGTAGAACTGCTGAGCTATCAAATGACAGAAATAACACAACTGCGAGTGATTCTAGTACCTCAAAAATGAATAAGCGACATCTTTTAACAAAATACGTCATGACTTTTCCGACAACCCAATATGTTCATTAGAAGGAAGTGGAGTAATAAAAGCACTCGCAGTAATTTTAATCTCTAAAATGTCAAAATGATGTATGTGAATTAATGAACATGCTCTCTAACAGCTCTAGTAAATAGCCCGTAATTAATTATTAAAACAATTCAACATGTTTGTGGTCTCTGGAAAATGTGCGCGTGTGTATAAAACCGGCACTTCAAATAGTCTTCCTGGTTTAAAAAAATATCAGTTTGAGTAATTTGATTCCCCGCTCAATGAATGAATAAATAAAAAGTAGGTTAAATACAGCGTCGGTAAAGTTTAATGGTATGAAAGGTTATATGGCGTCCTGTCTACTGCATGAGACTAAAAATACGCCCCGCAGCGTCCGCAGCGGTCTGAAAAATTTAGATCTCTTGACGTGACAATGGTGTCTGTGTATGCGTATCTCGTTTTATAGTTTTTTTTTATAGACAATGACCCTACCTTTAGACCTTTCACGCCAGATAAACTTCTATGCCATTATACATTAGCGATGTTGGGTTAAGTACTAATCATGTTTTAATAAGGTCATGGATATTTATTGACGATTAATGCATTTTCGATAGTGGATTGGGCTGAAAATAATTGTGTCTGTATTGAATGTCATCGAAAGCACCCTTCTACGCTTAAGAAATTCCCATATCTTGCGTCATACCGTTACAATAAACAAAATGTACAGTATACTAATCATCCACGAAAGCTAATAATAAGAGGTTCTCAAAAAGTGACAAAATGTGTTTTCAGATATAATTTTTGCAGAAATAATTGTAAAAATACTTTGTGCGTACCCCAACGCTAATAACAAGAGGTTCTCAAAAAGTGACAAAATGTGTTTTTCAGATATAATTTTTGCAGAAATAATTGTAAAAATACTTTGTGTGTACCCTAATGCCTGTTTATTGATTCAAATACACTTGTATACTAATTAAAAGTGTTTAATTTAACTTTTAATGAACTTTGTGGATGGAACTCCCTGTATATGCCATTCGTTTGTGTTAAGTCCTGAAAATGCTACAATTTAGTTAACTTGTAGCTACAAAAAATAGTCAAACAAAGTTGAACAAATGTTATCAGTGTATATGAAAATATTGTTGTTACATCAAACTCTGATAATTAGTGATTTTATTTTATTAAGATATTAGACTGAGAAGTTTTCAATTTGCCAGTGTTTATTCTAAACCTTCAATTCTATTACAGTTCAAGATATTTCTTAAAAGGTAAAAGGCACAGTCTCGCGAAACGCTCATTGAGCGGCCCTGTGGTGGAGGGGGAAGGCCAAACTAAAACAACACTTGATGATTTTATGTATGCCATCGTATTCTCTTAAGGTCGGTTGCACCATATTAAATAACCTTAAGTTTATCTGTTGAACCATTCGGTGCACGTTAAACTCGAGTTCAAGATGATCCAAAGTTCAACTGAACTTGAATTCAACTCAATCTGGTGCAACCGGCCCTTAATACACGAACTTTTAAAGTATTTTAAAGTTTTAGTTTTCCTAGGCCTCTCTCCACGGTGTTGCCACATTTTTTAAATAGTTACTCGGACGCCCTTTTTTGCCGTAAAAATACTAAGTGCCCAAAGCGTTTTTATTTTATACAAATCTTATTTAGTGCCGGAATTCTTCGGCCTTTCCCTTTATAATGTGTGTTAGTTATCTCTATTAATATAGACTTAAATAAAATAATTTAGAAATGATCTTCAAATCCATTCTACCCACTTATTCATTTTTAGATTTTATTTCTAAAAACAGAATTAGATTCCCAAAATAAATTAAGGTATTTTCGAGGATGCTTTTTTAATAAATTGTTTGTTCCTTAACATTTTTTATAACTTAAAATGTACAAGGAATCTCAAAAAAATAAATCCTACAAAAAATATGTAATGTGAAATAGTATACAAGATGTTTCAAATTCGACCATCACCATGGGGATCTCGCTTATTATAGGAGATAGAGGGTAGGTGCCATTTTGCAGAATTTTATGCTGAGTAATAATCCGTTGAAAAAATGTACTTAAATTATTTTGTTTTCGAGTAAAGTTAAAAAAACTGAAAAAAATGTTTTTCTTTTTTTATTTATATTTTCATTATTTGGGACAATATTAAAAAACTGTAAAGACCTTCTTAAAGCGCTTTTTCATTATTAACAGATGGCGTAATTTATTTCTTTATAACATGTTTCGTTTCTTTTGGACCATCATCAACTTTCTTATTTCTTATGTACGTCATATTTATTTTTTATCACATCTTATTGCTTTATTTTTTGTAATGACAACGATATAGTACAACATACATCTAATTTCATAAACCAACAACATAAAAATGTTTTTGCCAGCAGTCTATTATTGTGCTAACTAAAAATCATCTGTGCCATTGAATTTAAAACAATAAAAAATATGAATAACTCATAAATAAAAATGAAGTTCGGTGATTCAGAAAAACGAGATATGTAATTAGAATTAGCTAGTCAAAAATATTTACAAATGTATCCAGAAATAAGGTAATGTTTGTGCAAATGAACAATAATTTTAGAGAATGTAATAAGTAAAATAATATAAAAATTAATAATAACAAAAATAGTGACATTTTTAACATTAAAAAGTATAATTTGTGTTCAAACAAAAAACCGTTTTCATTAGAGCGCGTTTTTTTACATTATTTACCGCCCAATTAACACTTCTTCTGGGTATCGTATTAAATGCATTAATAATCCCATCTCTGAGTTCTGTAATGTTGTCATAAGTAAGACGATAAACTTGATTTTTAACAAAACCTCATAAAAAATAATCCATAACGCTCAGATCTGGCGATCTAGCTGGCCACGCTATGATTCCGCCGTTTCCGATCCACTGATTTGGGTACATTGCATATAAATAGTTGCGAACATTTCTGGCATTGTGCGCTGGTGCACCGCCTTGCTGCCACTAGAAATGTTGGTGTTGACTTAGAGGAACATTATCCAAATAATTAGCAATGTTTGTACTAAGGTGTAAATATCGTTTACTGTTTAGAGACTCTTCGTACTTAATTGGCCCTATTAAATTGTCTTCATAAATTCCTGCACAAACATTTATCTCAAGTCAATGCTGCGGCATCGGACTTGTCTTGGATTTGCCATTGCCCAAAAATGCTCATTATTTATATTAAATGTGCCACTATTTGTGAATTTGCATTCATCTGTCCAAATAATGTTATTAATAAAAATATCATCTTCATTGCACTTTTGCAGCAACCAATTGCAAAATGTAATACGTCTTATATTGTCACCAGTCAATAGAGTTTGGCTTAAATGAATTTTGTATGGTTTGTAATTGTATTTATTTAAAATTTGCCATACTTGCGCTTATGGCAAATTTAAATCAACTGCTACTGCACAGCATGAGAGTGATGGGTTTTGATGTATCTAAAAATGCGGTTCTCAATCTTTTTTGGTGACGGAACTCTTTTGGAAAGCGAAATACTTGACGGAACCCTACAATAAAGCAATCGTTTTTAAAAGTGTATTCTTTATTAATAAGCATAATAAAAGTACCATGTAACAGTTACTTGTTACTTACTTACATAACAAGTATAATAATATAAGATATTAAAAAAGAAAACAAATCTAACTAATGGTAGGTATGAAACTGTTTTTTATTTTTCATCAATTGGTTGACATCAGGTTTGATAGAGGACAGTTGAAGTCTCATATCAGGTTCGGCGTCCAGTCTATTGGGGTATTTTGTTTTCGTGGCTGCATAGGTTGAGAATCCTGTTTCGCACAAATATGTTGTTGGGAACGGGAGAAGAATAGTCAGAGCCATTTTGGCAAGCATAGGATATTCATCACAGATTCTGCACCAAAAATCGTTAAAAGGCGTCGTTTTGAACAGTGACTCCATACTTGCGTCTGATGACATTTCTAAAAGAGATTCATATATCTCGTTTGATATACTTTTGGGCTTTTGTAAGTTGGGTAAAAAAGGATTATGAATCCATGAATTCAGTTTCATTTTTGTATTCTGTTCTTCGGGAAAATACTTCTCAATAGATGCGCGCATCGAAGGACCAATTCTTCTTGAAACATTTCTGAGTCGTTTTCGCTAACAAACTCACTGAGTGACGTAGAGCTTTCTATTTCTCTCTTTCCAACGCAAATAGTCCAAAAATCTCATTTTCTTTTGAAGGCGGTTATTTTGTTACAGGCCTGGAGCACTGTTGTCTGTTTACCTTGCAATGATAAATTTAATTCGTTCAGTTTTTGAAAGATATCGGCCATAAAAGACAGTCGGAACAACCAAGTTTTATCATACAAACGGTCTTTCAAATTAAAAGAAGTATCTGAAAGAAACATTTGTAACTCGGCTCTAAGTTCAAATAGTCTTGTTAAAGTTTTACCCCGAGACAACCATCGCACTTCTGTATGGAGCAGCAGTGTTTTATTTTTGCTGCCATAATCTTCACACAATAATGAGAACAATCGGGATTGTAGTGGTCGTGTATTGATAAAATAAATTATTGTTACCGCTTCATCCATAATTAATTTTAGATTTGACGGCATTTGCTTCATCGCCAGTGCTTGTCTATGCAGGATACAATGGCTGGAACTACAATTAGGCGCTTTATTTTTTATTCGTGACACTACTCCTACTGTTATACCCGTCATCGCCTTGGCCCCATCTGTACAAATGTCAATGCAATCGTTCCAACTGAGATTATTTTCCTCAAAAAATATATTTATTTTATTAAACATTTCTTCTCCGGTAGTGTTTGTGGGCAGCAGTGAACACATAAGCATGTCTTCTTCAAAAGAACTTTCATATGGATATCTTACGATAGGACCAGCAACATCAGTCGACACATCTACATGTATTTGCAAGACGAATCGTGTTTTTTGTAGATGTGTAACTAGTTCTTGCTTAACGTAGCTTGCCAGATCATGAATTCGCCGTGAAACAGTATCGTTTGATAGCGGCACAGTAGAAAGATGCTTTGCAGATTTTTCATCGAGCATACATTTTGTTATGTTTAACACACATGGTTTTATTAAATTCTCAGTGATAGTGTGCGCTTCACCTGCTTGTGCAATGCGATAGCTAACTAAATATGATGCCTCCGTGGCCTTTTGATTGATAGTTTGGGTTACATGCATCATAGTTTTTTGACTTTCCAATAACTGTTCTTTTTTACGTACAAAAAATTCTTTAATCTTGTCTTTAGACTCGGGGTGTACAGTTTCTAAATGTTGGCGCAACTTGGCAGGTGCCATGGAACTATTAGGAAGCAGTTTATTACATAACATGTAGAGAGATGAGCCGTTGGAATCAACAAATCCGAAACTGATATATGATTCATCATACTTCCTATTTTTCGCTTGCGAAACCGTGGAACTTGACGTCGTTGCATCATTGTCTGGATCGGTAATTGCTGTATACTCCGCGCGTACTGCTTTTGAACATTCGGCTTCGTTAGAAGATGTTGTTGCAACACGTTTAACGCCTTTAAGCCAACGTTCCATTCTTCTTTATTAATAATGTTACATGTCAGGATGGTCTGGTCAAAATAATGCACGATCGTTGCGAACGCTAATCGTGGACTGACTAAGTGTCGAGTCGCGATCGTCGCTTTTATAGTCCTAGCCTCGATCTCGAACATTCTTAAAAATACTCGAGTCGGCGCCTTTGATAAATAAAAAGCCGAAATAAAAATAGAAATAAAAAAAATGCGTTGTAAACAATCTCAACTTTACGTTTTGAAGTTAGAGCCGAAAGTCGCTTGTTCACAATTATAGCGTTTAATCTCAGAGGCGGCTTTTATCAAAGCGACTACGCGCTTACAAGTAGATATCGGCGGTGGCGGCATAGTAAAATTGTACGAGGCGACTAAGTTCGGGTGCGCCTCGTGAATCGTGATACGCGGCGTCAGAACGGTCGACCAGAGAGGTGTTTTGAATTTTTTTCTAAATTCTAGCGAACCCTTAAATAAAATAATCAAAATAAATTTGATATAACCATTTCCTAAATATTATTACAGTCTTCTTGAGAAATTTTATTTTCGTATGCTTTGCGGCGTTGAATGAACGATCCATACTCTCCGAAATTTTTGTAAATCTGTAGAAATTTTTTTCGTTGCGGTTGCATTCTTTCTGGATACATTTGTAAATATTTTTAACAAGCTAATTCTGTATTTCTGTCTAATGTATAAAAAATACTTAACATATCAGGCTTTTCTGAATAACCGAACTGCATTTTTATTGATAAACAATAATAATGTTTGATAAACAATGAGTACTTCATATTTTTTATTGTTCTTAATTCCATGGCAAAGATGATTTTTAGTTAGCGTAATAATAGACTCGTAGCAAAAGCATTTTTAACGATAGTATGTTGGTATATAAAATTAGAAGTATGTTGCAATATATCGTTGTCATCAGAAAAAATAAACCAATTAGATGTGATGAAAACTAAATATGGCGTCCATAAGAAAAAAGAAAGTTGATGATGGTTCAAAATACGCGAAACATGTTATGAAGAAATCAATTACCCTAACTGTTAGAAAATAAAAAAGTGCTATAAGAAGGACTTTACCGTTTTTAAATATTGCCTCAAATAACGAAAATATAAATAAAAATGAAAAACAGTTTTTTAGTTTTTTAGACTTTACTTGAAAACAAAAGAATTTAAGTTAATTTTTTTTTTCGGATTATTAATCAGCATCAAATTTTGCAAAAGTGCCGAATTAAAACATACCCTCTATCTCATATAATAATCAAGATCCCCATGATGAAGCTCGAATTTAAAACACCCTGTATACCTACAAAATTTCAAAACTTTTGAAGCATTTCGAGACACTGTGTAGCACCATTGATACGTAAAAAGGTTGCCATCGCACATTCTAGAAAACCACATATCAATAATAACTCAAAGAATTATTAATAAAAGCTATATAAACAAAAACCCAGAAAATTGTATTATTATTTTAGATATTGTAAGTCAATAAATACCTTGAATCCTAATTCACCAGGATTTTCAGGATCAAAATCATAGAGTGCTGTACAACATGGTGCCCGTGTCATGGGAGTCCTGGCCGGAGATTTCATAGGGGACGGCAGTGGTGACGCTGAAATCATGGCTAAAACATTAACCTGTAGGAAATTGGTTACACCGACAAATAAATCCACGTATACTAACAAAAAAAAACTGTCTTAGGACTTTTTATTTATGAATATTAGAGGATATTTAAGTAAATATAATATCAAATAAGGCTATCTAAAATAGGGTAGATAGAGATTAAGCATAGAAAACAAATGCAAGAAAAACATTTTGAGTTACCGTTAGCAGAATGCTGTCCAGGTATCAACTCTAGCTGATGTGGCTTGTGTTGCGGTGAAGATAGTTGGGATGAGCCTAACAACACATCGTTCTCTGAACAACAAGATAAGCATTTGAAAACACTTCTCAATCGAGGATAAATAGACATCTTGTGATAAGTAAACTTCCAGTTACACCAAGTGGCCGTACACACAAACATATTCCTTGTTTTATTTTTTGTATATTCTCTAATTCATAAGATCAGTGCCAATATTAGCTTGGCACTTTGCCAGTACATTTTCACACTCACACATTTATCTACTGTTTAAAGTATTAAAGAAAACGTCCAGAGTCATGCAAATTAGATGTTCAGTTAAGATTATGAGGAAATGAACAAAAAAAAACAACAGAAAATAAGTAAGGTAAAAATAAAAATGTTGCACCAACATACTCTTGACCTTTACCTTATGAGCTCTCAAGAAAAAGGTGAAGAATGTCATGGGCAATCTGAAGTAATATGAACAGAAATGAATAGAAACGAAATATAACTAATATTCATAATGTAAAAAAGAAAAGTCCATAAAACAATTTGATATTAATTTACGTATTTAGATAAAATATCACATTGAGCAAATTTTCACTCAAAAACGAATTATTATTTTACATACAAAGTTACATCTATAAAGTATGTTAGTAATCTGTTATTATAAAAATATAAAAATGTCACACAACATTTATTTACAATCTATCCCTCTCGTGATTTTTTAATGGTACGATAGTAATTTCATAAATAATGCACAAAATTTTTTATTTTCTTACATGTATATTTTTTTGATATAATCTCTTTACAATCCTTGAACATAATCTTCCAGCTTCTTAATGACCGAGTCTCAACTTCTGGGAAGCTTTATCATACCATCTAATACGCCATCTTTCTTTATCTGACGAATGGCTCGGTTACCGGCGACAGAAAGCTCTTTTGGAGATGAATAACGACGTCTTCGCATGGGTTGCTTCAACTTTAGGAATAAGTCGAAGTCTAATTGACCTATGTCAAGACTGTAGGGTGGATAAGGTACCAAGTGCCAACTGTAATCGCACAGCTTTTCATTTACGACATTGGCTATGTACAGGCGTGCGTTATTGTGGAGATTTGGTAGCCTAGCCTCGAGCAACTGAGGTCGGGTTTCCTGCGTTTTTCGGTTCAGTTTTTGAATAAAATCACAATAATATATTGTTCCATATGGAACTATGTCTGTCATGATGATTCTGTGGTAATCATTAGCAAAGATCATCATATGATTGACCTTAGATTGAGTTCAACGAAATTTCTTTAGACGTAATAATGATTGACATCTTCACTTGCTTGACTATGATTTTAACTCTGGTTCAAAGTCTCGAACGCACATTTCATCAATAGTGATGATTTAATGCAACAAAGCTTCACCTTCAACGTCAAATCTTTGTTTCAGCCCTTTGATCTTTTATCCTAAATAGTCACAGTACCCGAGACCAGTGCTTACTCTATTTCTAACTCACTAACTTCTTCCTTAAGCCTTAAACTACAACTTACGTAACAATCACTATCGGCGCGTTCTTTACTTCGCAGTGTTGGTAAACTATGCATTATTAATAAAATGACCCTTGAATTAATGTGATTTACCCTTCCAATAGGCGGTAGTTTCACAACAATCGTTGTATTTACATTTTTTTTAAGAGAAACCGAACCGTCCATCCTCGATGACTTGTTGTTTTTATTTTCCTTTTCACGTTCTTAATTAAATTAGGACCGTTTTTGCGTTATTTTCTGTACAACTTATATTTGTATGTGTTGTTTGCTTTCATTATACAGTGTAGAAATTAAGTAGCGGATAAATTCGGTAACTCCGTTAATGTGTATGATAAAGAAAAACTCTAAAAGGGGTATAGCGATTTAAATTACTACGCATGTTAAAAACAATTATCAGATTTTTCAAATTTTTTTTTTTTAAAAGTTGTGACGTCATAAATATTTTTTTTAAATGACAACCTATATTTTATTTTCTATTTCAGTAGAATTTTTGTATCTGTTTTGAACCATACAAGATTATAAATAGGTTACATACAAAAAATTCAAGAAAAACAGTCTTAAAGTTAAAAAAGTAAAGATGAAATTAACAGACTAATCCTAGTTATCAGGGTTTAAAACAAATAATACAATGTGTTCACTTTGACAAGCGTTGTACAAGCGAAGTGTTTAGTGCGTTAGTATTTATACGTAGTAAGAATCTTGTTTAACCAAAATGGCATCGCTGACAAAGAAACAAAGAATTGATATTTTAATGATGATTGGGTATAGCGATCGAGCTAGAACGCATTAAGAAGTATGCCGACTTTTCAGAGATAAATATCCTGATCAGCAATTAAGCCAATCCACAGTAAGTAGAATAAATAAATTTAGAGAACATGGTTCAGGATCTTCCATAAACTGGCGGCCCCGTGACAAATTTAAGATAATTCCCATTTAACTAGTGGAAATATCACTTTACAACACAATCTGAGCCGTGTCATCCCTATAAGGTAAAATTGATCTATGAGTTATCAGACACTGACTTTGATGTTAGGCACGAATTCTGTGAACAAATAATAGAAATTTGCAATCGTGATCCAATGTTCTCGCGGCGTATAATATAATATCGGACATATAATATAATATCACACGAAGCAAATGTTTCCTTGTATGGAACTGTCAACAGGCAGAATTGTCGATATTGGTCTAGAGAAAATCCACACTGAACGCATGAAACTCATGCCCAATATCCCCAAAAGCTTAACGTATGGGCAGGAATTATTGGTGATGGAATTTTAGGGTCGTACCAAACAATAATATTTGGCTGCAACAGGATGGTGCTCCGCTACACTATGTAGTGCATGTGCGACGTGATTTAGACGTAGTGTTCCCAGGAAGATGAATAGGAAGAAGAGGTCCAATGAAATGGCCGGCTAGATCCCCTGATCTAATGCCATTAGACTTTTTGCTGTGAGCGCACTTAAAAACCATGGTCTACAAAAATCGACCTAATCATTTTGAGGGCCTTAAAAAAATAATTCGGCATAAGCGTAGGTTAACAACACCTCAAATGCTTCAAAACGTGGTGAATGAATTTTATTACCGTCTTGGATATTGTCAGATGGTGCAGGGTCATCAGTTTGAACATTTAGTGTAATTGTCGAAGCCTTAACATTTTTTTTTTGTTTTAAACACCGATAACTAGTTACCGAATGTATCCGCTACTTAATTTCCACACTGTATATAAATTACGTTATAAATGTAAAGGGTGTTTTTTTGCATTATAGAACTTCTGATTGAGACTGCTCTGGCGTCAGTTATCATGTGTTATGAGGAGTATCTCAAAAACGGTAACTCAACAACTACTTCTGTTTTCACTAAAATATAGTAAAAATATTAGATTTTCGCGAAGATTTTACATTGTTTATACTGTTAATAATAAATTCGTTATGTAATATTAATATATTAAATATTTGATTTCTTAAGGCGTATCGTTCCGCAGTACGTGTATGTGGAAATGCATATATTTTTTCGGATGTTTGAACCAAAAATATTTTTTCCTACAATCTCTATAGAAAGTAAGCTTCTACGCTCGCAAAACTGATCGGAAAGCCGGCGTTTTCTGAGATGTCACTTGTCACTTTACCGCTCTAAAGCGACAAAAACATTTTGCGCTCGCTAAATTGAGCGTTTTTCGAGAAATTTGCAAAAATTCTTCTAATGCCCCAACTTAATAATAATATGGTGGTCAATGATTAAGAATAATACTTCAGTATTCAACCAAATTGAACGTGAAAAATGGTGGAGAAGTATAAATAAGTTACAAGGTAAGGTAAAAAACGTTATACTTATTCATTTATATCGCTTAAAAACTCTTTTGTCTATTTAGATGAAATATTCTCAACATAGAACATTGCATTTAATAAATTTAAAAGTGCTACTTCTACTTTAGTTGGCTTTAAATAAATGAATTAGTGCAATTGTAGAAAAAAAATCTTGTGATTAATCAAATAGATACCGTTTAGAAAATATGTTTAAAACTTTTTAAATAAATGTTTGTTATACATTATGTTTAATTTATTTCTCACTTAACCCGTGGTGAAACATTTTTGAATCTAATTTTGGATATTTAATTAAAACACTTGCTTTGTTTCACTAATTTATATATTCTCCGACTAGTTTCGACCATGAAGATGACCAATGCTCGAAACTAGTCGGAGAAAATAAAAATTAGTGAAGCAAACCAAGTGTTTTAATTAAATATCCAGAACTGTTGTACATTGTTGGAACGATTGAATCTTTGAGATTTACCTGCATAGCCCTATAACAAACTGTCCGTAAATCGGATAACTTGAGGAATTTTTCAAGCATTAACGTGTTGGATTATAAAAATAATACCTCATTGTGGCCTTTGGCAAGTAGTCACGCTGACATTTTTAAGGGTAATACAAAATTTGGATTGAAATAAAACGTATTTGTGTTTGTACATACAAACATAAATCAATAATACTTTAAATTATTTTTATATAACAAAGGGTGTAGTTAGATAAAACAAAACATAGGATTTTCAATGTTAATTTCTTTCTATGGAAAAATTATTTTCCGTAATTATTTTAGAGGAGACATGTAAATCATTGTTTGTAGAATGAAGTATTTATTTTTTTGCATTTATAAAAACCTCAAAAAATAATAATTTAAATATTTTTTTAACAACAATAAGTCATGAAATTAAACAAACAATGGTGTGGTCTTGATTTGTTAGCTTCTGATTAAAAATATAATTTCGGTTGATTATATCTAAAACTGTTCTAGATAAATAACCAAAAACCAACTGCTAATGATAACACAGGTATACATGACTACTGTAACAATAATGAAAATGATATTTTTGTGTTTCATTTAGGTAGTTATTAAAACACCTGTTTTCAGAAATGGCCTAGCAAATCCCATTTTTGGGTTATTGAAATTATTTCTTTTCCTATACATGGTGTCCGTATTTTGACAGAACGTATGGGGTCTCTGTTATTTGAAAAGTTAGAGAGTCGCTTAAAGGCAATGTTAGGTGTTTTAAGACCCACCAATAATCTGAAAACAAATTTAAAATATCTTCTGTTGTTTTCTAAATATCACCAAAAAACTGATGTTTTGAAATTTCATTTTTATTTTTTTATTGAAAAACTATTGAATCTAGACATTTACAACTTATAACATTTACGACATTAAAGAATGGGAAATCTAGTAGCATATTTTATTTTAAGATAATTATGACATTTACCCGGGAACCATAGCCAACTTTAGTTTTTCTTATGGGCGCCATTTTGGATTTTCATATTTTTTGAAAGAATATTTATTTCTGAACTCATGGATTTACCACACTCATAATTTCATTTAGATTTGATATTTAAAACTATAATATTTTCTTTTTTGTAGAGAGTGCCTTGGAAACAATGACGTCATTTCTATTAATCAACAAAATCTTGACAGTTCTCATTCAATTTTAGCAGTTAAATGAATTAATAACTGACGATGATCTTTTGTAATAATAATAATAAATAACGATTATCAAACATAACATAAAGTAAAAAAAATCTGCTGCGGCCAACACAAGTACCGACCGCAAATTAAAATAATATAGCATTATTAAATTCATTATTCTAATTATTTATTGAAGTTAAGTTGTACAATAAAATGTCCGCTACTGGTAATATGATTTTTTTTAACTTTGTCGCTTAAAAAAGATACTTTCCGTCGGCCTAAATAGAATAGCATACACACCCTAAAAAAACATAAGACATTTTTTGGTAGCATTAAAAAAATATTATTATTTACCAAAAATCGAAAGGACCTTAATTGAAATTTGACATTGAAACCTGCATAAGTCTACCTCTCCCCCATTCACGTATTTCCCACCCTTAAAAATTTTAAATTTCTGAAAATGGCAAAAACTAAAAAAATATTTATATCTCCCGTCAAAATTGAGCTAGCTCAATAAAATTTTTGTTGTTGCTTCGCTATAATTAGGAGAGGAGTCGGGAATTTTTAATTGGTACCATGACCACTTTTTTGTCTAAAAAATAGGTTAAAAGGTGTTTAAATAAATCATATTTTCTATTTTCCAGAAAACTAAAAGAGGTACGACAAAAATTACTCATTAAATTAAATTTGTGTTTAGTATTCCGGCACCAGATGCTCACAGTGACCTGCATATGCACTTTTCTGCATTCGTGTCATTGACGATGCCACTACGGAGCATTAGATGGCGTTAGCTATCGAATCCATTAATACTCATTAAATGTTTATTTTTTAGTTTTCTACAACTTTTATTTCAAGGATTTTTCGACTATGTTAATAATTTATTAGATACTAAGAAAACGCTAAGAGTAAACACTCACTTCCGGTGTTTGGTCTCCACCCATTTTTAACTCGTCGCAAAATATTATGAAAGTGAACCCAAATACAATATTTGATGACAATCCCATTAGCCATTTTGTTTTCGCTATAATCGTGCCACAGACCGATTATTATTATTGTTCACACAAGAAAGGACGAATTTCATTTGACAAATTTTGATGAATAATTGTAGAGAATTTTTACCAACCACACCGCACTACTGACCCCCCATTTTTTTTACGGAAATATCTGTTTTGGGGTCCCAGGAATCCAAATCAAGTGTTATCTTAATGATGTCGGCCTGTCGCTTTTATTCCATTATATCTCGCGATGATACAAAAATGGGTGAAAATCGGAACCGGCAGTAAGTGTTTACTCTTGGCGTTTTCTTCGTATCTCGTAAATTATTAACATAATGGAAAAATCTTTTAAATAAAAGTTGTAGAGAATCAAACATAAACATATAATGTGAATATACTTTTTCTCGTAGCTTTTTTAGTTTTATGGTTATCTTGAAAATGGTGAATTATTTAATTTAGTTTTTTTAATTTAATTTTTTTTAATTTTATTGCTTTATCTCAGTAAGCATTAATAATAAGTAATTGGAATAATCAACTTACTAATCCTATATTATTTTAATTCGCAGTCGGGGACCTGTGTTGGCCACAGCAGATTTTCGACTTTGTGTCTAATTTCTGGATATACGTTGGGAATCTAACTTATATATTTTATCTTATGAGAAATAATTTTTTAAAATTTTGTATTACACTTTATTGAATCATATAGTTTTTTTTATAGTTATGAGTAACACTAACGCATAACTATCGCAATATTTTTTTTATAAACAAATACGTTTTCTATCAGTACTTCAATGGTGATATGTAAGGAAATGATGGATTCTAGGAGTTGTCAAATTAGTGAGTTACTCAACTGTTTGCAAGGCACTCTTTACAAAAAATAAAAGATTAAAATTATCAAATGTGCAATAAATTATAAGATACATCACTGAGTTCACAAAAAAACATTCTTTAAAAAAATTTGAAAAGTTGGCTATCGTGTCCGGGTAAATGTTATAGTTATAGTAAATATGCTACTGAATTTCTTATTAAAAAGTGTCTATAATGTCAAAGTTGTAAATGTCTAGATTCGAGTTTCTAAATAAAAATATAAAAACGAAATTCAAAGTACGTAAAGTTAATTAAAGGAAAGGCACTTGGTATTGTTTCACAATTAAATCTTTATTCCGACTAGTTTCGGTTTGTTAGACCATTTTCAAAGGAATGTTCAAAGAATCCGTTTTTTAACAATGTCTCGAAAACAAAACAAGATATTTAAATTTGATTTTAGATTATTATTGCGTCCTAAAATACGCAACTTTGCCCCAGTTTAAATGACTCTCTATCTTCTTAAATCTCTATACATTCTGTCGAAATACTGACTTTGTTTGTATAACATGTTTTATTGTTGTGACTGCAGTTTTGGGAAATTTAGCTTGCTATTATCAAACATGGACCCTGTTGGTAATGTCAAGCTAAATTTGCAAATTTTACAAAGTCAAAAGTCGGTTTTATTGTTAACCAATCCCAGGTCGATATGATTTTGTAACATTAATGAAAATGGTATTTTTGTGGTTCATTGGGTAGTTAGTTATTAAAATACCTTTTTACAGAAATGGCTTAGCACGTCCTATTTTCGTCCTCTTTTTTTATGTTGAAATTATTACTTTTCCCGTATGTAATATAAAGGAAAGTTTTATTTTCGTGAACATTTTCAAATTAAAAATGTTATCTTCATGTAACATTCTATAATTTTTATTGCACATGATCCCTAATAAAATGCCTCAGCTTATATATAACGTGTTTTACATGTTTGTATTAAATAAAAATTAAATTACAAAAATAATTCACCTTTTTTCCGACTACCAACCCCCGTAACAAAACCTGTTAAATTATTTAGCATATCATTTTCAAATTTGGGACCACAAAATAGTTTGTATACATTTATTTGTATTAATGTTAATTGTTTTATTGTAGTGGTAAATTCTAGTTGATTTTCTAGTCTAGCACATTACAAAATACAAAAAGTCGGATTTGTTAATTCGTCTACGACATATACAAAACTATTTGAATATCTTCTGGGCAAGTTTAAATGGAAAGGTTAAATATGATTTAAAATAAACACATTGTATTGATTAGATAATTCCTTAAAAAAATGATAAATGCTAATTATTTTTAATACTATTTTCAAAGACATTTACAATACATATTTTGAATATTTAATTGACGAGACGGATACATGACGAAACTCCATAATATTATTTGAAATAAAACAGTTTTACTTTTATTGTTCAACACTGCAGCATGTTTCACCATACAGTGGCTTCACCAGGCGGATGAATACTAATTTTGCAGTATTCATCTGGCCACTGTGGTGAAACATGTTGCAGTTTTCAACAATAAAATTAAAACCCTCCCAAATGTGTTGTTTTATTTCAAATATATATATTTTATATTTAGAATACTCCCAATAAACAACGTTCACAAAACATAATTTTATTCTACAGCATTTCAACGGTCGCTTTTAATAGCCAGCATTCCATTTCTTCAATTTTCTTTTGTTCGGACAAATTTTAAAATTCATAACGAAGAAGCACTCGTTTTTTTAAAATGTCAAATATCTCAAAAACCGTTAAATTTAGAGGTTATGTTACGTTATGATTTTTTTACATTATTGTATGTAGAAGCCAAATTAGAAATAAAAATATAGCATTTTATTTAAAAAGGGGTTGGTCTTGACTTCCGGTAAAACCATAAGTCAAATAATCTTGAAAATATTTTCATTGAAAACAGCACACTCGATCACATATACACTGAAAACCTTATTACAATTACATTAATTGTATTCGGTGGGACACCCTGTATATTACATGTATAAACTATGTTTGAATGAAATTTGATTTGATTTAAATAAATTAAATCTAACAAGAGTAACAAAATGTTAAATTAATGATTTTTTAATAGTAAAGTATAACTCAAAAAGTTGACATTAACATTTAAAAATCATTCAGACAAAGTTGTAGGTATGTCTGCATGGAAGCAATAGTCTATACCCCTCAATAGTGATCGTGTTATGGTGAGCGGAAGGAGTTTTGTAACGAAAATAGATTACATTCGTTTGCTCACCACTTATTGTCAGTGAAGATATATGAACCCTGGGAATAGCCAAAATTAGGTTAAATTGATAAAAATAATAATTTCAGTTCTTGTAACACGAATTGTCTTTTATAAATGCTGACAATCAAAATTACAATATTAAACAAAATTAACGAAAATCATTAATATACTCTTTAAGCAAATTAATGAAACTTATTAAAATTATACATGGTACAGCATTATCGATGGTTTCTTTATGTAAAGTACCATTTACATAAATGATAGACAAAAACTAATATATACTTCCATAGGTCTTTTTTGTATCTTAATCTATGTACCTAATCAATATTTGTCTAGCTTCAATTGTTGAGTTATAAGTCAAATTTTTAAAATAACTTCTTTACTTCAAATGAGATTTACATGCGGTAATAACTTTCTTTATACATTTTTTTTGAAGTAGCTTATGTTCAACATATCAGATTTTGTTTTAAATTTATTAAGGCTTTTCATGAGATATGACATAAAGTTGTATTATTTTAAATACAAACCATAGTTGGCCATGATTTCAGTCGAATGAATTTTTTGTATACTTTCCACAAATATGGTCAGCGTATTCT
The DNA here is from genome assembly GCA_932526585.2 of Philonthus cognatus. Lineage (NCBI taxonomy): Eukaryota > Metazoa > Arthropoda > Insecta > Coleoptera > Staphylinidae > Philonthus > Philonthus cognatus. Next base: position 67,270,250 of record OW052243.1, on the reverse strand, counting down.
ACTTAAAAAAATCTTTTTAAATATAGACGTTATTTCATTCACGTAAATGGTACTTTGCTCGAAAAACCCATCGAAAACGCTGCAACCTGTTCAATCCAATAAAAAAATGTCAATGTAGGCAAACTTAATAAAATAATTTAATTGATTTTAATTTCTAAAAACACAGATTAAATTTAACAGATTGATCAATGAATACAAGATTCAGAGAAATGTGTAGTTACACTTCACTTAATAGCTTGTTCTTTTATAATTTTTACAAAAAAAATCCCAAAATTATTTGTTTCTGAGCTTTACTTTAATAAAAACATATTACACAAGACATTTTTTCGGCGAAAGAAAGAAACAAAATTCAGTGAATTATACAGGGTGTCCCAGACCATCCGTATCAGGCATTTTTGGGAATACGGCTAGCCTTTGAGAGTTGGGATATAAAAAATTATTACTAAAGCCAAATCGAAGAATCGAATGGAGATATTGGTTTTTACAAAAAAAGGTTGGCATCCCTGAGATTTCGCTTAAAAATGTCAAAAACACAAGATTTTCAAATGGCATAGGTCAAAAGTGTTATCATTTAAAAGGTCTTTAAAAAATAAACAACTTTTGTAGGAAAAATATTTTTTTAACTGGCGTTAGTTTTGAGTAATGTTGGATTGAATGATTTAAGTTACCAAATAAATATCAATATCTCATGGCTACCTTATTTTAAAAGAAGATACTTAGGGCGACTGGTATTAGGACCAGAACAGTTCAAGTGTTTAGAAGTAAATGGAAAAAAGGTTGAATCAGTGCTGTGAACTCTGAGTTGGAGTTAGAATAAAATCTGTGGGGTCGGAATTTACGTATTTTTGTGATGAGGAAATCGGAGCCGTGGAGTTGGAAATTTCGTATAATTCCGACTCCGATTTTTAATATAATTATTTAAATATAATTGTGCTAAACATATTTCATTTTTTTTTTTCTAAAATTTGAACTTAAGTAAATATTTTAATTAGAATGGAAATTTATGTAATTTGCATATGAGAGAAAACCAGAATTTCATTTTTTGTTAAACTATTAGATAGCAATTATGCAGATGTAGTAACCATTAAACATTAATATGTATTGCAAAAAAATTGCATTATTAAGTAAAGTTTTAAAATGTTTACATGATTCGAAGCAGCGATCAGAATTGGCGTGGGATTATCGAAAAATAGAGGAGTTAGAGACGGAGTTGGAGTCGAATATTTCTATAGCGACTCCGCGGCCTTGGTCAGAATGTATCTGAGAGGTCTAACTGACATTTGAAACTCAATCTTTTAAAATAAGTTAGCCATGAAAAATTGAGATTTAATAACTTTGATCAGATATTACTCAAAATCGATGCCAGTAACAAAATTATGTTTCTTACAAAAGTTGCTTATTTTTAACCACCGTATGCACATGCTCGTGTCTGTCACGGGCGTTGCTTACTGGTAATTTTACACGCGCCGTTATATCTCCTCAATAAATTTTACCTGCTCGTTTTCGCTTCGAACTACATTTTTATCAAAAAATAATGTGATCATTTTTTGACCAGAAATTCAAAATTAATGTGTGCATGAAGTGATTAAAGACCTTTTCAATGATACCACTTTTGACCTATCGTGGGAAAAATCACAGGATTTTTCCACGTGGGAATTTCTTTGCGTAAGATTATTTCTCTGTGAGAATTTTCCGGTGGGGATTTTTCCTTTGCGCTTCTTTCCTAGAACCACGATTGCCGTGCGTCTTTCCAATGTATGCCAGTTATGTCTATTAATACATATTTTATTACAATTTTCCGTTTCGGGTCCTAGGAACCTGAATCAAATGTTACCTCAATGATGTTGGTCTGTGGAGAGATTTTAGCGAAAATGGATGTTTGTTAAATTTTGTATTTTGGTTCTACTCCATAAAATCTTGCAATGATTAACTTTTAGGTGAAATGCGTAAATTACTGAGATAATTGAAAATATAATTTTGTTTTGAAGTTGCTTTAAAAAAAATAAATTTCCGAATTTTATAATTATTTTATTTCTGTACCTATGATGCATTAATACGAGGGGTGATCAAAGTGTAATGTTACCAAGCCTGCAATGAAACGTGTACATTTTATTTTATAAAACTAACAGCCAACTGATAGTAGGTACATTAGGTTATTCTTCGACATAGTCTCCATTTCGGTTTAGGCACTTTTCGCTTCGTGGAATGAGTTTGAATATTTCCTTCTGGTAAAAACCCCGTCCTTGCGTGTTCAGCCACGATGTGGCAAAGCGTTTTACCTCCTCGTCTAAAGCGAATCGTCGGCCTCCTAGGTCCTCATTCAAGTGAGGAAAGAGATGAACATCTGTAGGGAGGGTGGTCGATGATCCTCGTCGGTGACTTTTTCTCTACCGGCCGCAAACTTTTGACAGCATTGTTCCACATACTGACGAGACATTACAGTCTCTCCGTAAACCACTACCAGCTGCCGGTGAATTTATTAGAAGTACAGCACACTACTACTTTCTGTATAACAGACGAAACTCCAACAATATAGGCCTTGTAACCTTACTTTTTGATTACCCCTCGTAATAAGTGATAGAATAATTCTATAACATTTTAATTTGCGGTCGGTACCTGTGTTGTCCACAGCAGATTTTTCCTATTTAAAACACTGTGTTGCCAAATAAATTTTGTATAGTTGATCGAGCTGACAAGCGATAGCAATTCAGACAAGATGTACTAAAACATCATTCATCTCACTATGTGTTACTTGGATTACATTAATGTGACTTTGAAATAGATCTGCACTATGTTATGTTTAGTTCTGCCTATATAAATTGAAAGATAAAATATTTAAAACAATGGCTACGTTCCGTATTAAAACTGGATAATCTAAGTAGGCCTAATCATTTAGTAAATATAAAATAGGTTAGTACGGGTTGCTTAACACGTTCGCTGCCGGACCGCTCGAATTGATTTATTACGTTCCGGCCAAGTGGTTATCCATATAAGTAAAAAAAAAAAAATACCCTCCATGCCAATGTGCGCTAAGATATATTTATATGTGTAGCAATGGCTCATGTAAGCAATTTTTCAAAATTTCTACTCATAGAGCAGAAATTTACAAAAAAGTGTCTCGGTCATATAGACCGAGTCGGCGTAGTGTAAAACTTAGTATTACGCTGCGCCGACTCGGTCAATAATTCGGTCAGGCCGCATGAACATTGAACTGCTGATTTAACCCTGCGCGCACACTGCACGTGTTTGTGTATTTTGTGATATTATATTGTGTTTCAAATTCATGTCAGGGCAAAACAGACATTACGACAGAAGGCCACTAACGGACGAAGAACTGCGTAACATTCTGAATGCGTCATCTGACCTAGAGGGTAAATTTATTTTTCTCGCGCTATTTCAGGTTATGTTATAATTTATTTGATTGTTCTCGTAAATATAGATGAGTATGACACAACTGACAAAGAAAGCAGTAATGAAGACCTGGAGGGTACAGTACGTGTCGATGAAGATATTGAAACTGCAAATTATGTTGAAACCGATTCGCATTCTGATGATGAAGAAGATGAATCGGATATTGCACGCAAGAATATTGACGGACCTGAGTGGAAGACACCTAGAGGTAAGCAGCCAGTACTCATTCAATTCACGAAAGAATCCGGAGTCGAACAACCGTTATCTGAACTCTTGAATGGTGAAGAGCCTATAAGCTTTTTTTCTGCATTGATAGACGATAATATTTTTGAATTCATTACCGAACAAACCAATTTGTATGCAACACAAACTGTTGTTGCTGGGAACGATGCTAGTGCTCATTCTAGATTACACAATTGGATTCCCACAGACATATACGAGATAAAGCGGTTTTTCGGATTACTGTTGTACATGGGAATAGTTCGTTTGCCAAGAATTTCAGACTATTGGAGCAGAGAGCCAATGTTTAAAAACGAGTTTGCTCCTGCGGCAATGAGTCGAAATAGGTTTGAACTGATTTTGAAGATGGTTCACTTTGCTGATAATGAAGACAATATAAATAATGATAGACTTCATAAAATTCAAACGTTGATCAATAAAGTGGTTCACAACTTTCAAACGGTATTAGTACCTGGAGATACTGTCTGCATTGACGAATCATTGATACCATTTCGTGGTAGATTGATAATGCGTCAATACATAAAAAACAAAAAACATAGGTACGGTATCAAGATTTTCAAGCTATGCTGTAATGGAGGCTTTACTTATAATCTACAAGTTTACACCGGCAAAAATCTGGACAATAATCAAACAACACCGTCGGGGGTAGTGATGAAACTAGCTGAACCTGTACTTGATTGCGGAAGGACCATGGTTACCGATAATTGGTACACCAGCCTACCATTAGCAGAACAACTTATAAATAGGCAAACGTATCTAGTTGGTACATTGAGAAAAAAACCGCAAAGGTAATCCGAAATTTGTAGTTCAGAAAAAACTAAAAGTTGGAGAAAATATTGCACCAGAAAATTGCAAAGGAATAACTGTGCTTTCGTGGAGAGACAAGAGATATGTATTGATGCTCTCAACAAAACACTCCAATTCAATAGTTCAAGTGAGAAACCGTCAAGAACAAATCAAAGAAAAACCCGAAATGATAATGGCCTACAACCGAGGAAAATCGTCTGTCGATCAGTCGGATCAAATGACCGCATATCAGTCGCCTACCATAAAATGGTACAGAAAGCTAGCTTTCGAAATCTTGCTAAATACTGCTGTGGTAAACGCGTGGATTATGTACAAAGAAGTAAATAATTCCGACACAGGCATTCTTGATTTCCGTAAATCCATTGCGTACAAATTATGCAGGGAGCGTCCCCCAGTCGCAGAAAATGTAGAAGCCGAAGAAAACCATACACCAAACAAAAAACGTCGACCGCGTCACGAATTAGGAGAAGTTGATATCAACAAACGAAAAGTGTGCAGAAGCTGTTATGAGACTGCGAAGAAAACCCACGGCTGGCGCATAGCAAGGAATTTGGGCAAGATTAGATTATATTGTAAAGGTTGTGAAGGCGAACCTCATATGTGCCTAAAGTGTTTCAACAAAGTACACAGGTATGGTGTATAATGACTTCTAGAAGAATTTCGTTTAATTTCATAAATTTACATTTATTCATGTCTAAAAATGTATAATTTACGTTTTTTGATATTTTGAGTACATATTGTTTTGTCAAGATTCGCCGTTTTTGTTTTACAATAAAGTTTGAGTTTGTATAGAATTTATATTTTGATTTAATTTTGTACCTAAATTTCAAAGTGTGGAAAACTGCACGCCAAAAACTGGCATGTCGCACCCGTTCCTACACGCCTACTCGGTCACTCAACATTGATCAACGTATGCCAGACCGAGTAGTTGGCGTGTGGGACGGGAAAAATTGACGTCACCGCGAACAAGTTGAGGTTCTCGGTCATTTAGACCGAGTCGGCCTGGAAGGAAACTCTATTTTCGGTCATATAGGCCGAGTCGGCAGCGAACGTGCTAATTACTGGTATTACGCAGTTTCCCGATTATCCGGAGCATACATGAGTTTAATACGATGGCCCACATTTCTATTGGACGGTATGCACTTAGCCAACAATGCCGGCACTTTTCCGACTTGCGGCCGTTGCGTTCTTGTTTGCCGGGATGTGAGCACATTACACGAATGACCTGTTGTCATAACCAAGTATTAAAGACAATCTCCTAAAATACGATAAATCGACAATAAATGGACTTTAGTAGATTATTTTAGAATAGGTTAACTCTATAATTTATAATACAGGGTGAGAGCTGAGAACCGGACATTTTTAAAATTATCAGTACTCACTTGTTTTCAAGTGGCAATAATTGATCGTGAGATGTTGGAGCACGTATACACCGATTTTCATCAACCTGCCTGACATTATTTTTTATTCATAATATACATTTTAAATGGCATGTAGGTAACTACGAACATTCGAAATATTTTTCAACTGTGTTAATAATTCATTGCGACAAATGCAAAATGAAATGAAAATCCCACAAGACGTTTTGACTAAAATTTACAAAAATATGGTGTAACGTATAAACTATTGAAGCTACAGAAAAGTAACATATTTTTGAAAGATCAATATTTAAGAACATATCAAGAAAAATCGAAAAAACGCTGAAAGTAAACTTCCAGTTTCACGAAGGGATCCTACGATTGTAATACAAAGCTTAGGTTGGAAATTTCATATCTAAAGGCCTTATGAGTAGAACGCTTATCGCGACTAACGTGTGACTAACTAAGGTTTGATAAGTAACTAAAATGTGTCGTGTGAGAAAGCCAATTTTAGCGCTAGTCACTGACAAAATTGTGTGGTTTTGTTCAAATTAGTGTTGTAAACTTTGCGAATGAACGCTAAAACCTATGCTTTGCTTGTGCTCATAAATATGCGCACGCATTCTTTCGTCCGCTTACAATCGCAAGACTAGTTAGTCATCGTTTATCTCCATCATACGTATAGAGTACAGTCGGGGGAGTGCTGCCAAAATTTAACAACAGGCCAAGAAAAAAGTCAAGGTCAAAGTAAAGGTAAAGCCAACACTTAAAGTATAAAAGAAATATTTATCACATGTAAATAAGTAATATTTTGATAACAAAAATACTAAATTTATATGTTTAAGAGAGAAACTTATTGATTTTCATTTAATTTTGTTTTCGAAAAATCTTAACAACCGGCTTCCTTGAGCTAGTACACCCTTGAGTATTTTGTGTGAGCACAGGCAGAGCGTACGTTTTTGCGCCCTTTAGCCCGAATACTTTTTAACTTGTAACTAGTGATATAAGTGTATATTTCTGATGTGTTCGTGATGGAATGTTATGATGGTCAAATTGTGTTGTCGCTATTATGACCGGCGAAAAGCACACCCGGATTTGCATAGGGATTCTAGTTGCCATCGACTGCAGCTTATGCATCGACGACGCCATATTATATTCTAATTGTATTCTTGCATAAGGTTGATGATCGACTGTTACGATATGTCATATATGTGCGAGTGAACTAGGATCAGGCATTTGGTGGTTGGAGAGGTTAAGAAAGACCTGCTCCAAGTAATCTGAGCAAAGATCTGTGATGAATCAGTTTTTATTGTACAGATTCAAATGGATTTAAAGGTTTTATTTATAGTTTCGCTTTAATATTAATTGAAATATAGATTAAAAACTATGAAAGAAATTTAGCAAATAAAATCTTAAAAATATGAGTTGCTGTGAAAAGTCAGAGCATGTCATCTACATTTATTAAAGACAGCAAAAATTAATTTAATTTAACATGAGTGATTATATTACAAAAAAAATATAAGGTTATAAAATGGAGTTTTTGTTTCAATAAACAATTATAAGAACCGTTCGGAAATTGGTTAAGAATGTCTGTATGAACGAAGAACATATCGTAAGTAATCAAAGGAGGAAATCTGAAGAAATTATGTTTAACGTATTGGCAAAAATAACAGCAAATCTTACCTTGACTGTAAGAAAACAAAACTACGTTGTGATCAAAATATAAACCTAATTAACAAATTTGGAATGGTTTGATAATTAATAATTCAGTATGAATGAAATTGCCAATACTGTGGAAAATTTCAAAAAGTGCTATTATTTTTGCAATCTATTACTAATTTGCCTTATAAAGACTAATTCAAATATTTATCGAAACAATTACTTCCCGAACTAATACTGGCGCATACTGGGTTATACAATTAAGTGTTTGCTGTGTCATGCAGCATTATTGTACTATAAAATGTAACAATTCAGGTCAAATTATTCAGGTCATTTATAGACGCGTTTGGAGATGTATCTCTCACTAGTATAGCTTTACCATTTAATCTTAATATTTATTTACATTAGGTTAGCAAAGCAAAGAGAGATTTTTGGACAAATAAGTCATCCAAGTGCTTTTTGAAGATGTCCAAGTAACTGGTTTTTTTGGTTATATCGTTCTCTATCGAGCAAAACAAGTGACAATCTGAAAGTGCAAGATCCCAACGCCCTTTCTGATCGTCAATTCGGCCCGATTGTTCGCAATAATCTAGCCAGTTGTGAGGAGTACTTGGTACTTTACTAAAATGTGAAGTTAAGTTAGGTTAGATGATAACTAAACTATGGCCAACTTGTATGCACCACTCGATTTTGATATTAACTTATTTTCTTTCAATCATAATTTTATTAATACATATTTAATTAATGAGGCGGATGCATGATGAAACTCCATATTAACACTTGAAATAAAATAATTGAGTTGTGAGGCTTTCACTTCATTGTTAAACAATTTTAGATATAAAACTGTATTGAACTAAAAGTTATGAAAGACTAATAACATTTGTATTAACAAGACCATTTCTTGTGGAAATCTCGTCGTGTTTGACGTAAATGCACGATTAAACTACGACAATTATTTTAAAATCCATGCCCACCTTTGACCAAGATCATTTATGAATTCACGGTAGAAACCCCATTGAGCTAGCCATACGGATTAGTATTCGAATCCAATAAAAACATATACGAGGGTAGATTGAAAAGTTTCCGGAATGGGCAAGAGATGGCGCGCGTATCGTGAAATTGTTATGATGGTTGTCAAGGCTAACCTATTTTAGGTAAGCTGTCAAATTTTCAGACACGTGCGTCGTTCCGTTTTTATTTACTAGGATATCTTGTGAAGCAAGTCAGGCACCTTTGGAAAAATGGATAAAAACGAATTTCGTGCAGTCATCAAACATTTCTGGATGGATGGGAAAAGGCGACGGAGATACGTGATATTTTGCAGGAAGTTCATGGCACATCCACACCTTCATTTTCGACTATTAGTTTCTGGGTGAGCGAGTTCAAACGTGGCCGTACGAGCACCAAGGATGAACCACGCAGTGGACGTCCAAAAACGGCCACAAATGAAGAACTGATCGACAAAGTTCATGATCTCGTGTTAGCCGATCGACGAGTGAAGTTGCGCGAAATAGTAGAGACCACGGGCATCTCATATGAACGTGTGCAAATATCGTGCACGAACATTTGGGCATGAGGAAGCACGATGGGTGCCGCGTTTGCTGACTATGGACAACAAGCGAAATCGTGTGACCACTTCGAAAGAGTGTTTGGCCTTCTTAAAGCGTAATCCAACGGATTTTTTCGCCGATTCGTGACCGTGGACGAAACATGGATCCACCACTACACACCAGAAACCAAGCAGCAGTTGAAACAGTGGATTTCTCCAGGCGAATCTGCTCCGAAGAAGGCTTTTTCGGATTCGCAAGGTGTGATACACATTGACTTTTTGCAGAAGGGAAGAACTATCACGGGACAATACTACAGCGATTTATTGGATCAATTCAACAGCATATTGAAGGAGAAACGGCCTCATTTGCAGCGGAAAAAAGTGCTTTTCCACCACGACAACGCGCCGGCCCATTCATCCCGAATCGCCAATGCTAAATTGGTTGAATTGGGCTACGAGGTGGTGCCGCATCCCCAGTACTCTCCTGACCTGGCCCCGTGCGACTTCTTTTTGTTCACAAACATGAAGACTTGGCTCGGAGGCAAGCGCTTTACGTCAAATGAGGAGGTCATCGCCGCCACTAAAGCTTATTTTGCAGAGTTCCCAAAATCATATTTTTCTGAAGGCATAAAAAAGTTGGAGCACCGCTGGGAAAAGTGTATCGCCCTGCAAGGGTACTATGTTGAAAAATAAAAAATAAAACCTGTTCAATTACTGCGATTTCTTGCCCATTCCGGAAACTTTTCAATCTACCCTCGTATATTTAATTTTTACCTTTATTTATAATTCTCCTCCGTCTACTTTTTGGAAGTTCTTTTACAAAATTTATGTTCAGTATTACAAACCGTCGATTGTGTTAAGTTTATTATATTTCTCCATATGTTTTGCGAGTATGGATAACCTGATAAGTGTATTAATATTTCGATTCTTTGAGTTTTGGTAAACATAATTATTATAAATACTGGAATATCGTAATAAGTGTGTTATATTTTCGTAATCAGAATAGATCAACAATATGCCAATAAAAATGTAGAGTGATTCCATTAAAAAAATCATTAACGCTATATAATGTTTTTTATTGAACAAAGTGATCATCAAAAAAACAAAAATCGATCTCAGACAGATTCCAAAGTGAATATGATGATTTTTTTTAATGTTCCCCTTCTCTTTCTTTGAAACTTCATACAGGGTGTTCATTTTAAAACTTCGCTTCTTCAATTTCGCGTTAACTGAAGATTTACACGCCAAAAACTTTATCGACGGGAACAGCTTTTTGTTCAAAAAGTTACTCCCCTCTTTTTATATCCATAACCCTTCAACTAAATGCTATATTTACATGTTTTATAAAACAACTCTAATATAATTATGATAAAATAACACTGGGTAACAGTAGTTTTGGTGCTGAGGTATTTGAAGCTGATTTCATGTGAGTTTGATGCCCTGAATTCAAATATGGCATTAGTTTTTGCCTAGGAGCATATATATATTTCTAATATACAACATTTTAGTGAAATATACGTTAGGCTATTGTAAGTTAAATCCATGGATCAAATAAAAAAACATGGATTTTTTATAAAGGAAAAAGTCATCAATGAAACTAACTTTTCAGAAGTGTATTTGTATAATTCATGAGCTCTAATCCAAAGACCATAAAAATACCTGCTTTCAGTTTCATATTAGTAATTCCAGAAAATGTACGTGTATATATTACGTACAAGCACAATTCCATGACCTTAACAAGTGCTTCATCAAGCCTAGCTTGATATGTTCAGGCGGTATAAAGATTCTCTCTACAGGAACTAAAGGCCCTTTGATCTCGCTGTTTGCTTCAACAACCGTTAAGTTCTACAGAGGCCAATTTTCAATTAAATCTGAATTGATCTTCGAAAAGTGACGAAAATCGTTGATTATGTTGTATCTTCAAAACTAGAGGTGATACAAACAAACTGATTTTTGGAATCAGTGGCCTTAAAATACTTATAATTATATATAAAATTCTGGGCACAAAAAGCAATGTTTTTGACGGCCTGTAATTGTGTAATTGATATACATTTTTATATTTTTATTAATATAATTTTCTCTTACTATGTTATTTATGGTTAGTAAAACAATATCATAAAAACTTAAGTAAACTAAAAAAATAAAAGTAAAATACCTGTTCTATTCCAAGGGTCAAACGGGTCGAGTTTATGTGCGGGCTGGATGGGTTTTGTGGGTATACTCCTAGGAATAGGTTTTAAACTATATGCGGGTGGTGGTACGTTATGAAGTGTATAGGCGGGCGGATTTGTTGGAATAATGGAGGTAAAGTTTGTACCATTTAATTCCGAAACACCTTCTATATTAAGGTCCGCTAAAGATTTTGGAACGAATTCAACTTTCGGACGACTAGCTGCTTCTTCTCTCCTGTAAAAAATAATGCAAATTACAGGTTTTACAAAATTATTCAGGTAAAGAAATGTTATTTTAAACATTATTTTATGTTAGGCACATATTGCTTGTATTTTATCTATGGACTGTTATTTATCTTGCTAATGGGTGTAAACCACATACTGCAAATACGGGGCACATGAAAATAATAAATAGCATGTAGACCTAATAAACGTTCTATTCAATCAAATTTCCAAAAAAAGATATTAAAAAGAAAAGTATTTGAGCCAGTTAGGTTTTTAAAAACGCTCAGACAGGTCAATTTTTGATTTAAGGTAGACATCTAACATGGTTATTCGCCTATAGTCAATCACAAAATGGTGGCCGTCTTCTACTCCAAAAATGTAAACGGAAATAGGTATTGAAATTGTTTTTTTAAGGTTGTCAAATTTTCTTTTCTTTTTATTCTTCAAATCCATCCATTAGTCCTACGACATGATCTCTAAAGGACCAATATTCAACAATTGAGCAACAATGCATTTTTTTAATAAAATGTAAGTTTTCGGTGATTTTTGACAGTAATTGTTTTCATGCATAACCTATTTTATTATCAACCTTATGTACATGATCAATACAAAAAATATTTTGTTGGGGTATTCGAAGTATGACTCACTGGGATGTGGCGTGGTATTAAATTTTCCAAAAAACTGTTTTACGCGCAACATTCTAGTGAGTTTATTTTAGTAAATGAATAAATAAAAAAATTACAAATTGTCGCAAAGGAATCTTTTACAATGGGACTGAATTGATTGTTTATTAGATGTTGTAGATATTGCAAAAAAAAGTTAAGACGTTATATTGCTAATTTAGTGATGTTTAATATTTTTTTATGAAACAACCATGAGAGAAGGAAATATTTTAATGGAAAAATTATAAAGTGTGTACTTTCCTTAAAGTATATCTATTTTTTTATATTCCCAAAGTAAGACATCCTCTTATTTTTTATTTAATTAATGTTTTCAGTGCACGGAGCACCGGTTAAGAACCAGTAGAGATTAATGAACAAAAGTTGAGGTAACTTTGTTACCATGACAATACTTTCTATATACGTGAAAGGATTGGATTGAGTTGGATATCAATTTTACATGGTCATGCAGAGACACATTTTTGGAGATTATTTGTAAGCTCGTCAAATTTAAACTGAGTTCGACACAAACTTTTGCTGGCTTTCCAAAGTTAAAAATTAGTTCTTCATTTTGTGCATTTTTAAACATTTTTCTGAAAGTTGTATAAACATACATTTTTATATCTTGACAAATTTTAGAACCTTAACACTTATATTTGCCATAGAAAAAAAAAACGTAAAATATGGATATTAAGGAATATGGACCCCTTTTTAGTTCGAACCGAAATCCGTTGTTTAGCGCTGCCTGTATTTTTTTTAGAAAATTGCAAGGTTCCATAAGTTACTCAGTCCATTTTTATTACTGTAATAAACCACCGTTCGATAATTTTTTTCACCCGGCCGCAAATTCGTAAGGAGATTATATCGGAAAAAAATAACTTTTGTAATAGTTCAGTGGATTTAAATAGGTAAATATTGTAACAATAAACTTAAATACATGACAGGGGATAGTATTTATTTGAGAGCTCTGGTCAGTGGGCCCCCTTGCTGGCATTTATAATCGATGCTGCTTCGTTGGCTTCTAGTAGCGTTGGCCCGGTAAATTCGAACGCCCTGGTCACAATGCATCGGCCTGGCTAGCACTCGTCTCGTAGTTGTCCGGGATCGTATTGTGTTGTGATTGCATTATTGAAGTGAATAATGCAACCGCAACTGAATAATTAATTTATTTGATATTATGTTTAATCTAAGAGATTAGACATTTTGCCCGACGGGAGTATGCGGTATCCGTGGTCTCAGTTGGATAGACCCAGTCGGTGAGAAATCCCTAGAAACTGGGTTTATTTTTGGTGGTCTCTGGACTGAACAGTATTCTTGAGATGATCTGGCTGCTGGAATTGAAATCATTTGAAGTTCTTCTTGATGTTCAGCCGGTGAGGTTTCGCGATTTTTTTTTCTTTCAGATGTTGCGAAAGATTTCTATTCCTTGTCCTAATACGCAAAATGTGCTTATGCTTGTTAAAGCACTGTGCCACGAGGAGTGGTATCAGATGTTTTTTCAGTTGATGCTGGAAAGTTGCTCCTTGAGTTCACCAGGTAATTGTCCGGGATCGTGTTGCGTTGTGATTGCATTATTGAAGTGAATAAATTAACCGCAACTGAATAATTAATTCAATTGATATAATGGAGAATCGATTTGTCATGTCATCTGGAGTTGTGACCTGGGCTTTGATTGAGGTTGCCAGGCATAGATTTAATTCTTCTTTGTGAACTGGGATTACTGCTTTTGGAATCGTAATTTGATTTTCCAGCTATGATGGACCTTTCACCATAGCCTATTGCATCTAAGTTTATTTGGTGTTTTTCCTCTGGAGACTAGATCAGCCGGATTTTCTTTTGTCTCCACGTGATTCCATCTATCCTTGGGTATGACTTGTATTATTTCAATTACTCTGTTGGCTACGAATTGGTTCTATTTTGTTGGATCACCTTAAATCCATCCCGGTGTGATCATTGAGTCGGTCCAGGTGAAGATATTTTTAAATCGAAGTGTTTAACGTTGTAGATTTGAACGGTATACGTACCATGTACCTCGAATCAGATTCTGGCTTGATTGTGCTTTGATAGTATTCTTCGCACTCTGTCAGCATCGCTTATTGGTTGTGGTGAAGTTATTTCTCCTGTCTTCCAGCATTTAGTAAGTTGCTGATCTTCGATAATTACCATCAAGCCGCAGATATTCGAAACAAGGTGATTGCGTGGTTGTTTGTTTTGATCAAGCCTTCCGGGATGATTGCTTCGTACTCTTTGATTCCGATCAGTGCATGTTATCTATTTGTTGTTTCATGTATCATCTAAGTGTGGCAGTTTATTAATTGGCTGAGAATTTGTAATTTTCGGAATAATAATAAAATAGGTAATAGAACCCTGGATTCTTTGTTTTGGAAGCCCTTATCTTTGAGCAGCTTTTTCACTGATAAGTGATACTTGTGAACCTGTATCAATGAGAACTCGTAGATATTTATTTTCGCCATTCGCAGCTCTTGCTTGTATGATGGCAGTAGCTAATACAGGTATCTTTTATTATCATTTTGTCTCATTGTTTTTGTAGTCCGTCCAGTAGGGATTGGTATCGTTGTTTTGGTTTATTTTGGCTTTTTTCTTCGTTGATGGTATTCATTGTTCTTGTGAGACGATTGAATCATCTTCATGTTGCCTTTTTAATCGCATTTGCTGCTCCGTTAGAGACAGAGTTTCGTTATCCCTTTCTTCCACTTGATCGTGAGGTGAATCGTTGTTATCACTCCACATTTTTAGATTTTTTGCATTGTTTATTATGTAATTCTGTTTCTTTGTATATTGTTTTGATCTGTTGAAAATATCTAGTTGTGAAATATGTATGTTCTTCGGAGACGTTGCATTCTTTTTAGGATTTTGAATTTCTTGGTTGTTGTTCAGAGATAATATATCCCACTTGAAGCTCAAGGCGTATATGAAATTCCATGTGGCATGTGTGAGAAGAGCTATGTAGGACAAACAAACCGGAAAATTAGTACTCGTCGAGATGAACACATTTTAGCAGTAAGAAAGTCTGATCCACAATCTTCTTTATTTCAACACGTAAACATTTCTAAACATATAATAAATTTCGAAAAAACGAGAATTTTAAAAAAGACAGACTTCTTCCACGCGAGGATTATTAGAGAAGCGATAGAAATTGAAAAGAGGTTGAACAGTCTAAATCAAAGAGATGATGCTAAAAGACTACCACCAATTTGGAAAACTTGTATAAATTCTGGTCAAAATATATTATCTCTGAACAACAACCAAGAAATTCAAAATCCAACCCCTTCCGAAAATAATATTGAAATTGTCATAACTACATCATTAGAAGAACAAAACAGAAGAGTAACACGAAGCCAAACAAGAAATTGACGCATCAAGTAGTACGTAAAAATCAAACAAGTGGTTGCTAGAGCAATGGAATTTTACTATTTCATCGAAACGTCGAATTAAAAATAAAATGGACCAGAGCCAAGTATATACGCGGGACCAAACCCGAAGAAACAGTGATATATATATATATATATATATATATATATATATATATATATATATATTCATAAATTTCACTACCACCCCCACCCTACTCCCTAAATAGCACCACCTCCTCTACGTCATTAGTATTTAAGCGTTAGTTTAAGTTTGTAAACTATTATTCATCTGTCTGATGAAGCCACTGTGTGACGAAGCAATTGTTGCAGTGTCAATCAATATACAGTTATTTACTTTTTAAAAGGTGTAGCTTGTTAAACGACGTCTAATATGTTGTTCCTTGATTAACAATTCAAATATTGTTACGGATAATATTAAATAATACTAAAATTCTAATAAAACCGCGTATAAATGTTAAAAAATGTGTGATTGCTAAAGAAACGTAACAAAGTAAGAAAAAGTGTACCAGGATGTAAATTTATTATGTTTTTACATTTTACAAATGAAGGAGCAGCTTAGGTTTTTCGCGTTTATTTGCTTCATATTACACAATATTTAAGTCAGTAGGGACACTGGGTATCGGCGCCTTTGATCTGTTTTACGGATTGATAAATCGCCGCGCAGCTTACTCTACTGCAGGGATGGGCGGCGTCAAGAATGTCATTGTCAACGCGTCGAATTTAAACTATTCAGCCTAATGCGATCCGATTTTGGCAAATAGCTTGGAAGTTAACAGAGTATTCAAAACTCTCAAAATTACCCAAAACCGCAAAATATACATTATAATAACATAACCTTTAAATAATACTGTTGACAGTGTCGACATTGTTGGTTCTCGACATTGTCGACGTTTTGTCACGTCGACTATTAAAATCGACTCGTCGAGGCCCATCTCTGGTCACAATACATTTAGTCTACAACCATAGATCCGGATGGAATCACTTTTTACTTTAAAATGACCCCACCCGGCCGGACTCGATCCAGTGGCCCAATGGGGCCCCTGCCAGGTACGTAAATATTATTAAAAAAATACTCATAAATATAAAAAAATATATAGTTATTAAGGATAAACTGAAAATCGCAGTTTTCGAAAATAGTTCATATGTATCTTATTTACGAGTAATTGGGAAATCTGTAAAAACATTGCCAATGTAAATGTTATGACGTCTCAGATAGTGATCGATTTTAATTTATCTGGAGATTCGGTTTTGTTTTATTATTATCAACTTCTGTTTTTCAATACTACTTCAAATAGAAGTATATGGCTATCTATACGATTATATATTTCATTTAACTACATTTTCGGCGCTGATTTTCCACATATACATTTTAATTTTTCAATCTTTGTATAATTCACAACTTCGGTTTTAGGGCCGAAGGGTTGTGATGCAGGTTGTGATGCACTACATCAATTTATTTATTTTCTGATCTGCGGACCCCGTTGGAAAGTGGTTTTTGAGGGTGACTTACCCCAGTTTACGTCATGTGTGTTAACAGTTGTTTCTATTAGTATACTATTCGATATAATGCGATGCGGTTTAGGCAGAATGTTTTGAAGTTTATAGAATAAGCCGACACTACCAAGAATATCCATCATCACAACATGTACAGTACATTAACATAACCTGTAAATAGTATTGTTGACATTGTCAACGTTGCTGACGTTGTCGACGCGTTGTCACGTCGACTATTAAAGTTGGTTCTTCTCAGGGGAATTAAAACAAAACCGAACAATCGTTTTCAAACAAAATTAAATCGTTCATATATTATTTATTTCTTATTTTTTTGGGAAACCATAACCGTAGTGATCGAAATTGAAAATTTATATTATCGAGTATGCATTTTAAGTTTACAAAAAATCTTTTAAATTTGACAATAATGTATCATCTTCTGATATCAGGATGGAGGATCAGCAGAATATCCGAATCCGCATTAAAATGAAATAGAACCTCATGTTAGAAATTCATTATCATCTTCATGTGCAAGAAAATATTGAGAAGAGTTGATAAGACAACTTTGATATCTACTGCACATTGTTCTAAAGATGGGGATAGTACACTTTATTGTAGAGGTGGGCAGAATCACTTATATTAATGTTTCGAAACATTTGAATAACTCTAATTCGTGAGTCGAATCATTGATTTGACACATGACTCACACTCAATAAATAATAAAAACAAAAACTGCGTTATTAATTAATATTAGCGCTGAGTCAACTCTTAAAAGTACTAATTTTTACTAATTATTGCATTTTAAATATAAAATTAGGATAATATTTGTATTTTTTAATATTTTAAAGAAAGTTTTGTATGATTTTCATCGTTTTTATAGGATGAAAATGATACAAAATCTCAAACATTATTCTATTGTTTGTTTTCCATTCGTACGTTTTATTTTGCGGTTATACCCAGCACTACATTATCTGCTTCATATAATAGGCGCATTCACAAAAAAAATTACTCTTAACACGTTTGGATTTTTTTACGCTTTACGGTAATCTGGTGAACGTTACTTCATTTTACTTTCCATCTAACCTAAAATTCTGCGTAACCTGCATAAAGTCGATGGCCTAGACAAATTAAGCGCTTAAGTGTATGAACATGCTAGAGAGAAAGAAGCTAAAATCTAGCCTAGCATCGATGCTAGCTGCATGCATCGATGTGCGTGCGCAACTTAGAAGTGAGCATCGATCATCAAAAGCCGCAAGTAAATCATGCGCATACGCGTCCTGGGATCTACAGTGCGAGTGACAATAATTATTCAGTAGTACATATGGACTTAACTGCTCCTTTTGAATCACGTTGCTACTTGTGATTGCTACTTTTTAATATCAGTGATTTTAAATTGTGACTGTGATTTTTCAAGTTAGTGCTATACTGAAGAAACACAAATTATTTTACATTTATGAAATATTTTCTAATAAATGATAGGGATTACAATCTTTCTAAGGATATTTTTAAACATAATAATTTACAATGATGAATAACCCGGTTTATAAAGTTTATTTACAAATGAAAACCATAATATAATCAAAAATGGTAGTAAACAAATATATATATATATATATAAAAAGTTTGACGTCATTATGATATATATTTTTAGATTACTTGTTATATATTTTGTTCGTTATTTGGGTGCCTTCTATGGATACCTACATACCCCTAAAATTTTATAGAAATTGGTTTAGCAATTTTAGCAAAAAAAAAAATAAAAACTAAATAAAATCAGTTTTGCACCATTGATTAAAAAAATTAATAAAAAATAAAAATAGTGCCTCGTTAATAAAATTATACAATGTACTTATTAAATAAGGTCTGACAGTCCCGTTAAGCAAGTTTTATTCATATGAATTATACAGAGTGTCTAAAATTTAGTGTCAAACTTTTCAAACTTTAAAGCACTTTATTTTTCTTATTTTAAATTAGACCCCCTGTATATTTTTATGTCATTCCATGCGGAATTATAGAACAAACATTTTTCTAATTACAACCTTATCGCAATTCCTAACACATTAAAAGCTATTTGCAGAAAACTCGTTTTATCAACTAATCCAATATCCATTTTAATGATAAAAATCGAAGGTGGCTTTAAAAAACAATTTATTGTTTAACAAAATGACAAAAGCCTATTTTGACTTTAGTAATGTAAAAGTTAAAAGCATTACGAGTTAAGCTCTTTATATCCAAGAATTTGTTGTCATGAAGTACAACCGAAACGATCTCGTAGATATGATTTTCATATTAGGAGAATGCGAAAAGAACTGTTTTTTGGCAAGTCGAGTTTACGCACAGCGGTATCCGGAACGACGATATCCAGACAACAGGAGCCTGGAAAACTTATTGGAGAGATTTATACGTACGGGTAATGTAAACTATACAAAACCAGTTAGAAATAGGCCGGTTCGAACTGAAGAAAATCAATTGGCTGTGCTATTATCAATTACAGAAAATCCTTCCGTTAGTCAACAAGCAGTCGCTGCTGCCGTGGATGTAAGCGAAAGAACCGTTCAACGAATTTTAAAGGACAACCGTTTCCATGCCTATCATATCCAGTTCCATCAAGAACTCTGTGAAAAAGATTTTGATCAACGTGTCGAATTTTGCAACTGGGCGCAAACTAAAATTAGGGTACATGTTGACTTTTTTTATAAGGTTTTGTTTTCTGATGAGGCCACCTTTCATAAAAGTGGATTTGTGAATCGTCATAACTTCCATTATTATTGCGACCACCATCCAAGAGTTTTTAGGCATGTTGATCAACAACACAGATGGGCAATTAATGTGTGGGGGGGAATTATTGGTGAACATATTATTGGCCTTCGCTTTTTTAACGGACATTTGAATGGACCAACGTATCTGGATTTTTTGCAAAATCAAATGCCAGATTTATGTCAACATTTACCAATGGCTGTGAGGGATGCAATGTGGCTGCAACAGGATGGAGCCCCAGCACATTATTCATTACAAGTCAGGGATTATCTCAACACAACCTTCCCGAATCGGTGGTTTGGAAGAGGAGGGCCAAGTAAATGGCCGCCCCGATCACCCGACTTAACTAAATTAGACTTCTTTTTGTGGGGCTACGTTAAGGAAATCGTTTATCAAGAACCTCCAACCACACTAGAAAACATGCAGCAAAGAATCATAAATGCATTTCGCAATATTACACCCGACCTAATACGAAGAGTTGCAAGGTCATTTCATACTCGTCTTCAATTGTGCCTCCAAGAGAACGGAAGACATATCGAACATAAGTTCTAGTAGGCGATTAATTTTAGAAATGCGTATTTTTCTTGTGTTTTTTATGAAATGTTATTACTAAAACTATTTTTTATACAAAACTTAATACTTAATTTCGCATGGAATGACATAAAAATATACAGGGGTTCCAATTTAAAATAATAAAAATACAGTGCATTAAAGTTTAAAAAGTTTGACACTAAATTTTGCACACTGTATAATTCATATCCACCAAACTTGGATATCGGGGCCATTAGACCTTTTTTAATAAGTACCTTCTATAATTTAATTGACGAGATACTATTTTTATTTGTAATTATTTTTTTAAAGTAATAGTGCAAAACCGATTTTTTTTAGTTTTTATTTTTTTTAGCTGATATCACTAAACCGATTTCTATAAAAAATTAGGGGAATGGAGGTAACCATAAAAGGCACTCAAATTATTACCAAAATGTACACCATTTAATTTAAAAATATATATAATCATGACATCACACTTTATTGGGACACCCTGTATAATCAAAAATATTTTCCTGAAATACGCCCTAGGATACAGGCAAAGTCGGCCAAATATCAAAATTCTAAGTAAATTAATAACTGAGCTATAGAAGACGGGAGGTGAGATGCAGGACCCTGTATATATACTCAATGACATTAGAAGCGTAACACCCAAAAGGAGTTATTATTTTAACTTGATTTTTTGCCAGTATGGTAGTCTTACATCAAGAATAAAATGATTACATTTTCAAGAAGTTTTATTAAAAAACAATCTAAAATAAATTAATAATGTGTTTGGCGACCCCTTTGCTGTATACACTCCTGTAGACGTCTGGGCATCGACAAAATCAGATGGTCGATGTCTTCTTGAGGCATCTCGTTCCAAGCAACTTGAATTTCATCGATCAACTGTGCTAGAGTCTGTGGAGGATGGTGCAAAGAGAATATTCTTCTTCCCATGATATCCCACACATGTTCAATGGGATTTAAATACGGCGAACGGTGCGGCCACGCCAAAACATTAACACCAGCTTCATTAAGAAAGTTCATAGTTCGACGAGCAATATGGGGACGTGCGTTATCTTGTTGAAAAAGTACGTCTGGGCGGCCATCTAAATAAGGCAAAAAAGTCGGTCGTATAACGTCTTCAACATAACGCGCAGCTGTCATACTGCCTCGAATGAATACAAGAGGTGATCGACTACCATAAGCAATAGCCCCCCAAACCATTACTCCAGCAGTCCTGTGTACATGCCTCTCAATAGCAAACCTAAGATCAGGTCGTTCTCCACGGTAGCGTCGTACCCTTCTACCGCCATCATGCGTGCCTAGACAAAATCGTGATTCATCGCTGAATACGACATCGTGCCATTCTGCCTCCCAATGCTGCCGTTTTCTGCACCAGTCCAACCTTTGGCGACAGTGTCTCGCT
This sequence comes from Philonthus cognatus, assembly GCA_932526585.2. Lineage (NCBI taxonomy): Eukaryota > Metazoa > Arthropoda > Insecta > Coleoptera > Staphylinidae > Philonthus > Philonthus cognatus. The sequence goes on along the minus strand of OW052243.1, from coordinate 67,248,568 downwards.
GTTAAAGGAAGCACTAATCTTGGACGGTACGAAAGAAGCCCAAAGGATTGATGCGGCGATTTAAGGTTCGCATACTAACGGGCCTACCTTCTTCTCCAATCCATTGATCACCGATTTGACGCGTAGTAGCGAAACGGTCTCGCAGGGCTATTTGTCTTAAGCGCCGATCTTGACGTTCTGTGGTACGCCTTGGTTGACCAATTGGTCTTCTTCTTGCTCCTCTACCTTCTTCTGTCCATACCTGATACACACGTATTACAGTTGCTGCAGTGGAATCAATACGGCGGGCAATTTCGCGATAGGACATACCGACATCTCGATAAGCAACAACTCGACCCCGGTCAAAATCGCTCAAATGGTGATATTGTGGACGTCTTCGGACTCAAGGCATTTTATTTAAGCTTAACACACTCAACGGAAACACGAAAACTAAAAACATCTGTACTAAACAGCTCATATAAATAGTTTTATCAAAAAAGAAAAAGTGAAATATTTTTTTTTTCACAATAAATATAAAAGGCACAAGGTTGAAATTGTTATCAATGTATGCTTTAAATATAGTCACTCTGTTGCTAAAATATGAATTCAAAAAAATCATTCCTTCTTGGTGTTACGCTTCTAATGTCATTGAGTATATATATACGCACGAGGGCATGCACTTGTCACGGAGCAGCTGAAAATAGCAGCGATTTTGCCGGCGCGGACCGATGAGGAAATAAGAGCGCCCTTGTTGCTCGAATCTCACTTTTATAAGAATGCATTATTATGTTTATATTATACCTTATGTCTTTGTATATCGGATTTAACTTTTATAAAAAATTACTTAAATGGCTGTACAAATCATTTACTAACTGTCCTTGTTTTTGAAGTTTCAAATTTAAATCATTCAAATAGCCTGTAAGATCGACCACAAATGCTAAGTCACATATCCATTTTGGGTCACTTAATTCAGATAGTGGTTTATCTTTTATTTTCATAAAGTCTGCTATCTAATTTCTAAGCTCGTAAAACCGTTTCAACATTTTTCCTTTGCTCAGCCATCTGACTTCACAATAATATGTTACGTCTTTATATTCAGTTGATATTTCATCCAAAAACGCCTTGAACTGACGATGGTTAAGCCCTCGGGATCGAATAAAGTTGATGGTTTTTACTACCACATTCATAACATTCTGGAGTCGAATGGACTTAGAACACAAGTTCTGTTGGTGGATAATGCAATGAAGGACTATCAAATCATCTTTTTGCACATTTTATTCTGTTGCTTTTTCATTCAAAATTCCGATGAAACCTTTACGTAAGCCGACCATAGAAGGTGCACCATCAGTGCATACTTCAATTAATTTTGACCATGGCAAGCCAAAGTGGTTCCTTTTAGCGGCTGTAAAGCAAGCAATTCCTCAGTAACAGTGAACTCCTTATCAACACCTCGAATAAATATAGCCAGTTGAGCTGTGTCAGACAAATCGGTGCCGGTGCTCTCGTCTAATGCTATGGAAAATGATTCAAAACCAGCCATACGGTCAGTCAATGTTGTTTTTATATCATTAGCCATCATTTCCATACGTCGAACAACAGTTCGTCTTGACAAACTAATTTTTTCAAATTCTTTTTTCTTTTCAGGACACATAATACCGCAAACTTCTAACATACACTCCTTGATAAATTCTCCTTCGGCAAATGGTTTTAATGCCTTTGCCAATTTTGAGCTAACTATAAAACTAGCTTTCACAACATTATCAAGTTGTGTTCTTTGTTTATGAAACATTTGTTGCTGTTTTTCTAAATCAAATGCGGTAAGCTTCTGGATTTTGTCTGTTCTTAATTGTCCTGTCAGTGAGTGCAGCGTAGCATGCTTAGTTGAGTAATGCCTCTTTATATTGAATTCTTCATTACTGAAATGGATTCATTACACAGCAAACAAATAGGCTTACCATTGTGCAAGATAAAAAAGAATTCTTCAGTCCATTTTCTTGAAAATGGCGACCCTCTGTATCTACTTTTCGTTTCTTTTCACCAGACATCATTTTTGTTTACTTTTCGTTCAATAAACTTAATAACAAACTATAGTTAGTAACCACTCAAGATGCACACAAAGTCACAAAGCAAGTTGACGGCTCGAGCAGTTCGCTAAGATATCGCTTGTCCAAGTTATCACCTCAGTAGCTCAAATAGAACTGAACTAACGTTCGGGCCATCCACCCGCTTATATAGGCAAAATGAACGAATAATCTGGAATAAACTAGTTTAGAATAATTGAGAAGCAATAAATCTTTTGATGTGTCGCCCGTGAGGCGGCAAACCTCAAAGAATTTGATCGAGCAAGTCGAGTGGCGGCGAGTATCAAAGGGTGAGGCAGCAAACATCAAAGAATTTGATGTTTGCCGCCTCACTGTCACTTCCGTGAGTATAAGTACCTAATGTAATATTTTTTTAATTGGGTTTTTTCAAAATGTCTCGCGGGCCGGATCATATCTTACAGCGGGCCGGATCCGGCCCGCGGACCGGGGGTTGCCTATATGTGGTCTAAACGAAGACTGAAAATGTAACATCAACGTTGAATGCTTTTCAGAATTTCTTTGAAATTTGATATATTTTTTGATGGTCTCAGTCAACTTAGCCCCCCGAAGTTTGACTTTTTTTAGAAAAAACTATAGCGCTAGACCTTAGCTAGCGCCCCAAAAATTAGAGCTAGCGCCATTTAGACAAGAAAGTTACGGGGGTTTAAACTTTCGGGGGGCTAGGCGGATTTCACAACCCCAAAAAATGATAAAACATTTTTAACCCCAGCCCCTAGAAATGAGATATTTTTAATCAAATTTGGTGGAAAAGATAGCTTAGAGCTAGCGCCAGCAGAATATGAAAAATAGATTTTCTCAAAAAAAATCAGGTAGAAAAATAATCACATCCAAATTTTGATGCGAGAGCTTTCAGATCCTATGTGCGTATTACCATTTACTTGCCGAATTTCAATGCAAAATGATGCTTGGCATTTAAAATACCGCTTCCAAAAATATTTCGGCGTTGTAATTACTTTATTATGTTCATAGATACCAGCTATTAGAAATATGATGCCTGGAAGACAGTATCGTAACTGACAAATTGTGTTTTCACTCCTTGCTAATTTAAATCGGAATCTCGGAAACTAACCGTACGATTTAGAAAATTCTTTCCGCATTGTAATTACAGTTACTATACTGATGTTTACTAGCAACAAGATAGCTTGCGCGGCGAACCTGGCAATTGTTGTTTTACTCCTTGATAATTCTAATCGTTATAACTCGGGAACTAACCGTGCGATTTCAAAAAAAATTTGGACAATAGAATATCCAAAACAATGACAATTGTTTTCTTACTCCTTGATATTTTAAATCGATATAACTCGGAAACTAACCGTACGATTTCAATTTTTTTTTCAACGTTGGAATACCTAAGATAATGTTCAATAACACTGCTAACAAGAAAGCTAGCGCTAGCAAGACAGTGGCTAACCTGACAATTGTTTTTTTCACTACTTGATAATTTAAATTGTTATAACTCGGGAACTAACCGTACGATTTTAATTTTTTTTTCGGCGTTGGAATACCTAAAGTGATGTCCATAAACACTGGCAATGACATAGCTAGCGCTAGCAAGCGTACCTGATAATTGTTTTTTCAGTCCTTGATAATTTAAATTGTTATAACTCGGGAACTAACTGTACGATTTTATTTTTTTTTCAGCGTTGGAATACCTAAAATGATGTTCATTAACACTGCTAACAAGATAGCTAGCGCTAGTAAGACCGTGGCGTACCTGGCAATCGTTTTTTTACTCCTTTATAATTCTAATCGCTATAACTCGGGAACTAACTGTATGATTTCACATTTTTTTTCGACGTTGGAATACCTAAAATAATGCTCATAAACACTGATAACGAGATAGCTAGTGCTAGTAAGACAGTGGCGTACCTGATGATTGTTTTTTTACTCCTTGATAATTTAAATCGTTAAAACTCGCAACCTAACCGTACGATTTCAATTTTATTTTCAAAGTTGGAATAGCTAAAATGATATCCATAAACACTGGCAACGTAATAACTAGCTCTAGCAAGACAGTGGCGTACCTGACAATTGTTTTTTCACTCCTTGATATTTCAGATCGGTATAACTCTGGAACTAACCGTAGGATTTTAAAATTAGTTTCGGCGTTGGAATACCTAAAGTGGTGTTCATAAACACTGGCGTATCCGACGATTGTTTTTTTACTCCTTGATATTTTAAATCGATATAACTTGGGAACTAACCGTAAGATTTCAATTATTTTTTCGGCGTTGGAATACCTAAGGCGATGTCCATAAACACTGGCAACAAGATAGCTAGCGCTAGCAAGACAGTGGCGTACCTACCAATTGTTTTTTTACTCCTTGATGATTCAAATCGTTATAACTCCGAAACTAACCGTACGATTTCAAACATTTAAAGTTTGAATTATCAAGAAGTAAAAAAACAATTGTCAAGTACGCCACTGTCTTGCTAGCGCTGGCTATCTTGTTAGCAGAGTTTATGAACATTACTTAAGGGATTCTAACGTCGAAAAAAATGTTAAATTCGTATAGTTAGTTCTCGAGTTATAACGATTAGAATTATCAAAGAGTGATAAAACAATTGTCAGGTAAGCTACTATGTTGCAAGCGCTAGGTGCCAGTGTTAATGGACATTACTTTAGGTATTCCAACGCCATAAAAAAAAATCGTAAGGTTAGTTCTCGAGTTATATAGCTCAAATTATCAAGGAGTAAAAAACAATCATCAGGTACACCACTGTCTTGCTAGCGCTAGCTATCTCGTTAGCAGTTTTTATGAACACCACTTTAGGTATTTCTACGCCTAAACAAATTTGAAAATTGAAAGGTTAGTTCCCGAGTTATACCGCTTTAAATTATCAAGAAGTAAAAAAACACTCGTCATACACGCCACTATTTTGCTAGCGCTAGCTATCTTGTTACCAGTGTTTATGAACATTGCTATAGGTATTCCACCGCCGGAAAAAAATTGAAATCGTACAGTTAGTTCTCGAGTTATATTAATTTAAAATATCAAATAGTAAAAAAACAATCGTCAGGTACGCCACTGTTTTGCTAGCGCTAGCTATTTCGTTAGCAGTGTTAATGAACATTATTTAAGGTATTCCAACTTTGACAAAAAATTGAAATCGTACGGTTAGTTCCCGAGTTATAACGCTTTAAATTATCAAGCAGTAAAAAAAAAACAATTGTCAGGTGCGCCACTGTCTTGCTAGCGCTAGTTATTTTGTTAGCAGTGTTATTAAACATTACTTTAGGTATTCCAACGTTAAAAAAATGAAATCGTACGGTTAGTTCTCGAGTTATATCGATTTAAAATATCAAGGAGTAAAAAAAATAATTGTCAAGTATGCCACTATCTTGCTAGCGCTAGCTATCTTGTTGCCAGTGTTTATGAAAATTGCTTTAGGTATTCCAACGCCGAAAAAAAATTGAAATTGTTGAGTTAGTTCCCGAGTTATATCGATTAAAAATCAAAATCGTACAGTTAGTTCCCGAGTTATACCAGTTTGAATTATCAAGGAGTAAAAAAACAATTGTCAGGTACGCCATTGTCTTGCTAGGTCTAGCTATCTTGTTGGCAGTGTTATTGAACATTACTTTAGATATTCCAACGTTGAAAAAAAAATTGAAATCGTACGGTTAGTTCTCGAGTTATATCGATTTAAAATATCATGGAATAAAAAAAAACAATCGTCAAGTATGCCACTGTCTTGCTAGCGCTAGCTATCTCGTTGCCAGTGTTTATAAACATTGCTTCAGGTATTCCAACGCCGAAAAAAAAATGAAATCGTACAGTTAATTCCCGAGTTATATTGATTCAAAATATCAAGGAGTAAAAAAACAATCGTCAGGTACGCCACTGTCTTGCTAGCGCTAGCTATCTCATTAGCAGTGTTAATGAACATGATTTGAGGTATTCCAACGTCGACAAAAAACTTGAAATCGTACGGTCAGTTCCCGAGTTATAACGCTTTAAATTATCAAGCAGTAAAAAAAACAATTATCAGGTACGCCACTGTCTTGCTAGCGCTAGCTATTTTGTGCAGTGTTAATAAACATTACTTTAGGTATTCCAAGGTTGAAAAAAAAATGAAATCGTACAGTTAGTTCCAGAGTTATATCGATTTAAAATACCAAGGAGTAAAAAACAATTGTCAGGTACGCCACTGTCTTGCTAGCGCTAGCTATCTTGTTAGCAGTGTTATTAAACATTACTTTAAGCATTTCAATGTTGAAAAAAAAATTGAAACCGTACAGATAGTTTCCGAGTTATATCGATTTAAAATATCAAGAAGTAAAAAAAAAACAATCGTCAGGTACGCCACTGTCTTGCTAGCGCTAGCTATCTCGTTAGCAGTGTTTATAAACAGTACTTTAGGTGTTCCAACGTTAAAAAAAAATTGAAAAAAATTGAAAGGAGTAAAAAAAAACAATCGTTAATATGCCACTGTCTTGCTAGTGCTAGCTATCTCGTTAGCAGTGTTTATGAACATTACTTTAGGTATTCGATTTTTTTTTAAATTGTACAGATAGTTCCCGAGTTATAACGATTAGAATTATCAAGGAGTAAAAAAACAATTGTTAGGTACGCCGCTGTTTTACTAGGGCAAGCTATCTTGTTGCTAGTAAACATCAGCATAGTAATTGTAATTATAATGCGGAAAGAATTTTCTAAATCGTAAGGTTAGTTTCCGAGTTATAACGATTTAAATTAGCAAAGAGTGAAAACACAATTGTTAGTTACGCTACTGTCTTCCAGGCATCATATTTCTAATAACTGGTGTCTCTAAACATAAATAAAGTAATTACAACGAAAAAATATTTTTGGAAGCGGTATTTTAAATGCCAAACATAATTTTGCATTGAAATTCAGCAAGTAAATGGTAATACGCCCACAGGATCTGAAAGCTCTCGCATCAAAATTTGGATGTGAATATTTTTTTACCTGATCTTTTTGAGAGAATATTTTTTTATATTCTGCTGGCGCTAGCTCTAAGCTATCTTTTCCACCCAATTTGATTAAAAAAATCTTATTTCTGGGGGCTGGGGTTAAAAATGCTTTATCATTTTTTGGGGTTATGGGGGTAGCGCTAGCTTTTTAATTGGTGGCGCTAGCTCCGAATAGTGTAAAAAAACTTGAAAAATCCAAACTCGGGGGGCTAGCATCAACCTAGCCCTCCGAAAGTAAGCTAGCTAAGGTCCGTCTAGCGCAATAGTTTTTCTTTTAAAGTCAAACTACGGGGGGCTAAGTTAACTGAGCCTTTTTGATGTAAATTGTATAAGTGCTTTCGACAAATAAATAAACACATGCCCTATTTTTATCATTAAATAAATAATATATGTTATAAATTGCCAATAAGTACGCTTCTAAAAGTGAAATCCGATATACAAAGACATAACGTATAATATAAACATAACAATGTATGTTGCAGCGACGGCTCGCAGCCTAACTTCAGGGTGAGATTGAAGCAACAAGGACGCAATTACAAATTGGTTTGCGCCGGCAAAATCGCTGCTATTAACAGCTGCTCCGTGACAAGTGTATGCCCCTCGTGCCACGATAGCAGAGCAGTGCTCGTCATTTATAACACTAGGATACCACCAAACGGCAAAACCTATGAAAACAGACGAACGTCGAACCAAGCGGGCGTTACACAATGTGCCAAATCCGAGCGCGAGCGCCAGGGGGGGATTTGGAGGAAAAAAATTAAATTAAAAATTTCGAGAAAAAAACATATCCACTCCATTGTAGATACATGAAACCCTTATAATCTTGCATGTTTATATTTTTTAACCCCCTATATTATTAACAATTAACGCTTAAAGTTGAGCAATTTAGAAAACATCGATTTTACGGCATTTCATTCGCAAGTTTAAATAATTTATTACATGGATAGTAGGCGTACTATAAATATAACATTATACACTATTGTTTATAACATAATACTGTATATTATGGTTGAAAGATCAACTCTCTAAATATTTTAGAAAAAAAGTTAAAAAAATTTGAATATGAAATATATTTTAAATATAAATTTTAACTTTAGAAAGTGTTATAAAAAAAATGCCAACTCGATGAGGTCTGTGACTATCACTAAAAATTAGTTCTATGTTTTCTCTAACTACCCTCAAAATTTCGTATCTCCACCGGTGCGTTTTTGGGGTCTTTTTAATTTTTTTATTCGACGCCACCAATTAAAATTGGGTCGGGCGAGGCCCGTGTGCGGTGGCATCGCGGAGTCGAGCTCGCTATTCTCGAGCAGCACGCAACATTATTTCTACGTTGGCCCCGAACAAAAAAATAATAAAAACGCACTTAAAACGCACATGTAAAAATTCAAAAAAATTAGGGCTGTTACAGAAAATATTGACAAATGTTTACATAATAGTCATAATCCTCACAATCTACAATTTTTCTAATATACAGGTATATATCATAGGGAAATTATTTCTTCTCTGAGTATTTTTTGCAGCATTTAAATCACATTTACAAAAATAGTTTTATGGGTTTTTTTCTTATTGATATATAAGGGTGTACATCTGTTACTGATAAAGGTCATCTGGTTTGTGTTTACATTTTTATTAGGGGTCCGATTGAAGCTGTCATTTACCGTAACAAATGGCATTCTTGTCACACAGTTTTTACGGTTTAAGTATCTGAAATGGATTATTCTTAATTTTCTTGAAAGCAAAATATGCGTTTAGTGTTGAACGAAGTCTCCAACAGTTCACATATTTTTCTGATCCATAAGCGAACGATTGAACATTATAAAGTAATTATTAATTAAGTTAGTGTTAAGTGTTATTTAATTTGTTGACTATATACTCTTTCTTTGATGTAGTGTTTTTTTGTGTATAAAATAGTTTACTTTAATTAAACTAGTGTTTAGTGTTAGTGTAATTTAATTAATCCAAAACGCTGAGTGATAATGGAGAAAATTAAAATTACAAACGGTGATTTATATAAGGTATGGTACGAACTAAAACCTAAAAACCTTATTCAGTCAAGCAATACCATTGATTATTTAATAAAATATATTGAAAATGTTTCGACGAAAAACAATAGTGAAAATGATGACATTCTTAAAAAAGTTAAGGGTTTCTGCAGTACTCTTAATAGAAAGTGGAAAATGTGCTCAAGATCTCATATCAATTTCATAAAAAAAAAAAATAGAAATTGGTTACTGCTGCCTTTTAAATACAACGAGGGTTCTGTCTTAATTGAAAATACAAACCCCTTTGAAAATATAGAAAATATTTCACCAATACCAAGTACATCAGGTACACAGTTCACAATACAAAGTAATACATCTAAAAGAAGACAAACTAATTTATTGATCACCGAAAATACATAATATATAAATTAGATTTGAAGAAAACAACTACTCACGGATGTACGATAGAAGAGAAAAATAATATATTTAGTCGGAAAACTAGAATACAAAAACTATTACGTAAATAGTTAGGGATAAGGGTTGATATTGTTGTGCAAGGAGGAGGTACTTCAAATACTGGCAACGTTGCTCGAATATTTTTTCGAAATTATGAGAAAGTAGCTGTCATCACTGAATTGAATGAAGAATTATTGAACAGATTTTATACAATTCTTATAACAATGTCGAGTTCTCGTAATATAAATGTATTGATGTTTGATAAATATGCAGAAGATACGGCCCGGCCCGACTTTACACCTTGTTATATGGATGGTATAGAATGCCTCCTAGTGTCCATAAAATTTTAATTCACGGGAGCAAAATAATTGGACAATGTCTTTTACCAATCGGAGAACTTTCGGAAGAGGCACAGGAAGCAACCAATAAAATATATAAGAGAGTTAGAGAAAACCATACTAGGAAAAACTCTAGGCTTAATACAATTCGAGATTTATTTAATATGCTTCTTGTATGTTCTGATCCAATAATTTCTTCTTTGAGAAGCGATGTAAAAATTCATAAAAAACAACTACCTGCAGACGCTAAAAAATTAGTTATTTGTGAAACGGACACAAGTGACAGCGAAGACGAACAGACTGATGAGGATACTGACAATTTTTCATTTTAAAAAAGTAAGTAAATAAAACAGTATAAAATACATAACTTCGTTGTGCAAAATCAGAAAAATGTAATGTATATTCTGATTAAAAATTCATATTTTAAACAACAGATTAAATTATTTTTAAACTACAGCAGATACTTTTCACATTTGTAGGTTTTTTTGAGGTGCTTTATTTTTTATTAGGCGCAACCGATAAAAATCGACTCGGTCATTCGCAAAAACCTGACACAAAACGCACATGTAGAGATACGAAGTTTTTAGGGCATTTAAAAACATACCACAGTTTTTGGTGAAAGTCACAACCTATGTAATGATTATAACAATTGTATATAATTTTGCTGCCTTGAATTATTATTATATTATTTTTCTAGAAGATTGCAAACCGGAAGAACTGTGACTATCATATAAACATTTGTTAATATTTTCTGTAACTGCCCTAATTTTTTTGAATTTTTACATGTGCGTTTTAAGTGCGTTTTTATTATTTTTTGTTCGGGGCCAACGTAAAAATCATGTTGCGTGCTGCTCGAGAATAGCGCGCGCTCGACTCCACGATACTCACCGCACACGGGCCTCGCCCGACCCAACTTTAATTGGTGGCGTCAAATAAAAAAATTAAAAAGACCCCAAAAACGCACCGGTGGAGATACGAAATTTTGAGGGTAGTTAGAGAAAACATAGAACTAATTTTTAGTGATAGTCCCAGACCTCATCGAGTTGACATTTTTTTTATAACACTTTCTAAAGTTAAAATTTATATTTAAAATATATTTCATATTCAATTTTTTTTTAACTTTTGTTCTAAAATATTTAGAGACTTAATTTTTCAACCATAATATACAGTATTATGTTATAAACAATAGTGTATAATGTTATATTGATAGTACGCCTACTATCCATGTAATAAATTATTTAAACTTGCGAGTGAAATGCCGTAAAATTGATGTTTTCTAAATCGCTTAACTTTAAGAGTTAATTGTTAATAATATAGGGGGTTGAAAAATATAAACATGCAAGATTAGAAGGGTTTCGTGTATCTACAATGGAGTGGATATGTTTTTTTCTCAAAATTTTTAATTTGATTTTTTTCCTCAAAATCCCCCCCTGGCGCTCGCGCTCGGATTTGGCACATTGTGCGTTACTACGCTGGATGTTTATCTGTTTAAGAAAAGATACATAAACAGCAACACGCGTTCTTTGATTATATTGTACTAATAAGAGTTAAATAAATATATATTTTTTTATTTGGATTCGACGATCCTGGCATAGGTTTTTATCACAGCCACATCTCATATGTATTATTTAAATATTCAACATTTATTTGGACGTCACGACACATTCACACAACACCTAGGGACACGACGAATTATTATTATTTTTTTAAATAACAACTCGAATAAATATTACTGATTTAGTTGAAAATTTAAATACGCATCTATTGACGATCTTATTAATTTTACATTCATAATGGACTTCCTATTTACGACAGGTAACGAAAGGGTGGAATCTATGTCCACCCTTCAGCAACAACAATAGCTGCTGCAATATTTTAAAGTGGTAAATCATTTCTTGGCTTCTTCAATTTGATTTTATTTGTTGTAAAGTACAAAATAATTTCTTCATTTATAAATTGTACCTCATCTTTCGCGAAATGAAAAATACATTCCCAGTTTAGAAATAAATTTGCTAGTGTAACAGAACAAAAATAATCATTTTACATTGGTAGACAAACATTTGTTTACATTTTGAAGATTTTTATCATATTATGCCTAATTTGTGAATTAAATTTAGCAGTTTTATCATTTTAATATTTAAAATCAATTTTGACGATTTGTGTGCGAGTTGACCTAGACGATTATTTGTCAATATTAATTCATTTCCAACATTCTTGTTTTAGTTATATAAAGTTGTTAATAGTATATGAATTTTGTTTTATTCCTTTCTAGTTTTATTGTAAGCTATTGGTTGATTTTGACAAGGTTATTATATGGGTGGTTCTGATATTAAACTCTGAGATTAAAAATTGAATAGTTTTTATTCAATTATTGAATTTACTGTATTTTATCATAACTAAAAAAAAATGTGATTTAATTGGCAACTGTTCTAAAACTCAATCAACTAAAACAATAATTAAAATAAAATTAGTTGATAGTAAATCATACCTTTATTCAAAAACGTGTTACGTTTATAAAACTAAAAGAAAACAGCGAAATAATAAGGCATTAAGGTCATTTAAAATTTGGTTGTTTCTAAACTTAAACAACCAAAGTTTTCAGTCAAAGTCTATTAATATTCCTATGCGTGTTTTAACTTCAATAAAATTTCTTCAGTGAAAAAAAATTCTTGACTTTTTTCGGAAAATGTCATAGTCTTATAAAATAAAATAACATGTGAAGGATGAGGGTTTCAGATAATGTAACTATAAAAAATATTTCTACACCTTTAGTTATTTTTTAGGATTACTATGGAGTATATTTATATTTATATCAACATCAAATAAATCAACTAGAGTTAAAGTTGAAAGAAAATCATTAGTGTCTAAATTTAGAAAATTAAGATTTTATGTTAGATCAAATTTTTCGCATGGAATCATTTAATTTTTGAAATCAATTCTGAAATCAATTAACTAACAGTCGAAGTTTAAAAAAACTGAGTTTAGATAATTGATATTTAATATTAGTTACAAAAACAAGTAGATGATTTTTGTGCTTACAGTATTTTCTTATAAAGCATTTAATATTATCCTAAACAGTGTTCTTTACCCCTTGATTAAGCATAAAGTAAAATTTCGAGTTTAGAAAAGTCTGAAAATTTGGTTTTGTCGCTCCGGAGCGACCAAAGCTTTTAGACTTTTCTAAACTCGAAATTTTACTTCATGCGCCACGCGTATAAAACACCGATTTATTCTAAAGTTCAAAATCATTCACACACATCAACTTTAATTAGAATAACACAATACCAGAATTATAAGTATTATCGATTTATTTCATGTTTCAATAAATAATTATTAAATTTGCTAGACACATTTTGAAGTGAAAACACACAAAATGTCTTTAAACGATTGAGTTTTGTTGCCAGAAATTGTCGTTGTTGACGTAATTAGCATTTTTTATACAAAGCGTAGGTGCGTGTCTTGAAGTTAATAAAATTTGCTACAATTAATTTTTGGACATGGGACAACACCAAACGTCAACGAAATGAATAGTTAGAAATACTAAGAAATTATCAAATGTTATTATACAGGGTGTTCCATTTTATGAAATACGACAATTACCATTTTAAATTGAAATATGATTCCAACTCAAATTTCCTGCTCTATTGGTATAAAAATAAAACATGGCTATCATCAAAACAAATTGAACTTTGCTATCGTATCTTCAATATGGGAAACCCTGTATAAAATCTGTCAATTTTGTTGTGTTTTTCGGATGTTATTTGGGGTACATTTCAAATTTCACCTCGGTATCGTGCTACTTAACCAATGTCATGTTTGAGAAATAAACAAATAAGTAAAACAAACCAAGTGCCTTAAATTCAAATTTAATATTAGTTAAAAATGATCAATTAAAACTCAATTAAAGTAATATAAACTTGATATAATGGTAGTTTTTCTGTCCAACAAGCGCTCAGAATTATACTAGTTGAAATAAAATGAACGTTGTTGGCTGATATAGTTACTACAATGTGAGTCAAAATAAGACTACGACATTTCCTTATGATTACAAGAATGGTATTTACTTCCGGTATATCCGGAAGTACAATAATCTTGAAAATATATTCATAAAAAAACTACTCGATTTTATAAAGGCTGAACATCTCATTGCAATACATCAGTTAAAAGTCCATATACTTTTAATGTGTGGTTTCGGTAAGACACTCTGTATTGGAGCATCATATATATGTAATTGTCTTTTTTCCATTTGTAACGGAATGATGTTGCATTCAAATTGACCTGTAATTTTAATAAAAGTGCAAGAATAGTTGGCAACCAATATTTCTACTAAAATTGAATGAACAAGCGTGCCATGCGATGAATGTTTTTCGTCAATAGAAATAAATCAGTCGTTACTTCAGATAAGACGGCCCTTTTACACCCATACGCAAGATTCCACGTAGTCAGTCAATTCAATTAGGTATAACAGTGCTGTGCGCAGATATCTAAATTATGCGACTAGTCCACTTTTGCCATGCTCCCCAACGTGTTTAAGGGGGTATATACAAAATACTTTTACAGCCATTGCAGCAAAAATAAAATCGAAAAAAAAATCTTGAATTTTCCATAATTTTCCATGCATTCTTTACTTTTTGTGAACTTCTGGTTACCTGTGTTCATGATATGTTTCGTGGATGTGTAAGTATATTGTACTGTATGTTTACTTTTACACTGTGAATAGATAATGAAACAAGGTAACTTGTAAAAATTATTTAATTTTATAGACATAGACACAATTCTTTACAATCTGACCCACGTTCGAAAATTCATTAGTCTTGAATAAACATCCTAGGGCTTAATTAAAATATCACCTACATTTCATTGATTCATTCACTGGATCCGGGGTATTTCTATACCCAAACAGAGATCGTTTAAAAACTACCAGTCGATGTGGAATCTCGGTTCAAACGAGCAATGTGCGCGTATACCAGAGACCACAAACATGTAGCCTATCATTATTAATAATTTTTAATAATTATTTGTGAGCTATCTACTAAAGGTTCAGTCATTTCAATTGCAGGTATTGTTTATTTAAACACTGCTCCTTATGTGGTAGAGAGCCTGTACAGTAGTTTAGTTACACCCTGTATGTACTTATAGTAAATTTTAAATTGTATGGATTTATATTTTATTTATATTATTACTTGATAAAAATACATGGATAAAATCTGAAAGTTCATTAAATAATCGAAAAGTGTTCATAAAGGTTATAAATATGAACGGAAAGAAACGTCTTTTGAAGTTTATTAGAAAATATAAACACACTTGAAGACAATCATAAATTGTGATCAAATGAGCATGCTACCGAAAAACCATCAACTAGAGAATCCAATAATACACACAAATAATTGAACTGAATCACATATTTGTGAGATACACGAATTGTTTGGATGCTTTTAAAAGGGATAGCATTATGTTTCTATAATAAGATAGAAAATGATACATTTTACTCAAATTATTTATACACTACGATTTGCTAGGACATAAATACTGCGAATACTTAAAATTAGAATCGTGCTCTGCCGATAAAAAGTTATATGCCCTAAATCTGTGAACAATACATCAATTGTATTTTTATCAGAAGTAATTATTTCAACGTCTGGTACCAACAAAAATATTTTCATGCGTTCACAATTCTTTTTTCACATATTATGCTAAGGTGCGTTATAATAAGGAGTATATTTACTGCCATTAATTAATTACTAGAAAATAGTTAGGACAGTTTAGATAAGCACTACCCTACCCTACGCCTACCTTGCCTACTGGGGCCAGCCGCCACTGCAATCAATAATACAGTGCTACCAAGTTACCAAAAACGGTCCCAATCTAACCTACTCGATAAAAAAAGATGTATGTGAGCTTCTCTTTCAGTGAAATTGTTGAACAAGTGCCCGTGTGTGATAAACAAATGCTGCGGTTGGTTAATGACCTTCACAGCTGTTCAAGTTGTTGTGCAAAGAGATGCACAAGAACTTGATCACCTAAATTCAATAAACATATAATCTACACAGTAAGAAATGCACCATCATTCTCTCAGTTTCACGAAATGAAAATGAAATGAATCAAAATAGTCTAATAGTTAAAAGTGAACGCTTACAAATTACCCGTGTACTTGCTGCGGTGAATAGGGCCCTTAAAACGTACACTTTTTCTATTCACAGTCTCTTCCTGCGTTTCTGCGTCGAGAAAAGCGTGGCGCGCCGCCTAAAAGAAGTACGTTTTCAAGCTCACTTTTGCGTCGAGGATTATACACCTTTCAGGAGTGGCGTTTAATCCCCGACGCAAAAGTGGAACTAAATTAAGCGCCCCGGTTTTGCGTCGACGCAATCTTCGACTCAAAAGCGGGGCACGCAAAAGCGGACGTGTAAACGCCATACGTCCACGCAAAACCGTGATGAGGAATTAAACGCACTTCACTCTTTCCTCGACTTTTTCCTCTACGTAGAAGTGGCATTTACACGTGCAGTTTTCACTCCATTCTTTCCTCGACTCTTTCGTCGACACTTTTCTCGACGCAAAAGTTGCATTTACACGTACACTTTTGCGTCGACTCTCGGCGTGTGGCATTCAATCGCCGACGAAAGAGTGTACGTGTAAAGGGCCCTAATAGTGATGGTTATAGTGATAGTGATAAACACCAAGTTTTCTTTAGCAATACAAGCAAATACAATTAAATTACACTCAAAAAGAAATACAAATACGTTTCAGTCCTCCCAAAACTTAAAAAATGCACACGAAGATTTACCCGAACAGAAGAAAGCCAATGCACTCCGATCAACATTATCGGCAGCCAACATGTTAGGGATTTTATTCAACTTCAAAAACCCAACTAAATTTTATACTGTTAACTTTGCCGCCAACACAGTCTAAGGCAGCCCTTTACAGTAAATACACTTCTTACTCTTCTTAAACTATTACCAGAGTAACAGATTTCAACCATGAACACTTTCAACCATTAACACTTTCTTCAATAGTGATAATAATTATTTATCTTTATAACACAACTAAAAATTAATCCATCAACATGACATACACAAATATGTCATTTATTCAAATTCCTAATATTGGTATTTCCCTATGGCCAGGTTTGGTGGTTAATACTCAGTATAAACTTTCTTTTATTCTTTCTTTATTATGTATAAGTATTTAATTTATTTTTCAATTATATTTGTTTAATTTTCGATAAAACCGACCACCATGTATTTGCAACTCGTAATAACCAGTCGCAATCCGCAGGCTTCGTGATATTAGCAAAAGCTAAAATGTTGGAAAATATTTAATATTTACCTTGATCTAGTTAATATTCATTGCAAATTATGTGTTCATCAGAGTAAATTCCCTATCAATCAATTTAATTATTTCTTTCAAAAACAGTTTTTTCGATTTAGAAACAAAGAAGGCTACCAGAAGAAGTGTTTTAATTTTTATGCTATTTTTCTATATTTTCAATATTTACCAAAATATCAATAAAATCTGACACATATTCAGAGTTAAGTTTCCAGATTTTAATCAAAAGCTTTCCAGTTCCTAGAATTGTAATACAAAGCTTTAGTTAATTGTGTTATTTTAATATCTGAATTGGTTTAGTCTGTACAGCACAATCGACCAGATGGACATTTTTCAGAAATGGTCTAAATCACCTCAAAATGTATATATTCACTAACATTTTTGATTTAAATTTTCACGAAAACAATAGTTTTCCTTTGTATTGCATACGGGAGGATATAAAAAGGAGAGTAAACAAATATACAATTTTTAAAGATGGATTCAGGACATGTCTATGGTTGTGGAATGTGTGAATTCACGAGCAGGTTTAATGGTAAAAATATTATTTTTGCTCTTACATACAAAAGGCTACGGCTTTGGGGTCTGTCAACTTGGCCCCCCCAACTCAAAATTTTCAAATAAAAAATATTGCGCCCGAAAGGTCTTAACTTGCGCTCACTTGCGCCCAAATATTAAAACTTGCGCTGTTAAGGGTAGAAAGTTATAGCGATTTGAAAATAGGGGGGGCTAAGTTGATGCCAGCCCCCCCATCTCGGAATTTTTAACTTTTTCTTTTATAAATACATTCTATGGAACTTGCGCTGTCGATACCACCTAATTTTACAAGTTGCGCTGCAAAAATACACCCCCTATAAACGAAATAAAGGAGGGTGCCAGCCCCCCCACTTTACATTTTTTAAGTTTTATTGCATTGTACACAAAGCTTAGAAGTTGCGCTCACTTGCGCCATTGAAATTTCTTCAATATCAGTTCTCATGAAAAAGTTATGGCATATTTTATATACACTGGAATCCAGTGCGCGTATTCCCATAATCTCCATGCAACTACAGAAGAGTAATACAATAAACATACTTAACTCACAACCACTGTCCTTCTTCGTCGAAAAGCATACATTATACAACCAAAACAGTAATTTTCTATAATATTTGCATATTTATTCCAGTGCCGTATAATGGTGGAAATATATATTTTTATTATTACTTAAATAATTTTATTTCCAAAACAAATAACGATAATTCGATTCAATTAATAAATATAACTTTAACAATGTATTTAAAATGCATTTCTGCTGATTAGAAAAGTTGCGCTGTTTTCCCAGTAGCGTTACAAATAATTTATTATTTAATTTAATTAAATATTTTCAAAACCAAACGTGAAAATTTAAATTATTTAAGTGATTTTACTTAAACAATGCATAAGAAATGCATCTATGCCAATGAGAAAAGTTGCGCTGTTTTCCCAGTGGCGTCACAATTAATTTATTATTATTTAATTAAATTAAATATTTTTCAAACCAAACGGAAAATTTTGAATTTTCTAGGTGGTATTACTTTAACAATGCATAGGAAATGCATTTATGCTAATGAGAAAAGTTGCGCTGTTTTCCCAGTGGCGTCACAATTAATTTATTATTATTAAATTAAATTACATATTTTCAAAACCAAACGGAAAATTTTGAATTTTCTAAGTGATATTACTTTAACAATGCATAGGAAATGCATTTATGCTAATGAGAAAAGTTGCGCTGTTTTCCCAGTGGCGTCACAATTAAATTATTATTATTGAATTAAATTAAATATTTTCAAAACCAAACGGGAAAGTTTCAATTTTCTAAGTGATATTACTTTAACAATGAATACGAAATGCATTTATGCTATTGAGAAAAGTTGCGCTGTTTTCCCAGTGGCGTCACAATTAATTTATTATTATTGAATTAAATTAAATATTTTCAAAACCAAACAGAAAATTTTGAATTTTCTAAGTGATATTACTTTAACAATGCACAGGAAATGCATTTATGCTAATGAGAAAAGTTGCGCTGTTTTCCCAGTGGCGTCACAATTAATTTATTATTATTGAATTAAATTAAATATTTTCAAAACCAAACAGGAAACTTTGAATTTTCTAAGTGATATTACTTTAACAATGAATAAGAAATGCATTTATGCTAATGAGAAAAGTTGCGCTGTTTTCCCAGTGGCGTCACAATTAATTTATTATTATTGAATTAAATTAAATATTTTCAAAACCAAACAGAAAATTTTGAATTTTCTAAGTGATGTTACTTTAACAATGCATAGGAAATGCATTTATGCTAATGAGAAAAGTTGCGCTGTTTTCCCAGTGGCGTCACAATTAATTTATTATTATTGAATTAAATTAAATATTTTCAAAACCAAACGGAAAATTTTGAATTTTCTAAGTGATATTACTTTAACAATGCATAGGAAATGCATTTATGCTAATGAGAAAAGTTGCGCTGTTTTCCCAGTGGCGTCACAATTAATTTATTATTATTGATTTAAATTAAATATTTTCAAAACCAAAAGAAAAATGTTGAACTTTCTAAGTGATATTACTTTAACATTGTATAGGAAATGCATTTATGCTAATGAGAAAAGTTGCGCTGTTTTCCTAGTGGCGTCAGTGATCATTCCCAAAAACAGATGGTTCCCGTCGGTCACCCTACATTGTATATAGCAACATATTAACCTCTACTTCTTTTGATCTTGAACAATGATTTTTGCTTGGAAGCAAGTCATAGCATTCCTCCCATTAGCCATTATGTCTTCTGCAAAATGCTATAAAATGACCCGGTATAAAACCCACAACACCACGTAAAATAAACAGTTTGTTCTGTACATTTAGTTTAAACGGAATATTTTCTAAATTAGTTACTAAGTTCAATGTTTTACTGTCCGTGTTAACGGGTTCTATGAATATGAAATTGTTTAACTGTGTTTTAAATAATAATGTATTATTACACAAACTGCAATTTTGTTTTGTTTTTGTTTTTGTTTTCGCCACTGGGAAGACAGCGCAACTTCTCTCATTAGCATTAATGTATTTCCTATTTATTGTTAAAGTAATATCACTTAGAAAATTCAAAATTTTCTGTTTGGTTTTAAAAATATTTAATTTAATTCAATAATAATAAATTAATTGTGACGCCACTGGAAAAACAGCGCAACTTTTCTCATTAGCATAAATGAATTTTCTATCCATTGTTAAAGTAATATCACTTAGAAAATTCAAAATTTTGTGTTTGGTTTTGAAAATATTTAATTTAATTCAATAATAATAAATTAATTGTGACGCCACTGAGAAAACAGCGCAACTTTTCTCATTAGCATAAATGCATTTCCTATGCATTGTTAAAGTAATATCACTTAGAAAATTCAAAATTTTCCGTTTGGTTTGAAAAATAATTAATTTAATTAAATAATAATAAATTAATTGTGACGCCACTGGGAAAACAGCGCAACTTTTCTCATTGGCATAGATGCATTTCTTATGCATTGTTTAAGTAAAATCACTTAAAAAATTTAAATTCTCACGTTTGGTTTTGAATATATTTAATTAAATTAAATAATAAATTATTTGTAACGCTACCGGGAAAACAGCGCAACTTTTCTAATCAGCAGAAATGCATATTAAATACATTGTTAAAGTTATATTTATTAATTGAATCGAATTATTGTTATTTGTTTTGGAAATAAAATTATTTAAGTAATAATAAAAATATATATTTCCACCATGATACGGCACTGGAATAAATATGCAAATATTATAGAAAATTACTGTTTTGGTTGTATAATGTATGCTTTTCGACGAAGAAGGACAGTGGTTGTGAGTTAAGTATGTTTATTGTATTACTCTTCTGTAGTTGCATGGAGATTATGGGAATACGCGCACTGGATTCGAGTATATATAAAATATGCCATAACTTTTTCATGAGAACTGATATTGAAGAAATTTCGATGGCGCAAGTGAGCGCAACTTCTAAGCTTTGTGTACAATGCAATAAAACTTAAAAAATGTAAAGTGGGGGGGCTGGCACCCTCCTTTATTTCGTTTATAGGGGGTGTATTTTTGCAGCGCAACTTGTAAAATTAGGTGATATCGACAGCGCAAGTTCCATAGAATGTATTTATGAAAGAAAAAGTTAAAAATTCCGAGATGGGGGGGCTGGCGTCAACTTAGCCCCCCCTATTTTCAAATCGCTATAACTTTCTACCCTTAACAGCGCAAGTTTTAATATTTGGGCGCAAGTGAGCGCAAGTTAAGACCTTTCGGGCGCAATATTTTTTATTTGAAAATTTTGAGTTGGGGGGGCCAAGTTGACAGACCCACGGCTTTGTTCACGAGCCAACATTTCAATATCGTCATCCAAGTGATTTTAAGGATGTTGGACAACAACCCCACAATATATATTAAATTATAAAACACGGATTTTTTGAAGCTTCTCCAGTTTTGTTGGTTTATAACATACAGTAAGAATATTTTCTTATTAGTGTTTCTTTAAGGGAAAACGAATATTGCGTTTACGAACGTTTGCAAACACGATATTTTTTGGTGAGAAAGACATTTGCAAACACGAACGAATGCTCGTTGTTTGCGTGCGTTCAGTGTGGATACGTTTGCATATATTTTGACTGACATTTTTGTGCGCTTTCAATTAGATTTTTCAGGGACTGTGGAAATATTTATGTGTTATTTTAAATTCATACGTCCAGACAATAGAGTTTGGAGGACGCTTATAATTTAGGTCTTCAGATATTAGCAAAAACAAGACAGCACTTGAACCTACATTTGATGAAAGGGTCAGCAACTAGGTAAATAAAAAAACAAGAACACGGACAAACATTCGCAAACTAGTTATTCATAAACATTTGCACGATGTGGACAGGCAATCGCAAACGAATGCAAACGTTGCCGAATCCCATTCGCAAATGCTCGTTTGGTATCGACGGATCTTTAAATTGTTTTCTGTGTAACAGTAATTAAATATTTTCAGTTTATGTACAGGATGGTGCATTTTGGAGGTGCCACAAATAGAAAACTTTTTTATTTAAAGAGATATTAAAAAAACAGATTTCGCAAGCCAGAGTCACTTTTTTGTGTTTTAATCAATGGCAAAAAGAAAATCGATCTATCGCTAACCGTTTCCGCTCTATAACCCGAAGTTGATAAAATGTCATTTTTATGAAGTTACTGTAACTCATTTGTTTTAAAATTTATAACCAAACTGTAAAAATTTTCTTATGGCAACTTTTTACGCCCATTAAAATGACGTACGTATTTTATTTCAAGGACGTTTCGTTTTTGATTTTCTACAATTAATTCACTTTTTTCTTATGGCGCATATGGAAATATGCATATCATTGAACAGCATTTTTGATGCTGATTTCAACGGCGTGCAAGTTGTGTACTTTTGTGAAACAAATATTTTTTGTTATATACGACTAGCAAATTAACAGTTTATGTCAATCAAGAGTGCTTATTTATAAAACAAAATATACCACATCGATAGTAGTCATATTTTTAAACAAATTGCAAACATCACCTAAGAACGAAATTCTTTACCGGTTGTCATGGCAACTTTGCCAATGACTTTTTTTGACAAAAGTATGCATGTAGCCCATCATTGAAATCAGGGTTAAAAATGCTGTGCCATAAGACAGTTTTTTTTACAGTTTCTTTGTAACTTTAAAAACAAATGAGTAACTTCAGAAAAACGACATTTTATCAACTTCCGGTCATAGAGCGGAAGCGGTTAGAGGTAGATCAATTTTCTTTTCGCCATTGATTAAAACACGAAGAAGTGATTCTGGCTGGCGAAAACCGTATTTCAATATCTCTTCAAATAAAAAAGTTTGCCATATGCGGCACCTTCAAACCTGTACACTGACATGAACTTCATGAAAAGGTGACGACAAATGTGAACTCCGTGCAACTTAGTGCAGAAAAATTAATAAACCTATAGTGTACATTATGTTCGGAAATATAAAAATATTGTTGACGCGATATTCAGCCCGATTCTGTACCTCAAATGTTAAGTTAACACTTCATTGTTATGTTAAGATAAAGGTTGAAAATAACAGGCGTAGTGACGTTTGTGTGAGGTTTCGTATTTCGTATCGATACACGTTGATCAGTCAACGTTAAAAGAGAAGATAGTTTTGATACCGGATTAGAAAGAGATGGTTATAGTATTGTCAACTAGTAAAATAAAGACCACAAACTTTAACATTCCACCGGCTCTCGGAAGTAAAAATTCAACCTAGTGCTGTGGGTAAAAGCGCGAACTACTGTCCAAGGGTAGTGGAGAAGACAAAAATAAAAATCGTAATTTGTAAATAAAAAGTAAATCCATCGTATTGCAGACACTTACAACACTATTAAATGAACACAGAGATTTTATTTAGTATCATAATTCGTTTAAAAATATATTACCTAAAAATGTGGCTACAAAATAATTGTTTTCCTCATTATTCTTCCACTTGGCTTACAAATGTTTACAAAGCTTCCAAAGTTTACCTTATCTGCATCCATAAACACTATTTTATAAACAATTAATCCAGAAACTGCGAGACCATTATCATAACATCGACGATTTTGGCGCGTGTAATTTTCGAACGTAAATTTAACGGGTTTCATGGCGCTTAACGTTGAGCGTGATAGGGGTTTGTGGAGGTACGGAATACCAAATCGTCATTTAACGTTTTCTTTAAGAATAGCGTGCTGTCAAACTCAACGTGTGAGGTACGAAGTAGCGCTGATTATCGGAACGGTTATGATTAAACATACGGAGCTTATGCTCTATTCAGAATGCACCCCATGTGATTGAATCTATGACATGTTGTAATAAAACTACAGAACTGTGATACATGACTTCACTGAAATAGTCGGCTAACACAAAATAAATGCTTACATATTTTTTTATAATAAGCGTAAATGTGGACTTACTTTTCTTGCATTGTTTCAGTCAGAGTTTTGAGGATTTCAGCACATTGGCTATGGTATTCGTACAAGCCCTCAGCAAAAGTTGCTAGCTGGGATATTTGCTCCACCTGCGAATAATTCACATTTATCAACCTGCATACATACATTAATATAAGCAAAATAACTCACATCATTTTCTAGTAAATTGAACATTCCCATTTGAGCGTGATGTAATGATTCAGCAAATTTATCTTCCGCCATTTTGATTTCATCATCTGTAATATGCGAACCTGTGATGTGGGGAAACAGGTCACATGCATAAATGCAACAAAAAAGGAATAAAAAACTATTGAAAATTATAGTGTTAATAAACTAATAGGTTATCTTACTACTGGATTTAGTGGTTGCTTTAATAAAAGTGTACATATTCTTAATCTAATATAAATAGGTAACAAAAAATGTGTTCAAAATAGGAAAATACAGCCCAAAAGGAACTTGATAGTCAGAAAAAATGGCTTTCAAATAATATTTATTAAAAAGCTGTTTAATTCAAATCTAATTTCTGTAAATCTACATAGCTATATTGTGGACACATACCATTACATTTCCCCTGCGTTTTAACAGGGCTTGAGTATGGGCTAGATGTGCCCTTTACTATAAAACATGCAACATGCTTAAATAAATATATCACCGAAAATACGTATTTTAGAAAAAAAATCATGTTACCCAAGTACGTTTTGCTTTTAGAACTTCAAGTATTTTTTTGTTTTCTTAGTCGTGATAGAAATAGACTTTGAAATTACCTTTAGCCTGTCGTCTTCTTTTACAATCGAAATCAAGCCTGCGCCCTTGTAATTTTTTCCGATGGTGCTACAAAAAATAAGAATACAAAATTGAACCCTGAAATGTTTACAAGTGATTTACCATAACTTCCTTTAAATCTTTTGTTTGCAGATGGTGGAGTGGCTCGAGGAAGTTCTGTTTGATATTGTCGTCCAGGGAGTATTTAACATCAGCCATCTGCTTGAGGGATTCACCCATCTCAACCATGCCTTGGCCGAACAAGCTGTCCTCGCCCAGCTTCCGCCCATATAGGAGCATGCAGTCTCCAAGTACACCTTCTGGTTGAGGGTAGGTATTGCATTTGGCTTGGCCGCTCAATTTGCTAATACCTTTCACTGCTGCCATTTTCGCCCGTGCCGTTGGGTTGGGCTGTAGATACTCCTTGGTCTTCATCTGCAGTTCTTCTACGAGTTCGTACGTCACATCCGTTTTCTAAAATTCAAATAATAAAATCACAATTACCACATCTTAAATCAAAACCCTGATAAATTAGCAATAGCTTGCCATAATTTCTAAGCCGGACATCAATTTTCATTACATAATTAAAAATTATTAAAACAATCAAGCAGTTTCAGATTAAACATGTTATAGAATCAATAGAAATGTACAAATGCAACAAAAGATTATTAAATTTCGATTTAAGCCCGTTGGAAAACCCACTAATAAATCTCATTGGAAAAAAGAATTGTAAACCAGCTGACACCTCTCCTATAAACACTAATCCCCATTCACCAATAGATACCCGACATAATTAGATTTAGGTTTTTTCACTAACATTCAGTTATTGAAAAAGAGTACATGGTACTCGAAATGTACATCGAACAGTAAAACTAAATTAGTGAAGAAAGGAAATTAAAATTGTTTTATTAATAAAAAAAGTGTTTTAATTAAAACTTAAAACGTTTATAAAGTTTTTATAAACTTACCCGTTCCATCTCCATGAAGTCTATGTCCAACTTTGTCCCCTCTGCTCCTCCCATCTTCTCTGTCATGTACTGAAATATGTTATATAAAATATTAGATTTATTATTATAAAAATGAGTGCATTCGAAACATTGTGTCAACACACTGTGTTGTGTCAAGAGTTTCAAAATGAATTGCACAAAACAGAATATCAGTTATTGGCACCAGATATTTTGTAATATTTCTAGTTTTTTATGGACCGCCAAGGGCTAGTTACACGCTCAAGCTTCACGTTGGTTAAGCGGGCCATCCACAGTCGTGCATACACTACGTTTTTGCACGACGTAAACGTCTGTTTGTCCGTGGACGATAATGGATACACGGATAAAATTTCTGTCGCCGCTTGAATTTTGGTCCGTCGCACAGTGCGTCGTCCAATGGACAAAAATCAAAATTCGAAGAATTTATTTTTCAGGTAACACTTGCGTAATCCTCAAAAGGGATTACTAATTCATCGGGTAAACGGATTATCCGTTCTTGAAAAAAATTTGTATCACTCTGTTTTACACCCTTAAAGTGAACACTTGTTGAATAATAATTTAAGTTGCGTTGCGAGTGCATTAATATAATTGTGTATTTAAACAAATTTATTTTTGATTACAAAAAATATTGTCATGGACTCTCATCCTGAAGTATCAAAAACTTAAATAGTGAAAAGTATTGATTTTTTTATGAGAGTTTAAACTTTGGATAGAATTTAAAAAAATACCTATCAAAACATATTCTTTAAATTAACCTCAAATAAGCTTTAGACTATAAACTTAATAATGAGCAAAGCAGTACCCGCTAGTAGCCGTTAATATCAGCGTAATATTTTTTTTAGTTGACGCGGCGCGGATTACAAATTTAGACATTTTCAACATTTGGTTGGATAGCAAAGGCACAGAGAAGGTAAAAAATATGTTTTCATTTCTGAAAACTAAATTTAAAATAGACAACCGCCCAAATGAGGTTTTAAATGAATTATCTAAATTTTGTCGCTTAAAATGTTTGAATTTTAAAACCTTTTGGATAAAGTGCAACAAAAACAAAAATGTGTTATTATCCCGGCACAATGTATGGCTACATTCCATAGTAGTGTTGCCAGAAAAAATTCAAGAGCTTGTAGGGGATGAAGAGATAAATTATGAAGCCTCCACATCTCGCGGACGACCCCCCAAACCATTCGAAGAATGTTCAACTAAAACAAAAATTCGACGGACTGAGGATTTGGTTTGGTTTGGTTTTTGTTATAAATATCTATGAAGAACTAAGTTTTGCGGCAAAGCGGTTAGATAGTTCCGTTGATAAACGAAAATCTCTTAAACCAGTTCAAGCTTTAGCATTATATTTGGATTTGAGCTTATCGGAGAGTAAATACAAAATTTTGCGTAGTACGATTAATTGTGTTAGTGAGGAATGCGTACCGAGCTTACACGTTTTGCGACAAACTAAAAAACAATTTTTGTTAAATATATCGGTGAATGAACTATCTGCATCTGTTTTGCTTCAAAATATTTTAAATAAAACAACCGAAAGCATAATCAAAACAACAAATATAAAAGGTTCAATTGCTGCAACATTAATTTGTAAGTGGGGATTCGATGGAAGCTCAGGGCATAGCAATTACAAACAAAAATTTTCAAATCTTGAAAATACAGATGAGTACATATTTTTGTAGCATTTGTACTATTAAAGTTAATATGCATTGAATCAGGACAAGAATTTTGGGCTAACCCGTGTCCTGGTTCGAGCATATATTGTCGGCCAATTAAATTTCAATTTATGAAAGAATGCCCTAAATTAATTCATGGCGAGGAAGAATGTATGAAAAATCAAATTACCAAATTGCAAAATTATATATTAACAATTTTTGAAAATACTATTAATGTTTCTTTTGAAATGCATTTTACGATGGTAGACGGAAGTGTTTACAATGTACTAAGTGAAACAAATGCAGCTTTTAAATGTTATATTTGTGGTGCAAAACCCACATAAATGAATAATGCATCTGTTCACAAAAAGGAACCAAATCCCGAAAATTACCGTTTTGGTTTGTCTACATTACACAGTTGGATGCTTATTACACATTTCGTATAGGTTACCTTTTAAATCTTGGCAGGTTAGAGGAAATGAAAATAAAGTAGTATTCGAAGAAAGAAAAAAACTTATCCAAAATAAATTCAAACAAAAACTTGGATTAATCGTAGACAAACCAAAACCGGGATTTGGTTCATTAAATGACGGTAATACGGCAAGACGATTTTTTGAAAATAGTGCTATTTCTTCAGAAATTACTGAAATAAATTTAGATTTAATTAACAAATTACATATAATATTAAGAATTATATCCACTGGATATCCAATTAATACCAAAAAATTTGACATTTTATTGAAGAATGTTAAAGACTTATATTTAAATTTGTATGGGTGGTAGTACATGCCTAGTAGTCTCCACAAATTGTTAATGCATGGGACACAAATTATTAATAATTTTGAAGTGCCTATTGGTCAGTTAACAGAGGAAGCTCTTGAGGCTACTCATAAATTAATTAGAAAATATAGACTGTGTCACACACGCAAAACATCGCGATGTGATACAAATAACGATTTATTTAACATGCTGACATTATCATCGGATCCCTACTTGGCAAGTTTTCGCAAAAAATATAGCTCGAATTTAAAAAATAAAACAAATGATGATATAATTGAATATTTAGTTATAAAAAATACAGAATGTAGTGAAGATGATGATATTTTCAATTTTGATGATTCTGACAAAGAGAACAATTCAGATGAAGATAGTTTAATTTAAAATTTAATGTAATTATGTATCTTTTTTATTTTAATTTGGTTAATTTATTTATAAATAAATATGTTGAATAGAGGTATATATATATATATATATATATATATATATATATATATGTTCAATATTGTTCTTCATCAAAAGTGTTCCCGGTTTCTTAGACAAAAAAAGAATATATGTTCTTGCGGCATTTAGGGAACATGTCTACGAAATTCCCAAAAAGCAGTGTACTACTAAAAGAAAACTGTAGAAGAAGAATCGTGGAATAAAAGGAAATGGGCAATGTATTCTTATTTTAAACAAAAAAACATAAAAAAGTATTTTAAAAACAAAAAAGTTAAAACGGAAGAAATCCACAATAATAGTATATTATTCAACAAGCGCATAATGAAAGCTATTAATCATGAGAATGAGGTTTACGGAACGAGCCGCAGGCGAGTGGAGTAAATCATTCGAATGATTAATAGCCATTATGCGCGAGTAGAATACTATACTTTATCCACAACCACAAAATGTATATTCATTCTTGCTTACTGCAACTTTTCAAGAATAAGAACATAATTCATTAAATCATTTACTTTTAATTATAACTAAGAAATACATATAATAATACTATTTATTAGGATTAATGTTAATAGTAACGTTAGAACAATTATTAAACACAATAGGGGGCATTGAAGTGGGTACACCAAGATTTACGGTTTGATCCAAAATATCGAAATTAACGGAATTTGTGCTGGAAGATGCAGCTGTTACATTATTTGCTGTCGATTCTATTGACGATGCAATTTTTCTGGCCGTTTCCTTTTTGTTTTCCAAAGAATCGTTAATATAGCCTTCTGCAACCGCAGTTGACTTCCATCCTCCATGACGTTTTAACGCAGTGATGTCTCCACCAGCATCAACCAAAATGGTGGCTGAGGTTCTTCTAAAGCTATGGCCTGTATATTGCTCAGGATTGGGTAATTTCAAAAAACTGGCGATATCCCTTCCCATTTTTGTAAATTTATTAATACCAATTCGCTGTTTAGTACACTTTCCATTTTGAAAATTTTGAAAGAAATAATCACAGTTTATCTGCTTTCGGAGGCACAAATATTTTTTTACAATGTGGTAAAAATTACCAGATACTGTAAATTTCCTACAAATGTTAGTTTTTGTGGTTGGCACCTTAATCATATAGCAGGAATTAAGGTTCTCTTTATCTTTAATTGTCATGTTATACAGCTCATTTGAACGACAAGCGCCCATTAAACCCATAATTAATGCAACCTGAAGAAAAAATTACTGCAATTTTTAAAAAATATTAAAATAATTTAAAACTTACTTTTGTTGCAAGAAATTTGTTATCCGGTGCATTTGCAATGAAACTGTTAACATTTTCTGGGGAAAAAGTGTTGGCATTTTTCGGAGTAAACCCTTCATTTTTTCTTTTCAAAAAAGCTAGAAGTTTGCCATAGTTTCCAATATTGATGTTTTCAAAGATTTTCAATGTACTTTTTAGCATCGAACTTCTGCTACTTCTGCCACAACGATGAGGTGTTGTATTTTTTTGATAATTCAGTAAAATACACCAAAACTACCGACTCAGTTGAGTGCTTTTTTCTATTTTTTCCATTCACAAAACGTGTTGTATGTACTTTGGTATATGTTGCGAGACTTTTTAGGCAACAAATTGATGGAAGCGATTTCTGCCGCGTCCCTTATTTCCGGGGGTGTCAACAAGTCGGGATCGGATTCCATGTTGCTTCTTTCACCTTCGATAAACTATTAACCACACTATCACAACACAATTAACACAATTTGCTTTCAATTTATAAATTGCTTTTGTTTATGTCAAAATTGATTAACATGAGGTATCCTGATTTTGTAGTGATTTCTTATTATTCACAGTTGAGCAGTGATAAGTCAAAATATTACTCACAGGTTTCATAACCTATTTATAATAAACGTCATTATTATTGACTCTTAGCATGTATAATTATAATATTATAGAGTGGTTGTGGATAAACAATATTATAAATCTTTTACCCATAAAATATACCTCATTCAAATGTGGATTATATTATTACTATGAATGACCATAAATATCTTAATTATTCCAGCTATAATACTTTAAATAAAAATGGGAATAAAACAGAAATGTGGCTTGATAATTTTATAATAGATTATGTTTTAAAAATATTTGACGAAAATAGACCCAATATTAAAATATACTTAGAATATATACATATTTCCGAGAAGGAATTCATTATGCCAATTTATAAGAATTAGCATTATCATAAAAAAAATGACAAAGGTTGCTTTTTTGACCCTGCTTATTCTAGAAGCCATAAAAAACTATTATGAACATAAAATGAAATGATGATTCTTGACTTATACGAATAATTGCAAGTTATTATATATAGTTCGTGATGGGAAATTAAAAACAAAATAGTAAAAGGTTTATAATTAACAGAGATAATAATTTAATTATGTAACTTAAACTAAAATATCACAGTAAGTGATTGAAGTGATTTCCTTCGTCTTCAATGCACAACTGAGCGCGTCGAATCCATTCTCCAACACACCCATAGCGTAAACCAGCATGTTGCCGAATTAACTCGGTTGCAGGATGTATACGATTTCGCAACTATTCTTCAGTATTCACTTCGGTTGAGGAGGCCAAGCAGTTGTACCTCCGCGACCTCTAGCGCAAAATGTGGTGGTGCGCCTACGTAAAGGAACCACATTCGCTGTCGAATTTCTTTAAGTTCCTCGAGCAATGCTGCTAAATTTTCTTGCAATAATTCTAAATAAACATCACTAGTTAAACGATTTGGCATTATAAAGGGCTCAATTAGTAATCCATTCACAATTCCAGTCAATGCATTCACTAGTGACAGAGAGTAACAGATACAAATCAAGGCAAATACGATAATTTTATCAGTTCACCTATCTGAACATAATTATTTCTTTATCTCTGTTAATTAATAACTTTTACTACACGTTTTTTGTATTTCCTATAAATACATATCACAAACTATAATTCCTTTCTTTACTACATGTTTAAACAAAATATCTAGAACAAGCATAAATGTCCGAAATCACATACAGGGTGATTCTTGACTTATACTCATAATTAAGTCAAGAATCACCCTGTATGTGGTTTCGGACATTTATGCTTGTTCTAGATATTTTGTTCAAACATGTAGTAAAGAAATTTGGAAAATAAAATATGTGGTTTCGGAGATATGATTTTTTCAATATTTTGTATGAATGGTTGGCATACGCGCGATTACAAAATATTGTTTAAAAAAATAACAAATGAGAGTTACAACACTTGATCATTTATACTCGTTCTAGATATATTGTTTAAGCAATTAGTAAAGATACTTGGAAAATAAAATATGTGGTTTCGGAGACATGATTTTTTTTAATATTTGGTATGAATAATGGTGCCATACGCAGTACAGCAATGTATTGTTTAAATAATAAACAAATAAGATTTACAACATTTTGACCACTTCTACTCGTTCTAGATTTGTTGTTTAAACAATTAGTGAAAAATTTAAAAAAAAAAGTGGTTTGGAGACGATTTTATAAAAATTTGGAATATTGCCATACGCGCGACTGCAAAATATTGTATAAATAAGTAATAAATGAGGTTACAACATTCTGACCATTTAAATCCGTTCTAGATATATTGTTTAACCAACTAGTAAGAAATTTGAAAAATAAACTATGTGCGTTTGCATTGACTGATGCGCTGAAAAAAAATCAATTATTTTCGGGGTCGGATTGATAAAAATAAGATTTCTACATAGGGTTTTAGAGGAGACATTGGCCGATTTTTTACAGATAATGCCAGCCCTCTACAATTTTTTAAATTTTATTACAGCCCAACTAAAGTTAAAATTTAGTAGTGATAATTATCCGTTTTTAATTAATTCTCAAAGCGTTACTAAATATTTAAATCAATCAAACTACATGCCATTTAGTAGAATGATATAATTTTATCGTTTAAAAATTAGCGTTATAATTTTGCGTGACCGTCTTTCATAAATGTTTCAACTTTGAGGGTGAATTGTGCCTCATGGAGTTCATCAAAAAAATCTAAAACGTTAGTTTTATGAGTTTTGAGATGTCCTTAATAGAATACCTTAATTATTTTTTTCAAATTTTCAGTTTTCAATTTTGGCAGTATTGACAACGTACATAAGGGCGAGAATGAAACAGGTTATGTTTGGAAGCTTTCTATACCGTAGTTTTACATATTTAAGAATTCAATTGCTCTTATTTGCTAAATATAATTCATCATTGAATGTCTAGAACGAACAAATTTGCTGTAAATGACGGAAATATGTTTTAAATTGAAAATGAAAAATATACGGTACTTCGGCGGATTTCGGGCACAACTGTCTAGCAGGAGCACCGCGAACGTACGTCGTGCAATGCATCAACACTTGCGATCAGCTGTAATATTTAAAGATCAATCTGTTTGATTGGGATTTCTTCTTACATAAAAATAATGTTTTAATTTCGACTAACAAACAAAACAAGGAGCCCAAACGTAAATAACTAAACCTAACCACACACACGAGGTAAACAACAGAAGAATGACAGAACCGTTGGTGCACTGTACAACATATGTTCGGATTTTAAGTAAAGGGAACGGAGGTCAACTGTACCCGAAATCCGCCGAAGTGCTGCATATTTTTCATTTACAGTTTAAAACTTATTTCCTTCATTTACATGTGTTCATTCAGGACATTATATAATGCATTATATTTAGCAAACCAGAGCAATTGAATTCTTAACTATGTAAAACTACGGTAGAGTAAGTTTCCAAATATACCCTATTTTATTCTCGTCCTTATGTACGTTGTCAATACTGCCAATATTTTGACAGTGTTCCCGAAGTATGACTTACGTTTGAATTTTCCACTCATTTTTGACGTCATCACTTTCCGACCTTATTCTCGCTCGCTTCAAAACACCACCATTAGCACCAGACTCGAAACAGAACTCTTTTAAATGGAACTTGGTAAAATATTCTAAATACTTAGTACAATTTTTAATTAAATTATTTCTACACTTAGAACATTTTCGTAATTTAAATACTTTTTTTATAAAAACACCAGTTTTATTTGAAAGTTTGAGTTCTGTTTAGAGTCTGTGTTAATTTTCACCGTAAAACACTTTACACCTTTACCTGGTTTATTTTAATACTTTTCAATCAATTCAGCTGTACTTTACATTATTCTCTTAATTTAGAGTATTGAACTTAATGTTGGTGCATTACTTCGTAGGGTACGTTGCGGATATGCATATAGATTAGTTTATTATTTTAGTTAAGTAGACAGAATTTGAATGCTCTCCGAGTTTTGTAGGGAACATTGCGGACTTTAAGAGTTTGTTAATTTCTCAACCTACTTTACAACTGACTGAATCGGACAGTACCGCACTTCTTGATGTAATATATTGGGATTAATGTTTGTGTATTACTACGTGAGCACTTTGCGGATATGCACTTATAGTGACTTCCTTATTTCAGTCAGAACGTTGAACATTCACAGAGTTTCGTA
Source organism: Philonthus cognatus (assembly GCA_932526585.2). NCBI lineage: Eukaryota > Metazoa > Arthropoda > Insecta > Coleoptera > Staphylinidae > Philonthus > Philonthus cognatus. The sequence goes on along the minus strand of OW052243.1, from coordinate 67,214,340 downwards.
GGGAACCTTACGGACTTTGTAGGTTTCATCTCTCTTTCCCTATTTAACGTTATCTCGATCTGGAGTATTGGATTGATGGGTGTCTAGTATCTCGTAGGGAACCTTGCGGATCTATATTTGCATTGACTCCTCTATTGTAGTCAGATAATTTACAAGATTTTAATGCTCTCCTAGTCTCGTAGGGAACCTTGCGGACGAGTTTTGTTTCTTAGACTCTCTTCTCTAGTTTCTTGATCAGAGGGATTGGATGGGTATTGGGGTATTATTACGTAGGGCACCTTGCGGATATGGCTTCCCTTAGCTACGTCAATTAACTTATAGAATGTGAATGCTCTCATAAGTTTTGTAGGGGACCTTGCGGACTTTGAGACTAGTTACTTTCTCGCATTTTACAAACTAGACTGTGGATTCATTAACTTTTAATCTAACTGTCAATTACACTTTATAATGGTGGTCGCCGAGCGAGGATTTTCCGAATTCCTTTTTTATTCAACTTTTGTAACCTAAATACAAGTTCGTATTTTGGATAACACTTCACGTGTTATTTTATGTTTATAATTAATACTGTATTCGCTGTGTAAGATACTTTGAGTTTAAAGATTGTAACTAATAAAGTGAAACCCGTTTTGACCCTTTTAATTTTGTACTTGTTAGGTTGATAACTGAGCATATTATTTTGCAATTTACCTATTTCGCATTAAAGTTCGATTATTGATTGTTGATTTATTATTGTGCTATTAAAGAAAGACTGAATTTATTTTTTTGTGTGAACCTAATTTTCTTATGAATATATTTGTTTGTTGAATTTATTTTTTGTTAATAAACAAGTTTGTTTATGTGTTTACTTTCTAACTACCCTTTCAACCTGAATGTAAGATATTTTGTGCAGCTAAGTAAAAGGATTTAAGAACTTTCCTATGCTATAAAAATCCAGGTGTAAAAATTAATATTGTTCGAACTATAACCTTTACACTCCACTGCTCCACCGCGTGGAACCGATTTTTTAATCGCATTTTGAATAGTCTGTGTCCTACATTTTTTCAAACTTACAACATTAAATTAAAGTCAATTTATGGATAATTATGTTTAATTTTTCACTTTCAAATTATAATAAATGTTGTATGTGCTTTCCATCTTCTGGAACACAAGCCTGAACTCTTCGTCGTACACCTTCCATTTATTTGCAGTTTGAATTTCAAATGCGTGCCCCGTGTACGGTGCTCGAAAACACAATGCGTACCCGCACGTATGTCGTACCACAGGCTCATACCGGCATATACCGTGTATCCCACGAAAAAGGGCCGAAGGTGTAGCAGCTCTATTTTTGAATAAAAATGAAAAATAAAAGATATTATAAAGCTTGGTGTTGATTGCTATAATCTGTCTGTAACAGATTTTTTGCAAAAATGCAAAAAGCAAAACAAACAAAAGTTGGGTATTGATTTTTTCAACTATACACTGTATAGACTGAGCATTGAAGAGGTACCAAACCTCGTACAGGATTTTGAAAATATACGCTCTTCGCACATAGAACTCATAAAAACAAAACGTGTGGATATGCTCCTCGTAGCGAAAGGGTTAATTTCTTCAAATTGATCTCCAATTCATTGCCGTACTGGTTGTGCATAAATGCATATGGCCACAAGAAAAAATGCATTGTGTTAAATCGCAAAAACGCGACGGCCAGGGAATCCCTGCATTTCTACTTATGATTCGGTCCTCAAAAAATAGCCAAGTTGTTCACTGTGCAATGCTCCATACTGATGAAAATAACCACTTTGGAGTTCTTCATCATGAAGTTCATTTATAAAAGGCAATAACATTTCTGTTCAGTAACAGTCTGCATTTATCCTACCTAAAAGGGACGCACAGTTCTAGAATTTTGTTTATTCCTACTATCTATAAGACCGAAAACGAGGTGTGGATCCAAGAGTGTGGAAAGTGTGTTTATTTTAATACATGTAAATTAAACGTAATGCCTAAAAATGACAATTTATGTAAAACATGCATTTTACCAGTCGATCACATTTTATTCTACAAAAAATTAATAACACTTTACATTGAGAACATTAACTTATGACTAAAAGATAATTGACATGTAAATTAAACTTAATGCCTAAACATGACAATTTATATTACTTCCAAAAGTAGTAATTTATTTTGCATTTCAACATTTAAAATGAAAATATCATATTATAACAAAAGCATCAAAAATTACCTACATTAAAAAAAACTTCGTGCAAAAAGTAGTCATTTACTTTATTCTTTGACATTTAATTATAATGAAAACATTATATTATGAGCAAAACATCGAAAATTATCCATATAAAAAAAAAACTTCATGCCAAAGGTCGAAATCTTAGAAACATAAAAAAACTTCATCCCAATAGCAGTCATTTATTTGTTGTTATTTGACATTCAATTATAATGAAAATATTATGTTATGACAAAAACGTTTAAAATTATCGAAACAAACGAAACTTTATGCCAATAGCAGACATAGCAGAACAAAAAAAACTTATGCCAATAGTAGTAATTTACTATATTTTGTGTTATGTAATTATAATGAAAATATCATATTATGACAAAAACGTCAAAAGTTATCGAAACAGAAAAAAATCTTCATGCCAATAATAGTCATTTATAGTTAATGCTTGTTGCGCTACACTCTTGATGGAACTGAATATACAAATTTAGTAAAGAAAAACACTTGTTTTGGTGTATGATTTTATTTTCAGTTTCCTGACACGTGTTTCGGTCTTTACAGATCATTCTGAAAGGTTAAACCAAATTTAATAGTCTTTTACTTTATTTTTTGATATTCAATTATAGTGAAAACATTAAATTATAAAAAAACATAAAAAATTAACCATTAAAAAAAACTTCATGCCAAACGTCGAAAATTATCTAACGATAAAACCAAAAGAAGCTGCGAATTTATTCTTGATTAACAAAGTGTGTGGTCACCCATCCAAATTTTGCCCCGGCCTGCATTGCTTGACTTTGAATAAAACAAAATAAATAAAAATCATATATGTTTGGCCCGATGATGAGCTAGAAGAACAAAACTATGCTATTCCGTAGCAATTACTAAAAAGTACATCACTGTGAAGTTTTAAAATTTAACGATAATTGCCTGACATTGTTTGACTTTAGGCGAAATAAAATGCAAAAATAAATCATTTCTTTGGTTGATGATGAGCTGGATGAACGAAACTTTGTCAATAAGTAGGCCCTATCATAAACTACATCTCTGGGAAGTTTTAACATTTTACAATCAAATAATAATAATAATTTATTCGTGTTTATATACAGGGTATTTACCCAAGTCAAGACGATAATATACGAGAGGTGATTAAAAAGTAAGGTTACAAGGCCGATATTGCTGAAGTTTCGTCTGTTATACAGAAAGTAGTAGTGTGCGGTACTTTTAATACATGCGATCGCTAACTGTGGAGAGTTTCAGCTACACGCGATCTACAGCGCTAGTTAAAGGTTAACAGAAATGGCTATGCGTTTGGAAAACTGTTTTCGCGAAGAAATATACTGTTATTTGATTACTCTGGATGAAACATGTAAGCGCGGCTGAAATTCACCGGCAGGTGGTAGAGGTTGACGGAGAGACTGTAATGTATCGTCAGCATATCTCAGAATGGTCGTCGGTGACCTTTTCAGTACCGGCCGCAAACTTTCGACACCATTCTTAATTTTCAACTAGCGCCGTAGGTCGCGGGTAGCTGAAACTCTCGACAGTTAGCGACCGCATGTATTAGAAGTACCGCACACTACTACTTTCTGTATAACAGACGAAACTCCAGCAATATCGGCCGCGTAACCTTACTTTTTGATTATCCCTCGTATATTGAGGAGGTTTTACATAGTAGTATGAAGGTAAATTGCTCCCAACATGTATTTTTTAATGTTAATATATTAGCGCCTGGGTCTCCAAACCTTCCAGCCTTAGGGCTATATTGATTACTCCAGTAAGTTCCGAGGGCCAAAACCATATTATCATTGTTGCCGGTGGTAAAAAGTGAAATAGTCCACTGGTGAAAAAAAATGTCCGAAAAAGTACGCAACGTTTAAAAAAGGCTGCAAATCGGACTAAAGTCCGCAAAACGGCAACACTGCATATTATTAATTTTCCTGTCATTATCTGTAATTTCTAGATTGGTCGTAGAGTACGAGCCATGAGGAGTAACGTGACAAGACATCTGGTGGACACAAGCGGAAATAGTTAGTACCTTCTATCGCTAACAGATGGCGCCAATAGCACGTACAGAATAATCTCGTTGGTTCGAGAAAGTTCTGGTGTCTTCCACTCACTTCTAGATGGCAGTAATTGGAATATATATGGCTAGTGGCGCAACCACAAGTCAGTTCCTATGACACTGTTGTGAAATAAAATAGTGCGTACCTCCTTAAAACGTGTTTTTGCGTGTTTAAGTTTAATCTTTGTAACAGTATTTTGATTTGAATTGTTGCTTTTGTGTGTGATTTAGTAGTATGGAAAAGAAGCGAAAAATTGATAGTGAATGCAGAAAATGCAAAGATCAGTGGAACATTCAGTATTTCGTAATTGAGTCCAGTAACAAGGCGCTATGTTTGATTTGCAATGAAAGCATAGCCGTTCTCAAGGGATATAACATTAAACGTCACTATGAAACAAAACATTTTCAAAATTACTCAAAATATACAGGAAGTTTGCGGACAGAAAAATTCGAAGCTATGAAGCGCGGATTGAAATCGCAGCAATCTTCATTTACAAAACTCAAAACTGAACAAGAGGCTGCAACTCGTGCCAGCTTTCGTGTGGCTCTTGAAATTGCAAAACGTGGAAAACGATTCACCGATGGAGAAATTATCAAAGAATGCATAATTGCAGTAGCCGAAGAAATGTGCCCTGAAAAGGTAAATTTATTAAAAACTGTCAGTATGTCAGCAAACACTGTGGCTCGAAGGGTAGAAAACATCGCTGAAAATATATCCTCTCAACTGTTCGACACAAATAGACATGTTGAGTGGTTTTCTTTGGCCTTGGATGAGTCAACGGATGTGTCAGATACTGCTTAGGTGTTGATTTATATTCGAGGAGTAGATAAAAGCTATGAAGTGCATGAAGAACTTCTTGATATGTATAGTATTCATGGCACAACCACTGGTACAGATATTTTTAAAGGAGTTGAAATGAAATCAAAAGAACCTTCGATGGAAAAACTTGAAATGTATTACAACTGTTGGAGGCAAAAACATGAGTGGGAAAGATAAAGGAGTGGTCGCTCTTGTGTCAAAGGCTGTAGAAAATGACGGTGGTTCAAAACCATTAGTCTTACATTGTATCATTCGTCAACAGTCTTTGTGCGGAAAATGTTTGGATATGTCTGAAGTTCTGAAACCAGTCATATCAACTGTTAATTTTATCAGATCTTTTGAGCTGAATACCGACAATTCCGACAATTTATTGAAGAGATTGGAGAAAATGACTTACCTTATCATACTGCCGTACGTTTTCTTAGTTGTGGGAAAGTCCTTCAGAGCTTTTTTGAACTTCGAGCAGTAATCGAAATTTTTTTGAATGAAAAGCATCGCCCTCTTACTGAATTACAAAACAACGCATGGCTGTGGAAGTTAGCATTCTATGTTGATTTGACAAAACATGTGAACGAACTGAATTTGAGATTGCAAGGAGAAAACCAGCATCTTCCTGATTTATACACTAATATCAAATCATTCCGGAAGAAATTGATACTGTTTCAATCACAACTACGAAGTAAATGTTTTCACATTTTAAAACATGTGAAATATTCAGCCACACCACTGAGACTGAGTTTCCTATCGATTTTGCAATCGAAACTTTGAGTGCTTTGAAAAAAAAATTTTGATACTCGTTTCTCGGACTTTGATGCCATTGCGAATCAAATTAAGATTTTTCAGAATCCTTTTGATACTGACATGGAAACCCTAGCCCCGGAACTTCAAATGGAAATGATTGATCTACAGTGCAGTGATATAATTAAGAACAAATATCAAAACTCATCTTAGTTGGAATTTTATAAGGGTCTTCCAATGACACAATTTGATAATTTGCATAAATTTGCTCGTGGGCTGTTTTCTGTTTTTGGTACTACTTATTTGTGTGAGAAGACCTTCTCCAAAATGAAGTACACAAAAAATGTTTACAGATCTAAATTAACTGATGAGCATCTTAAATCTCTTTTAATAATTGGTACAAGTAAAATAAGTCCACAACTACAAACTATTGTCAGTGGAAAATCTCAATTACATAAATCGCATTAGTATTTCATATGTCATTATGCTTGTTATAAGTTATGTTTTTATTTAAAATGTATAAAATGTTACTTGGATTCATTTCAATAATTTGTTAGTTATTATATACTGAAGTTAAATTTTCTACATATTATACATGTCGTTACTCATTACAATTCTGTGTTTCTTTATCAAACTTATCACAAAAACAATAACAATAAGCCTACAACAATGTTATGAGTAGTTAGCCCATGACCATATCAATGATGTCATATTAATAATTATTCAACATAAAATTAGAATACTTCAGTAAACTAAATTTAATTTGCTATAAAAAATATGTTCTCTAAAAGAAGTTTTCAAGTATGCTAGCTCTCCGCGGGCCGGACAAAATCTGTCCGCGGGCCGGATGTGGCCCTCGGCCCGTAGTTTGGAGACCCCTGTATTAGCGTAACGCTCTCCTAGTAGGTGGTAACAAAAATGATAAGACACTACAAACATTTTAAAATCAACAAAATAGTTCAAAATATAAAAACAACATAATACAATATTAAATTATTGGACACTACAAAGATTTAAAAAAATATTAGGAATATAATTATATATAAAAATAATATTATAAATATAATGTAAGATAAAATAAAATATTAAATATAGAATATAGCAAAATATAAAATATATGCCTATACCACAAATCCCTCAACTACAAATTCTGGAATGATATAGTATGCTTTAGATACCAGGAGATATCATTTTTAATCACTTACAAGTATTTTTTCAACGGGAATACAATGCCGTAGTAATTTGTTCCCGTTCTTGATTTAGTAAGACGGGCCCTCCTATGATATAAGTTGAACTTACTTCTCGTGTCGTGCGGATGGTGCGCATTATGAGTCTGGAAGTTTCACTTTAATGAATTTGAGACATTCTAAAATGTATAAACTCGGCATGTTAATAATCTCACATTTATAGGACCTCAATCGATACCGAATACCAGCGACGATTCGAAATGCCCTTCGCTGAAGTGCAAATATGCGATGACGAAATGCTGAGTGTCCCCATATTCTAATCCCATACTTAAGATGGGATTGAACTAAGGCAAAATATGCTGTTCGCAGAGCATTTCTAAATACTCAATCGAGAAAGACTGTGAACTCGCTGGAGTACATAATAAAACTTTAAATTGTAATTTAATTACCGTTTATCGCGCTCCAGTAGGTGACTTTTATTCATTTTTAAGGACTCCGTCTTTACTTTTAAACAATTTGTGTTCTTTCTCTACCAATACTATTTTAACTAGGGACTTCAACGTTAGATTTAATGGGGATGATCCGCATAAAGGTCACCTTATTGACTTCCTGCATACTTTTGGGTTGAATAGTGATTTTTGTTCGCCAACACGCTACGAGAATTGCCTAGATAATGTGTTTTGTAATATGTATTTAAATTCTCAAACAATTAATCTTGAACTGTCAGATCATATAGGAATATATACCACTATTACATATTACATATTACAAAAAGCATAATGCATTCTTTCAAAGAGTATATGGAGAGTCACAACTATTCCCTGAAGCATCTATGGCGAATTCTCACACTAAAAAAAGACACTAAATTGCAGGAAAATCAATGTAGTCAGCGGATAAATTTAATAGCTTTTTTTTTAATGCGCCCTCATTCCTTCAAAATACCTCATCTGAATCTAATGTAGATCCACTTGTTTTAATGTGTTGTAATGTGCCCAACCTAAATGTTTACTTTTACTTTCATAGTGTGACGCAGAACGACGTGAGTAATGCAATTGATCATATGAAATTTAGTAAAAGTTTTGACATCTATGGAATTAATGTTGAGATGATAGAAATTACCAAAAATATATTAATTCCACCAATTTAAATTTAAATTAATCAATTTATTCATTGAAAAAAACCTTTCCAAATACATTTAAAATTGCAAAAGTTATAGCAATTTTTAAAAAGGTAGATCCAAACAATCCATCCAACTACAGGCCTATAAGTTTACTGCCTATTATATCAACAATATTTGAAAAAATAATTAAAAAACAGTTAGGATGTAGGCAGGGACAATGTACTGAAAATGCAATTGCGGATTTTGTAGATTGTTTCTGTGACTGCTTTGAAAAGGGGAAATATGCAATGTCCTAGTCAATGGTATAAAATAAATTTTGTTAATGACCTGTCATACAATATAATCAATCAATTTAAGAGGGAAAACTTTAATATTATATGTTCAAACCCACTAAATTTAGGCAAATTATTATTAAATAACAAGACGAAAACAGAGAATTTGAAGGAATGTGGAGTTTATGAAATTCATTGTGATGGATGCAATGCAATTTATATTGGGCAAACCGGCAGATCATTCGAAACCAGAATAAAAGAACATAGAAAATCTGTGTTAGATAATAAACCAACAACTGGCATTTCCAAGCATTGCATCGTATTCAATCACTTCTTTAATCCGCATAATTTTAAGATTTTGCATTCAGGTAATAAGGGATACACACTAAATCTAAAAGAAGGCCTGGAGATTAACAGGGCCATAAAAATGGGAAAAAACATAGTAAACGACAACGAGGAGATTTGAAATTCCTCAATTACCTGAAACAAAAATATGTATAAATACCTAGACAATAATTTTTTCTGTACATTCCTTTGAAAATGGTCTAACAAACCGAAACTACTCGGAATAAAGTTTTAACTTGTGAAACAATACCAAGTGTTTTTAATTTAAATAACTTTACATATGCAATGTCCTTATTCATCGATCTCTCTAAAGCATTCGACTGCGCCTCGATAAAGTTTTAATTCGTAAGCTGTACGCCTATAACATACATCCGGATAGCTGCAAATTATGAACATATTATCATTCAAATAGACAGCCATCAGTTATATATAACAGTAAAGAGTCCGATTCAAGGGGCAATACTATTGGTGTTCTTGGGCCTATCATCTTTTTAATTTACATTAATGATCTGCTAGCGTGTATAAAGATACGAAACTTGTCCTTTTTGCGGATGATGCACCGATTACCAATACAGCAAAAGTATCCAGACATCTAGACGAATTGCATAAGGCATCTCTGGATGCGGCATCTGAATGCGTTGTAAGTAATAAGCTACATATGAATAAAGGAAAAACAAATACATTGCTGTTTTCATTGAGACCAAATACTGATGTGTTTGCACATTAGTAACAACTCATGCAAAGCTATTGGGTCTACAAATTGATAGAAATCTAAAATGGTCAGAGCATGGAAATCAATTAGCCAATAAGTTAGCTAAAAAATATATTTTTACTTAGAAACACATCGGATCGTGCTTGTCCAGGATATCATCATTATTTAAATGATTTAGGAACCATTGACGGTACTCGGTTCTTCTACGAAAATCTGGTGGTAAAAGTTGTTGAAAGACCAACAAAATATGACCATTTTCCGTTTGCCACATTCTCGCCATTCCTGAAATAATTTTCCAGGGTAAAGGTTTTGTGCTCCAGCGCAAACATTTTCAAAAAATTACACTAGCATTACAACGGCAAACTTAAATAATTCTTCGAACAAGATTGCAAAACTGACTTACGTTTGAAATGTCACTGTCACATTATAACTCATAGGGATTCTAGAACCAGTGTGGCTAATCGTGTTGTTCAAGTCAAGGCCTCTTAATATTTTTTTTTCAATGTCACGGTACATTTCCTCACAATGCTTTGCCGTTAGAAAAAACAAATTTTGTTGTGGGATGAAGAAGGACGAAACAGTGTCCGTATCCTAAATGTTATTAGAAAAATCAAATATTTCCTCTCCCCATTGCCCGTAATTTTTTTTTTTTTTTGAAGAAGAAGAAGGGCGAAACAGTGCCTGTGTCCTAAATTGTATTTTTGCACATCATAGATACATTCCCTAGCAAAGCAATACCATCAGATTTTTTTTTAAATCTCCCCTTTGCCCGTAATTATATTTTGTATAGAGAGATTTTTCCTTTGGCATATGATATAGACGTTCCCTAGCAATGCATTGCCGTTAGAAAAATCAAATATATTTTTTTTCCTTTGCCCGAAGTTTTTTTTTTGTTGGAGGATAAAGAAGAACGAAGCAGTGTATTAATAGCAATGTATTACTATTAGAAAAATTAAAAATGTTCTCTCCCCTTTGCCCGTTATTATTTGCTTTTTTTGAGAGATGAATAAAGGTGGAATGGACACTATTGAGGGATGAAGAAAGGTGGAATGGACACTATTGAGGGATGAAGAAGGGTGAAATAGTGTCCGTGTCCTAAACTTTCTTTTTGCATATGATAGATATATTTGTTTGTTGGAAAATTTGAAATTTGTTATCCCTCTATTAAAAATGTGTAAATAAATTTACAATTAAATAGGACACAGTAGCCTTCTATTGAGTTTAATTGAAAGATTCTTTATCTGAATATATTCTGATTGGATGTTATAAAGGGACATTTTCTGAACTCAAAAACTCAAAATCAAAATATTTAAATGAGCGGTTTTTTGTAATAATAATAATAAATAATAATAATATTCTTTTTTCTTTTTTTAAACTCTAATTTTTATTTATCTTAAATCCATGAATTATTTTACATTTTTATGAAAAAAACAAATACATAAATAAGTAAATACTAGGGCTGGGCAAAATAGTCGAATAAGTCGAATATTCGATTATCAGATGTTCGAATAGTCGAATAAGAAATTTCTTCGAATACACTGTTTATCCGACTAACCGACTATTAATCGGTTTCGAATAATTTAATCGGTTCGAATATTTTAGTCGGTTCGAATATTTTAATCGGTTCGAATATTTTAGTCGGCTCGAATATTTTAATCGGTCCGAATATTTTAATCGGTCCGGATATTTTAATCGGTCCGAATATTTTAATCGGTTCGGATATTTGAATCGGTTCGAATATTTTAATCGGTTCGAATATTTTAGTTTTACTTATTTGAGTTATTTGTTTCTACAATATATATTATTTGTTCTATATGTGAGCCTTTTTTTAGAAATACAGATACAATAAATATGTCTCTTTATTTTTAATAAAGATATAATTCTATTAACAGGATTTTTTTTTTTTTGATCTTGGAACCTTTAAAGCAGCAATGTATAGGAATCAGCTAGTGAAAACTATTGTACTTAAGTTAATGTTTAAAAATAAACGTAAAATTATAAGAATTATAAAAAACTAAAATATATATTTTTGTGTTGCTTTTCAATAAAAATAATTATTTTCATCAGTAACACCATTTAAGTTTTCAATTAAATTGTTTTTATTGCAAAGCAACACGACAATATATAATAATAATAATAATATTTTTTTTAAAACCACTTGTTTAAAATTTTCAAATTATATCATATTAAATATTATAATAATTCTTACCTCATAATGTCAATCTCTTTCGGGATAAAGAACATCTGATTCAAAATAAGTAAAAATATTCAAAGTGTTCCATTAAAAAAAAAATCGGCAGTAAATTTGATACACCCTGTATAATAGTTTATAACTTTTTTGAGATTAGTACTTAGCTTAGAGACAGTACTAAAAATATTCCATATGTGAACCCTTTACCTTTTATCCTTTGATCTACTTCGAGATATACGTTTTTTTCCAGTAAAATTGAAAAAAAAGGCATTTTTAAGAAATATTAAAAAAAAAAACTGTTATATTTTGGTACAATATTACTTGTGATATTTATGCTAAAATGACGCGTAGATAAAACAATAATGAAATAATTTTAACATTTAAAATATATATATATATATGATGTATATATATATATATATATACAGGGCTTTCATTTTAAAAGTAGCCACCCCAAATATCTTTTAAAATACCTTTAAAATAACTAAAAAACACGCTAATTTATACTTACGGGGAACACATTTTACAGGTTTTTAAAGGTATTATAAAAGTTATTGCTGGTGGCTAGCCCAAATATCTTGTAAATACCTTTAAAAAAACTAAAAAACACGCTAATTTATACTTACGGGGAACTCATTTTACAGGTTTTTAAAGGTATTATAAAAGTTATTGCTATATATATATATATATATATATATATATATATATATATATATATATATATATATATATATATATATATATTTATATATATTTATATATATATATATATATATACATATATATTTATATATATTTATATATATATATATACATATATATTTATATATATTTATATATATATATATATACATATATATTTATATATATTTATATATATATATATATACAGGGTGTCCGTATTTCGAGGAAATGCATGGGGATCTCGGTTATTTGAAGAGTTAGAGAGTTGGTTAAATTAGGGCAAATATGTGAAATTTATAGCCTAACAAAAATCCGAAAACAGATTTAAAATATCTTATTTTGTTTTCGAGATATTGCCAAAAAACTATTTTTTTCAAATTTCGTTTTTATTTTTTTATTCAAAAACTACTGGATCTAGGAATTTGCAACTTTTACATTATACAGGCACTTTTTAATCAGTAATTTAGTAGTGTACTTACATTTAAAATAACTTTAATATCTTCCCCGGAACCATAGCCAACTTTTGTTTTACTTATGGGCGCCATATTGGATTTTCATATTTTTAGAAAGAACTTTTTTTTCTGAATTAAACGGTATATCACACTTATAATTTATTCTGCGTTTCATTTGAAACATAGCAACCTTTTGTTTTTTGTAAAGAGTGCCTTGGAAACAATAATATTGATACGTTATTCAGTTATTGATGTGTCAATAAGATACGATCATTATACATAATACATAAAATAAAGTTAAAAATGGTGTTTTCGAACCAAGAAAAACGAGATATGATCGAAGTTTATTATACTTGAAACAAAAATGTACGTATTTCATCCGAAGTCTATCTACAGCGCTATCCAGAAAGGCAACAGCCAAGTGAAAGTCATTTCATAAAACTACATACAAATTTATTGGAATATGGTTCCTTCGTAAAGCCACGACAAAGATATGGATATAACCAACCCCATGAAAATGAAAACCAAATTTTGCAAGCGGTAAAATGATTTCATTTTAATTACAATAAGATAATATTTATTCTCCTAGATTCAAGATAACCCTTCTTCCTCAACGAGAGAACTTGCGAACCAGTTTGGTGTGACGTTTCAAAACGTATGGAGAATTTAAAAAAAAAAATAAATATCGCCCATTCAAAATTAAAGTTACTCAAGCTCTCCATCCTGGAGATGCTAGACGAAGGATGGACTTCTGTCGTATTTTATTGGGAAAATTAAACGAAAATCCGAATTTCTTATCAAATGTGATATGGTCTGACGAATGCCGTTTTACCAACACAGGGATATTCAATAGGCATAATGAACATGTGTGGAGTATAAATAATCCTAGACAACATGAAGAAAGACGACGACAAGTGCGATTCGGACTAATTGTATGGGTCGGTATTTTGGGAGACAATATTGTAGGTCCATACATTTACGAAGATACATTAAATTCACAGAGATATCACGATTTTTTAAGAACATTTTTAAGTGATTACGTAGACAATAACATCCCCTTAAATATGTTAAGAAATGTATGGTTTCAACAAGATGGTGCACCACCTCACAACAGCCAAATTGTCGCTAATTGTCTGTCCGAAATGTTTCCAAATAAAGTTATGGCAAATAATGGTGATATACGTTGGCCAGCTCGCTCACCTGATTTGTCACCTCTAGATTATTTTCTTTGGGGAGCTATAAAATAAAAAGTTTATAAAACTATTCCAGAGAACAAAGACGATTTAAGAAGAATTATAATAGTTACCATTCAGCAATTAAGAAGAAGAGACATTTTTCGGGCAGTCCAAAATTTAAGGAAAAGACTAGAATTATGTTTGGAGGTCAATGGTGATATATTCGAACACTTACTCTAAGTTTGTGATAATTTTAGTTCAAAAGATATTTAATTAATTTGTTTATTATTATTTAATATTATGAAAAACGTCATCAAGCAGCAGAGTGATTATTCTGGTTCCTTCCCTAAAAAAATATAGTTGTAGGCCTCAGGAATTTTAAAATGTGCAACTGTTTTCAAGGCACTCTTAAAAAAAACAAAAGGTTGCTTTGTTTCAAATGAAACGCAAAATAAATTATAAGTGTGATATACCGTTGAATTTAGAAAAAAAAGTTCTTTCCAAAAATATGAATATCCAATATGGCGCCCATAAGTAAAACAAAAGTTGGCTATGGTTCTGGAGAAGATATTAAAGTTATTTTAAATGTAAGTACACTACTAAATTCCTGATTAAAAAGTGCCTGTATAATGTAAAAGTTGCAAATTCCTAGATCCAATAGTTTTTGAATAAAAAAATAAAAACGAAATTTGAAAAGAATAGTTTCTTGGCAATATCTCGAAAACAAAAAAAGATATTTCAAATCTGTTTTCGGATTATTGTTGGGCTCCAAATTTCACGTATTTGCCCTAATTTAACCAACTCTCTAACTCTTCAAATAACCGAGATCCCCATGCATTTCCTCGAAATACGGACACCCTGTATATATATATATACATATATATACATATATATTTATATATATTTATATATATATATATATATATATATATATATATATATATATATATATATATATATATATATATATATATATATATATACATATATATATATACATATATATTATATACATATATATTATATACATATATATTTATATATATATATATATATATATACATATATATTTATATATATTTATATATATATATACATATATATTTATATATATTTATATATATATATATATATATATATATATATACATATATATTTATATATATTTATATATATATATATATATATATATATATATATATATATATATATATATATACATATATATTTATATATATTTATATATATATATATATATATATACATATATATACATATATATACATATATATTTATATATATATTTATATATATATATATATATATATACATATATATACATATATATTTATATATATATTTATATATATATATATATATATAAATTCGAATAGTAGAATACGTCGAACATCAAAATTCCCAGCTCTAGTAAATACACAACATAAACTCAAATTATACACAAAATATAAATAATCAATCAAGTTGTAACATAATATATTTTTTTCTTTAGATAATAAACCAAATTTGCAGCTTTTTGTATAAATTAATAGATTTCGATTACAATCAGCAACAATTATATTATATATATATATATACATATATATTTATATATATATATATATATATATATATATATACATATATATATATACATATATATATATATACATATATATATATACATATATATATATATATATATATATACATATATATATATATATATATATATATATATACATATATATATATATATACATATATATATATATACATATATATATATATATATATATATACATATATATATATATATATATATATATATATATATATATATATATATATATATACATATATATATATATATACATATATATTTATATATATATATATATATATATATATATACATATATATTTATATATATATATATATATATATATATATACATATATATTTATATATATATATATATATATATATATATACATATATATATATATATATACATATATATATATATATATATACATATATATTTATATATATTTATATATATATATATATATATATATATATATATACATATATATTTATATATATTTATATATATATATATATATATATATATACATATATATTTATATATATATATATATATACATATATATTTATATATATATTTATATATATATATATATATATAAATTCGAATAGTAGAATACGTCGAACATCAAAATTCCCAGCTCTAGTAAATACACAACATAAACTCAAATTATACACAAAATATAAATAATCAATCAAGTTGTAACATAATATATTTTTTTCTTTAGATAATAAACCAAATTTGCAGCTTTTTGTATAAATTAATAGATTTCGATTACAATCAGCAACAATTATTATTAAGAACCTAATCAATACATTTTTTCAATGTTTAAATAGTTAAATGTAAATTAAACATGACATGAATTATATTTGCAAATTGCTCGTAATCGTCAGTTTGCATAATTGGGAATTTTGTTATCAACTTTTTATTTGTTCTAAACCATGGTAAAATCAGAATGAGCTAACTGTACTCCTTGTTCTCCATAAATACCTAAACCTGGTTTCATTTTTGTACAACAATTATCGACATGAAAAAAAAATACGTATATGGGTAAATTGCATATGAAGGCTTGTTCGGACCTTAGAACTAAAAGATAGGCCAATCAATGCTGTCCATTTTTTTGTGGTATCATAGAACCTATAATAAGTCATATTAAATAAAATCTAAGAGTTTAGCGACGATAAAGAGACAGCACAAGTATTTAAAAGGCTTAAAATTACATTCGCATGGCTGTCTCGTTTGCCAATTTTTAGATTTGTACCTCGTTTGTTCATCTTTAAAACAAAAATGACAAATTTTATTTTTCGAAAATAAGTAGACCAATTAATCGAGAACAGTTGTAAATAATAATAGAATATAAATAATTATTACAATTAAGTGATTTATTAATTTTTATTTTGTGCGCGAAAATGGACAATATTTCTATTACAAAGTTTAATGATCAATTTTAAAATTCCTATCGATTTATGAGAAGGTTACACAGAAACATAATTCACTGATTAAAAGTCGTGTTTATGATTAAGTGCTACGCAGAAGCATTAAAAATTACGAATTTAAGATAGGAGTTTCTATTTATGACATTACCATAACCGTAATTTATTATCTTTAATGAACAATTGTTAGCGGTTCAAAACAGAATTAAAAATGTTTTTCCCATGTCCTCCAAGATAGCAATTATTAATTTGCGCTCTAATAATTGCAAAGCCTCACATATGGCCAAAACGGCAATAATGACATTACCATGGCCAAATTATTTGACATTACCGTGTCTTTTAAATATCACAAAACTTTATTTTATCTATACATTTTGCTATGAATATCAGAAGTTATATTTTTTATAAAAAAATATAAATAAAGCTGTGCGTAGAAAGTTTACTAAAACGAAAATTCTAGAACGTAGAAGAAAAGAACAAGAATGCGATTTTTTATTTAGGTTATGTTTTTACTGTCAATTAACAATAACAATATGGCGAACATGAGTTTCTTTTGTTTCTGTATAAACAAATACACCAAAAAGTTGTAGTAAATAAAATTATCCATTCATTTAGATTTACTTTTATATTTAAAAATGGTTAGTTATAAGCTTAGTCTGGTCTTAATACTACTAGTTAACTTATGCCACGTACAAGAATTATTGTTTTTAAGTGTATATAAGTTGTACATCATTATTTTACTATATCATAGTTTCCTTTTATATACTTATAGAGTGACAAATGTTTAAATCTAAATAAATACTTTTAAATGCACTTATATATTTTACAAAGTTTGGGTCTAAGTTTAATGTAAAACAAGCTTTAACAACCTTGATAAAGTTTTAGAAATCTGCAACATACATAATCAAAAACTATTAATTTATTTTAAAAAGCTGAAAATTTCGTTTATTATCTAAAGAAAAAAATATGTTATGTTACAATTTGATTGATTATTCATAATTTATGTATTATTTGAGTTTATTTTATGTATTTATTTTTCTCATCAAAACTGTAAAATAGTTTATGGATTTAAGGTAAATAAAAACTATGATCTACAAAACGAAAAAATTTCTTTTTTTCGAAAACGACTTATTGAAATATTTCGATTTCAAGTTTTTTCAGTTCAGAAAATGTCTCTTTACAACATTCAATCGGAATATATTCTGATAAAGAATATTTCAATCAATCTCGATTAAAGGACACCATGAGGATGGTTGTAAGGGTGGTGTTCTACATTTCTTTTTTCTGATTTGCTCTGATACTGTTTCTAGAAATATAATGACACAAAATAGTTCAATAAAAGTCATCCCCTTTACACATCAACAATATCGCATAATTATAATTAATATTTTACGGGTGGTGGAGGGTAAATGCATAATGTTTGCATATTTTGATCAACATTTACATGTATATTTCATGCTAGTACCTAGAAACTTTAAAGTTTGTGGTTAATTTAAGAAATAACTAATTTTAAAATCTTTTGCTGAAATCTATCGCTGACTTCACACCCGTGAATTTCGTATGGAAGTTAAGAATACATCGCTCTTTCAGAATATGTCAAAAACGAAAAATACTTTGCCAATAGTTTTCGAGTTATTTTTAATTGAAAGTGGAAAAAGTTGAATTTTATGAAAATATTTAGGATAATTAAAGTTTAAAACATTCAGCTTAATTTCGAAACCAGATTTTGTAGCTTTTGTAGTTTCTCAAGGAACACGCTCTAAGCCAATATTATTTATACTTTTTGTGAATAAAACTTTCAACAAGTGTTTGCACTCCTTAATTAAGCATAAAGTAAAATTTCGAGTTTAAAAAAGCTTGAACATTTGGATTTGCTGGCTCGCGAATAAAGCGAGGCGCGCAAGCAAATCCAAATTTTCAGGCTGTTCTAAACTCGACATTTTACTTGATGGGCCACGCGTATTAAACACTGATTTAATGCAAAGTTCAAAATATACTGCTGAGGATAATTTGTTTTTATTGTATATTCACTGTTATTATTTAGGAATAAATAATTGTCTGTAATACAAACATCATTTTCTATCTTAACTTTTTTATGCCAAGTGGGGAGCCCCCCTCCCTTCGCGCCCCTGTCCCATCCCCCTTTACTTGGCTGCGCAACTGTCCCATTTATTTATACCGTTTATATTGCTTTATATATACATGATGAGTTTTTTTTCATGTTCTCTATAGGGATCTTGGAAACTATAAGAAATAGAGAAACGAGTAAATGGGCAAAGTAGTGCAGTTTTACAAGCTGAATAAAAATTCATTTACAACATTTTTAAAAAGTTCAGGGTAACTAGATATTTTGAAAAACGTAAAAATTGTCCAGTTTTTTCAAATCGAATTTTCTCGGTTATTAAAAGAGATAAAAACTGTAAATGGGAAAGTTTTAGATAATTTTACACTTAATAAAAAAACATGTTTTTTATCTCTTTTAACAACTGAGAAATATCGATTTGAAAAAATTGACACTTTTCTAATTTTTCAAAATATGTAGTTACCCTCGACTTTTTTGAAAATTTTACAAGTGACTGTTTATTAAGCTCGTAAAACTGCTTGTCCTACTTGTCCCTTTTAACCGTTTCTCTACTTCTTATAGTTTCCGAAATCCCCATAAAGAACATACAAAAAACTCACCCTGTATATATATTCTAGTCTGTTTTGATTATGCGTTGTATTGTACTTTTTTTCGTTAATACTATAAACACTATTATTATTACATTATATTTTATAAATGCGATACCCCGAGAGATTTTTTTTGTTATAACCATTTTTTATTAAGGCCAGTTAAATCCCCATGATATTGGTTGTTATTCGAGAAAATTAAATGTAGCGTACTGTGAACCTTCCTGGCTCTTTGCAGACAAAAACAGAAGTTCTTTTGACCCGGCGTGGATTCGTGGCGAGGTTTAACAAAAAAATCAAAATCCACGAGAAATCTTACTCATTTTAAGTATGCGTCTTTTACTGCCGCTTAGATATAATTATTAACCAAATATCAATTCGTTTCACAAGTATGTTTAGAATAAATAATAATTTTAAGATCTTAGATCCCACGCAAAATTTTCTTTTAAAGACCGATGAAATTTTGAAAAAACAAAAAAAATTAATAAATGCTAATCCTTCAGATATTTCAAATGATTTTTTGCAACAATTAAATTTAACAACGAATTCCCTAAAAGTTCAGCCCCAAGCCAACATCAACTTTCGATAATTTCAATTTTTTATAGTCAAAATTATAGCACTCCTATAACAGCAACAAAAGTTTATATAGCACCCCTTGCGTTTCCCGGAAAATTGAGGTGGGTCATTCTTGGGCCAGGGTAACGTTACCCTGGCCCAACGACTTTCGAGAAGTTCAAATTAAACTAGTCCAATCGATAGCATTTCTATAGCACCCTATAGCACCACCAAAAATACTTGCGCAAAGCAAATAGTTTTCGAGAAAAAAAAACCTCTCCAAAACCGTTGAAATCACAAACAAATTCACTGCGTCAAAACGATTACACAGAATTCAACGAACTGCAACTCATATTAAAGCAGAGGTCGCCTTGAATTTATGAATGAAAATTAAAAATGTCATTTAAATATTATATATTTAAAATGTCAAAAAAAAGATATTATTTGAAATGTGGGTTTGTGTATATCGCTCATTGAAGTCTCCACGTTTTTCTCGAGTTTCTGGAAAACGAATGGTCGTATCGAAAATCTTTTGGTTGTGCTATAGAAGGGCTATAGATTGGCCTATTTAGAAATGAATTTCTTGGAAGTTGTTGGGCCAGGGCAATGCCTGCCAAAATTAAAATTTCATTCTGCATTTTTTCGAAAATAACAAGTCCGTGAGAAAAACCATTAACGGTGTGTGGGGTGCTATGATAGTGTTATGGATTAGTATAGTTTATTAGGTAAATTTCAAGTGTCTGAAAAAAATATATTTTCTTGCAATGTGTGTTTTGCGTATATCGCTCATTGAAGTCTCCACGTTTCTCTCGATTTTCTGGAAAACGAATGGTTGTATCAAAAAACTTTTGATGGTGCTATAGGGTGCTATAGAAGGCCTACTTGAAATCAATTTCTTCAGAATGTAATTCTTGCTAGTTATTGGGCCCGGCCAAAGCTCAGGATGAATGACCTTATTCGATTTTCTCGAAAACTAGAGGTTATAGAGAAAACCCGCAGTGCTATTGGGTCCTATAGGGGTGCTACAGATTGGTATACTTTATCTTATCAATGTCCAGCTCTAAGAAAAACTTATTTTCGAATTAGTTATTTAGGTTTCGCGTGTATCGCCTGCTAAGGTTTCCGTCTTTTTTTTCGATTTTCTGGAAAACTAAAGCTCAGAGAGAAAAACTTTTTACAGGCTATGGGGTGCTATAGGTTAGGCTTCTTTAAAGTTAAAATAAAACAAGTAAAAAAAATTAAGGCCTGGGTTTCGCGTCTAATGTGTGTAATTTCCAGTATTTTGAGAAAAACTCAAAAATTTTAATAGATAGGAAAATCATTTTTTCACCATAAATTCAAGGCTACTTCTGTTTTAATATGAGTTGCATTTCGTTGAATTCTGTCTATTCGTTTTGACGCAGTGAATTTATTTGTTGGTGATTTCAACGGTTTTGGCGAGGTTTCTTTTTTTTTTCTTAAAAACTATTTGCTTTGCGCAAGTATTTTTGGTGGTGCTATAGAAATGCTATCGAATGGACTAATTTAATTTGAATTTCTGCCAAGTCGTTGGGCCAGGGTAACGTTACCCTGGCCCAAGAATGACCTACCTCGATTTTCCGAAAAACGCAAGGAGTGCTATAGAAGCTTTTGGTGGTGCTATAGGGTGCTATAATTTACACAATTAAAAATTTTATCAAAAGTCGTTGGGCTAGGGTGATGGAGCCCTATTCACGACGGCGCAAACATTTTTTTTGTAACTATAAGTATTACCGATTTATTTTCTATGTTTCAATAAATAGTTCTTTGATTTACTAGAGAATGCAATTTCTTGACATTTTAACATGAAAACACACAAAATGTCAATGAACGATTAAAATAAAATGAGTTTTGTTCCCATAAATTGACGTTATTGACGTAATTAACATTTTGTTATAATTAGCATTTTGTTATAATTAGCATTTTGTTATACAAAGTGTCTGTGTGTTTCCTAGTTAATAAAATTTGCTACAATACATTTTTTTTACATGGAAAAGCAGCAAACGTTAACGGGACTTAATATATATTAAGGTGAAATGATGTACATAACTTTAATGAATAGGTAGAAATACAAGGAAATTATCAAATGTTATACAGGGTGTTCCATTTTTATGAGAAATGAGAAATTTGCTGTCGTATCTTGAAAATGGGGCAACCTGTATACAATCTGTCATTTTTGTTTGAGAAATAAACAAATAAGTTAAACAAACCAAGTGCCTTCAATTCAAATTCAATATTAGTTAAAAGTTATCAGTGAGAACTAAATTAAAGTAATATAATCTTCATATGATGGTAAAACTATACGAACTAGTAGAAACAAAATTAACGTTGTTTGTTGATGTACTTACTACAATGCTAGTCATAATAAGACTATGAAATTTCCTTACAGTTATAAGAAATGGTATTGACTTCCGGTATATCGAGAAGTAGAATAATCTTGAATATATTTTCATTAAAATTATATAAATGCTGAAAATCTCATTACAATGCATTAGTTAGAAGTCCATATATTTTTATGTGCAGTTTCGGTGGAACACCCTGTAATCTAACGTCATAACGTTAATTTGAATAAAAGTGCAAGTATAGTAAACGAATTCAACCAACATTTCTACTGAAATTGAATGAACAAGCGTGCCATGCGATGAATGTTTTCCGTAAATTAAAATAAAATAAATCAGTCGCTAATTCAGAAAAGACGGCCGTCCCTTTTACATCTATACGCAAGATTCCACGTAGTCAGTCAAGTAAATTATGTATAACAGTGCTATGCGCGGATATCTACTTTATGCGACTGGTTTACTTTAGAGGAATCTAGGACCTTTGTGGGTTATAGTCGTACGTAAGGGGAAGGCTTGCTTACATCTCAATTTCTTCTATGCTCCCCAATGCTCTTAAAAACTATCTCCGAAATACCATGTCTCAAATGAGACTATCTTCTTTGAGTTTTATTAGTAAGGAAAACAAATCAGCTAAACAAATAGATGAAAATAAAATGATCGATCTTTCGCAAGTGTTAACAGTCGGCAAATAACACTTTTTTAGTGTGCTTCTTGCACAATATTATTTTTTAAATGATGTTTATTTCGTACAGGTAAATTCATAATAATATATACATGCCTACATTTTTGTTACGCCACTGGAAGTCGCGGCTATTATTATTACTATACTATATACTAATTTTCAAAGAGAATCAATTAACCTTGTGATATTTTAATAATCAACTAGTATCGATTATTATTATTTTCTTTGAAAAATTATTGTTTATTACAATAAACAGCACATTAGTGATGTAAAATGCGGGCATGCGGTGGAAACTGTTCGGTGGAGCATGCGGGGTCTGCGTGCGCGAAGTGCGATCTCAACCGCTCATTCGATGCGTTCGATGGTAATCGCAGGCTTATTTTCGGTGAAACCGAATACTGTGTAATCGGATATCCTTATTGAGTTGTCTGGATTTCATGTTTATAAGAGGATCTTACAATTTAAAATATATTGTTCGTACCTTTTAATTACCTTATGTTAAAATGCTATATTTTGATTTATAATTGAAATAATTTATTATAATTATAACTATTCATTTGCAATAATTCCAAAAAATATAATAAATAAGTAAAGTAAATTAAAATAAAGAACCACTGTTTTTTTGGCCTTGGTTCCTGTAACCATTAGCCATTAACTATTTCTTAATTATTAGCCAATTCTAATATCGATATTACATCTAGGACAGCACAGCACAGTCACACTACATCCATGGACCCGGATGGAATAATTAATTATTCATAAATAATTCCACCAGGTCCAGTAGCGGTTTTTGGAGCAAAATTGAAAACTGAAAATTTGAAAAATCGACTTCAGCCATTCTAGTAAGGACATTTCAAAACTCATAAAACTAAAGTTTTATGAGGCACAATTTACCTTCAAGGTTGGAAGGTTTCTGAAACACGGTCGGTGCGCGTTATTAGCGTTATCTTAAAAAAATCACAACTTTACGACCACACGTTCTATCGTCATAATTTTTTGACAAAACAATAATATTATATTATTCTACTAAATGACATGTAGTTTGATTGATTTAAGTAATTAGTAATGCTTTGAGAATTAATTAAAAAGGGTTAATTTTTACTAATAAATTTTAACTTTAGTTGGGCCGTAACAAGATTTTAAAAAAGTAGAGATCTGGCATTACCTGCCAAAAATCGACCAATGTAATAATGTAGTAGAAATCTTATTTCTATCGATCCGACTCCGAAAATAATTGATTTTTGTTTATTAGCACATCAGTCAATGCAAACACATAATTGGCGCGCGTAATTTACATCATTTTAAAAAAATGTACAACTATCAATTTAGTCTTTTAATCGTTCTCATTTTTTGACACAAATATACCATAATATCCCTTTATCAAATTGCTAGACCGCTATTTTTTTTTTAAATTGTATTACGGCCCAACTAAATTTAAAATTTAGTAGTGGAAATTGTCCGCTTTTAATTAATTCTCAAAGCGTTACTAAATTATTTAAATCAATTGAACTACATCTCATTTAGTAGAATGATATAAAGTTATCGTTGTGTTTAAAAATTGTGACGATAGAAAGTGTGGTCGTAAAGTTTTGATTTTTTTTTCTTTCAGAAATGTTCCAACTTTAGGGTGGAATTTTGTCTCATAGAGTTTATAAAAAAATCTGAAACTTTGGTTTTATAAGTTTTAAAATGTCCTTAATAAAATGCCTTAATTTATTTTTTTTAATTTTCAGTTTTCAATTTTGGTCCAAAAACCACCAGTGGAACTCGCGAGCTCACACACTGTGCACTGTCAACACTGCAATTTGCATATTCAAATTGAGCACATAATATTAACTAAATTTACTTTGATTTTATATTATATTTAAAAGATAATTATAATAATAACCATTATTATAGTATAATTATTTATGTAAAAGGAGATAACTATCTAATATTAAAAATATAGTGAAATAGATACACTATTTTAATAATAAATCAAAATATATCATTTTAAACAGTAAGATCCTCTTATAAACACAAAATTCAAACTACGCGATAAGGATATCTGATTACACAATATTCGGTTTCAGCGAAAATAGAACCGCGATTCCCTTCGAACGAACGAACAGACGTCATTCTACCGCGTATTTTAGCGAAATACGCTGACTCGTGTTGCGATCGCACTTGGCGCACGCAGACCCCGCATGCCCCACCGAACAGTTTTTCCCGCATGCCTGCATTTTACATCACTACAGCACACATAAATACAAGTCGATTAACCGTTATCAATAGATAAATCTATTATACTCACTTGGTTGCATTTGTTGATTTGTTTCTTCAGCCCAGCGAACGCCATCTTGCCGTCCTCTCTGTAAATTCTGAAACATGTAAACACAGAGCTTGAAACATGATATTATTCTATTATTTAAGGGGGTAAATCTAATTAGAACTTAAAAAAAATCATTTTTTATTTTTTTGCATAAAATTGTACTTTAAGATTGTAAGAATATGAAGGCATTGGAATTGCCGCCGAGTAAACGGCAAAAATAAGTCAAAGCTGGACATCTCATTAAAAAAGTATTATCCAGATTGCGCTGAACTTTTGCCCACAACTGCTGACGAACTTAGATCTTTCTAAAATTCCACAAAAAAAACAATTATTTAGTGCAAAAATGGTAAATAACAAGTCAAAATATGAAAAGTTATTTTCAAATGTGTCTAATTCTCAAAATAATTAACTTATTTCATGTTTTTAAGTTCACCGACAAATTAAGGGTATAAATAATAAAAAAATGTTAGTGTCAATGTTCTAAGATCAACAAGACATGCTGGATATATCCAGCAGCTGTGCAACTCACGCGCGGACCTGTCCAATACACTGCTATATATAAAGAGAAAATTCGTATACAGAGTGATCGTTTTTCTAGCTGCACTGTTGAAATCTCGCTTATTTGAAGAGATAGATAAACGGTTAAATGGGGGGTAAAGTTGCGTATTTTATTGCTTACTAATAATCTTCGTCCACATTTTAAATATCGTCAATGTAAACTTAAATTTTCGATAATTAAAAATTGCTTATATCTGCCTTATTATTTTATTGTTTCCTAAATTTGTAAAAACATTCTTAAAGCAACTTTTTTTCATAGATTTAAGTAAGTTATAAAACTGCATAGCGATTATCAGATTGGTCAAGGTCATCTGGTTTGTTAAATGTGTTCCCTAAAAGTTGCCAAAGTTTAGAATTAACCCTTTCGCTACGAGGAGCGTATCCATACGTTCAGTTTTTATGTGTGCGAAGAGCATATATTTTCAAAAAGCCTGTAAATCATGAGCGGAGAGCGCACGAAGTTTGTGTACCTCTTTAATAAGCAGTTTATACAGTGTATAATTAAAAAAAATCCATGGCCAACTTTTGTTTTTTTTTGTTTTTTTGCATTTTCCTCAAAGAAAATGTAACGCAAGCCTATGAAATGATTGCACACGGTATATGCCGGTATTGTGTTTTCAAGCACCGTACACGGGGCACGCATTTAAAATTCAAACTGCGTAGCGAAAGGGTTAACATAAAACGCGGGAGTTAGGTTATATTTTTTATATAATTTGTTGAATTAGATTTCTGAATTAGGCAAATAAATTAATCTAATGAATTTTTATCAGTATTGGGGTTGATCGGTGTAAGCTTTGTGGTATTACGGAGTTTAATTTAATTCATGCTTATTAATTAATTTGTTGATTGATGATGTTAAATTCCTTTTCCTGTGGATAAGGAAATTGAAAGATGATTTAGTTTATATTTCATTGGGGAAATCTAAATATTTCAGATAACGAAAGATTAATTTCCTTTGATGATGAATCCTCTTGAAATTTTATTTTTGACTAATATTTCCCTAAGAATTGATAATGTGTATTTGATAGAAATGCTAGGAAAAAGGAATTTAACATCAAAGAAAATTAATCTTTCGTTATCTGTCATCACTTTCGTTATATGACTTGCGGAAGAAAAAACATCATAACCACCGAATGAAGACCGATATATAAATGTTTTTTACACAGTCTTCCAGAATAATTATGAACAATCGTTCATAATTAGTGAGATGGTAGAGGCGCCAAAATCCGTAGCTGGAAATGTGTGGCCAACTTCTCGTCGGTAGAAGCCGAAATCAATATGAACAAAAATTAGAGGTATAGCGTTACCTTAAAAAAAATCGCCACTGGCCCTCTCTGGAAGACATTTTAAAAATAAAGTATGTATGCCTTGGAAGATATGATTTTTTTAATGAGATTTCATTAAAAAAAATCTTATCTTCCAAGGCACATGCTTTATTTTCAAAATGTATTCACTTATTGTTTAATCAATATGTCTATAACGATTATAAATAATCAGAAAGTTATAACTCTCATTTGTTATATTTTTAAACAATATATTGCTGTAGCTTGTATGGCCACCACACATACCAAATTTTAATTAAAAAAATCTGATCATTTATAACTGTTCTAGATATACTGTTTGAACAGTTAGTGAAGACATTTTGAAAATAAAGTATGTGTCTTGAGAGACATGAATTTTATAAATTTGGTATGTGTTGTAGCCATACGCGCGACAGCAATATATTGTTTAAAAATATAACAAAGGAAAGTTATAACTTTCTGATCATTTATAATTGTTTTAGATATATTGATTAAACAATTACTGAAGCCATTTTGAAAATAAAGTATGCGCCTTGCGAGATATGATTTTTTAAATTTGCTATGTGTGGTGGCCATACGTGCAACAGCAATTTATTATTTAAAAATATAAAAAATGAGAGTTCCTGATCATTTATAACTGTCCTAGATATATTGTTTAAACAATTAGTGAAGACATTTTGAAAATAAAGTATGTGCCTTGAGAGATATGAATTTTATAAATTTGGTATGTGTTGTGGCCATACGCGCGACAGCAATATATTGTTTAAAAATATAACAAATGAAAGTTATAACTTTCTGATCATTTATAATCGTTCTAGATATATTGTTTAAATAATTAGTGAAGACATTTTGAAAATAAAATATGTGCCTTGGTAGATATGATTTTTTTTTAATTTGGTATGTGTGGTGGCCATACGCGCGACAGCAATATATTGTTTAAAAATATAACAAATGAGATTTTTAACTTTCCGATCATTTATAACTGTTCTAGATATATTGTTTAAACAATTAGTGAAGACATTTTGAAAATAAAGTATGTGCCTTGGTAGATATGAATTTTTTTTAATTTAATATGTGTTGTGGCCATACGCGCGACAGCAATATATTGTTTAAAATATAACAAATGAGAGTTATAACTTTCTAATCATTTATAATCGTTTTAGATATATTGATTAAGCAATTACTGAAGCCATTTTGAAAATAAAGTATGTGCTTTGCGAGATATGATTTTTTTAATGAGATTGTTCATAATTAGTGAGATGGTGGAGGAGCCAAAATCCGTGGCTGAAAATGTGTGGCCAATTTCTTGTCGGTATCTGAAATGTCCTAATTATGAGTCCATCACTGATTAGTTTTTTTTTTTTATTATGTGTGCTATAGAAACCATTGTAGTTCTTAAGTTGGAATAGGTGTATTGTAACTCTAGAACTGGAAATGGTTTCTATCTCAACGTTCACATATCAACTTGGAATACGTGAATCTGACAAAAAGTCAGAAATTTCAAATTTTATAAGTTCCGCTTGCGTTACAGAAACCGAATGGTGCCTCGGAATGGGTCAATTCCGACGTAACTCAGTACCCACGACACGTGAAGACCACTCGGTGTGCGTGAACTTAGCAGATCAAGTGTTAGCAGATTAAACATTTCTTAGAGTTCTACTTGCATGCAGTCGAGTTCTGTAGTTCCTGATAAATTTTAGTCAGAACTATGACTTAAGAATTAAGCCCAAACAATTATACCGAAATAATGATCTACTAACTTCGCATTTCTTAAAAGTTCAACGAAAATCGCATACATCAATAGATGAAAATATCCCAAAGAGTTTCCTTAAAATACAAAAAATAGTTCTGTTGTATATTTGTTATAAATAATTAAAAAAATAATTATGACATAGTTCACAGATTAGCTGCAGACAGAAATAAGATAGATCTGATTTTCTTTCTTTGTGTATATTGTTGCCAACTAGGCCTAGATACTATATTATAGACTGGAGTTTAGGCGCGAGCGATGTGTACGAGTTAAGTTAACGCGGAATGATGCAGAACGAGGAGAGCAAGACTGGCGAGACTGAGAGGGTGCAGCGGCGCGCGCCTAAGAATTGAATGTGTGGATGTGTGCGTCGAAGAGGTGCACAGCCGAAAAGTATGAATAAGATTTTAACAATTGAGACTGCGCGGACATATTTCGAAGTTTCTCGACCAAACGACAGGAAAAACGGTGATGCATACACGGTCAATAAAAATGGTTATAAATATAGCCATTTTTATTGAATATGAGAAATGCAAATTTATTGACAAACTAATAATGTGGGGAAAAATGGTTAAAAGGAAAACTACCTGAAGGCATCTCGTCTGGCACAACAGGGGCTGTCCTGGGCACTAGTGGCTACTAACTATACCACTAACTACGAATGTTACAACTATGTAAGAGATTTGCGGTTGGCCGATAATACGTGTGTCGTTGCAAACTGCACTCTCTTTCTGCCTACAGGCAAAGGGAAAAGGGGCAGGTTAAGCGGTTCATGAGCGGGACACTTGCGGCCTCAACGAAACATGGCATGAGTAAGGAACACATGTAATTACAATAAATAAACCAATATCACATGACTACAATACTTCTGTTATTATTCATAATTTAAAAGTCAAGTAGTACTTATGATACATAATTGTAAAGAAAATTTGATTAAGAATCTGATTCCCAAAAATATACAGGGTATTCAACTAAAAAAAACACATTTTTCGGAAAATAGAGAGGCAATAAAAAAAATTATTGTATCCTGTAGATCACGTTACATACGCCAAGTTTCATATTATACTTTTTTGAAATCTTTAATATTTTATGACACCAAAGTCGACCCCTTACCCCACTCCCTGGGGTGGGGGCCACTTTGAAATCGTAAATGGGAACCCTCATTTTTTATTGCTGATTCGGATTCCCCATGAAAAATAAGTCACTTTTATTTGAAACAATTTTTTCGATTCGTGACAGATTTCGGTGTAATCGCAAGAAACCTGATTTTTGCAAATATCTCGAGAAATTACACATCTGATCGAAAAAACATGTTTAATTTTTTAAAAAGCTATTCAGCGATACGAAACTCGAACCACCCCCCCCCCCCCCCCCATCTCTACCCTATTGTGGTGAAAATGGAAGTTGCATTAAAATCGTGATTGTATTATAGCAAATTCTGGCATTATAAGACAAAATGCATTGATCCATTGATCAATAAGTTACCCAAGAACAACAACGTGGACGTAGTAGTTATTTGTTCTCATCGGGGTGCTTGTTTTAGGCGAGTCCCCTTGCCTCTCACCATCGGGGTGCTTGTTTTGGGCGAGTCCCCTTGCCTCTCACCATTGGGGTGTTTATTTTAGGTGAGTCCCCTTGCCTCTTACCATCGGGGTGCTTGTTTTAGGTGAGTTCCCTTGCCTCTCACCATCAGGGTGCTTGTTTTAGGCGAGTCCCTTTGTCTCTCACTGTTCAATAAATTAGATTAAATGTTCGAAATGGTGACCTTGAACTTCTATGCACTTATTTAAGGACCAATGAGTTTGTTACCTATAATTCCACACTAAACGTTAATCGACCAGGGACGTTATTAGTGCGGATTTTGCACACTCCAGTAATGCATGTTATGCATTGGTTTGTGAATGTAGACTCATCTGAAAATAGTACATTTGCAAAGAAATTGGGATTTATTTGTATTTGCTGAACTGCCCATTCATAAAATTCTACTCGCAGACGAAAATCATCGCCATGAAGTTCCTGATGCAGTGAATTGTGGTATGGGTATTACTTGTGACGATGCAATATTCTGAGAATACTATCTCTAGAAATCCCGGAATCTATATAATTGCCGAGTGCATGAGGGTTTTGTTAAACAGCTGCTACCACAGCAATTTAATTAGCTTCTCCTGTGATAGCGTTTCTTCGTTTTTTTTTTTAGATTGTACACTACCGTCGGACATAAGAGATTAAACAACTTTGTAAAAAAAAAGAACGTGAGCGAACATTATCTGGAAAACGCTCAGCATATAAGGCAACAGCATCGTCAATATTCCGCCTACATTCACCGAAAATCAGAATCATTTAAATTTTTTCTTCTATAGTTGCAGCATTCATTTCGCACTCGTACTTCAGTTTAATGAATGAACTTGACAATCTTTAGTCAAGTGAATTGAAAATGTTGGAGGTGTTTTCAGTAGCATTTTAACATAAAGGTTATCTTTGACAGCGCTGCACTAGCTTTTATAGCCCGTAGTTCGCCATTCGGTCACAGTGGCGCGTCAAGGTTAGAATGCCTACGATTGCAGTGTCATGTGTGAGAAAATGTAATATCAACAATAAAGTGGAATCAATGGATTTTGTCTTGGAAAGCCAGGATTTGCTATAAAAAACAGGGTTTTTCAATCACGATTTTGAAGCAACTTCCATTTTCACCACAATGGGGTAGGGATGGGGGGAGGGTGGATCGAGTTTCGTATCGCTGAATAGCCTTTTGAAAAATTAAACAAGTTTTTTCCCTTTTTAGATCCGATGTGAAATTTCTCGAGATATTCGCAAAAATCAGGTTTCTTTCGATTACAGAGCCATCTGTCCATTAGGTCTAGATACAATATCCAAAGAGTTCCCACTTGTAACAATTGTCAATTTCTTATAAATAATTATTTTGTCATGTTTTTACCCTTTCAAGTATGATCTGCTGATAGAAATATGAGAGTTCTGGATTTATTTCTCTATAGATATCATTGATAATTAGGTATACATACAATTATCAGTTTTATATCAGCAATTTTTTTGTCATGTTTTTACCCACTATTACCATTCAACTATCATCTGCTGATATAAATATGAGAGTTCTGGATTTATTTCTTAATGGATATCATTGATAATTAGATCTGAACAAAATACTTGAAGAGTTCTCTCTTGTAACAATTGTCATTTTTTATAAACAATTTTTCGGTCGTGATTTACTATTCAACTATGATCTTCTGATAGAAATATGAGAGCAGTGGATTTATTTCTTCGTGGATATCATTGCCCATTATGTCCAAGAACCGAAGAGTTACCACTTGTCAGAATTACAGTTTCTTATAAACAATTATTTTGTCGTGTTTTTACCCTCTATTACCATTCAACTGTGATCTGCTGATAGAAATATATGAGTTCTAGATTTATTTCTTTGCAGATATCGTTGCCCATTAGGTCTAGATACAATATCAGAAAAGTTCTCACTTGTAACAATCATCAGTTTCTTATAAACAATTATTTTGTCGTGCTTTTTGATAAATTAAATAAGTGTTTTCCTTTTTTCGATTTGATGTGAAATTTCTCGAGATATTCGCAAAAATCAGGTTTCTTTCGATTACAGAGCCATCTGTCACGAATCGAAAAAAATGTTTCAAATAAAAGTTACTTATTTTTTTATGGGAAATCCGAATCAGCGGATGTATAGCAACATTTATATCCCTCTGTGTAATTTAAATAATGTTCACATTAACATTATTGCTTACTTCACTGTAAACAATAATTTTTACTTGGACTTACAATTAAATTCATTGAAATCTTATACTTAATATTTTTAAATAAACCGCCATATTTTGGATTAAGAGACTGTTAGGACTCCATAGTGATTTGTCCATTTGCGAACTTTTGTTGATCTGGGGTCGACCCAGTGCGGATGGATCAGCCGGCAACCAGCCCATATGCAAGCACTTTAAAGGCCCGTGTCGATTAGAACATTTGCCCGTTGCGTGTCACCGTAAGGTAACATTTGATGACACAGAATGGTGCAACCGATTGCTCTTTTTAAACCGTATCATAGACGATACTGGAATGAGAGCGTGTAATTCGTAACCATTCATGAGTGATCGGCGGGTAAATAAGAAGAGAGTGCATTGATACGCCCATCCGTCCCAACTAGCACCAGGGGTGCATCACCGCAATGGGAAATAGCCTTATTTTTATTTCCCTTTCTCTTCGGCCGCCTTCATTAATCTACAACCAGTATTACTTGCAGCGCACTCGGCCATTTTTGAGCGCATTTATCAGAAAAATATACTCTCAATATGTTTGGTTTTTTTGACGCATTGCGTTGGTATTTAGTGAACGCTCCTCTAGCCTTTATATTTTGTACGCTTGCAAAAATTACGAACGTGTTTGCTGTTGGCAGTACCTTCATCAGAAAATTCCCCTACTGTTCATCAAACTCCCAACAGTTTTATCTGATAATTTGTTAGTTTGCTTAATTTAGTTGATTTTCAAGAATCCCTTAAATCATATTAATTTTATATTGTTATGATTCCATGTCACAAAAATTAGAATATTTAATAATTGCGTTTTCTTCCGTTCGAAAAAAGCACTCGATCTTACGCACAAGACGCTTAAGTAGAAATTATTTTTAAAAGTCAGGTACCGCTTTAGATCCCAAAAAGGGTCGTTTCTAGCAGTCAAGATACTAACCTAAAAGTCCCCAAATTAAAACTTCGATTTAGACGAGTTTTGGCCACGTTTTAAGGAATCGAGACCAGTGTGCACCGTAGGAACGCTGTGTAGCATATTCTCTCTACGGC
The DNA here is from genome assembly GCA_932526585.2 of Philonthus cognatus. NCBI lineage: Eukaryota > Metazoa > Arthropoda > Insecta > Coleoptera > Staphylinidae > Philonthus > Philonthus cognatus. The sequence goes on along the minus strand of OW052243.1, from coordinate 67,180,324 downwards.
CTGAAAACTGATTTCGATATAAAAATGCTTCGATTTTAATATTACTACTGAAGTTTATTTAGGTTTTGTGTTCTATTATTCATGACATAAAATGTACACATACGTTAGGAAAAGTCCCATTTTAATCCGACTTTTATTGAACGAGATTGTAGTTCTTCATATTTTACCCTAAATTTCTGATAATAATAATGATATATCTTTATGTGGTTTAAATCAAAGGGATATGCCAACGGGCAAATGTTCTAGTCGATGTGGGCCTTAGAGGTATATGTAATAAATATTTATAGTGTGGTACACAGACAAAATATAAAAAAAACTGTTGTCCTATAACTTATTATCAATGCTTACTAAGATAGAAAAATAAAATTAAAAAAATAATATACAAAAATTCACTATTTTAAAAATAAATTTAAAACTAAAAAAGCTACGACTAAAACTATATTTAAATTAAATGTTTATTTTGAGGACCCGCATGGGCCAGTGAGTAGTGCACTTGGGCTAGAGGGTCATGGGTTCGAATTCCACAGGGGGTGCTTCTTTCTTATAGGGAAATTACCACTCTCTAAATGTGTTTAAATGTGTTGTGCCGTCCAGAAGTGGGGTGCGTGCATGTGTAGGTTTAGAGGGTTGTGAATTGAATACGCACTGATGAAATAACTTATGTCTAGTATGACCCAATTTCATCTACCTTGACACACTTCATCGCAAAATAGATTTAGTCAAACTCGCCAAAAAAAGAAAGTTTCCTGTATAAATTTTAATAAGTGGTTAATAAAGAATCCGCAGGGCTTTGTGTTTGTATCCTGACGAATGAAGTTAGGTTATTTCCGTGAACTTGTCAATTCATGAGTAAGGGAGGAAAGGTTGTAGGTAGTTTAAATGGGTCATGCACCATTTAAGGTCACGACTTATTATTGAATGGGATATTTTTACTGCATCCACTTCTTCATTTAGAGTATTAATTACAGATCTAGTAAGATATTTGGTCATAAATGGAATATATTTTAATTTATGATTTTTTATAAGATGGAAATTAATACCTTTAAGTACGTACCTATTTGATTAAATCCAATGTAAGAGAAGATGTAAGTAGCACTGTATACTCCCCTTACGCGAGCTAAAATGTCAAAAAAACAGCAAATACAACAGAGCGCGTTTCGCGTTATATTGTAGTTATCGACTGCGAGCAATGAATTGCCATCGCGCATTCCGCACTGCGCAGTTATCGATACCTAATGCCATACAAGTTAAAACACCCACTAACGTTTTGGAGAAGTGTGCGCTTTCCATTTGCCCAAACAACCACCAACAAACCATTTAATTCAAATAACAATCAACATAATCAATGCAATTACTAAATCAGGTATGGTTTTAATTTTAAATGGCCCGTTCCCAAGTAAAAAAGTTGATCCGATTTAATGGGATAATTCGAAATGTATTCAAACGCACTTTACAGTTTTTCATTCAAGCGAATTTAAAGTAATTTCACAATATGGAGATATCAACAAGCTGCAGCCTTATCAAGTATCGTAATATTAGCCATCCGAATCTAACTACTGAAGAATCGGTCAGACTATATTGCCAACGGAACCGAATGAACAGCATCAAATGAGTTGTATTTTCAAAAAAGTAAATAAAATCTAGTTTACCAACACAAATACTACATAATATTATTTATTGATTTATTTTATTGCGCATCAAATAATACTAACAATGTGATTAAAGATGCAATATTTATTGAAAAATTCTATGTTCACATTAAATCAGCAACTTACTGTCAATGTCAAAACTATCACTAAATAAAATGATTCTACAGAAGGCCGCATTTTGATTGTACAAATATTTTACAATGAGGCTAAGTTGCAGAGATCTAGAGAAAAATCATTTTTGGACTTGAAGTTTTATAAACAAAATTATTTTTCCGTTTGAAAATAAAGGATATTTATTTCATAAAATTATTTACACTTATTAGTAGAACCATTTGAAGACGTTACAAAAGAAAATGCTAAAATCTTTCTGGCCAATTTATGGAAAAAAATTCTACCAACCCAACGATTGGAAAAAGAATCATTGCAACAAATACTTGTTGTTATTTAGATTTAAAAAAATATATTTACACTTATTTTTTTCTTAATTTAAATTTTCTTCGATTTCAAACCGATCAATAATATTACTAAAAATTAAAGCTCGGATAACTATGATCTTTTCTCGTTATTTAACGTAAAACTGCAATCATCTGTAAAACAAATTGACGATAGAAAAACACGATTATTGTTTTTATTTTGATTTACAATGTCTAGTGATTTTAGAATCGTCTATATGGATAAACAATCTAAAGTATAGTTTTAATGAAATGAAAAAGATTGATATTTAATTAAAATTACTTTTGTAGGTAACGAGGAAAACATCGATAATTCAAAAAGTCGTTTTCGCCTAAAGTTTTTATTTTAATATATTATAAAAAAAACAATCTTGAAAATATACAAATCCAATAGAAATATTATAAACGTTACCATATAGGAATATCGTGAATTTGGATATTATATGCAATATATTTATAATTTTGTATGGATAACTTTATTATTATTAACAATATAGATGTAGTTAAATAGGTAGACTTGTGCTGTTTAATGTGTATACTATAAATTTCCCAACACAAGAACAATATATTTGTATTCCTTTCTTAATAATCTCTGATAATTATATGGTATTAGGTTGGGTTAGACATCAGTTGCGTAGAATATATTTGGGGCTATTAATGACTATTTCTCAACATTTGAACTTGATCAATAAGTGCATTAAATTCGTGTTCAGTTTCAAAATATAAAAAAGATATCAAAATTTTTGCAAGAGCATTTTGATATTGCATCGTCTTTGAATTTATTAATTTTATCAATTTTCATAACTTATAACATTTTTAAGACTCTAACAACTAGTGTAACAATCACTATAATAAACAATTTATCTAAACATGTTTGGAATTATTTATCATATTTTTGCAAAAGACTGGACCTAGGGAAAAACCGTGACCTGTCAGCGTTTAGGAGAGTTGAAGAATTGACTTTAAAGTTAACTTTGAATATTGACAAAATGTGTGATTTCTTGACATTCATCTTTCTACATTTATAACGTTTTACTAAATATGACACTTTCGTATTTCTTGCATTCATATTTTTTCTCAATTTTTGAAATTTACAATTTCAACGAAATTTGTAAAAACTATTTAAAAAAAAGAGTGTGTGCGCAAACATTCAGGGAGATTTTGTTTCAAGAATACTTATCCCGGTGCGTATGCATTTTAAGGCATTTGTTGTTTTTTAATGAGTTCGATTTTAAGCTACTAACGATTGTTGCATGATTCAGCATTAAGTAAAATTATAGGCATTTAAATAATTAACACTGATTACTTTTTTTGTATTCACTTTTTATTTTAAACTGTGACTAGTTTCGGCTCAACAGCGAGCCATTATCAAACTAACTACTTAAACTAACATTAGGATCTTATATATACAGTAGAACCTCGCTATACCGGGCCCCGAGATATCGTGATTCGGATATATCGGGGTTATTTTTCAGGTTTCTTTGTTATTTTAAAGATGTTAATTATATATATATATATATATATATATATATATATATATATATATATATATATATATATATATATAACCGTGTTTTCCTTATATCGTGCTAGGTATAGCCAAAAGCCATCCCGGTATAACGAGGTTCTACTGTACTTAAAATTATTTATCAGGTAAAAAAGTGTCGAAAAGAGGAGTATACATAAGTTCCGTCTGGTCATTTATTAGTGGGATTTGAGGATTTAGTTTTGCTTTATGAATCTCTAATGACTCCAGAAGGTTCATTTTACAGCCCTTTTCCACACAATGCAAGACTGAAAGTACATCGTCACCAAAACCATGATGTGGTTAGAAAACATGGATTTATCTTGTTTTAATTTATATGCTCTAAGATGTTCTTTCAGCCTAACATTCAAATTTCTACCAGATTGTCCTATATATACCCCTTTACAAGACTGACATGTTAACTTATATATCCCGGATTTATTGTGAATGTTTTGAATTGTTTTTTCGTCTTTGGATTGAAAATTTCATATTTAAGTTTTGAATAGGGCTTAAACGCAACTTTTATATTTTCTTTTTTTTTAATATTTTTAATTTTGAGGCTTAAAATGCCAAAAAAGGTCATACTGACGTATTTTTGTTCACTCTGATCAGTTTTGATGTTTGCATACATGTATTTTTTTAATTTGTTTAAGTTTATGTTTTTCTATTAAATTATCTATTAGTCCTATTTTGTATCCATTATTGTTCGCAATGTTCTTAATTATTTCTATTTCTTTTTTAAGCGCGTATTTTGTTAGGGGTATATTTAATGCTTTATGAATCATTGAATTGAATTATAGGCTTTTCTAAACTCGAAATTTTACTTCATGCGCCAGGTGTAGAAAACACTTAAATATTTAGCATATTTAGCAGTTTAGCAGTATATTTTTAATCCTGCTTTAGCAATTTATTTTTAATCCTGCTTTAGCAATTTATTTTTAATATCGTTTTAGCAGTATATTTTTTAATTTCACAATATCTTAGTGTTTTATACACGTGGCGCATGAAGTATAATTTGGAGTTTAGAAAAGCCTGAAAATGTGGTTTGGTCGCTCCGCTTCGCTACGCGACCAAACCAAATTTTTAGGCTTTCCTAAACTCAAAATTTTACTTTATGCTTGATCACGGAGTGGAAACATTCGTTTAAAACTTCAAACTGAACGCTTGTAAAGAAATTAATAGATGAATAAAGTTTTACAGTACATGCATCGAAATATTTGCACTTAAAATATAAGTTCGTTCTATCTAGATAAATAGTAATATTTGGTGATTATAAAGAAATTGCAAAAATCATAAAATTAAACTTAATTTTTATGATTCTTATTTGGTTTTCAATGTATTATCAAATTACATAATTTTCGTTTCATTTCGGCATCTTTTTGTCATTTTTCAAGTGAATTTCATTTTTTTTGGGTTCATTAAATGCTATTCTGTCTTTGCGTACTTAATTATTTTTACCCCTAAATCTACAATATTGTGACTTACCCATACGCTTTAATTCACAAATTTACCGAATTACCGCTAATTAAAAGTCGGTATATTTACAATCTTTAATTACCACGACCTTTTGCGCTACAAGATTCGCAATTAAGCCCACATTTGCAACACAAACCTTGGGGGCCCGCGAGAATATTTCGAACCTAAGCCCGCGGTTACCTCGGTACGCCACTGACTGAACGGTTAGTAAAACATAAGTTCTACTTACCGTTTTGTTATGTATAAGAACTTTTAAATACAACCTACTAATGTGGTAAAAAAAGATCGATCATGTAAAAATACATATATATTTGCATAAATAAAACACTATAATTGTGGTTGTATAATAAACTTCAACACATGGGTTAATTTGCAAGTATTTAATTAGTATGTATAACGAAATAGATGCATTCACCATTAAGGATTTTAGTTTAATATTCCATATGAGTATATATATTTATAATATTGTAGACAAACAGTTAAATTCTGGCAACATAAAATATAGATTCATGTTATTTGCAACTACATAGGTTATTTAAATGACTACTATCAAAAATTAAATATCAATTATAATCATACATGACTGTCGCGTGCTGCACATTTGGTATATTGCAATGAAGCACACAAAAGGAATAGATGAGAACACGAGACGACGAGACCTCTAAGCTGCGTAGGCGACACTCCAAGCCGAGTAGGCTAAGCCGCTGCGCGCCGTACAAGAAATTACAATAACCCAATTCAAACTCTAGACGCTAAGCTGACTAAGTGCCTCGGTAAACAAACCGCCAAATGCCGCACATTCAATTTGGTAAATAAATGAAAAAGAAATTATTCCGACTGACCACTTGAATCAACATATACCGGCATTCCACATTCCAATTCAAAACATGAATTCAGAAATGCACTTATATTTACAAAATGTATTGAGAAATATTTTAATAATGTCTTTCTGTGTTGTGTATCAATAACATAATCAATGAACGGTCCGCAACAGAAAAATTACATTCGCAATTCAAGGCCGCGCACCGGGAGCCCGCGTCGCTACAAATGCCGTACACGAATTCTACATATCAAACCCAATCTCTTTTCACATGTCTTTGGAAATCACAGTATATTATTAAGATATTACTAAATGGCACGATGCTGCCCCTATTTATTAAAAAGATAATCAAAATTTACATTGCTCTTATGGAGATTCCTAAGCAACGATTAATTTTATTTATCATTTATTTTAGATCAATCTATTTAATACATGTTTATAATAATTACTTCAAAAAATTAAAGCAATATGAAGAAGAAATAATGTTTTCTATGGAAGTATTTCACGAATTTATGTGATCATTTGAGAGTGTTCCATTATTTGTGGGGAAAATCGTGACCTGTTAACGTTTAAGAAAGTTGAAGAATTGACTTTAACGTTAACTATAAGATCAATCTTTTTAGATCAATCTATTTAATACAACATGTTTATAATAATTACTTCAATAAATTAAAGCAATATGAAGAAGAAATAATGTTTTCTATGGAAGTATTTCACGAATTTATGTGATCATTTGAGAATGTTCCATTATTTGATTTATATATGATTTCAGACACATTTAAAAAAAAAAAATAGTGTCAATTTTTTCGCAAAGCTTCTACGTACAATATGTATACGTTTAAACACTGTATTTTCATTATTGTGGAAGATTAATCGTTGATCGTTCTTATGGCCAAATAACATGCGAATTTCCGACCTTAAACCATCAACTAGCATCGGAGCGGCGAGAAACCCGAACCAATGCGATGATAATATTCAGAACGCCGAAATAAATTAAACCAATTAGAATTAACCACACACCTATAAATACCAATTAAGAAATGACAGTCCGCGGGTGATATTTTGGATTTTTTAGGACGCTACAACTAAAAACCCGTCTGGCGAAAAAAATAATGTTTTCTATTTATTTATGTATATAGTTGAAGCAAACAAATTTTAAATCTGAGAGGGTGAGGTTGTAGCCCTTGTCGATTTCACATGGAATGACTGTAAAGTATTTGATAAAATCAAAAGTTATAACAAATTGTAATTATCAGGCTTGAAGACGCACATATATACAACTGCAAAATTCAACAAAATTTGACATGACAATCTATTCTTCTTAGTCATTTTTCTGTCAATTATAAAACTGTTTAGTAAAATTAATTTAAAAACTATAAAACATCAATTTTATTTAATAAATAAAATTAATTTTATTGTCAAGAAATGTTAATTTAGAGACAACCAACATTCTACCATTATATGTGCTATCAAAATCACAAATAGAAAGACTGTTATTCCTTACTTCACTTTTTATTTTTATGTTAGATGTACATTTCGAGACACAAGGTGCTCATTATCAATAACAAACTTCCAGAAATGTACATCTAACATAAAAATAAAAAGTGAAGTAAGGAATAACAGTCTTTCTATTTGTGATTAATCACTTCACGTAAACTCGAAACAATACTGCTATCAAAATGGTGAATAATATTTGGGGTTAACATTTAAAAAAATCTGGAGTAGCAGAGTTTGCGGAAAGTCGAGTTTTCCGCAAACTCTGCGTGTATATTTGTTTGTAAGAAATAAAGAATAAAACATTTTAGATTATGTCCAATGAATGCCTAACCTCTATGCCATCGAGTGTGATCACTAGAGCTCGGACAGCTTATACTGAAAATTAAAAGCATCAACATGAATTAATAAAATGTGTACGAATTATAAAAAGTTGAATCATTTAACACCCATTTTTTTACTTTTTTTTTTTCGATTTGTTTCAGTTTTATGCTCGTTTTGCATTTAAATGCTTATTTAGTGCTTATTTTGTTCAATTTTAGATCGTAGACAATGCTATTTGCCTAGTTCAGCGGTTCTCAAACTTTTTTGGCGATAGAACCCTTTTGAAACATTTTAAATCTGGTCGTAGATTTATTATACCGGGTGTCCGTAAAAGAATGTCCCAGTTTCAATGGTATGTTATAATAGTATAATTAAGACTATTTACAACATATCATACATCAAATTGAAGGTAAACTAACGTAGTTTTTTCTTGCAAATGTTCAATATGTGCACTTTTAGTTATACGGCACACATCAAACGTAATGGCCAATTCTTCCCACACTTTGATTAACAAATCCGGAGTAAAGGAAGCATCAAAACGCTTCACGCTCACGAGTCTCCAATTTACGCTGCAAGCGAGAAAACAGCATGCAGTGCATGCGCATGCCCTTATTTAACACTGTTTGAGTTACTTTTTAATTGCGACCTTGAACTGACACTCTACCATGCCTATAGTAACTGAGACATTCTTTTCTAAGTTTTTGTTTACTTTTGTACTTTTTCTCTAAAATGACCATGAAAGCAGGTAAATGATTACATGTGGTTTTACATGTTAAATCCCTATATTCGCCCCTTATTTGATATCCACGGTATATACAGGGTGTTTAGAATCAAGTGCGCACCATTGCTAACTTTGTTATAATTTGAGTTATAGAGTCGGTAAAATAGGCAAAGTAGTAGGAAATCAGAGAAACAATTGAAAAATATTTTTTTTTTAAATAATAAGAAAATAAACGTTTTTTTTTAAATAGAAAATTATTTTTAACAAAAAAGTTATAATATGTCATATATTTCTGTTTTGTTCAATCCAATCAAGAAGCCCTAACAACAAAATCTGTTTATTGTTGTACCTATCAATAAAATTCTCACCTAAAGTGATTTTCATCATTGTGTGCATTGTTATACAGATTTGAATATTTTCAAGGATTCTTGGTTTTATTAAATTAAATATGTGAATAACTTTTATATTTATGATTATTTTGTAATGATAATCTTTTCTATCGATCGGTAATAAAATATACAGGGTGTTAGATTAAAAGAAAGTTTATTTACTCAATATCCTAAATATGAGATGTACAATTATTTTTCTTATTTAATCATTGTGATTGGTGTTAACATTTCTACTATTTTGCTTATTTAACCGGCTCTGTGGCTTAAATAATATCAAAATTAGCAATGGTGCGCACCTAATTTTGAACACCATGTAGTAAACGGAAGTGGGTATAATAACGGCTAGGGCTATAAGCAAACTCTTTTTTTTCAAATTCAATGTTTTGCCAACCGTGTCGGCTTCCTCCTTGATTTTACACCTATACCCACTTCCGTTTACTTCATTCTTCAGATTTTACGGCGTTACTTCCCTAAATTTATAAATGTATATATATATATATATATATATATATATATATATATATATATATATATATATATATATATATATATATATATATATATATATATATACGAACACTGTGTAAGGAAAGTATTGTAATCATGCAGAAAATCCGACTATCCAATTTTTGTATTTCTTTAAGTTTTCGGGTCCCCTGAGTACGATTTTGATTCGTACGAATTATCGGCTGAGTACATGTCAGCCGGGACTATAAAAGCGTCAACACTATCTCTCTCTCTTTGGTAAAATTTAAATTTTAAAATTTTAAATAAAGTTCATAGCAAAACTAAAAATGTAAATTGGATTAAACAAAAAGCAAACGACGATACACCATGTAATTTAGCAGATGACAAATTCTAATCGTAGTAAATGAAACACTTTTTGAAATAAACACAAATATGTGAAAATGGTCGAATTAAAAAGTTAATGAATCGGTTATTTTTTCTTTATTCTTTAAAAAACCTGTTCATCTTCTGTATAATAGCTATCTACTGACATGGGTTCAATTTAAATACCCTCGGACCCATAACTTTTGATATTTTTGAAGAAAACCTATTATATAATCGGTAATGAATTAAACGTCAAAACTTCGCAAATTATTTTATTACCTAAATATATACAGGGTATCCCATTAGTGCGTTCTCAGAGGATATCTCAGCTCACGTTAAAGATAGAAAGAAAGTTTCTTTACTAAAGTTGCTTGGTTTTAAAAGCTGCATAACCTAAAAATATTTGTATATATACACGGTACGCCATAAAGACAGAAGCGGATGCAACTTGCTTATTTTAAATACATAACTTTGTACATTATTTGATTTTTAAATTATTCATAAAAATTGCGTGTCATTTAATTAAAAATATTAGGTCTTAGTCACAACGTTTCGGAGTTATTTGACATTTATGGACAAAAATTAAGTTTTGCAGTTCCTTCATCCTAAAATATTTCTGAAACTAAATAAGATACAGAGTTACAGTTTTCGCCATTCTCTTAAGAATAGTGGCCGCTATCGGCTGCACTATAATGTTGTTGCGCTTTAGTTATTTGACTACAAAATAAAAATATTTCAATTTATAAGTTGTCAATCAAGGTTAACTTGATTTTTTTAAATGGAACTATATAATTTTTTTACATCAATCGACTCAAAATGAAATTCTTTTTTGAATTTGATAATAATTTTGTATCTATAGATTTAATATAATTATCATCAACATTCTAAAGTTACGGATAAAAATGATAAACCTAATCGAAAAAGAATTGAATTTTGAGACGGTTGGTGTTAAAAAAATGATATGGTTCCATTTAAAAAAATCAAGTTACCCTTGATGAAAATTTATAAATTCGACTATTTTCATTTTGTAACCAAATAAGTTAATCGCAACAACTTTATAGAACATCTAATAGCGCCCTCTATTCTCAAATGAGTGGTGAAACCCGCAACTCTTTTATCTTATTTACTTTCGGAAATATTTTAGATTTACGAAACTACCGCAAACGTGATTTTTATCTATAAATGTCAACCAAATGCTTTTAATAAAATGACATGCAATGTTTATGAAGAATTCAAAAATTAAATAACATACAGGGTGGTCCATTTAAAATAAGCAAGTTAAAACCAAGCAACTTTGTTGAATAAACTTTGTTTCTATCTTTAACGTCAGACGAGGTATCCTCCGAGAACGCACTAATAGAACACCCTGTATATCACAACGACGTCGTTGTGAGAACTGCACTGGTTTGTTAGAAATGTTGATAGAATGATTTGGAATTCCCTAGTCATGACATCCAGCAGTAAACAAATTTTGTATATAAACCTAGTAAACAATTGTTTCTGCACTATTACTAAACCGAAACTAATCGGAATACATTTTTTAATTTGTAAAACAATACCAATTGTTTTTCTATTCAACGTTTCACTAAGTGGCAAATTAGAAATTAACTAATTAATTGGTTAAAGCTGGATGATTACATGGATATGAATGTACACAGAAATAATTATATTCAATTGAATTGTCTGAATGTGATTTGAATGAAGTTGAATATCCCGAATTCGCGCAGAACCGTCCGGCTGTCGCCTTATCATGCATGTACTCTTGTTAAAGTCTTTCACTCATGACACAACAAAGTGCATATGTAGGTGGCTATCTTCAGTCGAGCCCACGCGTACCATCCGGATATCCTCACCTTTTCGGATAGTGCTAATCAGGTTAGATCTGGTCAGTCTGTTATAATTAATAGTCTTTACTGTGATTCATTAAGCAGTAACACATTCGGTTAAATTGAGAATTCAACTTAATATTAAAATAGTTAAATTCTATTCAGCAGTAACACATTCGGTTAAATTGAGAATTCAACGTAATATTAAAATAGTTAAAATTCTATTGGTCGAGCACCATGGGCTTGCCGCGATAATAATATGATGCTTCTGTGTCTCTATTGGTTCTAATGAAGACGGTGTTTTTAGGTTGAGTCGTCATGGTTACCGAATCAACGATTCAGTCTCACATAACATATAAAACCTATGTGTCAAACGCGAGCAGGTTCGGTAATTGTTCAATCGATTTAAACGATGCAAAAATACAGTAAAACCAAAACGATTCATTTGGAAACAATTCACGCAGTTTTGTATAGAAAAAAGTTACGAGTTGGATGCAGGAACTTTGGTGAAAAGAAAACTTGACGGAACAAATTATAAGAAATGTGTGATAAAAACTATGGAATACAAGTGCTAAATGATTACAAGAGAAGTATTTGGATTATTAATATTTCTATTTATTGTTGTAATTTAAAAAATAAAGGGTTGGGCAAAAGTATGTGAACACCGGATTTTTAGCTAAATCATACGTGCGGAGAAAAATACTCTTAACAAAAAATGTTGTAGTCGTTTCAATCTATTCAAGGGCGTATTTTGATTTCCAATAGCTATCCTATTTCTGGGGGTATCTTCGGTGTTTTTTTTAATGACACACCCTGTATATTATGACTTCTTATTTATATGGTGAGTTAAATTCTCTTGAGAAATACTAGTCGTAGGTTGAATGAATCGTATAATTCTGTATTTTATTTACTAACTCAGTTGCGTTGCTTTAAGAAACTCAACTCGTCCTACGACCTCGTTGAGTTTCTAACCAACACAATTTCGTTAGTAAATAAATCGACAGAATTATTGTATTCAAGCTCTTCGTGGTATTACTGTTGAAGACAATTTGCTTATTTGTCAATAAATTACAAACAAATATAATTTATTCATTAAGAGGAAGAAATTGAAATTGAAACAAAACCTTACCCTTACGTACGACTATAACCCGCAAAGGCCCTAGATTCGGCTAAAGTGGACCAGTTACATATATTAGATATCCACGCACAGCACGGTTATACTTAATTCACTCGACTGACTATGTGGTATCTTGCGTAAAGTGTTGAAGGGATGGCCGTCTTATCTGAAGTGACGACTGATTTATTTATTTTTATTTACGGAAAACATTCATCGTATGGCACGCTTGTTCATTCAATTACAGTAGAAATGTTGGTTGCCAACGAATTCACTATTCTTGCACTTTTATTCAAATTAGAGGTCAATTTGAATGTAACGTCATTACGTTACAAAAGGAAAAACGACAATTATACAGGATGAGTTTTTTCATGTTCTCTATGGGGATCTCGGAAACTATAAGAGATAAAAAAAACGGTTAAATAGCCAAAGTAGTGTAGTTTGACGAGCTGAATAAAAAGACATTTGAAAATGTTTCATAAGGTCAAGGGTAACTAAATATTTAAAAAATTGGAAAAAGTCACGATTTTTTTAAATCGATTTTTCTCAGTTATTAAAAGAGATAGAAAAAAGTATGTCAAGTGATGTATCAGTTTAAAGAGAAAAAATATCCCGTGTTCATGATGACATAGCCAACTACGGTTTCCATTTAAAAAAAATGCAATTTTGTGTTATATCTCGAAAACTACTGTCAATATAAAATATCTGATAACACTTTATTATTCAGTGTAAAATTATCTAAAACTTTGCCATTAACAGTTTTTTCCTATCTCTTTTAATAACCGAGAAAAATTGATTTGATAAAATCGACACTATTCACATTTTTCAATATATCTAGTTACCCTTGACCTTTTCGAAAAAAATTAAATGTCTCTTTACGAGCTGAATGTAAAACTGCACTACTTTGCCCACTTAGCCGTTTCTCTATCTCTTATAGTTTCCGAGATCCCCATAGAGAACATAAAAAAAAACTCACCCTGTATATGATACTCCCACCGAAACTGCACATTAAAAGTATATGGACTTCTTCTAATGAGATTTTCAGCATTTATATAATTGAGTGTGCTCTTTTTAATAAAAATATTTTAAAGATTATTTTACTTCCGGTTATACCGGTGTATACGGAAATGTCATAAATAGTCTTATTATGACTTTCATTGTAGTTACTGTATCAGCAAACACCGTTAATTTTTTTTTCAGCTAGTACGTATAATTTTGAGCGCTTGTTTGACTTAAAAATCGAGAAAATAATTCCCATTTTTGTCGAAGTACCATTATATCAAGTTTATATTACTTTAATTTAGTTCTCATTGATCACTTTTAACTATTATAGAATTTGAATTGAAGGCACTTGGTTTGATTCACCTGTTTAGCTGAAATTTGAACCCCAAATACCATCCGAAATACACAACAAAATTGACAAATTTTACACAGGGCGTCCCATTTGCAAGATACGACAGCAAAGTTCAATTTGTTTTGATGGTAGCCATGTTTTATTTTTACACCAATAGAGCAGGCAATTTGAGATGGAATCATATTTCAAATCAAATTAAAATGGTAATTGTCATTATCTTATATAATGGAACATGCTGTATAATAACTGTTGATAATTCGTATTTCTAACTATTTATGTAAGTTACATACGTACATAATTTCACCTCAATATATTTTAATTCCCGTTGATGTTTGGGGTTTTCCATGTCAAAAAATTAATTGTGGCAAATTTTATGAACTATAAGAAACACACAGACACTTTGTACAAAAAATGCTAATAACGTTAATTTATGGCAACAAAACTCAATTTATGACAATCGTTTATTGACGCTTTGTGTGTTTTGTCACGTCGTAATTTCTAGAAAATGTATTCTCTAATAAATCAAAGAATTATTTATTGAAACAAAAAATAAATCGATAATACTTATAATTCTGGTTTTGTGTTATTCTAATTAAAGTTGATGTGCCTGTGAATGATTCTGAACTTTAGAATAAATCGGTGTTTTATACGCGTGGCGCATGAAGTAAAATTTCAGGCTCTTCTAAACTCGAAATTTTGCTTCATGATTAATCAAGGAGTGGAAAACACTGTTTAGGATAATATTAAATGCTTTATAAAAAAATATTCAGAATGTGAACTTGGGGTACAACTTGTTCAACAGCTGGTGCTACACCAGCGGTTTGAAGATTGGGAGAAGCCATTTTTCTTACTTTACGTTTCTTAATTATATTCCTAATTCGTTTGGGGGCATTGTTCTAAGTGAACTATTTCGTGCGACTATTTAGCACGCGCCTGACCTCTAAAAGACTTGAATGTACTTACAGATATAAAATCCTGTCCATGAGCTCTCGACGATTCGATTACAGCAGGGACGGCGTTGAACTTGTAAACTAAACGGATCGCAGGTTTCTTGATTTTTAAAGAGTCCGAAATCACAAGTCACAAAGTTCGGAAAATTGCAACTCCCCCGCCCCCCATGTAAGCGGGGCGTGGTGCAACTTTGAAATCTTAACTAGAAACCCTCATTTTTTATCTCATATTTTGATACCACGTCGAAAACGCTGTAATCATGTTTGATTTTTTTTAAATGACAACTTTTTATTTTTATACGAAGCAACCGTACATAAACTGCTTTAGCGTAACCCAGGATTAACGTAAGCCCCAGCCTTTGGAATGCTTGATTAAGCATATACAACAGTGAGTCCTTTCGTCTCTTACTATTCTAGTCAATGCTCAAAATGGTGGCCATGAACTTCAATACATGTCGATCTACTTTTCAAAAGACCGTACACATGTGAGAAGTATGTCTCTATTAATAAGGGTACAAGCATTTTCTATTCGTTAACTCTCACGAGTTGTAGGTACTTCCTGGTAAACCTTGCTTTTCAGATATCACCACAAAAAAAAATCTGGCGAAGTAATATCTGATAATCTGGCAGACCAATTCATCGGACCAGCTCTTCCGATCCAGCGTCCATAGAAATTACAATCAAGTATTTCGCGTGCTAATAAGGAATAGTGTGCTGGACAACCATCATCTTGAAACCACATATTCTGTCGGACATCTAAAGTTACGCCTTTAAGCAACTGTCTCAGTTCATTGTCCAGAAAATCTCGGTACATTTTACCATTTAAATTGCCTTCAATGATGTAAGGACCAATAGGTTTGTTGCCAATTATTCCGCACCACACGTTAACAGACCAAGGGCGCTGATGCTCAACCTGACGCAGCCAGTGCGGATTTTCAACACTCCAGTAATGCATGTTATGCCGATTACAGTTCTACGGTTTGTGAAAGTTGATTCGTCAGAAAACAATACCGAACGAAAGAAATTGGGGTTGATTTGTATTTGACCCCGTGCCCATTGACAAAATATTAAGCGATTTTTCGGGATAGTTCCGATATTTTCCCGGGTTACGCTAAATAAAGTACTTTATGAACGGTTGCTTCGTATAAAAAAAAAGTTGTTTAATGATTTAAAATAATGTCAAACATAATTACAGCGCCATCTGTCGTGAATCGAAAAACAAATCGGATAAAAAATACAGTTTTTGAGATAAATAATATAATATAATATAAGATAAAAAAATTAGGGTTCCTATTTAAAATGTTAGTTGCAACACGCCCCCGCCTACGGGGAGGGGGGTTCCAATTTTACTTTATCGGATTCCTTATTTTTTCTGTATGATGCGTATTTTCCGAGATAAACGCTATTCCAGATGAAATGAATCACCCGTTCGTTTGCTATTGCTCAACATTATCTAAACTATTGGAGATCCAAAGGCGGTTAAATTAGAAAAAAGTTTCCATTTCTAATACAAAATAAAACTGCGTTAACAAATTTCACCTAGTTTCGTTTGTTTATGGCAGCCATATAAAAAGTGAAAATCGACAATATTTTATTTTTGTTAGATAGATAAGTTGCTGAAGTTTTAAATGTACCCTAAATAATAGTGATGGGCAAGATCGATCAAAAAAGATCGACTGATCGATCCTTGCAAGTGATCGATCCGCTCGATCTCTTTGAGCGGATCGATCTTTTCGATCGGATCGATTTTTTCGATCGGATCGATCTTTTCGATCGGATCGATCTTTTCGATCGGATCGATCTTTACGATCGGATCGATCTTTTTCGATCAGATCGATCGGATCGATCATTTCAGACCGCTCGATCGGCTTGATCTTTTCGACGACTCGATCTTTTCGGACGGCTCTATCTTTTCGAGCGACTCGATCTTGGGGGCGGTTCGATCTGTGCGAACGGGTCGTGCTGATCGATGTGATCAATCGGCTCGATCAGATTGGTCATATCGATCGGCACAAGTGGATTGATCAGGTTGTGCGGCTCGAGCAATGATCTTTTTGAGCGGATCGATCATTGAACGATCACACTATTTTTGTATTCTGTTTTGCGCAAAGTGAGACAGCATTTATTAAAAAAAGGATATAGGCAGGGTCTTGGCAGGGCCGAGAAAAAAATACTAATGAGCCGGTTATTTTTCCCGGGCTAGTCTCACACTTTATATCCGAGCGTGCTATTATATTATAGAGATTTTAATAAAAATTTATAATATTTTATTTCATATTAGCTATTTATATATTTAGTAAATACATAAATAGCTAATATGAAATGAAATATACTAAATCTTTATTAAAATTAATACTATTTAGTAACAGCTGTTAAATAACGTTAAAAATAACTAGTTATCACCATTATTGAAAATTAACTGCTTCTCTCATCTTTAGTGTATACTAAAGAACAAAAATGGTGATGTGTCCATCACCGGGGACACATCACCACCGGGGAGTGGAATCGAACCCGCACTTCTCAATTAAGAGTCCGGTGCGCTACTGCCTGCGCTACGACACTTGATTTAAATAATGCCTTATCGGTGTTATAATATTCGATCCAACATTATATATCTATTTATTTGATTTTATTTTTTCGAAACCTGTTTCTGTTTTCGTTTATTATGAGTATCACATGCTAATAATTTTGTCTTTTCTGCTGCCATATACGTCTTTGCGCTCTCTTGAACGCTAAACGTCTGTACCTTTCATTTTATGCTTACTAGAATTTTTGGATACAGATGTTTATTTATTTCATGAGTAAGTTATGGCTCGCTCTTGAAAATGAATTCGTCATCATTCCTAACTTATGATTTTTTTTTCCGGTAATATTTAGTTTCAATTTATTCTTTTATAAAAATTTTTTTTTTAGTCATTATTTCTGTGCATTTTGCAAGTATTTATTTCTTTTCATATTCTTTTAGTGATTAGTTTTGTTGAATGAACGAAAATATATTTAGTCTTGGTTTGCCATATATTTGATGTTTACCCGTGTTTTTTCATGTACCTATTTTTGATTGTTTATTTTATTATTTTTACCTAAGTGTTGCTAACTAGCATTACCGAATTTAGAATGTTTTTCCTTGTCTTTTTTGTGAATTTATTATGCGCGCTTTGTGCATTCCTGCATTTCTATCCTAATAATTTTGTTTGTTATTCTTCCTTTTTTAGTGTGTTTATTTTATAAAAAGTAGGCCAGCGATTGAACTTGAAGTTAGGGATGGGCAAGATCGATCAAAAAAGATCGACTGATCGATCCTTGCAAGTTCGAAAAGATCGAGCCGCTCAAAGAGATCGAGCGGCTCGATCTTTTCGATCGGATCGATCTTTTCGATCGGATCAATCTTTTCGATCGGATCGATCTTTTCGATCGGATCGATCTTTTCGATCGGATCGATCTTTTCGATCGGATCGATCTTTTCGATCGGATCGATCTTTTCGATCGGCTCGTTCTTTCTGATCAGATCGATCGGATCGAGCGGCTCGATACTTCAACTGATCGATCATTGCTTGATCGATCGATCTTGCCCATCACTACTAAATAACATCGGAGATACACAACTAAATTGACAGATTTATACAAGGTTTCCTATTTTCAAGATACGACATAGTTGTTCAATTTTTCTAATGGCAGCCATATTGGATATTATACCATTGAAAAGAGCAGAAAATTTGAGTTGGAAATGATGTGTTGTATGGCAAATTAAAACGGCAATTGTTATATTTCATGTCATTAAATAAAACACCATGTATAAAATCTGAATTTCTTCGTATTTTAACGATTTATCTAGACTAAGAACAAAATTTCAACCTATTTCCTTCATTAACAACGGTATAGTAAAAATAATATTTTATCGACTTTCAGTTTTTTCATCATATCTTTAAAACGAATGTTAGATACAAATTGTAGACTAATAGAAACACTAAAATGGTTAAATTAGATAAAAGTTTATACTTTTGACTGTAAGTAAAACTATATTAACAACAATCATCTAGTATCATTTGTTTTAAAGATATGACGAAGAAAGTGAACATCGATTAAATTTTATTCTAAAATAACTTTTTTAAATAAAGAGATATCTTAGTTCCATGATTTTAACATAACCTTAATTAGTCCTTAGAAATACATTGGAATTGATAGATTTTATACAGTCTCGCATTTTTTTCAGATATTGCAGTTGTTTTTTATGGCATATGACACATTATTTCGAACTACATTTTCCTCCTTTATTCCACGGTATAAAAATCCAATATGGTTGCTAGTAGAAAAATTAAACTTTGATGTCGTATTTTGAAAATGGGACATCCTGTATCAAATCTGTCAACTCAACTGTGTTTTTTGGATGTTATTTAGGGTACATTTTAAATTTGAGCTCATTAACTTTCTAATGAACTAAGTTATAACAAAAAGAAATATTTGTGGTTTTTCACTCATTTTCGCCATATCTTGAAAACAAATGACTCTAGATCAAATTTGTTAACGTATTTTTATTTTGTATTAAAAATGGAAACTTTTGTCTAATATAACCGTTTTCGTATCTCTAACAGTTTACAAAATCCCAATAGTGAGCACGATAAAGCAAACGAACGGTATATACAGGGTGATTCTTGACTTATCCACATAATTGCGAGTAATTATAGTTCGTGATGTGCAGTGATGGAAAATTTAAAAAAATGTACTAAAAGTTTATTAACAGAGATAATGAATTAATCATGTAACTTAAACTGAAGTATCACAATAAGTGTTTGAAGTGATTTTCTTCGTTTTCAATGCGCAACTGAGCGTGTGGAATCCACCAGACGCATGGAGTAAACCAGTATGTTGCTGAAGTAGCAAGATGTATCCGATTTTGCATTTATTCCTTAGTATTCACTTCGGTTGAGTACACTAAACTTTAAGCGTCCTCAAAAATAAAAGTCAATTTAGGTCAGACGACCTAGGAGGCCAAGCAGTTGTACCTCCGCGATCTCTCGTGCAAGTCTGGTATATTTTCTTGTAAAAATTCTAAATAAGCATCACTAGTTAAACGATTTGGCATTATAAAGGGCCCAATTAGTAATCCATTCACTATTCTAGTCCATACATTTACTAGTGACAGATACAATTCAAGGCAAATGCGATAAGTTTATCAGTTCACCTATCTCAACATAATTAATTCGTTATCTCGGTCAACTTTTACTACATTTTTCCTATCAATACAAATCAGAAACTATAATGCCTCGCAATTATGCGTGTAAGTCAAGAATCACCCTGTATACAGGGTGCCCGTATTTCAACAGAATGTATGGGGATCTTAGTTATTTGAAGAGATAGAGAGTCGGATAAATTGGGGCAAAGTTGTGTATTTTGAAATATCTTTTTTTGTTTTTGAGAAATCAAAAAAAACTGATTGTTTGAAAAATCGTGTTTATATTTTTATTCAAAAACTACTGAATCTGGACATTTAGAACTTTGACAATATACAGGCACTTTTTAATGAGGAATCTAGTACCATATTTTTTCTAAGATAACTATAACATCTACCCGAGGACTATAGCTAATTTTTGTTTTTCTTAAGGGCGCCATTTTGGATTTTCATATTATGTGAAAAAATATTTGTTTTTAACTCAGTGATGTATCACACTCATAATTTATTTTAGATTTGATATTTAAAATTATAATATTTTCGTTTAAAATAAAATCGTGACACCAGTCAATCATTGCTAGCAGTCAAAATTATTTAATAGTTGTCAATCTTTTGTAATAATAATAATAAGTATCGATTATCACACAAAACATAAATTAAAAAAATTGTGATGTGTCCATCATAGCACTTTCCCCGTTAAAGATATGATTACCTAACTATCAACAGTATGGAAAAGTTGCACAAACTAAATGTATTCTACTTTTATTATTATTATTCCAAAACTCTTCACAAAAAAAGTATTTTTTCCATTTTCACTACATCTCAATAAATATTGATCACCATCACATATAGGCGTTATATATTTTTAACTTTACTGTAAATCAGTGGTTTATACGCGTGGCGCATGAAGTAAAATTTTGAGTTTAGAAGAGCCCCGTGAAAATTTGTCTCGGGTCGCTAGCGCGACCCTCGACAAATTTTCTACGCGGGGCTTTTCTAAACTCGAAATTTTACTTCATGTTTATCTGGGAGTGGAAAACACTCGTTACTTTAGAATAGTCAAATGACTATTTCCAAGGCACTCTTTACAAAAACCAAAAGATTAAAATGTTACATATAAAATGTACAATAAACTATAAGTATGATACATCATTGAATTCAGAAAAAGTATTCTTCCAAAAAATATAAAAATTCAAAATGGCACCCATAAGAAAAACAAAAGTTGGCTATGGTCCCTGGGTAAATGTTATAGTCATCCTAAAATAAAATATGTTACTATATTTCTCGTTAAAAAATGACTGTATAATGTCAAAGTTGTAAATGTCTGGATTCAATGGTTTTTGAATAAAAAAAAATAAAAACGAAATTTCAAAAAATCCGTTTTTTGACAATATCTCAAAAACGAAAGAGGATATTTTAAATTTGTTTTTAGATTATTATTGGGCTCTAAAATACGCAACTTTGACCCAATTTAACCGACTCTCTATCTTTTCAAATAACCAAGATCCCCATACATTCTGTTGAAATACGGACACCCTGTATATATATTTATATGTTAAACCGTTTCTTCGATTTTGGTATTGCGTGTTTTCTTGGCTCTGGTCAATTATATTTTCAATTCGACATCATCATCGTCAGGAATAAACTATTTAAATGCAATCACTCTGGCAACCACTTGTTAGATTTCTACATACTACTACTCGAGGCGTGAATTTCTTGTTGTTCTTCTTGTTACTCTTCTGTTTTATTCTTCTAATGATGTATCTGTATTTATGTTGTCAGGATTCAGAATTTCTTAATTGTTGTTCGAAAATAATGAATTTTGACTAGAATTTATGCATGTTTTCCGAATTGGTGGTAGTTTTTTTAGCATCATCTCTTTTGTTTAGACTATTCGGCCTCTTTTCGATTTCTATAGCTTCTCTAATAATCCTCGCATGAAAGAAGTCAGCCTTTTTTTAAATTCTCGTTTTTTTCGAAATTTAGTGTATGTTTCGAAATGTTGACGTGTTGCAATAAAGATGATTGTATCTTAAAACCGGCTCTACACATTGGCCATAAGACATGGCAAGTGTCACTAGGCCAACGTGTGGATGGAGAAGTTGGCGCATGTGAAGGAGTTTTTTTTGACGCGGGACAAAAAACCGACAACCCAATGGCAAGTGGCAAGTGCCACCTTCTCCATCCGTTGTACACGTTGGTCAAGTGACACTTGCCAGATCGTATGGCCAATGTGTAGAGCCGGCTTAACTCCCGACCCCATATCGCCTACATCTGTTAGAACTTCCTACATGAAGAGGAAGTAGAAATTCTCCCCTGGCCTGCTCGCTCTTCGGATTTAAACCCGATCGAGCATGTGTGTTTACCACAAGCAGCAAAAAACTTGCAAAAACTTCGTCGTCATCTATTATAGCAAGTGTACAATGTCTGCTCTCTCTCTATGAGTCTTGGTGGCATGAGGTTCAACAATGACTATGAGATCAAAGAACTTGTTACTTTTCTGACATTACAGGCGGCACCTTCTTATAATAAGGTAATACAAAAATTTGTGCCTAGCTATGACAAGTGCCTATAAAATGGTGGAAGTTTAATCGAAAAATAGTTTAAGGTTTAAAGATACTTTCACAATTTATTTTTTCTGAATATGTGTTCGTTTTCTTAAACCAGTCAATCGGAACTTACTTTGTGGAGATACCACGTATTTCGGTTTACTATAAAATGCCAAACTTTTAATTAACTCATTAATGGCCGAGCAATTAAAGGTAATTCTAAAAGTAGGTTTTAGGTAAAATTTTGCTCATCTTTTAATGATTTCAAAGAATGACTTACTGTATTACATACTGGAAACTTTTTTATTAAATATACATAATGTATACGCTGTAAATTTATAGGCATTCTTCGATTTTATAAAATCGTCTAATTTAAAGTTCCGAACGAATGTTTCCACTCCCAGATTAAGCATGAAGTAACATTTCCAGTTTAGAAAAGCCTAAAAATTTGGTTTAGTCGCTCCGCGAAGCGAAGAGGCCAAACCAAATGTTCAGGCTTTTCTAAACTTGAAATTTGACATATTGCGCCACGCGTATAATACACTGAAATGTTGTAAAGTTAAAAATACACAAACATTTTTGTTATTAAACTTGGTTTATTGGGTTCGTAAATAAAATTCCACAGGCTTTGTTTGTAAAAATTTAGCCGAGTGGTGCACAGGGGTTCACAAGTTGTTTTCCGGGCGAAATCTTTGTCAGTTCTATCGAGAATGAGCGTTTGTACCCTTGCAGGTACACCCCTGGTTGTGGGAGGGATGAAACTTCCCCCCATCAACAGAAGCAAGTGAGCACCTTCCATAATATTAATACAATTTAGAATAACAAATATAAAGTAACATAAACCTTAAAATAACAACAAAATAAAGAGACAAATATATATAATATAGACATTTTAGTAAATAACACAAAAAAAAACTTATTTAATACTCGGTATTGACCGGCAACCGCTTAAAGTTTTCACCGAAACCACTCGAACAATTATATCTGCACCAGGATGCGCCAACTGAGCTCGTCCTAGGAGTTACTTTCCCGGTGGCAAGTTGTCCTGCAGTAGAACTAAATCGCCAACTGCGAGATTGGTTGGAGTTCGTGTCCATTTTGCTCTAGGATGTAGAGAAGTGATGTATTCCCTCCACCATCTGTTCCAAAAATCGCGGCGTAGTTTCTGGAAATGTTGATAAAGCTGTTTTCCTTAACGTGTTCAATGTTTGGTTCAGGCAAACTAGTTAGTGGCTCGCCAATTAAAAAATGTGCAGGAGTTAAGGGATCAAGGTCACTGCAATCATCAGACAGTGGAAATAGAGGACGGGAATTCATACAGGCTTGAATTTGAGTAGTGACTGTACACAACTTCTCATAGGTTAATTCAGTATTAGAGAAGACTCCTGTCAAATGATTTTTTGCAGATTTAATTCCTGCTTTCCTTAACCCACCCATGTGAGAAGATCTTGGCGGTAAAAATTTCCATTTTACCCCGTTTTGTGAAATTTTATCTATGAAATTTTCGGAGTTTTTTTTAAAACACTTCGCAACTCGATTAAATCCCAATTATGTCCAACGAAATTCGTTCCGTTGCCTGAGTGAATCTCATTGGGGCCACGGCGTCAAAAATCCGATATTGGACAAAAAATTAAAAACGTGTTTTTTGAATTTAGATGAATTTTGCCTTTAATAGACATCTTAAACTATAAGTAAATATATTTATAACAAGTTTATTTCTTGTGTCTTCTTTAAAATTTGCCATTGAAGTGGGACATTTTCGTGTCGAGATTTCTGTAATACGAGAAATTACATTCTAAATTCTCTGAGGACAACATAACTACGAATATGAGGTAAACACTTACTAGAATTTGTTTATTAGGTCTCAAACAACAAATTAATTTTAGTAAATCATCATTAGACATTAAGAGCTCGGCGACCTGCTCTCACATACGCACACCGCACGAACTATCAACGTTCCGGGCGTCTCGGCTAGATTCCGCAGTTGCGAGCGCGAGGAATATTACTTAATACGCTTACGCGATGTAATAATACGGTACGTACTGTACTTCTTGTGACGCTAAAATTGAAGTTTTTAAAGGCGATTTTTTCACTTCTCGAGAAGAACTATATTCAAAATGAAAAATATCCAAACGAACCGTCAATTATTTAATTATTTGCATGAAAACAATCTCGATTTATCAGATTTTGAGGCTTTGATAAGTTGCATAACGTCATCTTTTAATAGACGAAAAATCTCAAATTTCACTAAGATTCCGGAGTCCAAATCGTTATCTAGCCGTTATGATTATAATAAATTTATTATAAAGAACAAAAATTGGTTAGATTGCAAATTTTTCTTTTCGAGCAGAATGCTGAATTAAATGTCTGCTTCTTTACATGTACCTCCTAATACATCAAAGAATTTCGCAGATTTCTCCGAACGATATAAAATGAAAAAAACTGAGAATGTACGAAATAATCCAAACATGGTCGATTTTATCGTTTAGATAAATATTTTGCCATATTTGTATATGATTTTATTCAGAGACATCCCGGACATCTGAAAAAGATCAGACAATTCTGTGAAGAAATTGAATGCAACGCAGATTCAATTGATAGAGATACTGCAATAAGTACTTTTATATCTGCAAAATTAACAAGCAACCAATACAATAATATTCGCGATGTTACTAAATTTAAATTCCGAGCATTACCTAGCTACTATCAAATTCAATTAGCGAAAAAGGAGTGCCTTCCACAGCGATACTCGATAGAAATTTCTAAAATAATTGTTAAAGTTTCTCTGCAAAGTCTCTTGAACCACACTGCTTTTAGATTCATTAAACTACTACGTCCCTATTTAAGTGTATCTGCGAATTTAACAATGATATCTAAATGGGGATGCGGTGGTGCTTCCGACCAATCGCGATATAAATTGAATTTCGATCATCCCTCGTACGAAGATTCTAGTATTTTTATATGCAGTTTCGTACCAAATAAAATCTATTCCAACGGAAATGGAGAAGTACTGTGGAAAAATGATTCCCCTTCTTCAACTCGTTTCTGTAGACCGATCTAATTAAAATTCATGAAGGAAGAAGGAACTACAGTAAAATCTATTGTTGGAAGAATTAACGAAGAAATATCTTTGTTGATACCATCAGTCTGCGAAAAAGGAATTTTGATAAATCATACGTTATTATTTACAATTATCGACAACAAAATCTGTAATATAATGACAAATACTCAGTCGTCCATGAAATGTTATCTTTGTGGCGCTTTTCTGAAGGAAATGAACGATTTAAGTTCAATGAAAAAAAAGATTGTAAAAGATCAATATCATTTGTTCTGACTTTCTTCCCTGCGTTGCTAGATTCGATGTTCCGAACATCTTCTATAAAATTATTATCAAACGTTGGACGGTAAGAAATGAAAATCATAAACGGGAATGGAGCAAAGGAAACGCGAGATACAGACTGCTTTTAGAATGAGAACAGGTCTTTTGGTAGACTTTGTAAAACAAGAGAAGGATACATGCAATGATGGCAACACTGCCAGGAAATTGTTTGCCAGTCCACAGTTATCAGCTGACATTACAGGAATAGATGAAAATTTAATAACCCGATTTCGAGTTTTTTTGGAAATAGTCGCTAGCGGTAAAAAAATTAACGTCATTGAGTTCGAATCTTACGCTTTTAGAACTATCAGTGTCAATACACAAGTTACTGATTATTATCTGAAGATCCTCAGGTAACAAATCACAAACATTTTAGAAAATATAGAGAAAACCATTCGCGAAGAATTTCTCGAATACAAAATAACGAATAATATTTTTAATAATTTGATGATTGCTTCAAATCCAATTAAATCTAATTCGCGAAAATTGTTCGAACGAAAGAAGAGAGAATTGCCTGAAGATGCAAAATATCTATTGTATTTCAGTGATGATGATACAGATTACGATGATTAAAACAAATACAAATGTGAGGAACAAGCGGTGTCATAAAAATCAAGCACCCTGTGGGATCAAATATGTTTACGTCAAATCGAAACAAAATGGGTTTTAAAGATAAACGTTGATTTTTATGGAGTTTTTTTTTTAAAAGTCCGGCATTTTTCTCAAAATTACGACGTGATTACAAAATTCGGACAGCGGACAACGTGTTAAGCAAGCAAAAATACATTTAAAATGACTATTCGTACTCATATAATCGAAAAACTTTTAAATTATTGTTTATTGTTATGAAATAATGAACTGTACGCATTAACGCGCGCGCGATAAGAAGTATATAGTATGATTTTGATTTATTATACTGAGAATATATTAATCGTATATTATGTATATTAAGTTTGAAGTCATTCTACTAAAAAAATGCGAAAGTTATAAGCAAATGACCGAAAAATGAGGCATTCGTCCCATTGTGCGTCGTAAAGCGGCTATAAAAGCATCGGTTGATAAATCAGTTACTAGTTCTATGTGAACGGCTTTCGTCGAAAAACAGACGAAAAGGCACATACATACTTTAATTAACTTATTGTTTCTCAATTTTCGGTCCTTAATATTACAAAAAGGACCCTCGTAATCAACACCGCAATATAAAAAGGGTCGCAAAGGTGTTACACGCGTAATAGGTAACTCACCGATGTAAGGGTTTATAGTTTTTGGTCTCGTGCGAAAACAAGATATGCAATTACGACCATTGCGACCAGAAATCGGAGAATAACCGAGGTTGCTGATTGATACTAAAACCGAGTCTGGTCTGACGTGTACTAGTCGTATGTGATCGAATTTCATTATTAAATTTATAATGTGATGCTTGGACGGTAGTATAATTGGGAGCATTTTATTAAGAGAAATATTTGCATTTTTTACACGCATTAAACCAAATTCGCCGCGAAACGGGCTTTAATAATAAGCGACTACAATTTTTGATTTTTCTTTGCGTATTAAGATCATTAATTTCTTAAAAATTCTTCACGTTGAGCGATTTTTATAAGACGTTTCTTCGCCTTATCTAATTCGAATATTGTCATTTTATATTTTTAATAAATCGCATGCACCAGGCTGTGGTAATTTTTAATTTTCGAAGGTTTGAAATACCATCTATGAATGACGTCTTTTCAGTGGCAGGTAGAAAAATAGAATTTATTTTTGCTTTTGGTGCCTATTCAGGGAACGTTTGTAAAAAAGTTTGCGGAGGCCAATGACATTGAGCTTCAGATAGCCATTGAGGACCGTCCCACCATAAAGAAAGTGTCATTAAGGCTGCGCTCAGCCCGTACTGTCGTTACAATTTACAATCGTTTAATAATATGAAGGCACATGAAGTTGTGGTTTAAAAATATTTATTTTGGTACATAATTATGCACTCTTGCTTGAAAAAAAATTATCCAATAAAATGGTCTGTATTGATATTATGAACGATTCATTTTTCAAAGGAAAAAGTGAATTTTTTGATTATACAGCGTGTAAACGAACTACTGTACAGGCTCTCTACCACATAAGGGGCAGCGTTTAAATAAACAATACCTGCATTTGAAATTACCATACCTTTAGTAGATAGCTCACAAATAATTATTAAAAATAATTAATAATAATAGGCCACATGTTTGTGGTATCTGGTATAGGCGCACATTGCGTATTTTAAGAGAGATTCCACATAGACTGGTAGTTTTTAAACGATTTGGATATCGAATTACACCATCCAGAGAAAAGTGGGTCAGATTGTGAAGAGTTATGTCTATTTTGTTATTGTGATTTTTTTTATACGTGACCCAGTTTCATCTAGTAATTCTAGACAGTGTGTGTGTGTGTGTGTAGTGCGTGCTAA
Organism: Philonthus cognatus; assembly: GCA_932526585.2. Taxonomy (NCBI): domain Eukaryota; kingdom Metazoa; phylum Arthropoda; class Insecta; order Coleoptera; family Staphylinidae; genus Philonthus; species Philonthus cognatus. Next base: position 67,151,870 of record OW052243.1, on the reverse strand, counting down.
GTGATTTATACGTCTCGATAGTGCGTGCGAAGTGATTTATGCGCCTCGCAGTAGTAAAAGTAAATAAAAAATACAACAACTTACGCATCCACAAAAAATATCATGAACACAGGTAACCAGAAGTTCTCAAAAAGTAAAAAATGCATGAAAAATTATGAAAAATCCAATATTTTTTTTCCGATTTTATTTTTGCTGCAATTGGTGTCAAAATATTTTGTGTATACGCCCTTAAGAGGATGTACATTAGTTCGATTACACGCTGTATAAGAATTATATAATCACAAAATTATTGTGGAGGATGATGAAGTCACATTTTAGAGTTTTTTAATTTGATTTTTACCTATACTAAAATAAAATAAAATCATCATGCTCTTTGCAATTCAATTATAGACAGATGTGTAAAGAAAGAATTAAAAAACTTAAAATAATAACAAAAAAAATCAGTATTCTTAGTTTCCATAGGGTAGAGCGCACTCTTAATTTATCACAATCAGTTCTGTGAGAAATGATATCTGCCGGATTTTCTTTTGTATCTATCTTTTGTATCTACCTTTTTCAAATTTTAAATGTCGGTGACTCTTTTCGCAACTAAAGGTTTCCAAGTGATTGATTCACTGCGCAGCCAAGAAAGAACAATTGTGCTGTCTGTCTAATAATATTCACAATGAATTGTTATAACGTCTTTTAGGTCATTTTTTATTCTGTTAGCGAGTTGTGCAAGAACTAATGCACCACATAATTCCAATCTAGGTATAGAAACTGTTTTAAATGGCGCTACTCTTGATTTCGCGCACATGAGTTGAACAGATACGTTTCCACTTTTATCTTCCGACCTAAAATATATGCACGCTCCGTATGCTTGCTCAGAAGCATCACTAAAAACGTGCAAGTCAATACGTATTGGATTAGGAATTACTGCGTGTCTTGATAAACTTAAATTGTTGATATTTTTATCGAATTCAAAACATTTGACCATTTTGTGTGAATGTTCAAGGGAACATTAACATTTTTAAATTAATATTTATTTATTGGATCAATTAAGCCTTAGAGGTCAAAAATCTGTAATATAACCGATGATACAGGGTGATTCTTGACATATACACATAATTGAGAGTAATTATAGTTCGTGATGTGTAGTGATGGGAAATTAAAAAAACATGTAGAAAACGTTTTTTATTAACAGAGATATTGAATTAAGTATGTAACTTAAACTAATGTACCACAATAAGTGTTTAACTGATTTCCTTCGTTTTCAATGCACAACTGAGCGTGTCGAATTCATCCTCCACCACACGCGTGGCGTAAACCAGCATGTTGCCGAATTAACTCGGTAGCAGGATGTATCCGATTTCGCAACTATTGATCAATATTTACTTCGGTTGAGTACACCAAACTTATCAAGTGTCCTCAAAAATAAAAGTCAAGGGTATTTAGGTCAGGCGACCTAGAAGGCCAAGCAGTTGTACCTCTGCTACCTTTAGCGCAAAATGTGGTGGTCCGCCTTCGTGAAGGAACCACATTCGCTGTCGAACGTCAATATTAACTTACTCGTGCAATTTTGGTAAATTTTCTTGCAAAAATTCTAAAGCATCATTAGTTAAACGATTTGACATTATAAAGGGCACAATACTAGTCCATACATTCACTAGTGACAGAGAGTGACAGGTACAATTCAAGGCAATTGCGATAATTTTAATTCGTTATCTCTGTTAATACAAAACTTTTGTTTCATTTCCTATCAATACATATCACGAACTATATGTTGTTTTTTATGACACTTTCTGCACGAGGATTTTGATTTGCAATCGTAACCGGAGTGACCAAGTTTGAGGCAATTAAAACATGCGTCATTTTTTTATTACAGCTATTCTATTTTTGACGGACAATTTTAGAAACTATTGACAAAAATAAATATTATGTGACTCAGAACAAAATAAACAGTTATTTGCATTATTTACTGATACAAAAGCTTTTTGTTTGTGATTTGTTTTTAATTCATGATTTAATGACTCTAACATTTTACATCTAATGCTTAAAAATTCAAAAAGTTATTTTGCCGTTGGTAATTCATTTTCGTACGCTACTATGTTCCAGTCTCTAAGTGTAGTTTGATCTAACTTACTTGTAATTGAAAATATTAAACCTACATCCCCATTTAATATATCTTCCCTAGTGATTAAAGAGAACGAACATGCTTTTGCACTTCGTCATATATTTTTCTCAGTTTAATGTAGCATTCTTTTTTCAAGTGTAGAATATCATAAATTGTTTGCATGTGATTCAAAATAATTATTTTTTGTTTTTAAAACGCGATGTTATTAAATCCCGTGCAATTGCTTAATTTTCATTTGTCGTTTGTAGTGATTGTATGACCTGCAAAGCTTCGCTCTTGAGACTGGACGTAAATAATGAAGTTTCTGCGCGTTGAACAACGAGTCAACCAATCCTTATATGAACCGGTAAATAAGTAAATTATTTATTGGTAAAGCGTTGTGCACTGCTTGAAGTTAAACTGGCGGTCACTGAGTCGCTACGCTGTGGTTCACTTTTAAAAGTAATGTTTCGCTTATTTCCGATTCAATTATAATAACTATTCTCAAAATTTGTAACAAAATCTTCGATAATTTTTTCCGTCTCAGATTCTCGCGTGTTAAATAATTTTCATTAAATACTGCTATTATGCGCCCTACGTGCAATTTTAGAGATTCAAAATTTTGCAAATCTTTGAATTTGCTCGCTTAAAACTTCACAGTTAGTTTTTGCCTTTTTTGCCATGTTTTTGTTTTCTTTTTGAGTTATGTACTGTAACTACTCAAACTACAGAATAAAGAAATAATTAAGGATTTGACACACCTTTTAAATGACAAAACCAGAGAAGTGTTTGCCTCCTTCTGCTTCTGATCACGTCTACGGGTTGACCTGGACTGCTCCTGACAATCTGCCAGGCCGTTTTTCTTCAGATTTTCTTGAATTACTCCTGACAATTTGCTAGAATGTTGTTCTTCTGATTTCCTTGAATTGCTCCAATCTTCCAATCTTCCGGTTTGAAGGACCATTATATTATTAAACTTGGTGTAATGGGTTCGTGAATAAAACTTCACAGGCTTTGTTTCGGCTGTTTATTAAATATGTCTGTAAACATTTTGCCGGGTAGTGCACAGGGATTTACAAGTTGTTTTCCGTGCGAAATCTTCGTCAGTTCTCTCGAGAATGAGCGCTCGTACACTTGCAGGTACACCCCTGGTTGTGGGAAGGATGAAACTTACCCCCCATAAGCAGAAGGAACTGAGCACAGCCCATATTATTAATAAATACAATTTGGAATACCAAATTTAAAGTAACTTTTTTAAAATGAAAAATAGTCAAAATATTTAAATTTGCTTCGCACATTCTTAAGTCAAATTAAATAATACAATGTATCAAATTAACTTATTTAGTAATTTAATTAACAAAAAGTTTGTAATGTTGCGTTATTGCACCAATGGCGCCTAATGGGTTGAACTTAAATATTTGTTATATATTGTTTAAAAAAAATAAGAAAAAGTACATATACATTTTGAATGAAGATTGTATTCCGAACGTTGAACTTTTGTATTTACTTCAATGTTGATGATTTTGGTCAGTTGTAGCTAACTTTGCAATGTTGACAGTAAACAATTATAAACCAATAATAAGGTATTTTTTATATTAATTTGCATAGTTCTAAGACTAAAGGCAATTATTGACAGAATAAAAGACATTTATTTTGTAACACACACTATACCTATTTTCATGATCTTTATCTTCTTTTTTTGATGTTCGTTTTTTGAATGGTCTGAGAAGTTTAATTAAGATTTTAGACTATTGTTATATTTTTTGTAAATTTGGACTCTTTATTTTCGAAAATTTGATACGCATGGATGTCGGTCTGTTATAAACTGGGACTAAATACACCGGTCCGCCACAGAAAATAGTTTGGGAATAAAATTTAGAATAAAATATAGTTTTGAATCGTTTTTAAATAAGAAATTATTTCGTTTAACAATCTTATAACGTTCACAAATAATGTTTAATATATTTTTATTATTTAATTAATTATAACATGATGATATAAATAATAGTTTCCATATTATAATTAAAATTAGTGTTGCATTTAAATTTGTTACAATCTAAAACTATCCTGGCATTAGTGAAGTTAGGCCGAGAAAGCAAAAAGCAGACACGATTTTTTTGTTGAAGTGAATGTGTTGTATGTTTATATTAAACTTCCTTGATGAGACAACGCTGGGGCGAGCAGTGCCGATCAGAATCACATTTACCAAGCTGTTTATAAAATCTTCACCGTGTCCCCTGTGGCAGACAGCATTTTCCTAGCCGATACGGCAAGTGCGTGATGCTGAAAACCCTACTGGTTACCACTCTTTGCACTAATTATTCGATGCTTATACAGTATACATGAAAAAATATTTATTTAAACAAGGGTTAAATTAGTTTATTGCATTTTTATATAATACACCACTAACCATTTTTAATTAAAATAAAACAGTCAAGTTCATACGATGAATAAATATATTTAAATATTTATATTAATTATTATGACTAGATGTAAACCCGGTACCCTAAGGTCGTTAGCAATTGGGGTCTTTATAAAATAGTGTTCCAGTAGTATAATCAGGTGTTAAAAAAAATAATAGCAATGGTAAGGTAAATATATATAAAGAGGTGTTGAGCATTATTAAGGTTGGGTGCGTAAGCGGAATGGTTGCTAATGGACATTTAAGTGTTGTTAGGGTAGTGTGGATGGGGGGATGTATGTCATTGCTTGTATATTAGTTAAATTCTGTAGCTCGCTTCGCTCGCTCGTATGGAGTGGACGCAACACTCGGCTAACGCCTCGTGCTGCTGTTGTGGAATCGATGTGGTGCAGAACTCGGCTCACGTCTCGGTCTGCGGGGTGTAGAATAGCGCAGCACTCGGCACCGATGTTAAGATAGCCATAGATTTTCCAGCCACGGATTTGCCCGGAGCATCCACCATCGATCGTAAATTAAAATAAATGTTTTTCTTAATTTAAGGCATATTATTAATGAAACAAAGAAAACTAAATTAATTCCAGCCCTAAAAATATAGCTCATCCAAACTTTAATTTATTTTCGTATATAGGCTTTACCAAACACAAATAGATAGTCCTCCCAAAAGCATGTAATAAAGTGACCAGATTTCAAACTTAAATTAAAAGTATGTAGTTGTGATTAAAATTATATCTTTTAACTCTGACGTGTAGCTTAAAGCCTAACTAAGCCATTTAAGTAATAAAATTTTGGCAAAAATGTTAAATACATTTTTTATACATTTTTTCCATCCGAACGACTCGAATAAAATAACCAGATTTTAAACTTAAATTAAAAGTATGTACTTGTGATTAAAATCATTTCTTTTAACTATGACTTGTAGCTTAAAGCCTAACTAAGCCAGTTAAGCAATAAAATTTTGGCAAAAATGTTAAATACATCTTTTATAATTTTTTTCCATCCTAACGACTCCAATAAAATGACCAGATTTCAAACTTAAATTAAAAATATGTAGTTGTGATTAAAATTATTTCATTTAAATCTGACGTGTAACTTAAAGCCTAACTAAGCCATTTAAGCTATAAAAATTTGGCAAAAATGTTAAATGAATTTTTTATAAATTTTTTCCATCCGAACGACTCGAATAAAATGACCAGATTTCAAACTTAAATTAAAAATATGTAGTTGTGATTAAAATTATTTCTTTTAACTCTGACGTGTAGCTTAAAGCCTAACTAAGCCATTTAGGCTATAAAATTTTGGTAAAAATGATAAATGTATTTTTAATAATTTTTTTCCATCCGAACGACTCGAATAAAATGATTTTAATCACAACTACATATTTTTAATTTAAGTTTGTAATTTGGTCATTTTATTCGAGTCGTTCGGATGGAAAAAATGTCTAAAAAATTCATTTAACATTTTTGCCAAAATTTTATAGCTTAAATGGCTTAGTTAGGCTCTAAGCTACACGTCAGAATTAAAAGAAATAATTTTAATCACAACTACATACTTTTAATTTAAGTTTGAAATCTGGTCATTTTATTCGAGTCGTTCGGATGGAAAAAATTTATAAAAAATTCATTTAACATTTTTGCCAAAATTTTATAGCCTAAATGGCTTAGTTAGACTTTAAGCTACACGTCAGAGTTAAAAGAAATAATTTTAATCACAACTACATATTTTTAATTTAAGTTTGAAATCTGATCATTTTATTCGAGTCGTTCGGATGGAAACAATTTATAAAAAATTCATTTAACATTTTTGCCAAAATTGTATAGCTTAAATGGCTTAGTTAGGCTTTAAGCTACACGTCTGAGTTAAAAGAAATAATTTCAATCACAACTACATATTTTTAATTTAAGTTTGAAATCTGGTCATTTTATTGGAGTCGTTAGGATGGAAAAAATTTATAAAAAATGTATTTAACATTTTTGCCAAAATTTTATTGCTTAAATGGCTTAGTTAGGCTTTAAGCTACACGTCAGAGTTAAAAGAAATAATTTTAATCGCAACTACATATTTTTAATTTAAGTTTGAAATCTGGTCATTTTATTGGAGCCGTTAGGATGGAAAAAATTTATAAAAAATGTATTTAACATTTTTGCCAAAATTTTATTGCTTAACTGGCTTAGTTAGGCTTTAAGCTACAAGTCAGAGTTAAAAGAAATAATTTTAATCACAACTACATACTTTTAATTTAAGTTTGAAATCTGGTTATTTTATTCGAGTCGTTCGGATGGAAAAAATTTATAAAAAATGTATTTAACATTATTGCCAAAATTTTATTACTTAAATGACTTAGTTAGGCTTTAAGCTACACGTCAGAGTTAAAAGAAATAATTTTAATCACAACTACATACTTTTAATTTAAGTTTGAAATCTGGTCATTTTATTACATGCTTTTGGGAGGACTATCTATTTGTGTTTGATAAAGCCTATATACGAAAATAAATGTAAGTTTGGATGAGCTATATTTTTAGGGCTGGAATTAATTTAGTTTTCTTTGTTTCATTAAAAATATGCCTTAAATTTAAAAAAAACATTTACTGTAATTTACGATCGATGGTGGATGCGCCGGGCAAATCCGTGGCTGGAAAATCTATGGCTATCTTAACATCGGTGCACTCGGCTATCGTCTCGTGCTGCTGTTGTGGGGTCGATGTGGCGCAGAACTCGGCTTACGTCTCGTTCTGCAGGGTGAACTGTTGGTGATTTTTGTTGTAGCAGCATTCGGTTATCGCTTCGTGTTGCGGGGGAAATCGTGTGCGGTGGTGCATGTGCACTGGTGCAGAACTCGGCTAACGGCTCATTCTCCAAAGCTTGACCCCGGGCTTCGCCTCGTGCTGCAGCTGGGTGCAGAACTCGGCTGTCGCCTTATTCTACTTGATCCCGGGCTAAACGTGTGCAGAGTCGCAATAGTGGTACAAAGCTGCAAAGCTCGATCCTGGGCTAGGCGTGTGCAGAGTCGAAATAGTGGTGCAGAACTCAGCTGGTGTTTCGTTCTACAAAGCTTGATCCCGGTCTAGGCCGGGTCGGGTGTTTTGGTTGTCGCAGCACTGGGCTGGCGTCTCGTGCTGCACCTTAGTGCAGAGCTCGCTGCGCTCGCAAGGCTTGATCTCGGGCTGGACATGTTCAAATGCACATTGATCGTTTTTATTTTGCATTGAATTCATGTTAATTTTATTTTTCTTTCAAGTTTACGAAGGCCGTTTGCGGGCCTAAAAAAATTTATAACATATGCATTGGAAACGACGTTGAAAAATTTCAAATTCTCCGACTGGTTTGGCTAAATAAAAAAATGTAATCCATTTTTGTGTCATCCTAGATATTTGTTGAAATAATAAAATAATTATTCATTTTGCTAGCGAAATTTTTCCATGTGGATAAAAAAAATCTGCTGTGGCCAACACAGGTACCGACCGCAAATTAAAATAATATAGGATTAGTAAATTCATTATCCAATTACTTAAAGTTAATTTGTACAGTTGCAAGAGAAAAAAACTAATACAGCAGGAAACGTTAGCCACTTCTAAAATATCGTATTTTTATCTTGTAAAATAAACTTGTCATGTATAGGTTAGCAACAATTTTGTTCTATTGACATTTTCGCAGATTTGTCAATTTCATTGACAACTTGAAAAATTAACGTGAGTCTAGTGAGCCCAATATTTTGCTGTATTAGTTTTTTCTCTCGCAACTGTACAATAAAATGTCCGGTAATTTTTTTTAACTTTGTCGCCTAAAAAATAGCATACACACCGTAGAAAAAAATCTGCTGTGGCCAACACAGATATCGACCGCAAATTAAAATAATATAGGATTATTAAGTTCATTGTTCCAATTACTTATTGCAGTTAATTTGTACAAAAAAATGTCCGCTACTGGTAAAATGATTTTTTTTCCACTTTGTCGCTTAGAAAAGAATACTTACCGTCGGCCTAATAAAACAAAAAATACCACACACCACAATAAGGATTTTTGTGGTAAGATTAAACAAAATATTTTTGGTTACCAAAAATCGAAACAAAATTTAATATTAAAACCTGCACAAGTCTATCTCTCTCCCACTCACGTAAAAGAGCTACGACAAACGTGTGTTCTCATTAAATGTTTATTTTTTGATTCCCTACAACTTGTATTTCAGAGATTTTTTGACTATTCGACGCAACACCTCCCGTACACAGTACTGCGGTAGGTAAAAATAAGGAATTTTTTAGTAGAATTAAAAAAATATTTCCCTATTACCAAAAATCGAAAGAGGTAGGCCTTACATCAAAATTTAGCATTAAAACCTGCACAAGACTATCTCTCTCCCACTCACGTATTTCCTACCATTGAAAATCGTAAATTTCTGAAAATAGGAAAAACTAAAATATATTTATACCTCCCGTCAAAATTGAGATAGCTTAATGAAGTGTTTGTTGTTGTTTCCCTATCATTAAGAGAGGAGTGGGAAATTTTTATTTGGTACCATGAACACCTTAAACGATATTTAAAAAAATCATATTTACCATTTTCAAGAAAACTTAAAGAGCTACGACAAGAAGCATATACTCACTAAATGTTTATTTTTTGATTTTCTACAACTGTTATTTGTAAGATTTTTCGACTAATAATTTACGAGATACGAAGAAAACGCTAAGAGTAAACATCCACTTCCGGTTTCCGGTCTTCACCCATTTTTAACTGACCGCGAGATATTATGGAATACAACTCAAACACAAAATTTGATCAAAATCCCATGAGTCATTTTCGCTGAAATCGCGCATACGCTTCTTTTTCAAATTAAAATTTTACAATGTTCCCAAATTGCCATAACAGAAATAAGCATACCGTTGGACAGTACACACCCTTAGCTAATAATTGCAACAATAAAATTAGGGTCACCGTCCTCAAAACTTGAAAAAAAATATTTGTTTGTTCTTCGTTCTTACACGCACACGCTTCTTTTTCAAATTAAAATTTTACAATGTTCCCTAATTGCCATAACAGAAATAAGCATACCGTTGGACAGTGCACACCCTTAGCTAATAATTGTAACAATAAAATTAGGGTCACCACCCTTAAAACTTGAAAAAAAATAATTTGTTTGTTCTTCGTTCTTACGCGCACACGCCTTTTTTTTAATTAAAATTTTAAAATGTTCCCAAATTGCCATAGCAGAAATAAGCATACCGTTGGACAGTACACACCCTTAGCTAATAAATGCAATAATAAAATTAGGGTCACAGTCCACAAAACTTGAAAAAATAATTGGTTTGTTCTTCGTTCTTACACGCACACGCTTCATTTTCAAATTAAAATTTAACAATGTTCCCAAATTGCCATAACAAAAGTAGGCCTACCAGTGGACAGTACAGCTAACCTAATAAATGCAACAATAAAATTAGGGTCACCGGCCTTAAATCTTGAAGAAAATAATTTGATTGTTCTTCGATCTTACACGCACCAGCTTCTTTTTCAAATTAAAATTTTACCCTTAGCTAATAATTGCAACAATTAAAATAGGGTCACCGTCCTCAAAACTTAAAAAAAACAATTTGTTTGTCCTTCTGTCTTACACGCACACGCTTCTTTTTCAAATTATAATTTAACAATGTTCCCAAATTGCCATAACAAAAATAAGCATACCGTTATACAGTACACACCCTTAGCTAATAAATGCAATAATAAAATTAGGGTCACCGTCCTCAAAACTTGAAAAAATAATTGGTTTGTTCTTCGTTCTTACACGCACAAGCTTCTTTTTCAAATTAAAATTTAACAATGTTCTTAAACTGCCATAACAAAAATAAGCATAGCGTTGGATAGTACATACCCTTAGCTAATAAATACAATAATAAAATTAGGGTCACCGTCCTCAAAACTTGAAAAAAATAATTTGTTTGTTCTTCGTTCTTACACGCACACGCTTCTTTTTCAAATTAAAATTTAACAATGTTCCCAAATCGCCATAACAAAAATAAGCCTACCGTTAGACAGTGCACACCCTTAGCTAATAAATGCAACAATAAAATTAGGGTCGCCGCCCTAAAAACTTAAAAAAAATAATTTTCTTGTTGTTCGTACTTACACGCACATGCTTCTTTTTCAAATTAAAATTTTACAATGTTCCCAAATTGCCATAACAAAAATAAGCATACCATTGGACAGTACACACGCTTAGCTAATAAATGAAACAATAAAATTAGGGTCACCGCCCTCAAAACATGAAAAAAAAAATTTTTATCGTCGTTCTTACACGCACACGCTTCTTTTTCAAATAAAAATATAAGAATGTTCCCAAATTGCCATAAAAAAAATTAGCACACCGTTGGAGAGTACACACCCTTAGCTAATTAATGCAACAATAAAATGAGGGTCACCGCCCTCAAAACTTGAGAAAAAATTTTTTTGTTCGTCGTTCTTACACGCTCACGCTTCTTTTTCAAATAAAAATAAGCATACCGTTGGGCAGTACACACACTTAGCAAATAAATTCAACAATAAAATTAGGGGTCACCGCCCTCAAAACTTAAAAAACATATTTTTTTGTTTTTCGTTCTTACACACATGCTTTATTTTCAAATTAAAATTTAACAATGTTCTTAAATTGCTATAACAAAAATAAAGATAAAAATTATTTTTCTCAAGTTTTGAGGGCGGTGACCCCAATTTTATTAGTACATTTATTAGCTAAGGGTGGGTACTGTCTAACGGTTTGCTTATTTTTGTTATGGCAATTTGGGAACATTGTTAAATTTTAATTTAAAAAAGAAGCGTGTGCGTGTAAGAACGAAAAACAAAACAATTTTTTTTCAAGTTTTGAGGGCGGTGGCCTTAATTTTATTGTTGCATTTATTAGCTAAGGGTGTGTATTGTCCAACGGTGTACTTATTTCTGTGATGGCAATTTGGACACATTGTAAAATGTTTATTTGAAAAAGAAGCGTGTGCGTGTAAGAACGAAGAACAAACAAATTATTTTTCAAGTTTTGAGGGCAGTGACCCTAATTTTATTGTTGCATTTATTAGCTTAGGGTGTGCACTGTCCAACGGTATGCTTATTTTTGTTATGGCAATTTGGGAACATTGTTAAATTTTAATTTAAAAAAGAAGCGTGTGCGCGTAAGAACGAAGAACAAACAAATTATTTTTTCAAGTATTGAGGGAGGTGACCCTAATGTTATTATTGCATTTATTAGCTAAGGGTGTGTACTGTCCAACCGTATGCTTATTTCTGTTATGGCAATTTGGGAACATTGTAAAATTTTAATTTGAAAAAGAAGCGTGTGCGCGTAAGAACGAAGAATAAACAAATTATTTTTATGAAGTTTTAAGGGCGGTGACCCTAATTTTATTGTTGCATTTATTAGCTAAGGGTGTGTACTGTGCAACGATATGCTTATTTCTGTTATGGCAATTTGGGAACATTGTAAAATTCTAATTTAAAAAAGAAGCGTGTGCGTGTAAGAATCAAGAACAAAAAAAATATTTTTTTTAAGTTTTAAGGGCGGTGATTCTAATTTTATTGTTGCATTTATTAGCTAAGGGTGTGTACTGTCCAACAGTATGCTTATTTTTGTTTTGGCATTTTGGGAACATTGTTAAATTCTAATTTGAAAAAGAAGCGTGTGCGTGTAAGAACGAAGAACAAACAAATTATTTTTTCAAGTTTTGAGGACGGTGGCCCTAATTTAATTATTGCATTTATTAGCTAAGGGTGTGTACTATCCAACGCTATGCTTATTTTTGTTATGGCAGTTTGGGAACATTGTAAAATTTTAATTTGAAAAAGAAGCTTGTGCGTGTAAGAACAGAAAACAAAAAAATTATTTTTTTCAAGTTTTGAGAACGGTGACCCTAATTTTATTGTTGCATTTATTAGCTAAGGGTGTGTACTGTCCAACGGCATGCTTATTTCTGTTATAGCAATTTGGGAACAGTGTAAAATTTTAAATTGAAAAGGAAGCGTGTGCGCGTAAGAACGAAGAACAAACAAATTATTTTTTTCAAGTTTTAAGGGCGGTGACCCTAATTTTATTGTTGCATTTATTAGCTAAGGGTGTGTATTGTCCAACGGCATGCTTATTTCTGTTATGGCAATTTGGGAACATTGTAAAATTTTAATTTAAAAAGGAGCGTGTGCGCGTAAGAACGAAGAACAAACAAATTATATTCTTCAAGTTTTAAGGGCGGTAACCCTAATTTTATTGTTGCATTTATTAGTTAAGGGTGTGTACTACCCAACGGTATGCTTATTTTTGTTATGGCAATCTGGGAACATTGTTAAATTTTAATTTGAAAATGATGCGTGTGCCTGTAAGAACGACGAACAAAAAAAAATTTTTTTTCAAGTTTTGAGGGCGCTTACCTTAATTTTATTGTTGCATTTATTAGCTAAAGGTGTGTACTATCTAACGGTATGCTTATTTCTGTTATGGCAGTTTGGGAATATTGTAAAATTTTAATTTGAAAAAGAAGCGTGTGCGTGTAAGAACGAAGAACAAAAAAATATTTTTTTCAAGTTTTGAGGGCGGTGACTCTAATTTTATTGTTGCATTTATTAGCTAAGGGTGTGCACTGTCCAACGATAGGCATATTTTTGTTATGGCAGTTTGGGAACATTGTTAAATTTTAATTTGAAAAAGAAGCGTGCGCGTGTAAGAACGAAAAACAAAACAATTATTTTTTTCAAGTTTTGAGGGCGGTGACCCTAATTTTATTATTGCATTTATTAGCTAAGGGTGTGTACTGTATAACGGTATGCTTATTTTTGTTATGGCAATTTGGGAACATTGTTAAATTATAATTTGAAAAAGAAGCGTGTGCGTGTAAGAACGAAGAACAAACAAATTATTTATTTAAGTTTTGAGGACGGTGGCCCCAATTTTATTGTTGCAATTATTAGCTAAGGGTGTGTACTGTCCAACGGTATGCTTATTTCTGTTATGGCAGTTTAGTAACATTGTAAAATTTTAATTTGAAAAAGAAGCTGGTGCGTGTAAGAACGAAGAACAAACAAATTATTTTCTTCAAGTTTAAAGGGCGGTGACCCTTATTTTATTGTTGCATTTATTAGCTAAGGGTGTTTGCTGTCCAATGGTAGGCTTATTTCTGTTATGGCAATTTGGGAACTTTGTAAAATTTTAATTTGAAAAAGAAGCGTGTGCGTGTAAGAACGAAGAACAAACAAATTATTTCTTTTAAGTTTTGAGGACGGTGACCCTAATTTTATTATCGCATTTATTAGCTAAAGGTGTGTACTAACCAACGGTATGCTTATTTTTGTTATGGCAGTTTGGGAACATTGAAAAATTTAAATTTGAAAAAGAAGCGTGTGCGTGTAAGAACGAAAAACAAAAAAAAATATTTTTTTTAAGTTTTGAGAACAGTGACCCTAATTTTATTGTTGCATTTATTAGCTAAGGGTGTGTACTGTCCAACGGTATGCTTATTTCTGTTATGGCAATTTGGGAACATTGTTAAATTTTAATTTAAAAATGAAGCGTGTGCGTGTAAGAACGACGAACAAAAAAAAAATTATTTCAAGTTTTGAGGGCGGTGACCCTAATTTTATTGTTGCATTTATTAGCTAAGAGTGTGTACTGTATAACGGTATGCTTATTTCTGTTATGGAAATTTGGGAACATTATAAAATTTTAATTTGAAAAAGAAGCGTGTGCGTGTAAGAACGAAAAACAAAAAAATATATTTTTTTTAAGTTTTGAGAACGGTGACCCTAATTTTATTGTTGCATTTATTAGCTAAGGGTGTGTACTGTCCAACGGTATGCTTATTTCTGTTTTGGCAATTTGGGAACATTGTAAAATTTTAATTTAAAAAAGAAGCGTGTGCGCGTAAGAACGAAGAAAAAACAAATTAATTTGAAAATGATGCGTGTGCCTGTAAGAACGACGAACAAAAAAAAAAAAAAATTCAAGTTTTGAGGGCGCTGACCTTAATTTTATTCTTGCATTTATTAGCTAAGGGTGTGTACTGTCTAACGGTATGCTTATTTCTATTATGGCAGTTTGGGAATATTGTAAAATTTTAATTTGAAAAAGAAGCGTGTGCGTGTAAGAACGAAGAACAAAAAAATATTTTTTTCAAGTTTTGAGGGCGGTGACTCTAATTTTATTGTTGCATTTATTAGCTAAGGGTGTGCACTGTCCAACGATAGGCATAGTTTTGTTATGGCAGTTTGGGAACATTGTTAAATTTTAATTTGAAAAAGAAGCGTGCGCGTGTAAGAACGAAAAACAAAACAATTATTTTTTTCAAGTTTTGAGGGCGCTGACCCTAATTTTATTATTGCATTTATTAGCTAAGGGTGTGTACTGTATAACGGTATGCTTATTTTTGTTATGGCAATTTGGGAACATTGTTAAATTATAATTTGAAAAAGAAGCGTGTGCGTGTAAGAACGAAGAACAAACAAATTATTTATTTAAGTTTTGAGGACGGTGGCCCCAATTTTATTGTTGCAATTATTAGCTAAGGGTGTCTACTGTCCAACGGTATGCTTATTTCTGTTATGGCAGTTTAGTAACATTGTAAAATTTTAATTTGAAAAAGAAGCTGGTGCGTGTAAGAACGAAGAACAAACAAATTATTTTCTTCAAGTTTAAAGGGCGGTGACCCTTATTTTATTGTTGCATTTATTAGCTAAGGGTGTTTGCTGTCCCATGGTAGGCTTATTTCTGTTATGGCAATTTGGGACCATTGTAAAATTTTAATTTGAAAAAGAAGCGTGTGCGTGTAAGAACGAAGAGCAAACAAATTATTTCTTTTAAGTTTTGAGGACGGTGACCCTAATTTTATTATCGCATTAATTAGCTAAAGGTGTGTACTAACCAACGGTATGCTTATTTTTGTTATGGCAGTTTGGAAACATTGTAAAATTTAAATTTGAAAAAGAAGCGTGTGCGTGTAAGAACGAAAAACAAAAAAAAATATTTTTTTTAAGTTTTGAGAACGGTGACCCTAATTTTATTGTTGCATTTATTAGCTAAGGGTGTGTACTGTCCAACGGTATGCTTATTTCTGTTATGGCAATTTGGGAACATTGTAAAATTTTAATTTAAAAAAGAAGCGTGTGCGCGTAAGAACGAAGAAAAAACAAATTATTTTTTCAAGTTTTAAGGGCGGTGACCCTAATTTTATTGTTGCATTTATTAGCTAAGGGTGTGTACTGTCCAACGATAGGCTTATTTTTGTTATCGCAGTTTGGGAACATTGTTAAATTTTAATTTAAAAATGAAGCGTGTGCGTGTAAGAACGACGAACAAAAAAAAATTATTTCAAGTTTTGAGGGCGGTGACCCTAATTTTATTGTTGCATTTATTAGCTAAGAGTGTGTACTGTATAACGGTATGCTTATTTCTGTTATGGAAATTTGGGAACATTATAAAATTTTAATTTGAAAAAGAAGCGTGTGCGTGTAAGAACGAAAAACAAAAAAAAAAATTTTTAAGTTTTGAGGGCGGTGACCCTAATTTTATTGTTGCATTTATTAGCTAAGAGTGTGCACTGTCCAACGGTAGGCTTATTTTTGTTATGGCAATTTGGGAACATTGTTAAATTTTAATTTGAAAAAGAAGCATGTGCGTGTAAGAACGAAAAACAAAACAATTATATTTTTCAAGTTTTGAGGGCGGTGACCCTAACTTTATTATTGCATTTATTAGCTAAGGGTGTGTACTGTATAACGGTATGCTTATTTTTGTTATGGCAATTTGGGAACATTGTTAAATTTTAATTTGAAAAAGAAGCGAGTGCGTGTAAGAACGAAGAACAAACAAATTATTTTTTTCAAGTTTTGAGGACGGTGACCCTAATTTTATAATTGCGTTTATTAGCTAAGGGTGTGTACTGTCTAACGGTATCCTTATTTTTGTTATGGCAGTTTGGGAACATTGTAAAATTTTAATTTGAAAAAAGAAGCTGGGGCGTGTAAGAACGAAGAACAAACAAATTATTTTCATCAAGTTTTAAGGGCGGTGACCCTAATTTTATTGTTGCATTTATTAGATAAGGGTGTGTACTGTCCAATGGTAGGCTTATTTTTATTATGGCAATTTGGGAACATTGTTAAATTTTAATTTGAAAATGAAGCGTGTGCGTGTAAGAACGACGAACAAAAAAAAATGTTTTTTTTCAAGTTCTGAGGACGGTGACCCTAATTTTATTGTTGCATTTATTAGCTAAGGGTGTGTACTGTCCAACGGTATGCTTATTTCTGTTGTGGCAATTTGGGAACATTGTAAAATTTTAATTTGAAAAAGAAGCGTGTGCGTGTAAGAACGAAGAACACAAAATATATTTTTTTCAAGTTTTGAAGGCGGCGACCTTAATTTTATTGTTGGATTTATTAGCTAAGGGTATGTACTGTCCAACGATAGGCTTATTTTTGTTATGGCAGTTTAGGAACATTGTTAAATTTTAATTTAAAAATGAAGCGTATGCGTGTAAGAACGACGAACAAAAAAAAATTATTTCAAGTTTTGAGGGCGGTGACCCTAATTTTATTGTTGCATTTATTAGCTAAGAGTGTGTACTGTATAACGGTATGCTTATTTCTGTTATGGAAATTTGGGAACATTATAAAATTTTAATTTGAAAAAGAAGCGTGTGCGTGTAAGAACGTAAAACAAAAAAAATATTTATTCAAGTTTTGAGGGCGGTGACCCTAATTTTATTGTTGCATTTATTAGCTAAGAGTGTGCACTGTCCAACGGTAGGCTTATTTTTGTTATGGCAATTTGGGAACATTGTTAAATTTTAATTTGAAAAAGAAGCATGTGCGTGTAAGAACGAAAAACAAACCAATTATATTTTTCAAGTTTTGAGGGCGGTGACCCTAACTTTATTATTGCATTTATTAGCTAAGGGTGTGTACTGTATAACGGTATGCTTATTTTTGTTATGGCAATTTGGGAACATTGTTAAATTTTAATTTGAAAAAGAAGCGAGTGCGAGTAAGAACGAAGAACAAACAAATTATTTTTTTCAAGTTTTGAGGACGGTGACCCTAATTTTATAATTGCGTTTATTAGCTAAGGGTGTGTACTGTCTAACGGTATCCTTATTTTTGTTATGGCAGTTTGGGAACATTGTAAAATTTTAATTTGAAAAAGAAGCTGGGGCGTGTAAGAACGAAGAACAAACAAATTATTTTTTTCAAGTTTTAAGGGCGGTGACCCTAATTTTATTGTTGCATTTATTAGATAAGGGTGTGTACTGTCCAATGGTAGGCTTATTTTTATTATGGCAATTTGGGAACATTGTTAAATTTTAATTTGAAAATGAAGCGTGTGCGTGTAAGAACGACGAACAAAAAAAATGTTTTTTTTCAAGTTCTGAGGACGGTGACCCTAATTTTATTGTTGCATTTATTAGCTAAGGGTGTGTACTGTCCAACGGTATGCTTATTTCTGTTGTGGCAATTTGGGAACATTGTAAAATTTTAATTTGAAAAAGAAGCGTGTGCGTGTAAGAACGAAGAACAAAAAATATATTTTTTTCAAGTTTTGAAGGCGGCGACCTTAATTTTATTGTTGCATTTATTAGCTAAGGGTATGTACTGTCCAACGGTATGTTAATTTTTGTTATGGCATTTTGGGAACATTGTAAAATTTTAATTTGAAAAAGAAGCGTGTGGGTGTGACTAAGTTTAATTTTTTTTTTTCGTTCTGAGGGCGGTGACCCTAATTTTATTGTTGCAATCAATAGCTAAGGGTGTGTACTGTCCAACGGTATGGTTATTTTCGGTATGGCATTTTGGGAACATTGGTTAATTTTAATTTGAATTTAAAGCGTGTTTATAACGAAGTACAATTTTTTTTATATGGGGTTGAGAATTAGGGGTGGTTATGTAATAAATATTTATAGTTTATGCACTAGAACGTACTGCTAATGTAGTTTCATTTTTTAGCAAATAATTTTAGAAATATGAATTTTTCAAATCTATTGCTGGAATCTATTGCTAACTTCACATCCGTAATTTATTAACACAATCTCGTAAATTAGTAACAAAATCTTTCAGAAAATATATTTTTTAATTTTACTCCCTAACCTTATTTCTCTTAACTAGGAGCTTCAAATATACAGAGTGTCGTATTAGTCCATTCTTAAAGTATATCTTGGCTCACATTAAAGATTGAAAAATATTTGTATGTATACAGGGTGTACCATAAAGACAGTAGGGGATGCAACTTGCTTATTTTAAATGGACCACCCTGTATATTATTTCTTTTTTAATTTTTTTTTGTTGGGGGGATAAGGAAGAGCGAAACAATGGTTATGTCCTAAATTGTCTTTTTGCATATGATAGATACATTCAATAGCAATGCGTTACCATTAGAAAAATAAAAAAATGTCTTTCCCCTTTGCCCGTATTTGTCCGTGTCCTAAATTTTCTTTTTGCACATAATAGATACATACCCTAGCAATGCATTTCGATTAGAAAAATTAAACAAGAATATTCCCCTGTGCCCGTTATTTTTTGTTTGTTTGTTGTGGGATAAAGAAGGGTCAAACAGTGTCCGTGTCCTAAATTTTCTTTTTGCACATGATTAATACATTCGCTAGCAATTCATTACCGTTAGAAATATCATAAAAAAGTTTTGCCCTTTGCCTGTAATTATTTTTTTTATTGTTGGCGGATGAAGAAAGATGAAATAGTGTCCGTGTCCTGAATTTTCTTTTTGCACATGATAGATACATTCCCTACCAATGCATTACCATTAGAAAAGTCAAAAAAATTCTCTAATTATTGTGTTTTTATTGTTGGGGGATGAAGAAAAGTGAAATAGTGTCCGCGTCCTAAATTTTCTTTTTGCATATGATATTTGTTATTCCTCTATTAAAAAATGTATAAATATATTTACGATAAAATGGGGTAGGTGAAGAGGTGGTGTCCTACATTTTTTTTCTGATTAATACTGTATCTAGAAATATAATGACAACAAAATAGTTTAATAAAAGTCATGCCCTTTTCCCATCAACAATATTGCATAATTATAATTAATATTTTAGGGGTTGTGGAAGGTAAATGCACAATGTTTGCATATTGTTATCAACATTTAAATGTATATTTCATGCTAGTACCTAAAAACTTCAAAATTTGTGGTTATTTTAAGAAATAACAAATTTTAAAATCTATTGCAAAAATCTATTGATAACTTCACACCCGTCTCTAATAGAACTACACCTTGGAGGTATTTTAAAACTATTTATTTCAATTTAGACATGTCCATTTTTGACAGATGGTGGATCCGCCGAGTTTTTGCAAGCTTCACACACATAATTTTCTAAACTTGAAATTTTACTTCATGTTTAATCCGCGATTAGAAACACTCGTTAAATTGAAAGCTTTTACAAAAGTAACGAATGTCTAAATTTACAGCGAAAAGTCGTGATATGTATAAATAAAAGAAAAATTCCATGAATATTGCATTATTTATCAAATGAATTAATTAATTAAATTGAAGATACTAGTATTTATATAATTATGTGAGATTTATTAAAATGAACTAAATAAGTGAAATTAATTGAACATTTTATAAGTTGATGAAATCCTAGAATATTCACGAACACTTATAAAAATCGCAAACATTGGTTAAAATAGAAATATTTTACTCTTAAATATTTGGAAACTGATAAAAAAAACTAAATGAGTCACAGAAAAATGCCTGTTTAGTTGATCATTAAAAAATTATTTAAAATTTACGATATCAACAAAATTGCCATAAATATTAATTATTTGTCTATGTTGTATTTTTGTGCGTCTGTCTATTTACTATTTTTTGCTATACTTTTGTATAAACATATTGACTAAACTTGACTCACCCATGAAAGTATCATTACCTCTATTTGAAAACAAATGAATTGGATTTATTAAAATGCATGGGATTTCATGAAAATTACCACAATTTATATTACTCCTATTAAAATTGATCAAAATCTTAAATATTTATATTAAAGTACATGTAGTTGTGCAAATTAGAGATGGGTAATTCCCGAGCGAATCGACTCAAAGAGTCAGTCAGCTCAGTGAAGTGAGCCACGTGACTCAGTTCGAAATATGTAGCTCTTTGTAAGAAATGACTCATTTTGATTCGCCCGCTGTTCTAGAGTGAATGTAGATTCGCAATGCATTAAGTATTAACAGATCTTGATTTTCACGCGGCTCGTGGATCGACAGGCCGGCTTCCCTCAGCCTTGCTGGAAATGTTTTTTACTTTTTGCGTATGTACACTAATCAATTAATTTGTAAAAGCTGAATATTTCTCACACGCCAATTTCTAAGCCTGCGTTATTCATTTATTTAGATAGAGATTCGCCTTTTCTTACTTCACAGATACTACAATTTAAAATATTATAAGTAAACTACTATCTAGTAAACATTACAAATGTAATTTTTCGTTCGTTACCTTTTTGTAACCAGAATTGTAAATTTAATAAGTAGTGTTTGTTATTGCAGTAAGAAAATAGCTGTCGTAATATTTCTATCATGTTATTGCAGCATCATCGATTCGAATTACGACGCGTGCGAATGGAGATAAATAAACCCATTGAGTTGGCGAATCGACTCTAAAAGAGCCACGGCGGCTGTTGAATCCGACTGAGCTAGCTTACTCATCGGGATCCAACTCCGCGGTTCGGAGTTGGATCGCGATGATTCATGACGGCTCTCGAATCCAACTGAACTAGCTCGTTTTACGGAGCTCTTGAATCCGACTGAGCTATAGCTCACTCATCCGGATCCAACTTCGAGGTTCGGAGTTGGGTCGCGATGTTTCAATGCTGATTGTATGTATGTGTGTTTTCATAGGCGCGCACATGCATTCAATATATTTAAACACACTTGAAGCATTGATTAGGATATTATATGAATATCTCAATCAACGCTTCAAGTGTAATCGCATGAAATGAATACGCGTTTACTATAATTTTGATAAAATTTTCACTCTTACGTTTTTATATAAATTATGATTAAATTATTGCAATCATTGTATAACCGAAATAATTCATTTTTGCATTTTTTTTGCTTGATCTATCTAAATATTAATTATCATCACATCTAAGCGTTATATATTTTTAACTTGACTGTACATTAGTGTTTTATACGTGTCGCCACACCTATAAAACACTAATGTACAGTAAAATTTCGAGTTTAGAAAAGCCCCGTGAAAATTTGTCGCGGGACTTTTCTAAACTCGAAATTTTACTTCATGCTTAGTCTGGGAGTGGAAAACACTCGTTACTTTAGAGAAGGGTGCTCAGGCCCCCCTCTAGATACCAAAAGTCATACATTTAAAATTGTTGCAGGCAAGTTGCAGGAAAACTAAAAATTTAGTTTAAGCAAACCGTTCAAATTAATAAAAATAGCTAATTCAATAATTATAATTTACTCTAAAAATTTTGGAAAAATTATTTTTAATAAATCAATATTTACAAATATTAAAAATGAGCAACATTTTCAAAAGTAGCAAAATTAGCATTACATCAATACCGTTTTATTTTCAACAATGTGAAACAAAAATCAACTCTAATGTTATTCAGTATTTTCTTGGAAAAATAAATAACCATGAAAATAAAAAAACTTCAAAATAGAAGAGGAATTAAAAAATCTCAAAAAATTGATTGAAATAAAAATGTTTGATATTTAATTATTTCTTTCCCATTTTTTTTGTATTAAAACAAAACTGATACTAAATAATATTTTAATTCATTTGTAATTGAAATAATAATTTTTATTTTATATAAAAAATACAAATATAAAAATTAACTGAACTCTTCTAAATTATGAAGTTAACACAAATTAAAATTTATCCATTTCAACAGAGTATTGACAAAAAACTACAAATAAAAAGTAAAATAATACAAATAGCAATAATATGTATTATCAATAAAAATACTAAATTTAAAAAACCGAACATAAAATCTGATTACATTCTTCAAAATCAAAAAAAAGTCATTAACATATGACATAATAATTTACCATTTTTATATATCATATCCTTATGTATTTGTATACTCTGTACATTTGCGGGCATTCGTTGATTTTATAAAGGAGTTCAACTTATAATTCAAACGAGTGTTTCCAATTCCAGACTAAGCATGAAGTAAAATTTCGAGTTTAGAAAAGCCCCGCGTAGAAAATTTGTCGAGGGTCGCGCAGCGACCCGAGACAAATTTTCACGAGGCTTTTCTAAACTAGAAATTTTACTTCATGTACCACGCGTATAAAACACTTAAATTTTGTAAAGTTTAAAAAATTCTAGCCTTTATTTTGTTCGGTTGGTTGACAAATAGTGTTGAATCTTCTGAGCTGATTATACATACTAATTCTATTTATAAAATTTGACAGCTTTTTGTCAATTTTAAAGTAGATAACTTCCTTAGTTTAGAACATTTTATTTCTAATCGTTAGATAATTAATTATTTATTTTAATTTTGGTGAAAACTTACCTGCAACAATTTTAAATGTATGATTTTTTGTATCTAAACGGGGGCCCAGGCACCCCCCTTTAAAATAACGAATGTTTTCCACTCCCAGACTAAGCATAAAGTAAAATTTCGAGTTTAGAAAAGCCCCACGTAGAAAAATTGTCAAGGGTCGCGCAGCCTCCCAAGACAAATTTTTACGGGGCTTTCCTAAACTCGAAATTTTACTTCCTGCGCCACACTTATAAAACACTGATTAACAGTAAAGTTAAAAATATATACAGCTTAGATGTGATGATAATCAATATTTACCTAGATGTTGCAAAAAAAAGAAAAAAATCACTTTTGGAATAATAATAAAAGTAGAATAAATTTAGTTTCAGCAAATTGTACATATTGTTGATATTTAAATCATTATATCTTTAACGGGGAAACTGCTATGATGGACACATCACCATTTTTAAAATTGATGTCATTTCCAGTGAAACCGAAAGTGAAAATAAGGTTTATGAAAGATCTGTAAACTCGAATTTGTGTTTAGTATATACATACCAAATTTCAAATTGATATCTCACAAAATAAAAAAACCGTCGTGTTTTGTCGCATTTTGGTCGGTTTCAGACCACTGTGTGTCGCTCAATTCAATGAATTGGCGAATCAGATGGATCTCTAAGAGTCACAACTTTTAGCAGATTGCTAGATCGTAACTGAGTCTTGTAACTCTTTTGAGCCAGCTCATTGAACCAGCTCTTTAAAGTGAGTCTGATCTTGTGAACCAGCTCACCGAAAAGAGCCATTTTGCCCATCTCTAGTGCAAATAGTAATGTTTCTTTCATGAATTTATCCTCATAAATAACAGAGTTATTAGGAAATTTATTTTGAGAGTAGACATCCTGTATATCTAAATGACAGTTATCATATTCACGTTTTATTCTTTATTTCTTACAAAAAATTATATACACAATCAAAGTGTTCAGAAAATTGAACAAGGTCCACTAGAGATGTGTTCATTTTTTTCCTTGATATTTTGCTAACACGGCATACGACAGCTGGATTTGTGTTACATGTTCCAATGCCGTGTTGATACAATGTTTAACGTTTAGTGTTTAACGTTTAAGAAAATTATGCAGTTCATACGAGTATTAAGGTTTAAGCATTCTGCCAATTATTTCATTACAAATTTGTGAAAATATAGTTAAAAATGATCGTTTATAATTTCTGAATTCTCCTTTTTACCATTAACAATTCTACCAAATCGCTAAAGTTACTTTACTATCTTGTAATAGCTGACTCAGTAAATCTGACATCACTGTGCTCAAATAATAGAGTATAAATTCATAAAGTGTCGGCGCAAACAATGTGTGTGGAACTACTTATTTTTAAGGATAATTAAGGAAAATAGAATATAGCGAACCACTAAACACTAAACATTAATTCTTAAACATCGTATGAATGCGTTTG
The DNA here is from genome assembly GCA_932526585.2 of Philonthus cognatus. Taxonomy (NCBI): domain Eukaryota; kingdom Metazoa; phylum Arthropoda; class Insecta; order Coleoptera; family Staphylinidae; genus Philonthus; species Philonthus cognatus. The sequence goes on along the minus strand of OW052243.1, from coordinate 67,127,425 downwards.
TAAGAACACTTATGTTCTACTCCCCATAAGCGCTAAACCTTAAACACGCACATACGTCTTTTAAACATAGCACAACAGGTGGGGTGTGAAAAACCCCACTTCAAAAATTAATTTTACAAATGTGTATTAGGATATTGGAGTTAATAAAGATAACTAGATTAAACCATTATGTTATAGCAACAAAGTGTTAAAAAACAGCCTTCATTATATTATAGATCATCGAAAAATGTTTCCAATAAAAATTATAAAAAGTGGTTGAAATACTAGAAATCTAGAGATTATACTTTTCTGTATCTTGGAACACACTTTTTCTCGAAATTTCTGATAATAATTTACACTTTAGATCAGATGTTCTATTACCATTTTAGAATGTAATACTAAATAAAAGAGAAAATAGAATCTGACGAGACGTTTCTCTGTTAAGATATGAAATATTAAATAATTACCTATTACTTTTGAATTAGGCTATTCATGAAATCAAGTCAGAAAAATAAATTACATCATGAGCATTTGCAATGAGAACTGTAAATGTTAAAACATGTGGGATTTATATTTACATAACAATGTCTTAATGCGCGATCTTAAATAACTTTTATAATTTAAATGAACGCTGGTGTGTTGGACGAGAAACCCTTGATCTAGTTACGATCGTAGGTGGAGGAATTTCGGTGGACCAACGGGGAGCAAATTCTAATTAATTGCCAGATACTTCACTCACCTGTCAGTGTCTAATTAGGGTTAGGTACCCTTCTGCTGTAAACACTCGTTGTGATGAAACAAAACGGATTTTCTTGTTTTCACACAAAAATCACCACTTGTACTTACTGTTCTATCAGGCACTAAGAAAGCTAAGAAACATAGAAACCGCTAGGGTGGGATTATTCTTATGAAGTTGTTTATAATCTCAAATTAGTTGATGCAAAGGTCACATTGGCGTCGCTACGATCGTATTTTACAGTTTTCATTAGTACAAAAGCATCAATTGACGACTCACATCAGGGGCCGTCGATTCCATATAAATCTGTAAGTTCACATATTTAGTTGACCGGACCACTCGATTGGAGGGCGCAAATGTCGCAATTTCAAATTTCCCGCGATTTCGAACATCTGATGGCCCAAAAATCAAATTTCCCGCAGTTTCGAACTTTGCGAGAAAGATATTTCAATCAGCACCTGTTCAAAAATGCTGATAAGACGAAATATTTTGAAGACGGGCGTGGACGAGTGTTAATATAAATAAACAAAACCGTAAGTATTGGAAAATTTTCAGTTTTTAAGCTATTCATTTCATTCTATCAATGCCATTAAGTCTGTACTTGTGTTTAAATTTGTAAAAATGTCTCATTTTTGTGCTATAAAATCATGCAATAATTGCGAGAAAAATATTCGTATGCATAGATTTACGAAAAGAAATGGGGTAAGCTTTAACATTTGTTACATTAGTTCATTTAGATATTAAAATAAACATAACTTTTGTTTGAATCAATCAAAATAAAACTATTAAATTTATTTCATGGAAGTTGTAAGTTCTAATTTAATGATATTCGTGCCGATTCAATAATAGAAGTATGTTATTTAAACTTGGATGGTGAAATTAAAAAGTAACATACTTTAAATTTAACATTTTGATTTACAGATATATAGTACATATAAAAATTTAACAAAATAGATATGTTAAGTTTACTTTTATTCGTACAAATTGGTTTTTTGTTATTAGGCTTTTGGTCTTTTATTTTTATTAAATCTTAAATTTTTGTTTCAAAATATACGAATAAGTTTATATCATTAAATGAAAAACTAATAAACAATTACAATATTTTACATTTTATTCATAACTACTACTCTATTTTTTTAAATAATCCTATCAATTCATTAATCTAAGATTGATATTCTTTTTTAGGTGTATGAGAAGTGGTTAGAGGCTGTTGGCCGAGAAGAGCTGCGAAAAAAATCGAAATGTCAAGTCGTTAAATCCACATTTATTTGTGACAGGCATTTCGATGAGGGGACGAAATGCTCTTCCAGCAAATCTAATTTAAAGCCAGGGAGCGTCCCCACATTATATCTTGATACACCGGCTGGTAAGCTGAATATTTATTTATTACTTTTATATATTCACATATATCTCTAAATACCAATTAAGAAGAATAAATTACTTTTTTTTATATAATATTTTTTTGAGCAAGCGCGCAAGTATAGTATATCTAAATATTTATATATACATATTTTGTTCACAGCCCTCGTTGAAGATCCGGATGATCCAGACGATCCGGAAGATCCGGAGTTGATTGGACCATGCAATGTTAATGAGTTTCCAAGCACATCGGACGAGTGGCCATCCATCCAGACTCTGCAGAAATCAAATGCTGGTGGAAATAAAGCCTTATGCCCAAACGTAGACTTTCCCATCATGCAGGACAGCAAGAATTCCCTTTCGCCTTCTCCTGGTGCGAGCAGGAAATCCCATCGGGATAATTCTGTCACTGGGAGCAGTTCTACACCCCTTCATATTAATCCGTTTTTTTCGTATCGTGGAAATTATAATATAATTGGAAAAATCTTAAAGAGAAGTTGTAGAGAATTAAGAATTAAACATTTAATGTGTTTATACGTTTTGTCATAGCTCTTTTAGTTTTAAAGTTATTTTTAAAAAATATGAATTTATGAATTGTTTCAAATTATGTTATTGCTATATTTCTGTGATAGAAATAATAGATACAATAATTCTAATTTGCGGTCGGTACCTGTGTTAACTTCAGCACATTTTTTTCTATATACTTAATTTTGTATAATTCTGTATATTTAAATAAAACACTTGGTTCGTTTTACTAATAAATTGTTTTATTTTCAACTAGTTTCGGCTTAATGCAATTTTTTCAACATTCTTGAAAATGGCATTAAGCCGAAACTACTTGAAAATAAAACAATTTATTAGTAAAACAAACCAAGTGAATTTCAATCAAATACCTATATATTAATAGAAATGTTTTACCAAGTGATCAATGAGAAACAAGTTAATGATATAAAAACACTTGGTTTGTTTCACTAATTTATATTTTCTCCGAATAGTTTTATCCAATGGTTGAAACTAGTCGGAGAAAATATATGTTAGTGAAAGAAACCAAGTGTTTTATTTAAATATCCAGAATTATATTCAAAAATGTTTCACCACGGGTTAAGTGAGAAAATAATTAAACACATACTTAATTCTGTGTTTCATTAGTAATAATTTGTGTTTTATTCATAATACTTCTTGTTTTAACATTAACTACTATTTTTAAGAATTAGAAGTATTAATTAGACCAAATAAGATGGAAAACAATCCACGCAGTCATCTTAATGGAAATAAATATTGTTATTTAATTTATATTCGTAAATTATGTATATGTTGATATTTAAAAGATATTTCAATGGTTACTAAAATTATTCGTTCACTAATTCACCGGAATTGCATTGCTTAGTAACTATGATCTTATGGTTAATAACAGTTAATTCTTGAAACATGTCTAAGAGCGAATTTTCATAAAGTGAATTAATGTAATCAGTGTTTTATTAAATGTAATGGTAAATATTTAAATTAATTAATGCAAACAATGTTTTTTTAATGAAATTGTAAATATTTAAAATGTCATATTTTTTGTAATATACATTTTGTACTTTAATTATTTTGTTATTATTTCTCGCATCGCGCGGTGATTCAAACACCGCGCGGTGTTCCCCGCACCGCACCACACCAAAAATAGTAAGACCCCCCGCACCGCGCGTCACGCACAGCAAAAAGCCCCACCCGCACCGCGCGTCGCGCTCAGAAGAAGCCCCCCGCTCTCCTCGCCCGTGACGTCATTAGCGATTGCAGCGCCCCCGCATCGAGTGGTCCGGTCAACTAATCTTACGATACGTGGAGCCCCCTAGGAGTTATCAATCTAATTTAATCTATGACTCACATGACCGATGAGGGGGCTGGCTGGAGTACTGTACTGTCGATCAGGGGTCTGCAACTCGCGGCCATATTGAGCGACATTGGGGCTGCCATTACTCGGGGCAACGTACCAACTGAAATGCAAACGCAAGAAAATGTCCAGATATTTTCTGATTTGGGGTTGGCACAACTATAAATTGCTGGGTTAAGTTTTGACCGTGATGCTCCCACGCTAACCTCTATTTTAATTGTTTTCAAGTGTGATTTGATGCATTTTGTTTGTGACTTTATTACTAGGATTATTTATTTTTTTATTAAATAATAATGCCTAGCAAGTGTTGTGTATTAGGGTTTGAAACCCCAAGTGGAAGTAAAGTCCATTGTTTTCCTGGAAATAGCGAGGTAAGTGTTTATTTTTAACATACAAATTGTAACTAATAGTTTACAACATTGGTGGCCAACCCGCGGCCCGTCGAGTCAATTAGAACTTTTATTCTACACAAACCACAATATTTCTAAAATTTGCTGTAGACAATAAGAAAATGTATTTTTTTCAAAATGTGTAAAAACTAAAACTCCTACTTTCATATTTTGCTTATGCTTATGCATGTATACATATCCTGGGAGCCATTCGACACATTGCATCGGTGCTGTGAATAGCCCCCTTAAAGATAATACTCTGTAAATGTTCAGGCATCCGTTGTTTTTATAAGAGTTTAATTTGAACTTCTACCGAGTGACTCCACTTATAGTTTTAGGTTGTGGATTTTATTATTTGGTTCAGCTTACTTAAATGTAATTAATTGTGTTACTTTATTTATTAGTTTATTTTATAATAATCAAAATGTTCACTTAAGGTTTTATTAGTCATGCGAATATAATGATTTAAATTAAAAATCACTAGGTTTGTTTACTAACGGTTGAATTTATTTCAACTAGTTTCGGAAAGAGCTGAAACTATTCGGTGTCAATTAAATCATTAGTGAAATAAACGTAGTGTTTTAAAATTAAATTATATTTATAAGTATATATATATATATATTTATGTACATTTATTTTTATCATATACATTTACTTTTATTTGTAAAATGAATAATATAATATTATTAGGTGACAGCTTGAATGCTTTGCAAAAATTGTGTATATTAATACAATGCTTAATTTTTTTAAATGTTTGTTTTAGAGAACAACTGTTAGAGCGTTCCAGGACTTCAGATATGATGACGACATATATTGAAATAAACTAATTTCAGAGATTCAGTCTCACGATTGAGGATGTGTACATCCAAAGTAACAGATGAGATTTGATTGACAAAGCCTCTCCTTAATTAAGACTGTCTATGCCTGACGAAGAGTCACATCCTTCACGAGGTAATCTTGTCGTAGCTAGAAAAAGCTGAAAAATAATCATTAAATACTTCCTATTTAATTTTTTGTATGAAATTTGTATTTTATTATGTAGCTATACATTTGTTTGTTTTTTCTTGTACATTTTATACAGAATCAAATAAATTCTTATTTTTTTTAATATAATTTTGATTTTCCCGCTTTTCAATATAATTTGATTTTCCCGCTTTTGAATAAAATTTTTATTTTCCCGCTTTTTCATTTCCGTTCTTGTCGTAGCGCCCCTTAGCGGCTGTAATATGCACATAACTGCATTTTAAATTTCCCGCGTTTAGTAAAATTCTGGGGTCCCTAGATAAAAATCGACTGATCGCCAGCGCCCTCCCAGCGATCCGAGTAAGGTACTAATCCACTGGTGGCAACCTGTCACTCGGATAGTCGCACATCATTCTTGTCTAGGCTGTCGATCAGCTGTTCCGGCCATTTATTAGGTGTTTTAGTAATTCGCTGTATTTAAATTGAATACTTACACTTCTGTTGGTATTTGGAACGATGTTTTTAAAAATTAAAGATATATTAGTGTCCATAGATGGAAGTGGTACAAGTAGAAACCTTACATCAGTTTAGAATTTTTAATTCTTCACATTTTGAATATAACCCCCAAATGTATGTCTAATTTAATTAGAGAAACTGTAGAAATATTTTGATATCAGTGCAAAATAGAAACATGTTGATATTTGTTGTAAATGGTACATCTTAAATTTTGTCTTGGAAGAGGTGTCAGGACCTTTTTTGAAGGCGATTATTTTATTGTTTTTTATAATAAACGAAGAAAATCAATACGTCGAGCGTATTGGTTTAATAATAGTTTCGTTGTTAAATTAAATAGTTTAAATATATATATATTATATATATATATATATATATATATACAGCGTGTAAACGAACTACTGTACAGGCTCTCCACCACATAAGGGGCAGCGTTTAAATAAACAATACCTGCATTTGAAATTACCATACCTTTAGTAGATAGCTCACAAATAATTATTAAAAATAATTAATAATAATAGGCCACATGTTTGTGGTATCTGGTATACGCGCACATTGCGTATTTTAAGAGAGATTCCACATAGACTGGTAGTTTTTAAACGATTTGGATATCGAAATACACCATCCAGAGCAAAGTGGGTCAGATTGTGAAGAATTATGTCTATGTTATCGTTTTCATAAGTACCCATTGCTGACTAAATTCCGAATATTTTCTAAACGTGTTAATGAAATTCAATATTTTTCCTTATTAGGTTCACACTTCACTTTATCTCCACTCTTATGGAAATGTTTGGATAAGAGCGGCGAGGGTGGATGATTTTTAAACAGGTTGCTGTTTAGTCTATGGTGAAACCTATTCCATGAAACATCTACATTTTGTAACATGGCGCGATACGTTTATTCGCTGTAGTAAAAGTAAATAAAAAATACAACTTACGCATCCACGAAAAATATCATGAACACAGGTAACCAGAAGTTCTCAAAAAGTAAAAAATGCATGAAAAATTATGAAAAATCCAATATTTTTTTTCCGATTTTATTTTTGCTGCAATTGGTGTCAAAATATTTTGTGTATACGCCCTTAAGAGGATGTACATTAGTTCGATTACACGCTGTATATGTATTTATATTGTTATAAACTGTTTTTGTTTAATCCTACCACTATGGAGTGTGGATTTATTTTGTATTGTAGCACATTATCGCCAAAATCTGATAATTGCAAACATTTCCTGGGTAAAAATTTAATTTTGAACAAAATGTGTTAAAATTATCAGCTTTATGCGATATTTTGCTACTATAAAATAAATCTGCTGTAACGTGCCGTTTGATAGAAATGTAAATAGCGTGTTGGGGCCACTTAATTGCTACGCCTATGTTTTTTGTTTTGACCGTCAAGGAAATTTTTGGGAAAAAGCGCGTTAGCGAGAGCGGGCCATCTTGCGCGGAGGACCGCGAAACTCAGGGGACTCGAGTTTGGGCAGCCGGCGTGTGAACAAGTGTGTGTCAGGTGAGCGTTCTATTGTTTCGATTTATTTTGTTTATTATTGTCGGTGTAGTGAAGTTAATAGAGATTATTTTATTGTGGCTTGTAATTGAGAGCCGCTGATTGTTACGTGCGTGTCAAGCGCGTAAGTAGCCAAAAACGCACACACTTGTTCCATTTGCCCGACCGGGTTATCTTTGTTTTTTTTTGTGATAATGGTGCGGGGTTGCATGATGTCTAGTTGTACGTGTTGTTTGTATTATGGATCCCGGCCCTTTTGAATTTTCCCTTGCGCTGAGCGTAAATTCGCGTTACTGTCACGCTAGTAGCCACATAGGGCTTCATTAAATTACGTAATACTGCCAGAGTATTTTTCAACCGTAGCTCTTCAGCCGCCCAGGGCCCCGTTCCTTTAAGACGACGATATTTGGGAAGAGAGACGCAGCCGGACCAGACGAAAGCGGAAGCTGTTATGAAGTAGCTGCCAGCTCTAGAGGAAGGGTTTTGAGGAGTGCTTGCCCAGTAGCCAAACTCCCAAGCTGATTTCCTAAGCCAGATGTAACGCATGCGCTTATCCCTATTCCTGCAGCACTACAACGCTTGAGCAAGGAGAACTTCTGGTGAGACGTCCTGTCAAATTGTCTAACCATCCCTTGAAGGGCGGGCCAATTGCAGATTTATTCCAAGAAGAGGCAGTGACGCTTTCATTCATCCTGTAGCTTTTGTTTTAGATGCTGAGGCTGCTTAATTTATTTGTAAAGCCTTAAATTCATTTCTTAATATTTTAAATTCTATCCGTAATACTTTTTATTATTAAATTCACTATGGCAAAGCCTATATTTTCATTATTTAGTTGAGTAATATATTTTGTTAACATTTAAATTTAGAAGAGTAATTTTCTTTACTAACTCCCGAACGAATTAACAGTTTAATTCCCCCCTTCTGTCACTAGTGACTGGCGCCCGACTGATGTTGAAGTGGTACAAGTTTTTGTTAGTATTCACCCCCGACCGTGCGCCGCTTACAGATGAGCTGGCCGTGGCATTTGTGAAATTTAACGTCACACTGCATACTGATGAAATGATTTGTGTGAACGGTTGCATACCTTAGAATTTTCAAACAGTTACCTGTAAATAAAGTTTACGCTCTACAGCGACACCTGGAATCCGTCCACGATTTTTGAGTGAAAGAGAGATATTCTGTTGGAGAGAGAGAGCTACATTTAGCGTTTAAAATTTAACCCAAAGCTAGCTGTCTGTGGCATGAACCATGCAAGGCGACCGCGCGTTAGGCCCGCCGCATATTGAACCCAGCCCAGCATACCACAGCCCAGACCCATGCTCAACACAGCCGGACCCACGCCCACGTGTAAAATGGAGGCACCGCATGTTGAACCCAGCTCTGCAACTCTCTCCGTGACGTCCCTTCAAATGCCTTGAGATTTAGAATTCGAGTCCGAAACTAGGGACGTAGTTCCTATGTATGCGTTATCTAGAGAAAAAAAGCCCAAGTGCTTACTTAAGTGCGCAAAATACTTGAGCAGAGTTTTTGTTAAGTGGAGAAGTTCCCGACAATGTATTTAGTCGTTGTTTCCGGCTCAAAACGTCAAAAACACTTTTTTTATTAAATTTTTAGGTTAATGTAAACAAAATCAGTATAAACAAATCGAGTCTCGAGATCCACAACCCACAGTGCGGCCACGGGTGTGCGCAGGGAGGTAATCCTCAACATTAAATGTTTAAAAAACTGGGCACTGCATCATGCTCCTCATACTTCAGAACCCCAAAGTATAGATTTTCAACAAAATAGTGTTTATAATTAACTAATTACTCGTTAATTATAAACACTATTTTGTTGAAAATCTATACTTTGGGGTTCTGAGGTGACTCGCGACATAAATAAATGTTTTTCTCAGAAAGTGGGTCTGAAATTTTTAAAATGAAAAATTCCTGTTGTAGAGGAAACTTAGGACTATAATTTGGTAGTACTTATAGGTTGGACAAATTTGAATTCAGTTTTTACGAGTCTCGCAAAGTTTAAATTTATATTTTAAAATTATGAAAATTTAAAATGAAAATTCATTAACTATTTAAGATATTAATATGGTTTTTCATGTGTCTAAAGCACAGGTCACTTGTTTATACATTAAAAAAACAGTAGATAAATATTTCAAGCGATTACGAAAATATACCTACTTAACCGCGCATCGATTTTCGTTATAAATTCACAACTGAAAATTGACAATGTTAATGAATTAATTACACATTAATTAAAACCACTATTTTGTTAAAAATCTATACTCGAGGGCGCTGTGATATGCTTTGTTATTAGCAGATAAGTATAATTTTATAAAATTAAGCAATCGTCTATTATAAACAAGTAGTTAGTTAGTTTATATGAACGTAAATTATACAACATGTTTGGTGCATATTAGGTCTAATTATATGCAGTAGTATTTTATTTGGCAACTGGTCAGAACATAACCTAAAACTTATAGTAGAAAATTGAAATGCTATTATTTATTATTAATAATTTATTATATTACAATGAAAGTGAATAAAATGATAGATACATTTCCACTTTTGGACCTACAGCTAATGCAATATTTTAGTACATATATTCATATTTATATATTATTATGTTAATTTATTTCCAAATCATCTTAAACATAGCTGTCTACAACATGAGGTGGTTCTACTCTTCCCTCCGAATGGTTACATATAATTCTCACTCAAGAAGGTATCTTAGATTCCATATGAAGCAGCTTGCAGTCATGTTATGCATAAACTTTCAAAGATTAACCTTGTATTTTTTGTGGCAATAAAGTTTTATAGATTTCATAGATACATACGACTTTTATTAGTTAATTTAACCAGTTTGGCAATTAAACTAAATATTATGAATTATTTTTGGTATGATTATGACCCATTTCGCTATTTCACACAATTTCACATCACAATAATTGGTGTCCAATTAAAACAGGTTAATTTTCAGTTGGCTTGGTGAGATGTATCTTCAAAAACAAGCAGTTCTATTCGAGTAATCTTAGAGTTATTTTCTAAAAGCTTAGTGAATTAAATAATGTGTAATGATTGTATATACACTGCAGTAGTAATTGATCATGTTGTTTAATACCTAATAACTAACCCTTTCGCTACGCAGTTTAAATTGTAATTGCGTGCCCTGTGTACGGAGCTTGAAAATATAATGCGTATTTCGTTCCAGAGGCTCATACCGGCATATACCGTGTGTTCCACAAAAAAGGGCCCAAGCTGTAGCGGCTCTATTTTTGAATAAGAATGAAAGATATAAAGCTGGGTGTTAATAGCTACAATCTGAATGATTTTTAGCAAAAATGCAAAAAAAAACAAAAGTTGGCTATGGATTTTTTTTTAATTATACAGTGTATAGACTGCATTGAAGAGTTACCAAACTTTGTACGCTCTCTGCTCGTGATTTAAAGGCTTTCGAAAATATACGCTCTTTGCACATGGAGCACATAAAAACAAAATGTATCGATACGCTCCTCGTAGCGAAAGGATAATAACAAAATAATATTTCATTTGCAGTGACAAGGGTAGGGGGCAAACAACACACTGAGGCCAGCCTCAATAGAGGGATTGTCATGGGTTTTAAAAGGGGCTGGCATTAGTGTCAAAACATAGGAAGGAGGCAACCTGCGAGGTTAGAGGCTTTGTGTGGACTAGCAGGATGCTGAGGGGACCCCTTTTGCTCCCTGCTGAGGCTGAGCTGTGGGGGGAATCCCGCTAGTCCATACGAAGTCTCTAGCCTTCCCATTTGCATTTTTACTCTGTTTTAACCCTTTTAAAAAGAGGCAAGTGTCGATGCTAGAGTCTTGCATGTAAACGAGCAGGGAGCTAAGCCCCTCAATAACCTATATACAAGCCTTACCATTCGCCTCTTTTCCATGTTTAATCACATGTGCAATGCAACTTATGAGACTTTTTGGAAGTAGGTACTCATGTTTGTAAGCAATTATTTTCAGCATTGAAAATAATTAAAAGCGACTACCGATCAAGATTCAATGATTACTAAAATATCGATTACTGTTTCGCACTTAAAATTTTCGTTCGTTTTATCAAAAAACAATAATTTGTGCTATAGAATGTCAATATTTTGGTTGGCCCGTTGGCAAAAAAAGTTGCTCACCCCTAAGCAATCCCATATAGTTGAAAATTTTAAAAAACATAGTATTTAGTACACCATAATATAATAATAAAATCATATGAAATGCTGCATATCTTTATGTAGCTATAAAATAAAAAACACTCTCATTAAATAATATTTAATCTCGACAACATTTAATTTTTTCTTTATTGTGTTTTGTGATCTTAGGGCTTTCTTAAATTATATTACAATTTAAGCTATCTGTAACTCACAGACCCATAGCGTCGCTGTGGAGGTCTAAGAGTAATGATCAATTTAATAAATACTCAGAAATAGTAAGTTTTTTACTCGAAATATAGCTATCTATATTTTCTTCAGTTCACATATATTCACTATTTACTTAGGAATCATAATTTAAAAATAAACGTTAACTATTTTAAAATTAAATCTTTATTGACATTTTATAATTTAAGTAAATACAAAAAATTACATACAGTCCACAGAAGCGATGATCATAACTAACGGATAATAAAAGAACAAACATCCACAAATGAATTAACAATTAAAGCTTTTACTGCAATCAAAAGAGCTTTGCGTGACTCCGCTGTTTTATTAAGAGATAAATCAGATTTAAAATAATAACTCGACTAATACATTTTTAATAAAGTTATTTCAATATACATAACACACATGTAATTGAAATGTAGGTAATTTGGCCTTAACAGAAAAACAGGTAACAGGTAATTTGGCCTTAAAATTTTTTATATAAATACAGTAAAGCTCCGCTAATCCGGATCAATGAGAACGGATTTTAGAATACATAATGTAAATAACTAATATTTCCATTTCGTCCGGATTACTGAAGAATCCGAATTATTGGAGTTCGGATTAGCGGAGCTTTACTGTATTTATATTATAATGATATTTCTTTTACTTTAACACGTTTACATTCAAATAATACAAATATAGTAATATTTAAACATTTATCTTTATTGCAAGCATTTTCATTATAAAAAATTGTGCACAGTGTGTGAGATGGAGTCGGATTTTGAAAAATAGAGGATATTTTATGAACCGACTCTGGCTCTAGTTGGTAGTAATGAATTAATTTATCTTTTGTGATTATAATTTATTCCACTTAAATATTGTTGTTAGTTTTGGTACTTTCTAATAGATAAAAATAATAATTTACCCATTCAATAATTCATCTTCATGTACAAATTCTTCCTTCCCGCTATGTTTTACATAGAATATTTCATGGAAAATGTGCAAGATGTGTAAGTAAAATAGGTTATCGATGTGTATTTTCGTGCGACCGCATGCCTTTCGCACGGTCTAGACCCTGGGTCTCCAAACTATCTTCTTCGCGGGCCACAAATACAATTCTACATAATAAAGTCGGCCAAGATCCGATTAATTTTATAAAATTATGAAAAATTTAAGGAACAATTGTTACAATATTTTAAAATATGACATTTACAAAAAAAATTACAAACAATCGCGGGTCGGATTCATGCAAGTCGCGGGCCGTAGTTTGGAGACCACTGGTCTAGACCAAACGTTAAAATCATGCTATGCGAACGCACGTTTCGTCGTATGATTTCATCTCGGGAATACCGATACCGGATCGTATGAAACGACCATACGTCATGCGATTGGATCGTGCGATCAATTTCGGGATTGCCGGCCCTGGGAATACTCAAGGTACATCGAGTAACACATATATGTGTATAAGGTATGCTTCACCACAGTCTCCTACGTTTTTGGCAGCCACCGTACCCCGCCAACATTGTTCTCGGTTCTATGACGTAGACAATAAGTCTCCCTGTGTGTTACGAGTCATAGGACCGGAGACTCCGCCCCTATTCTATCGCATGCTAATCTAGCGATCCTTATAAACACTATATTCTTGGGTATACTGTGCTCTTTCAGCTGGAGTCGACCTCAGTTAACCTTCTATTTAGATTTTCTAAGGTTTCTATCATTATTTAATTAGTTCACCGCTAAATATAACGTACACCATCACTGATAATATTGGATAATGGGTGAGTACATTAGATTGATAATACTGGTCAAATCTAACCCTAACCTATCTTTTTAGCAACAACTAGCGGCGTCTCCTTCATTTTAGCACTTATCAGTGCTGTTTTCACATTTTCGGGTATGCAAATGTACAAACCTTGGTTGGTTTCATCACAGCTTCACACTATACTGGGTGGTTATTTAGGTTCAATATTATTCGTACTTATTCTTACCGCTTTGGGGAACCTGGAAACTTGTGCGTTTGGGAAATCCATGCAAGTGAAATTATTTCCTGAAAGTAAGTAGACTATTAAGAAGTCCAAACTTTTTTATATTTCCGGTTTCTTTGAAAAATATCTATGTTTCGTCCAAAAACACAACATTCCTAAAGTAATCACTATTTATATTTTTGATGAAATTATTTAAAAAATGCATCCTTTTTGAAACTACATGTTGTTATTCGCGCAATATTTTTCTGTTGTTTTGTTGTTTGAACTTAAAGCCAATCAAATGCAACAACCTTTTCAGTGATGTTTTTCCCATTTCACATATCTGCCAATCTTTAATTGCTTCTAATATTGATTCTACAGATACCACTGACGGCTCGTCAGGGACGGCAGGGTTGGCTGGGCCGTACCGTTAATTTTGATTGATCAAAAATTATATTTTTTTTTTTTCTCAGAAATAAATATTATGCATTTTTTATAACAAATATATAACACGCTAATAGGTAGTAATATTAATAATCACTCAGTAGAAGGCCGATAAATCCGGGCATTTATTTTTATTTAAAATATGTTTACTAAGCAACTTCGTATCTGCAAAATCGGCCAGCCGTAGATTTTCAAATTATGAAGATTAATGCAAGCGCTACGTCGCCACGAGTGTCAGTGCAGTTTCTGTTGTTACATTTCCCCTGTAGCGAGAACGTGCGTCCGCAAATGGTTTACTCGAGTACGGCAAATTTGCCGGGGCCGTACTCGGCGTTCTTTCACACAATACACCGATGCCTATGTGTCGATGCACACTTTAAATTTGGTTACGTTACAGATCACAGATTTTTATTCAAGAACTAGTGGATTTATTTATCAATGTATTTCTGATTATTTTCATATTATTCAATTTTTAAAGTACAATAGGTATTTACTTTAATACAAATTGGTCATAAAGGCCAACAATTGATTGGTATTAAAAAACAGTTAAAACATATTCGTCTAAAATTTTATTTCAGAAATCAGAACATATCTCACGTTTTTAAATATCGTTAAACAACTAATGTAATTTCAAAATGCAAACAATAATTAAATAGTTACCTAATTGTAATTTACAAAATATAACATAGGTATTTTAGGTAGATTATGTGAAATATATCAGTGTATAATTATAATTAACCATATTATGTATATAACATGTTTAAAAATGTTATTGTAACTCCGAGAATATTCTCTCTCTATTTTTGAATGTCGGGCGAAATTATTTAATTTAAAGTATCGTACTAGCAAAGGTATGATTCTAGCATAGGTATGGTTTGGTAAGGCAGGCCGTTTAGTCTCAGTGCGCGTGCGCTAAAATACATTCGGCAGACCCACTTCCTTAGATCAGGAGCCGTCACTGACAGATACGTATATTTTTTGCTCATACATATCATGCACAATTTTTCTGATTTAATTTTTTATGACAGGTAAATTTTCCACTTTTGGTGATATCCTAGTCCTTTTTTTTATCTCTAGGGATTCACCATTGCGGCGCAAAGCACAGATTCTAATTACTGTCTGCGTTGACACTTTGAAGATGTCGGCAGTCCTTTGATGAACATTATTTAATGGTACTATAGGTCCACCGTTGTCACGTTCTACACTAAAGTAGTCCACTACATCCAATAATATTTTGAGCCCTTCTTCACCTAAAACTTTTCTGGATGCCATTGTGCCACTTCTAAATACAAATTGAGACTAAAGTAGACTTGAATATTCTTCTAAAATATTTAATGCAGTTATAATGATTCTATGAAGACCCAATTTAACAATTTCCAAAATCCCTACCTAATGTATAAATAATATCTGGTATCTGGTGCCGGAATACTGAACACAAATTCAATTTTGATATTCGTTTTCTAGTTTCACAAACAGAGTTTAACTCGTTCGTGACGAAACAGTGACCTGTATATGCACTTTGTGCATTCGTGTCATTGACGATTAGATGGCATTAGCTATCGAATCCATTAATAGTTTTCACATATTGGCTTGATATAGTCGGAAATGTTCAGTATTCCTCAGCACTGGGTCGGGACCACACTGACGAAGACCTTGAAGTCCGAAACGTGTCTGTTGGTATCTGGTGCCGGAATAATAATAATAATAATACTTTATTTTATACAAATATAAATATAACAATCTACATAATGTATAAAATAATGTCCAAACAAAGAAAAATTAATTAGTGTTAATTCATATTCATATACTCTTCAACAGAATAAGGTTCTAAGTCGCAGAGAAGTGCGTAAATTTGACGCTGATACGTAGTTATATTTCGTTCCTCCCTAATATAAATTGGTAGGCGATTAAAAAACCTTAAAGACGCATAATGAACTCCCTTCTGTATCCAGAGGATATCGTTTGTTTACTTTATTCCTTGTGTCATATCCGTGATTTATTTCAAAGCAGGTACTGAACACAAATTCAATTTTTATGACATGACAATTATATTTACCTGCAATACACCTAAATTACCTACAACTACAATAATACATATACGGAGCTAATTGCTTTCTGTATGAATACCGTACGAAAGACAGGTAGAAATGTCAATTATATTTACTTGCAATACAGATTAGTACCTTAGTTACGTACTGCCACACTAATATACAGGGTGTCTCAGAGCACCCGTATCAGGCAATTTTTGAGAAAACGGCTAGTCCTAGAGAGTTGGGACAAAAAAAATTATTACAAAGGCGTATTAAAGAATCGAATGGTGATACTGTTATTTCGCAAAAAGGTTGGCATCTCTTAGAGTTTGCTTAAAAATGTTCATAACTCAAGATTTTTAAATGGCATTATAGGGCAAAAGTGGTATAATTGAAAAGGGCTTTGAAAAATAAGCAATTTCTACAAGAAAAATATTTTTGTAACTGGAGTTTGTTTTGAGTAATTTTGGATTGAAGTTATCAAATATCAATATTTTATGGCTACCTTATTTTAAAAGTAAATACTTAGGGCGACTGGTATTGGGACCAGAACAGTTCAACAGTGTTTAGAAGTAAATGGAAAACAGTTTGAACCAGTGCTGTGAACTCTGAGTCGGAGTTAGAGTCAAAACTGTGGAGTCAGAATTTACGTATTTTTGTGATGAGGAAATCGGAGCCGTGGAGTTAGAAATTTCGTATAGTTCCGACTCCAGTTTTCAATATAATTGTTTAAATATAATTGTGCTAAACATATTTTGTATTTTTTTTTTCTAAAATTTGACCCAAATAGATTTTTTAATAGCAATGAAAATGTGTAATTTGCATATGAGAGAAAACCAAAATTCAGATTTTTTTTCCAAAAAAAAACTATTAGATTGCAATTATGCAGATGTAGTAACCATTAAACATTTATTTGTATTGCAAAAAATTGCACTTCAAGTAAAGTTCGAAAATGTTCACATGATTCGAAGCAGCAGTCGGAGTTGGCGTAGGATTTGCGAAAAAAAAAAAAGTTGGAGACGGAGTTGGAGCCGAATATTTCTTTAGCGACTTCGCGGACTTGGTTACAATGTATCTGACATTTGAAACTCAATCTTTAAAAATAAGTTGGCCATGAAAAATTGAAATTTAATAACTTTAATCAGATATTACTCAAAATCGATGCCAGTAACAAAATTATGTTTTCTACAAAAGTTGCTTATTTTTTAAAGACCTTTTAAATGATACCACTTTTGACTTATCGTGCCATTTAAAAATTTGGAGTTATTGACATTTTTAGTAAAACTTTCAGGGATGCCAACCTTTTTACGAAAAAACAATATCACCATTCGATTCTTTAATACGGCTTTTGTAATACATTTTTTTGATCCCAACTCTCTAGGACTGGCCGTTTTCTGAAAATGGGCTGATACGGGTGGTCTGGGACACCCTGTATATAATCGGAGCTTATTGCATTTGTCGTTGAATTTTATTGGCCTATTGAACACTCGTTATCTCATACATTATTATAATTGATGGATATTAATTGTAGGATATTATTTGATTACAATATTCGCTTAAAAATCGTTTGCTGTGATATCGGATTACTTATTCCATATACATAAAAAATATCCGAAGTTCTACTAGTTTCATCAATTTATCATCCTAAAGCTCTCCATGTGACAAACCAGCACATACATTTCTTTTAAAACTAAATAAATTCATCGATTTAGGGGTTCTGGAGATTTTATTGTATAATTTGTATAGTTAAATATAAAGCATCTAACAGAGATAGCAGTTTATTATTTGGCGGGGATATTAATCCCTGAAACCTGATGTTTAAATTATGCACATGGGTTCGAAACACAATTCTCTGATACAAATAGGGGGGTGTACGATAATTTATAATTTTGTAGTAAAAAATGTAGCTATGTAGGGTTCGTCTGTTAGCCATATTCAGCCATTTCAACTCAGCACATTTTTCTGAAATATGATCATATTTTCTAATACCCATAATAAGTCTAATGGGTATTAGAATGAGAATTTTGTGCTTTTTGTATGGCAAAAATCCAAATAAATAACTATTATTGGCATGAACTTTTTTTTGTTTCGAAATTGTTTGAAGTTTGGCATGAAGTTTTTTTTTAAATCGATAATTTTCGATGTTTTTGTCATAATATAATGTTTTCATTATAATGGAATGTCTAAAAATTAAGTTAATGACTACTTTTGTCATAATGTCAAAAAATTAAACAAATGACAACTATTGGCATAAAGTTTTTTTTGTATAGAATATTTTCGACGTTAATATACAGGGTGTCCGTATTTCGACATAATGTATGGGGATCTCAGTTATTTGAAGAGATAGAGAGTCGGTTAAATTGGGGCAAAATTGCGTGTTTTAGGGCCTACCAACAATCTGAAAACAATTTTGAAATATCTTCTTTTGTTTTCGCGATATTAAAAAAAATGAAAGTTTAAAAAATCGTTTTTATTTTTTTACTCAAAAACTACTAAATCTAGACATTTAGAACTTTGACATTATTTTTTAATGAGGAATCTAGTAGCACATTTTGTTGTAAGATAACTATAACATTTACTCGGGAACCATAGCCAACTTTTGTTTTTCTTATGAAAATGTTCACTTCGTAACCGAAATGTACATCTAGTGATTAAAATAAACCAGTGGAGAAAAAGGATGACTTGTTTCATTTAATATTAAATTCATGTTCACGTAACCGAAACATTTAACAAAATCTTAACAGTAGTCATTCAATGTTAGCACTTTCAATTAATTATTATCTGTCAATCTTTTGTAATAATAATAAGTATCGACTATCACACATAACATAGTGTAAAACAAGTGTCGTGTTCAAATTAAGAGCAACAATAAACATGTATTATTCTTCACACAGGAAAGGACGAATTTCATTTGAAGTGTATCTATGTGTCAGAACTAGGTTATAGCGCTACCCAATTCTGACAAATTTTTGTGAATAATTGTAAACCATTTTTGAATTTGCGTCTAATTTTTGGATACACGTTGAGAATCTAACGTATACATTTTATGTCAAGAAAAATGATTTTTTTCAATTTTGTATTACTCTATTGATAAATCTAGTTTTTATAGTTATTAGTAACGCATAACTATTACCAGTATTTTGTTTATAAACAAATACATTTTCTATCAGTACAGTAATAAATCAGCTGGATACCCGGATGATATGTAAGCAAATTATAGGCCCTAGGAGTTGTCTCTATTTTTACAAGGCACCCTTTACAAAAAACAAAAGATTAAAATTTTACATATCAAATGTACAATCAACTATAAGTGTGGTTCATTATTAAATTCAGAAAAAAAAAAATTCTTTCCGAAAATATGAAAATCCAAAATTAACTATGGTCCCCGGGTAAATTGTATAGTTATCTTAAAATAAAATATGTTAGTAGATTTCTCGTTAAAAAGTGCCTCTATAATGTCAAACTTGTAAATATCTAGATTCAATAGTTTTTGAAACTAGAAACAAAATTCAAAAAATTCCGTTTTTTGACAATATCTCAAAAATGAAAAAAGATATTTCAAATTTGTTTTCAGATTATTATTAGGCCCTAATATACGCAACTTTGCCCCAATTTAACAGACTCTCTATCTCTTCCAATAACCGAGTTCCCCATGCATTCTCTTGAAATACGGACACCCTGTAGATAATTTTTGATATTTTTGTTATAATATAATATTTTTATTATAATATAATATTTTCATTATAATTAAATGTTAAAAAGGAAAATAAATGGCTACTATCAGAATTTATATAAATTGTCATTTGTAGGCATTAAGTTTAATTTCCATGTATTATTATCAATTGCTACTTTTAGTTATACCTTATTATTTTCTATATAAATTGTTATTAAATTGTATAATAAAATGTCTGCCACTGGTGAAATGCATTTTTCAACTTAGTCGCTTAAAAAAAATAGTTCCCGTCGGCCAACAAAATAAAAAATAGCACACACGCCTGAGAAAAAAAATAAGGAATGTTTTGGTAGCAAAAATCGAAAGGTCTTGATAAACATTTTACATTGAAACCTGCATAAGTCTGTCTCTCTCCCACTAACGTATTTTTCACCCTTGAAAATCGTATATTTCTGAAAACGAAAAAAACTGAAAAGTATTTATATCTCCCGTTTAAATTGATGAAATGAAATTCACGGTTTATAGAGATATGTATTCCTTATTTGCTTTTATGTCCCGTTATTGTACTACAATTAGGACCGAACTTAAAAGATATAAATTTATTTTTGAAACCGTTAAACTCGTGTTTGGAATTTTTGAAATATTTATGAAAATGAAATTAAAATTGAAATCCCGTTGTTTCGCTATAATTAGGAGAGGAGTGGGGAATTTATAATTTATATTATGACCACGATGATTAAACAAAATAATAATAATCCAGTTAATATTGAACTGAAGCAATGAATTTTTGACAGCTTGTACAGATCGACTGTTGTTATCGATAGTTATTAACAACGGAGTAAAAAATTATAGTTAAATGTCAAAAACAATAGTAAATGATTACTGTTGGCATGAAGTTTTTTTTGTATCAATAATTTTTGACGTTTTTATAATAGTTTGATAGTTATATTATAATTTAATTTAAAAAAATAAAGTAAATGACTTTTATTGGCATACAGTTTTTTTTGTATCGATAATTTTTGACGTTTTTGTCATAATTTTATATTTACATTATAATTAAATGTAAAAAAATAAAATAAATCACTACAATTGGTATGAAGTATTTTTTTGTATCGACAATTTTCGTCGTTTTTGTCATATTTTATACTCATTATCAACCCATTTCAAATTGACAGATTGCGCTGTGTCAAATGGGTGAGCGTAGGGTGGGAAAAATCAGTATAAGACTTCGCGCGTTCGGGACATTCAATGACGAAAACATCATGGAATTTCAAAGTAAATTGTTTAGGTGCGCGCTTAAAAGTCAATTGCGTAAAATTGTGAGCTATATTGGGGAATTTCTTCAAAAGGAACGGGATGCTGGTGAAGTTTTAGTGCTAGTGCAGAAAGTTCATAAAAGGGTTTCTGCAATGACGGGTGTTTCGGTTAGCACCTTGAGGAGAATTTTCAAGGAACGACGCCAAATGAACAATGGTAAACTAAATTATATCTAATTATTCATAATTTAATAAGGTATTTATTGTGTGTTTAGGTGAAAGAGCATATTTTTCATCTCTTCATAAAAACAGAACAAGGAGAACAAGTTGCGTTTAAATCGACGACTTCGACAAAGGTGTTGTATAATTTTGTTTTGTCTTGCGACGTTGTCACTTGTAAGGTGACTAGTTATTACGACCATCGACTGAATTGTTCAACGAAAATAAAACGAAATACACTTTACTAAGGATTTCTATTCAACCTTCTTCTAACAAGTTTTAACTCTAAAATGATAAAAATATACAAGAACATATTTACAAAATATTCACAAAATGGTAAATCTTCGTCGTCGGGGGTGGATTTAGCGCGCGCAAGAAGCAGGTACCCGGCAATTCTTCACCATGACACCATCTGGCACAACCCCTAGCTGGCACCGTTGACCATTTCGAGCGTGTTTACACATAAATTATGCTCTCCAGAACCGACCTTTTAAAATCACTTCGGTCCAAGGACGGGAATTATTCGGAGTACAAAAATTCCTCGTCTGACCCGAACATGCCCCCCCCCCCCCCCCCCCCCCTGAAGGAATGAAGTCTCTTCGGCTCAATTTGTTGGGAGAACTGCCAACCTGGTTATCGCTCTCTTTAACTCTCCTGTCGTAGTTTTCATTGTTGCTACTCGAGCAACTCCGTCCTTGCCTGGATGTAATTCATGGACTCGTCCAACGAGCCAGAGCCACTTTAATGGCGGTAGATTTTCTTCCTTGATGACCACTAGGTCCCCAATCTGGATCTTGTTAGAATTCCTGGTCCACTTGGTACGAGGAAGTTGCGTAGGAAGATACTCCTTCACCCATCTCTTCCAAAAGTGCTGCTTCATGTATTGAATGTGTTGCCATCTGGATAATCTTCCGATTTTTATATCGCAAAGACTTGGATCTGCTACACCTGTTAATGAATCTCCGACAAGGAAATGACCAGGAGTTACGAAAGAGGAATCGTTAGGGTCGTTGGAAATACTACACAGGGGTTGAGAGTTTAGGACGGCCTCAATTTGTGTTAATAGAGTAATCAACTCTCCAAATGTCAATATACAGTTTCCCATGACTCGTTTTAAATGATATTTTACTTTTTTTATGTTTGCTTCCCAGATTCCCCCAAAATGTGGGGATCGGGGAGGTATAAAATGCCATTCTAAATTGTCTGTTGCAACAATATTATTTAATTTATTATTTGATAGTTCTGATTTAAGTAATTTAAAAAGTGAGTTTAATTCTTTACTAGCACCGGTAAAATTAGTCGCATTATCCGAAAATATACGGGAGATTTTCCCGCGACGGGCGACGAAACGACGCAACGCTGCAATAAATGCGTCTGTTGATAAATTGCTGACCACTTCCAAATGAACAGCTTTAGTTGCTAGACAAATGAATAAGCAACCATAAGCCTTTCTTGTGATGCTTTTTCTAACACCGTCTTTTTTTATCAAGAAGGACCCACAAAAATCAATTCCAGTAGAATTAAATGGTTTTTGAATAACGACACGAGCTTCAGGTAATTCACCCATAAGTGGTTCATTTAATTTAGGGTTTACTCGAAAGCATCGAACACACTTCCGGATTATCTTTTTAATGTGGTTTTTTGCAGACAATGGCCAGTAATTTAATCGTATTGAGGCTAGAGTCGCATTAATACCCGAATGCAGATTTGCTAAGTGCTGATGTTGAATTATTAGCTCTGTTAATGTATGTTGTCCAGGTATAACCAGAGGATGTTTTTATTATACGGGAGCACTGCATTTTTTAATCTACCTCCGACTCTTATAACCCGATCTATTTCTTCGATGAATGGGGTTAAAGTTATCAAAGTACTATTTTTATTAATTTCCCGACCAGCGATTAAATTTTTAAATTCATGTGGGAATGACTGCATTTGAACGGCTCGTATTAAGGACAAAGTGCCCTTTTTAATTTCAATTGATGTAAGGAAATTGATTGATTTTTCTTTACCGCTTTTGATTGCTTTGAAATTTTCTAAAAATCGATGTGAATACGCGGTTACTCTGATTAATTTCGAAAAACTAGAATAGTTGTCCCAAATATTAAAATTATTATTTACACTATTT